>OY728165.1:1606564159-1607806997 GCA_963277665.1 Viscum album | reverse complement strand
GTGGGCATCCCTTCCCCCCCGTGGATATCCCGCCCACCCATTGGACACCTCATACCCCCTGAAAAACCATCCCACCCCTGTAAATCCCCCCACCCGCTGGACACCCCGTCCCACTGGACATCCCCACCACCCCACGTGGACAGTCCGCCCACCCCCCTCCTGGACACCCGCCCACCACCCCCTAGACACCCCCATCCCCCCAGATGCCCCCACCCCTGGAAATCCCCCCACCCACTTAACACCCCCGACCCCACTGGACAACCCCGCCAAACCCATGGACAACCCGACCACCCCCTGTGGACAGCACGCCCCACCCCCCTAGATAGCTCGCCCACCCCCTGGACACCATGTACCCCCTGGAAAGGCCTGCCACCCCAATGGGAAGACCACCACCCCCATGGACACCCCGTACCACCCTGGACAGCTTCGCCCACCCCTTTACACCTAGCTCACCCCTTAGACAGCCCACCCAGCCCAGGATACCCCCCTACCCCCTGGAAAACCCGCCTCCCCCGTGGACAGCCCACCCACCTGGACACCCCAACCCCCTAGACAGCCCCCAACCCCTGGACACCTCCGACCCCCCTCGACAGCCCCGCCACCCCTGGACATCCCGCACTCCCGTGGACACTCCCTCCCCCTTGGGAATTGTATGTGATAACTCAAATTATCTATAAAATATAAAATTTCCTCGATCTAAAATTTAGTCAACTCTTGAATAATTCTCCTCCACAAGTGTACATGATCTTGTACACTCATATATAGTTCTTCAAAGATATTTTTTTATAAATATAGTATTTTTTTGTCTTTTATATTATGAATCTCATATAGAGTAGTGTGTCAGTTATGGTTTCATATAAAGTGAACAATTCTCATTTACGTAAATACTTTTTCGAGGAAACTTCAATCTTATTGAATTTATTTTGATGAAATGACTTATAACAATTATTTTTTTATAGAATTGATAGAAGTTGGATTTATGAAACTGATCGGATCTCAATCTATTTGTAAAATAATTTAGAGAGTTTTTTAGATTTCTCATTTTACAATGCTTCAAATAGTAATTGCATACACTGCCCATGTTCCATTTCTGTTGGAAGACCTTGGTTGAGCCGTGAAGAAGTTAGCTACCACATAACCAAATATGGTTTTCAAGAAACCTACTATGTCTGGTATCATAATGGGGAGAAAATGAAATCTCAAATTGCTAATGATCCAAATGAGAGAACTAGAGTGGAGTATTTGTTATATGACCGGTTACTATTTATTCATCATCATGAAAATAAAAAGATTCCGACCTAAGCAGACTTCAATATAGGCACATATGATGCGTCTAATGAAAATGATGATGTTGTCAGGGAGAAAAAATTGAATGATGCTGCCACGACTCCAGTAAATCAACAATGCGATAAAATGAAAAAGCTGGAATTTTTAATCCGATTGTTACCTGGGAAAACTATGTATGGGTTTTCTAATACAAAAATTGATTACATTATTACCTTCTTGAAGGATTTAATTCTAGATGATATAGATATTCCCTCAAACCACCATATAGAATGGAAGTTAGTTGAGGAACTTGGATTTTCAAGAAACAAAATTCATGCTTGCCCGAAAGATTGTAGTTTATTCTGGGAGAAAACCGCTGAACGAAATGATTGTATAAAATGTGGCACATCCCACTAGAAGTCAAAATCCAAGGGAACACCATCCCGTGTGACACAGAAAGTAATGTGGCACTTTCCATTGATCCCTAGACTCTAGAATCGTTTAATATCTGATGAAATATCAATAAAAATGAGATGGAATGATACCGAGAGAAGGAATACTAATGCGAGTTGGTTCACCCTGAAAATGGATTTTCATGGTAGAGATTTGATGCTATATTTCCTAATTTTTCAGTTGACATATGTAATGTGAGTTTGGGTCTTTCATGCAACAGTTTTAATCTGGTTGGTAAGATGCTTACTTCGTACAACACATGGCCAGTTTTTATACACATTTATAATCTTCCCCCATGGTTGTGTATGAAAAAACCTTTCACTTTCATGAGTATACTCAAATATAGCCCTTCTGATCCCGACATTGATAATAACATATACATGCAACCTTGAATAAAATATTTGAAACTTTTTTGGGATGTGGGTGTGCGCACATATAATGCATATTCGAAAGATATATTTCAGATGCATGCTGCAATTATGTGGATGATCAATGATTTTATAGCATATGCAATGATGTATGGATGGAGCATGAAGGGAAAACTGTAATGTCCTATTTTTATGAAGAATACATGATCAAGAAGACTGAAACATTGCTGTAGTTTCAGTTTTATGGGACATTGAAGATTCTTGCCAATAGACCATCCATATATAAATAATCATTGAAGATTTGATAATACCATAGCGATCGATGATCCACATCTGCATATGTCTGGAACTGATGTTCTTAATGAATTGAAAGATTTCAGTTTTTTCATTCGAGAATGGTCAAATGAAATATAGAAAGAGAAAGAATGTTTCCAATGAAACCTGTTACAATTGGAGGAAGAGGAGTATCTTTTTAGATTTCCTTATTGGTCAACCAATTTTTATGTCATTTCTTAGATATAATTCACATTGAAAAGAATATTCGTAAAATGTTTCTTTTGATACTTCAAAATGTTAAGGGAAAGATAAAATATGATTTACGGTCTCGGTGTGACTTTGTGGATTGGGGCATCAGACCATAATTGCATCCTATGAGTATCAGTGAAAATAAATGGAAATTTCCATGGGCTTCTTATGTGATGACACCTACGGGAAAAAAAATATCTAGAAGTATTAGAGACTATTAGAGTTCCTGATGGCTATTCAAGCAACAAATCTAAACAGATCAACAGAAGAGAGTTGAAGATAAAATCTTTGAAGAATCATGATTATCACGTTCTTCTGTATGATTTGATTCTAATAGAAATCCATCATATTTTGTCCAATAATGTAAGGGTGAATTTTATTCAGTTGTGCCATTTGTTTAGAGATCTCTGTGCTAAGAATTTTCCATGTATTTCTTCCAAAAAATGTTGACCGATGCCCCATTAATTTTGTGTGAGTTATAGAAAATATTTACTCCATCATTTTTCACCTGCATGCTGCATCTGACTGTCCATATTCCCACTGAAATACTTCTCGGAGGACCATTTTCATATCTTTGGATGTATCCAACTGAAAGAAATATGTACACATTAAAGTATTATGTCTGAAACAGTAATCATCTCGAAGGTTCTATCGTTAACGGTTACTTGGCCCAAAAATATATGGATTTCTACTCAATGTATTTGTATGATCCTACTACAAGAATGAACAGAACAATGAGAAATGAATAAGAATAGTATGAGAAAATTGAACCCATTTTTCTATCACTTCCACAAACATGAGGAATTCCTGGATCATATACATTGAAGACATTAAGCCTTGAAGAGCGGGAGATGGAACATCACACAATTTTGTTCAACTGTGTTTTTTTCAATGACTAAATCAGGTAACTAAATTAAATATGTATATCTTACAAATATATATTTTTAATCTATTAATATTTTTTATCTACAGGGAACATAAAAAAATGATAAATAGAATGCATCAATTGTTATCTTTGATATGGAGGGAGTCTTTGCACAGCAAAGAGTTTTCTTGCTTGGTTAAAATTGAAGGTAAATATATTAATGTTTAAAATAATTAAATATATATTTAATTAAGTTTAATATTCACTTATATTGTAGGTATTACGTTTCCCTGCTAACTCTGTCTCTGAGGAAATAAGAGCTTTGTATTTTGGTCATAATACCGTGGTTCGTGACTGTAAATCAACTGTTATCAATGGGTACAAATTTATTGTCACTAAATGAGACAAGAACATGAGAACACAACATGATGGTGTTAAGGTTACTACCACAACATATTGTAATTCTAGTGCATCATATAGTAGACCACAATTTGAAAATGTGGGTTATTATGGAGTAGTTGAAAAAATAGTAATATGGGATTATTACTCTCATGGACGAGTGATGATGATGAAATTCCATTGGTTTGATTCGATGACGAGACATGATACATTTATTGATGATTGTGGATTTATAAAAATTAATATTACTCACACTATTGCTACTGATGAACCATATGTATTGGCATCAATGGCTAAATACATTTTTTATGTCAAAGACCAACTTCGACCTGAATTTAGTGTCATAGTTGAAGTAATTCCAAGACATATTTTTGATTATGGTGATGATGGAATTGACAGTGTACCTACTACCACTGGAACCAATCAATTTATTTCTTTTGATGACTATAATAGCTCAATTTTCAAAGTTGTTTATGAACCAGAAGTGGGGTGGAAAATATATAGAATCATTCATCCATGTTCTAAATTCTTTTGGTTTACTTCGAGTTGGTTTGTCAAGGTTGGTAATATTCAAATTGATTTAATATTGATTAAAAATATGTTGTATCCGATTTGACCATTATGTGATTTTTCCATGTTTATTGGTTGGAATTTTTATTTGAATTGAATTTTTTAATTTGGAATTGAACTGCATTTAAACCCATTAAACCAAATTTTTTAACTTGGTGAACATTTCAGTGCTTCAAATGTGATTTGTATAAAATTTGTATGACTCTATGAACTCTATTTAACATTTTACCAGGTAATGAACATGATGGTTTTTATTCTTCTACAAAACATGTATTCAAACCCGCATCATCTACCTGAGCTAAAGAAATTAATTTTTTCCTTAATTTTGACAATTTCTTCACCACTTATGAATCTAGTAGAATCAATGTTCCATGATTTTAATAGACTGATGACACTAAGTAAATAATTATCCTAATAAAAATTAAATTTCTTTATTACGTCTTGTATAATTTATTGAATTCATTATATATTTGTTCAAGATCACCTAAAACAACGGTTAGTTAAATTATTCATGAATCCCCCTATTCCCTATCAGTTATTTTATTTTTGGGTTACACGTTAGTTATCCAGTTCTACTTACTTACATATTTGTTTTCAAATGCAGGAAAATGAATCCAATTGAAGAGAGGTGATGTGAATAGATTATGGACTATAGTCGTCGCATGGCTGAGTTGGGCATTCCAACACTAGTGCTTGTAGTGAGTATTTTATTTCAAATATATTTATTTGAATAATATATAATGTCATGTGATTAAATTTTTTTTAAATATTTTCTCAGGATCCATCTATTAGGTGATAGTTATTTTTTGAGCAGCCCAGCAGTGGTCCCAGTACTCGGGGTGTTCATACGAGGAGGGTGGGGGTGGTACGAGAGCTAGGAGATCTAGTTGGCATACCCAATTAGACCCTGCCCCTCCCACTGACATACCATCCATCCCACATTCTGATCCCGGTGTGCCATTAGGGACACACAAGATATTTAGACCTCCCATGTTTTCACCACCCTTTACATATGAGCCTCCTCACCCATCTATACCATTTCCGATGATGATCCCCACTCCCCATCTAGTATTTAGCCAGCCATCCCTATCATATTCTTTTACTTATGATTCCTTCTCTCTAGGATTTTAAATTCCATCTTCTTCGACTGCTCCTCTGCTAGAGTCTATCCCTGCAGAGTATACATTGGGACCCACTCCATCTGTACAGGGTGTTCCTTCAGTTTCTGCGGATCCAGTAGTGCCCATTGATCAGAATACCACAAGTATAACTATACAACCCTAACAAATTTTTACACCATTATTTATTTTCATTATAACATGTATTGATAAAATATTTGTTTTTCATTCATAACAGATACATCTACTGATAGGAGGCGGGGGCGGGGGCATACACGCATGAATTCGGTGTGGAACCACCACACGTAGTTGATGGTGGACTATAATGAAGATATTTAGATAATTGAAAAATCATGGAAACAACGTAGGAGTTTTTTGGTGACTCTTTCCAAATTCTCTGACATCATTCCTTTCAGCCCGCTCTCACAGAGACAACTGCCAAATAAATTCAAGGATTAAGCCTAGGCAGAGATATGAGTAAAAAAATCAGTTTTATTTAATTCAATATTTTAATTTTTGTATTTATATTAATTAATATTTTGGTTTCAGTTGCGGTTTAATTTACCTGATGGTGATGGTGCACGACTAGAACGTCTAAAGGATTTAGGCGATCTTTGGAGAGCTTATAAGCATGAGTTGTACATTGGATGGTGTGCTAGAGTGGGAACAGAGTTAGAGACAGTCCCTATTGTGGATGATAGTCCATTGAAACAGTACAGACAGATGATTACTCATTGGGAGACTAGAAAATTTACGGTATTAATCAAATTATAAGTATTTAAATGAAAATTTTGATGTTTTTCATTAAATCTAATTATTGAAATTTATTTAGGATGCATCTACAAGAAATAAAAAAACATTGATGCTAAGAAATACATCCACACTTTGGAACGTACTAAAATTCTAGATCATGTGAGACAACAGGTATGGAAATGATCTATGGGCCATTTTTGACGTGTACGAGTCAACCCTGCCTCAATTCGAGGCATGGTGTGGCTGGTATCACTCAAATTGTCTATCTTTTGTTTAAAATGGACACCATTTTAAGTAAAAACAATAGACATATGGAAAACAGACCAAACAAATTCTGATTGTGTTGATACTTTAGCACAAGGATCCATGGGTCATTTTTGACGTGTGAGAGTCAACCCCAACTCAATTCGAGGCTCGGTGTGGCCGGTACCACTCAAAGTTCCTCGCCTTTATTTGAAATGGACAACATTTTACGTGAAAACAACAACTGGCATATGGAAAACCAACCAATATCATTTGGATTGTTTTTATACTTAAGGAAAATGATCTATGGGTCATATGTGATGTGTACGAGTTAACCCTGCCTCAACCTGAGGCATGGTGTGGCTGGTCTCACTCGAAGTGTCTTTCATTTTTTTAAAATGGACACCCTTTTGAGTAAAAAAATTGGCATATGGAAAACCGACCAATCGTATTAGGATTATGTTAATACTTTAGCACAAGGATCTGTGGTTCATTTTTGACCTATACAAGTCAACTCTGCCTCAATCCGAGGCACAATGTGGCCTGTACCACTCAATGTGTCTCACTTTTATTTGAATTGGACAACATTTTAAGTGAAAAGAACAATTAGCATACAGAAAACTAACCAAATTCATTCGGATTCTATTGATACATTAGGAAAATGATCCATGATTCATTTTTGATGTGTAGGAATCAACCCTGACTCAATCCGAGGCATGGTGAGGTCGGTACCACTGAAACTGTCTCACTTTTATTTGAAATGGACATGATTTTAAGTGAAAACAACAACATGCATATGGAAATCCAACCAAACACATTTGGATTCTATTGATAATTTAGGACAACGATCCACGAGTCATTTTTTATGTGTAAGAGTCAACTCAGCCTCAATCCAAGGCACGGTGTGGTTGGTACCAATCAAACTGTTGCACTATTATTTGAAATGGACATGATTTTAAGTGAAAACAACCACTTTCATATGGAAAACTGACAAAAAACATTAGGATTATATTGATATATTATAAAAAAGATCCATGGGTCATTTTTGACATGTATGAGTCAACCCTGCCTCAATCTGAGGCATGGTGTGGCCGGTACCACTCAAAATATCTCAATTTTATTTGAAATGGACAATTTTTTAAGTGAAAACAACAACTTGCATACAGAAAACCGACCAAAATATTTTGGATTGTATTGACACTTTAGGAAAAAAATCCATGGATCATTTTTGACTTTTAAGAGTCAAACCCGCCTCAATCTGAGGCATGGTGTGTCCAGTATCACTCAAAGTGTCTCTCTTTTGTTTAAAATAGACACTTTTTTAAGTAAAAAAGAACAGACATTCAGAAAACCAACCAAAGGTATTCTGATTGTGTTGATACTTTAGCACAAGGATCCGTGGGTCATTTGTGACATGTATGAGTCAACCCCATCATAATAAGAGGCACAGTGTGGCCGATACCACTCAAAGTGTCTCACTTTTATTTTAAATGGAAAAAATTTTAAGTGAAAACAACAACTGACATATAGAAAACCAACCAAACAGATTTTTATTCTGTTGATACTTTATGAAAACGATCCATGGGTCATTTGCGATGTGTACGAGTCAACCCCGCCTCAATTTGAAATGTACATGATTTTAAGTGACAACAACAACCTGCGTATGGAAAACCAACCAAATGTATTCAGATTGTGTTGATACTTTATCACAAGGATCCATGGTCTATCCTCACACAATCCACTTCTCATGCGAGGAACTCCTACCCTTATTCTAAAACACATGACATTTAATACGCCAATCCCATCCTCGAACTATGGGTTCTAGGGCCAAACCAAAGTATCTTTGGGATCCCAATACCAAAGACATAATTGAATATTGATACCCGCTACCCAAAATGAGGATTCATCTCACATCACACCCAGGAGACCAAATTACAATTAGCCACATACCCCCTTATTCCAATTGAAAAGTCTGAAAAACATGTAGGCTATTCTGGTAACCCATATATTATGTTGAGATTGGCCAATGTTTCCCAATAACACATCAGGAACCATTTATATATGGATACATATTCATTAGAAGAATATAAACATCCCATGCGCTTTTTATAACTCATCCTAGGTATAAGACCATGACCACTACCATTTTCTATCTTATGGGTATCATGATCCTTGTCCAATCTACCCATGTTTTTCTATTAGATTTGGGAAATTCATCCCAAGACCATGAGTAAACATCACACGTGCTTCCTATAACATGTAGGTTTTTTCTCTTCTGTGTATTGGTGTCGTGGATTGAGTGAGGTGTGAATTCTAAATTCTTAATACTGTTATGGGTTTAATTTATTTTCAATTCTAAATTTCTAAATTTTGTATGTATTGGATTCTGGATATATTGGCAATGAATTCTAAATTTTGAATACTATTATGTGTATTGGATTTAGGATGAATTGTATTTTAATTTTGTATTGGTGTTATGGGTGTTATTGCATTTCAATTCTAGATGTATTGGATTGTGGATGTTTTGGATTCAAGCTTTTTCTCTTCTGTTGTGGTTTGAGTGAGGAATGAATTTTAAATTTATAAATTTTTGAATTCTGGATGAATTTTAAACATGCCATGTAGCCTTTTGGATTCTGGGTGGATGCGTTCTTGCAGGTCATCAAGAGTTGCAGGTTGGAGGTGGATGCTGGCTTCTGTTGTTGTGGAGCTGCAACATATGTATACCAACAATTTTCAAAATCATTGGTATCGAATTTTGATGTATATTATACCAACAATTTTGTTATAACCGTTGGTATAAACTTTTATCAATGGTTTCAAAACTATTGGTATATCCTTTGGATATATATTGTACACTATATACCAACGGTTCTAAACAGTTGGTATAAGGGTAACATATACCAACAGTTTGTGAAACCATTGGTATATCTCTTACCTTAACATATATACCAATAGTTTACAAAGAACCATTGGTATAAGCCTATACAAACAGATTGCATGGCCTTGTTTTGGGAAACCCTTGGTATATAATATACCAACAGTTTCCTAGCCTTTACCAACGGTTCTGAACCGTTGGTAAAGGGTAAAATTCTAGTATTTGGAATAAGGTAAAATCAAGGTTTCATGTAATGAAATATTAAATTTTTGTTTCATGTAGTAAAACATATAAAAAAATTAATTTATTTGAAAAAATAAATTTCAAAAAAACACAAGTTGTTACAATATATGACATATATGTTTGACTAGAAAATATGGGAACCACCATGTCACGGTGGTGAATATGAAGACATGGTTTGTCATGACCCCTTCCCACCAAAGATGCCCCTCCTGAGCTGGCAATGGTGAAAGGGAGATAATGAACCCCGATTCCCGCCTCTAGTAGGCCCCGGGGTGGCGACTAGCACCAAGGGTATGAGTTTTCACAAATATGGGAGGCATTGCCCTTTTTATTATTTAGGATCGGGAAATAGGACAATTCAACCACCAAAAAGGAAAAGAACAAGTGTATATAAATAAACCCAAACCAATCCCACATGCATGTTTAAACAATTTTATAACAAGGTACAAGTAAAAGAAAGCTCAAAAGTACAATACCAAAAGAAAACAATAGTACAACAACTGCAAAAACTCCAACTGTCTGACTAGTAGGGTCCCGCACGGCCCTGGTAGTCCTCCTGGAAATCTAAAAGTAAACGTAGGGTGAGCATACAAGTATACTCAGTAGGGAAGCCTAAAGATCTCGTGCACAAGTGGGGAGACATCCTAATGTCCTGTGAGAACAACAGAAGAAACCTACCAGTGAATTCTATCCACCCAACCTCACCCGCCACACTCACCAAAAACACAATCACGACAGGTAGTAGTATATAAGAAACAAGAGTATTGGGTACCCCACACCATTTCCCCATAGTTATCTACTCTTCCTAACGGAAAATGTCCTAACGCTGCCACACTCTCCCCGCCCGCACACACCTGGGCCTCACAAACCACACATCCTGCCCGCACACACCTGGGCCTCACAACCACATATCCCACCCGCACACACCTGGGCCTCACAACCACGTATCCCGCCCGCACACACATGGGCCTCACAACCACGTGTCCCTCCTGCACACACCTAGGTCTCACAACCATGTATCCCACCCGCACACACCTGGGCCTCATTTCGAAGATTCTTAGGAAATAGTAGAACCTGCCCGAAGAGTCTTGGGCTAAAACAACCCCAATCAAAACCTACCCTAAGAGTCTTAGGTGTAAGGTCGCCTCAATCCATCACAGCCTAGGGGAGAAGGAGTAGGAAGGAGCTAGTAACTAAGGTAAAAACACCCTCTCCCATGAAATGGGAGTGTTCGACACTAATTGCTCAATAGGGGTGGGGTGCGATAAAACACAAAAGATACAGATATATATATGTATACTAAACACATAGCCCAACCTATGGCTTCTAAATAGAGAAACTGAGCACGTGCCTCAGCACTGCTACTCTGAAGAATGCATTCATCAAACAACCCCACCCCATTTAGGTTTTCACGTTTCACCAGAATTAGTTTATTTAGTTCCTTAACTATTGGGCAACTATCCACAACCAACCACATCAATCATTCGTAAAACATATCCCTACCATCCACAAATCAAGTTAGGAAAACACAAGCAACACAACCAAGTCCTTCTTATCAACCAACCAACCAATTGATTATTAATCCCGTTCCATTACCATGACCCACCATTAACTCTTCCACTTTTATTTATTCACAACCCACTCTTTGTTCAAATTCAAGCCCATCCCTGCAGCCCCGCTTCCAAACATCATAACCACAACCTCACCTTACATCATTATCCATTTAATACCATTTCTCGCAGCCCCGCTGCCTGTCACCAACATAACATTCACACCAACCCACAACCAAGCCAACCACATCCCCGCTGTTCACCATATCCACAACAACCCACAAAACACCCCCATCACGTGCCACATATCCAAGCCAACACCCACATGTTCATTATTACATTTTGTTAAACCGGGGTAATCACACAAGGGTTCCATATTTTTATTTAAACAGCCAACTTTACATGATTAACCATTTTCTACATTCAACAAGGTTCCATTCACAAAACAGTCTAAAAGATAGGGAAACAATTAATTGCGCAAACAAAGGCCTCCAACGACCGTGATTTTCAGTAGGCATAAGCCTATTCAATTCACAACATAATATCACAGGATATAAAAAGTAATGTAACAGTAATCACAACTTCCCATCCTCGTTATATAATCCAGTTATTATCTTTATTAAACCGATTCAAAAGTGTTTCATGTAAACAAGAGAACACCCACCCCACATGATGCACAAATTAGAGAGACAAAGGTATGATCCCTACCTCAACAGGTTCCGATCGCAATGCTCCCCCAGAACAACTTTAGAAGACGTTCGTCGGCGTCCTTCACTTCTATCGGGTCCCGGAAAAACCTCCTCGGGTGGAAGTCAGAATGGAAAGGCCGAAGGAAAGACAACGAACCCAAGCTCGGAAGTTCCACCTCATCGTTACGATCCCGAGACCGCTGATGCATCGTAAATCGGAGCTCAGACGAAGAAGTTATGGAAGAAAGAGCCTTCGAGTCTCTTGAGAGAACTCTGCTCAGAGGAAAGGGGAGGAGAGGGGTGAGTTGAAAAGGAGGAGGGGACCCCTCCTTTTATAGGTTGGAAAAGAAAAAGTACACAGCTTGTACTTTATGGTACATGGTGTGTACTCGGTTATTTCACACGGTCGCCACGCGACTTCCAACACGGCTCCGCGGCCATTGACTGGTCAACACACGGTTTGAGGGTAACACATACACAGGGAAGGACTACACGGTGTGTAGTTTGGAAAGACAACATGTACTCATTTATTTCACATGACTCCAACATGGCACACAACCATTGACTGGTCAACACACGGTAACGCGTACGCGGAGAGAGACTACAAGGCGTGTAGTATTGGACACAGGGCATGTACTCATTTATTTCACACGGCAAGGACACGACCTTCAACACAGGGTATACCTGGAAAGGGGGTACACTGCGTGTACTCAAACTACACGGCATGTAGTTTCAAAATTCTAGAAAGTGTGGGAAAAGTCCATTTTACCCTCCGGAACACTTTGTGGCCTTCTTTTTGACAAAGGAAAGGGCCGGAGAGGTCCGGACCATTACATCAGATACCTCTTAAAACATTCTCATCCCTGAGAATTCAAAAACTAACCCAGAGGAACCCAGCAAGATACATATTAGGGTTCTCGTTATAACAGGAACCCAACCAACAACCCTAATCATATGTGTTAGGAATTCCTTCTCCTATGTCGAGATATTATCCACTTTAGGCGGCACTGACTCACCTGAACGGGTTTAATCGCATCCTCATTAATGTGTCTCAATTAAGAATTGGGTCTTACCACTTTCATACAGTAGGATTTTCTAACTTACACTGCCCCTAACACCGTACAACCCACACACTGCCCGAACATGTGGTTTTGGAAAATTCCTTCTCCTATGTCGAGATATTATCCTCTTTAGGCGGAACTGACTCGCCCACATAGGTTCAATCGCATCCACATTAATGTGTCTCGATTAAGGGTCAGGTTTTTCCCTTTTCCCACACATCCGGACATGTTACACACTTCCAGAGAACAAGGAAACAAAAGGTCTAATAACCGACAATCCAAGCATTCCATATATCAAAGGTACAGAGTATAACATCAACACAAAGCTCAGAAGAGAAAAAAAAACACAAGTCAAAACAACTCCGGGTACTGAGCGTGCATCTAGGTATCTCGCTCCCAAGTTCTCTCCTCGAGGCCTCCATGCCTCCACAACACACGAACCAATGAAATGGTTCATCCACTGAGCACCTTCTATTTATGATCCTCGATTCTGACTGGTCGTTCCTCGAAGGCCGTGTCATCTCCCATATCTAACTCTTCCCAGTCGATAATGTGGGAGTCGTCGTGTAAGTACCGATGAAGCTGGGAGACGTGGAAGACGTCATGAACCTTCTCCAACTTAGGTGGCAGGGCCAGCTGATATGCCACCTCGCCGACTCACCTCAAAACCTCAAAAGGTCTGATGAACCTAGGTGAGAGATTGCTCCCTTTCCCAAACCTCCACTGCCCCCGTCGAGGGGAAACCTTCAAGAACACATGATCCCCCACCTCGAACTCCAAGGGCCTCCTCAGACGATCAGCATAAGACTTCTGTCGGTCCTGATCCGCTTTCATCCTCTCACGTACAAGCTGTACTTTCTCTGTGGTGCTCTGCACTACCTCTGGCCTAAGAGCACCTGTCTCACCAACCTCTTCCTAGAAAATGGGTGAACGACATGGTATTCCATACAATGCCTCAAACGGTGCCATGAAAATAGTAGAGTGGAAGCTGTAGTTGTAGGAAAACTCTACTAAAGGCAAGTGTCATTCCCATGATCCTCCGAAATCCAGAACGCATGCTCGCGGCATGTCCTCCAACGTGTGGATAGTCCGCTCCGTCTTCCCATCGGCCTGGGGGTGGAAAGCAGTGCTAAGGCGTAGATGGGTGCCAAAAGCATGTTGTAACCCCCCCAAGACTCGTAAGTTAAACCAAGTATCCTGAGCTGAGATGATAGTCTTTGGGACTCCATGCAAACACACCACCTCGTCTACGTACCTCTGTGCTAAGGTACTCACTGGGCCTGGCTCCTTAATTGCTAAGAAGTGAGCTAATTTCATCAGCCGATTCACCATTACCCAGATAGCATCATAACTACCCTGAGTTCTAGGTAGTCCTGTGACGAATTCCATTGAGATGCCATCCCACTTCCAATCGGGGAAATCTAAAGGATGCAACAAACCACTAGGAACACAGTGTTCAGCCTTCACCTGCTGACACACTAGGAATTTAGCCACAAACTCCGCCACTTCCCGTTTCACCCCAGGCCACCAAAACTGTTCCTTCAGGCCTTGGTACATTTTTGAAACTCCTGTATGTACCACCAAGGCTGATCTATGGAACTCACGGAGAACTCCCTCACGCATTGTATCTTTAACAAACAACCTTCCATGGAAAATCATCTGATGTCGGATGTACTCTGACCATCCTTCTGGAGCATTCCCCTAATCGACATGATCCCGCATCACTTCCGCCTCGGATTCCCCCCACTGAGACTCTTCCACCTGTTGCAACAAGGAGGACTGCACCGTCATCTGAAACAAACAGCCTCTAACACCTTATACCCTGGCATCCAAGTGCAAGGCGGCCAACTCTCCCATTTCTTTCCAAACATAAGTGGACCCCTGAACCACTTCTTTATTAGACTTCCTGCTCAGGGAATCAGCTACAACGTTGCCCTTACCTTCAGTGTAAGAGATCTCAAAGTCATAGTCTTGGAGAAACTTGACCCATCTCCGGTGTCGTACGTTCAGGTCACGCTGGGAGAAGATATTACGCATGCTCTTGTGATCTGAGAAGACCAAAAAGTGCTCCCCAAAGAGGTAATTTCTCTATAACTTCAGTGCGAATACTACTGATACAAGCTCTAGGTCATGGGTGGCATAGTTATGCTCGTGAGGGCATAACTGCCTAGACCCATAACAGATCACTCCCTTCTTCTGCATCAGCACGCACCCCAGGCCAATTCCAGAAGCATCAAAAAACACCTCATACAACAACCCTTCCTCTGGAAACCTGAGTACGGGAGCAATGAACAACTTCTCCTTCAGGTAGTCGAAAGCCTTCTGGCATTGCTCACTCCATAGGAAGATCTGGTTCTTTCTAGTCAAAGCTATCAATGGAGCAGCAACTCAAGAGAAGTCCGAAATGAACCTCCGATAGTAACCTGCTAACCCCAGGAAACTACAAACTTCTGCCATGCTCTCGGGGGCTGTCCAAGAAACAACTGCCTCCACCTTCGACGGGTCCACTAACACTCCATGCTGAGACACCACGTGCCAAGGAAGTGTACTTCTTGCATCAAGAACTTACACTTCGACAATTCTTGTAAAGCTGGTGGTGTCGAAGGACTTCCAAGACCGCCCTGAGATGCTCAATGTGCTCCTCCTCTGATCTTGAGTATATCAGGATGTCATCGATAAAAACAACAACGAACCGGTCTAGAAACTATCGGAAGACAGAGTTCATAAGTCCCATGAACACATCCGGTGCATTCGTAACTCCAAACGACATCACTACAAACTCGAAGTGGACATACCTGCACCTGAAAGCCGTCTTTGAGATGTCACTATCCTTTACCCTCAGTTGATGATATCCAGATTGTAGATCAATCTTGGAAAAACAACCTGCACCCCTCAGTTGGTCGAAGAGATCATCTATCCTTGGAAGGGGGTAGCGGTTCTTGACCATTACCTAGTTCAACCTTCGGTAGTCTATGCATAGCCTGAGACCACCATCTACCTTATTCACGAACAAAACTGGAGCACCCCATGGCGATATGCTGGTTCGAACAAAACCCTTCTCCATCAGATCATCAATCTAAATCCGAAACTCCGAAGGTTCCATACGATAAGGGGCCATCAAAATCGGACGGGCACCAGGCTATAAGTCTATCCCGAACTCAATGCCACGTCGGGGGGTAGAGTCACAACTTGCTTAGGAAAAAATATCAAGGAACTCCACAAAAACCTCCGGGACATCAATCATCTCTGTATCAGCTGGAACCACTGATAACCCTCCTAACAAGGAAATGAGAGGTTTCACATGCCGGATTCCCACCTGATAGATCCTTTCGCCGAAAAAAGATACACGCTGCCCATCCACGTCGGAGAACACGACTCTTCTTCGGAAGCAGTCGATAACGACACTAACAGAAAACAACCAGTCGATGCCTAGGATGAAATCGTATGGCTGCATCTGTAACAAAAGAAGGTCCCCACTAGATCGATGTGGTCCCAATGTCATCCCACATCCCCGAAAAACACAAGATACGCTGTTCTGGCCTCCAACTACTGTAATCAGCACCAGTGGTACAAAAGGTCTCTCTACATCTAGTCCCAAAGCATGGGCTAGACCAGGTGCAACAAAAGAGTGAGAAGCTCCCGAATCAAATAAAGCAGAAACAAGAGTGCTGAACAAAAAAATCATAGCTCGCACCACCTCTGGTCCTGCTGGAGCTGTCAACTCTGCTGCGTGCAACTGTCCATGCCCAGCTCCTCTGCCTCTCTGATGTCCTCCACCTCCCTGACTACGCCCTGGTCGAGGTCCCTGAGGATCACCCTGAGGTCAGCCTCCTCCCGCAAAGTCTTCCCTCAGAGGAGCATGGTCCTGCTGCTACTGGAAGGGCCTCGCTGGCAACTGGTGCTACTGAGGTGGGCGCTGAACCTGCCCACCTCCACCATACTGAGCTCGGGTCGGGAACCAACTCTGAACGTGCCCAAAACCTCCACGAGAAAAAACTTTGGTCCTGGGCTCATGAAAAAGGGATGAGGACCCGAAGATCTGAATTGGAACTACTGGGGCCTTCTCCCCACTAGCCTGAACCTGGAAGGTCCCGTCGCAGGAGACCTGCTTCTAACTGCCTTCCCCTTCAACGAGCCCGGCTGGATCCCCTCTCAGGGTGCACCTCCCAGTGAGTGAATCCTCTCTACAACCTCTACCTTATTCTGTACCGCCAAGTACGTCGGAAGGGTGAAGGGGGTGACAACATACTGGAGTGAAGGACGAAGTGCCTCTTCCAAACGTCTCACTCGAGACTCCTCATCCGGAAAGAGATCTGAAGAAAAGCGCAGGAGATTCTTGAACTTTATCCCCATCTCTCATACTGACATACTCCCCTGCTGAAGGGAGAGTAACTAACGCCACTTCTCCGCCTTGATCATGGAAGAAAGGAATTCCTCTCGGAATTCCATCTCAAAGTCAGCCCATGGAACCTCTGCCTCTATCCACTCTCCGAGGTAGAGCGTCCACCACTGTCGCACCGCACCTCTTAGCTGGCTGATTGCTAGGGGAACCCAGTATTCCCTCGGATCATGGATCAAGGTAAAATAAATCCCGAGCTCCTCAAGCCACCCCTCCGTCTCCGTATCCGAAGTACTACCCTCGTACTTCTTGAGGGTCTTCCGCTGAAAAGAATGGAGAGTCTTCTGCCACTGGCTATCTTCTTCCTCTCGGTCAATCCTCAAATGATCGGCCGCCTGAATCTATTGGGGTCGGCCGTCTGAGCCACCTGGGGACGATGTCCAGGTTCCATAGTAGTATGGTAAACAAGGATCGCATAAGCACATGTAGTAAGGAAAAGCTCAAGGTTTTATTTTATCATTTTATTTCAATTTCCTTCCCAGAACACCCAAATCAATTAAAACACAATCATGATGATGCATGTACCTTCTTTAGGGTCTCTACCCTGCAATCAATTTAGTCTAACTTGGTCATTCGGTAGGCTCAGAGTCCTTGCATCAGATCACGGGGGCCCCTAAAATCAAGTGTCCTAGCCGGTCTTCCCTGGCCTATGTCACGCACCAAGATTAACTAACATTATCTCCCTACCATCCCATGAAATCCTCACTGGGCCTAACTCCATAATCCATCCTATCTCTCAACCATCACCTCTGATACCATTCTGTCATGACCCCCTCCCACCAAAGATACCCCTCCTGAGCTGGCAATGGTGAAAGGGAGATAATGACCCCTGAGCCCCGCCTCCAGTAGGCCCCAGAGTGGCGACTAGCACTAAGGGTATGAGTTTTCACAAATATGGGAGGCATTACCCTTTTTATTATTTAGGATCGGGAAATAGGACAAGTCAACCACCAAAAAGGAAAAGAAAAATTGTATATAAATAAACCCAAACCAATCCCACATGCATGTTTAAACAATTTTATAATAAGGTACAAGTAAAAGAAAGATCAAAAGTACAATACCAAATGAAAACAAGAGTACAACAACTGCAACAACTCCAACTGTCCCACTAGTAGGGTCCCACACGACCCTAGTAGTCCTCCTAGAAACCAGAAAGTAAATGTAGGGTGAGCATACAAGTATACTCAGTAGGGAAGCCTAAAGCTCTCGTGAACAAGTGGGGAGACATCCTAATGTACCGTGAGAACAACAGAAGAAACCTAGCATGGAATTCTATCCACCCAACCTCACCAGCCACACTCACCAAAAATACAGTCACGACATGTAGTAGTATATATGAAACAAGAGTATTGGGTACCCCACACCATTTCCCATTAATTAGCTTCTCTTACTAACGGCGAACGTCCTGATGCTGCCACACTCTCCCCGCCCGCACACAACTGGGCCTCACAAACCACACATCTTGCCCGCACACACCTGGGCCTCACAACCACGTATCCCGCCAGCACACACCTGGGCCTCAAAACCACGTATCCCGGCCACACACACCTGGGCCTCACTACCACGTATCCCGCCCGCACACACCTGGGCCTCACAACCACGTATCCCGCCCGCACACACCTGGGCCTCATCCCGAAGATTCTTGGGATACAGTAGAACCTGCCTGAAGAGTCTTGGGCTAAAACAATCCCAATCGAAACCTACCCGAAGATTCTTATGTGTAAGGTCACCTCAATCCATCACAACCTAGGGGAGAAGGAGCAGGAAGGAGCTAGTAACTAAGGGAAAAGCACCCTCTCCCATGAAATGGGAGTGTTCGACACTAAGTGCTCAACATCGGTGGGGTGCGATAAAACCCAAAAGATACAGATATATATATGTATACTAAACACCCAGCCCAACCTATGGCTTCTAAAAAAAGAAACTGAGCACGTTCCTTGGCACTGCTACTATGAAGAATGCATACAACAAACAACCCCACCACATTTAGGCTTTCACGTTTCAACAGAATTAGTTTATTTAGTTCCTTAACTACTGGGAAAGTATCCACAACCGACCACATCGATCATTCATAAAACATATCCATGCCATCCCCAAATCAAGTTAGGAAAACACAAGCAACACAACCAAGTCATTATTATCAACCAACCGACCCATTGATTATTAATCTCGTTCCATTACCATGACCCACCATTAACTCTTCCACTTTTATTTATTCACAACCCATAGTTTGTTCACATTCAAGCCCATCCCTGCAGCCCCACTGCCAAACATCATAACCACAACCGCTACGTACATCCTTATCCCTTTAATACCATTTATCACATCCCCACTACCCGTCACCAACATAACATTCACACCAACCCACAACCAAGACAACCACAACCCCACTGTTCACCCTATACACAACAACGCACAAAACACCCCCATCACATGCCACGTATCCAAGCCAACACCCACATGTTCATTATTTCATTTTGTTCAACCGGGGTGATCACACAAGGGTTCCATATTTTCATTTAAACAGCCACCTTTACATGATTAACCAATTTCCAAATTCAACAAGGTTCCATTCACAAAATGGTCTATAAGATAGGACAACATTTAATTGAGCAAAAAAGGGACCCCAACGACCATGATTTTCAGTAGGCATAATCCTATTCAATTCACAACATAATATCAAAGGATATAAAAAGTAATGTAACAGTAATCACAACTTCCTGTCCCTGTTATATAAGCCAGTTATTATTTTATTAAACTGGTTCAAAAGTGTTTCACGTATACAAGAGAACACCAACCCCGCATGATGCACAAATTAGAGAGACAGAGGTAATATCCCTACCTCAACAGGTTCCGATCGCAATGCTACCCTGGATCAACTTTAGAAGACATCCATCGGCATCCTTCACTTCTGTCGGGTCCCGGAAAAACCTCCTCGGCTGGAAGTCGGATAGGAAAGGCTGAAGGAAATAAAACGGATCCAAGCTCGAAAGTTCCGCCTCGTCGTTAAAATCCCACGGCCACTGACGGATCGTAAATTGGAGCTCAGACGAAGAAGTTATGGAAGAAAGAGCCTTCGAGTCTCTTGAGAGAACTCTGCTCAGAGGAAAGGGGAGGAGAGGGGTGAGTTGAAAAGGATGAGGGGACCCCTCCTTTTATAGGTGAGAAAAGAAAAAGTACACGGCGTGTACTTTATGGTACACAGCGTGTACTCGGTTATTTCACACGGTCTCCACACGGCTTCCAACACGACTCCGCGACCATTGACTGGTCAACACACGGTTTGAGGGTAATGCATACGCGGGGAAGGACTACACGACGTGTAGTTTGGACACATGGTGTGTACTCATTTATTTCACATGGCTCCAACACAACACATGGACATTTAATGGTCAACGCACGGTAAGGCATACGCGGAGAGAGACTACACGGTGTGTAGTACTGGACACACGGCGTGTACTCATTTATTTCACACGGCAAGGACACGATCTTCAACACGGGGTATACCCGGTAAGGGGGTACAAGACGTGAACTCAAAATACACAGAATGTAGTTTCAAAATTATAGAAAGTGTGGGAAAAGTCCATTTTACCCTCTAGAACACTTCGTGACCTTCTTTTTGACAAAGGAAAGGGCCGGAGAGGTTTGGGCCATTACATGGTTGAAAACCATGAATTTTTTATCATGAATTTGTTGCATGCATGGTTCCAATTACTCCTATTAAATTGTTCATTAGTTAAAAACCAAGGAATTAGATCATTTTTTGTTGAAATATCTCATTCATTGAAGTGTTTAATGAATGAATAGTCCAACCAGTGTAACGTTCGAGTGTCAGGTGATGGTACACAAACCATTTCCTTTAGCCGACACTCTTCATTTCATAAAGTTCATTGAGGATGGATATATAAAAGGGTTTGATCTTATTTTGTTGATTATATTTGGTTCTCGTGATGATTTCCTAATGTCTGAATCAACCTTATCTTCCCAAAACTCATTCAATAATTAGAAAAGGTGGTATCCCTACTTCAGGTGTTCTTCAACCCTCATGAAGAGTTTTTAGATCCATTTTACAATGTTTTACCCTCATACATAAGAAAAATTCATCCAATATTAATCATGATATTCATCAAGATAACTCTATTGAAGATGAATGTGGATGTTTCTGATGCTTGAGAATTTCGGGTACTCTATTTACATGCTTTGTTTTTAGATACTCTTATGGGTTTAATTCTGAGTAATAGATTATTCTATATTTTGAGTCCTATAATGCTTCCAATGATAATTAGATGATAGAAATATACCCTTAAGTTGAATTATAGTTAGTTTCTTATAGGTTTAAAAAAATTTGATTCATGTTTTCAAAAAGAAGTATTATTTCCACAATGTATGTGTGCCCGTAGTGTAGCTATAGTGGTACCAAATTTCCAGATTACTCATAGCATGGCATAGTAATGATCATGGTAGTTCATTTCTAGAAATATCTAAAAACCAAGGCTAATTCTAGGATTCAAAAATATATTGATGCCCATGGTATCTCTTTGAAATCAAAACATCCAGAGTTTGATCATCACAGTGTTCAAAAATCCATGGGGAATCTTAAAATGTTTATAATTTTTTTTTTGACATTTTATGGTTTATAACATGTTTATAAATCATTATAAAAATAATTTTGAGATATTTTAATTTATAAAATGTTTATAAATTATTTATTTATTATTTATTTTATATCTAAAAAATATTTTTAAATGTTTAAAATATTAATAAACATTAAATGTTAATATTAATGAATACCTTTTACATATTTTTTTCCATATTTTAGAAATAAATTTTATATTTTCTTATTTATATGAAATAATTTATATTGGTTAAAATTTTTTAGGATAAAGTATAATGGTGTTTATGTTTACAATAACAAATTGTTTATAATTAATCAATTTACATTTTTTCATATTAAAAGTTATTAATTGTCAATGATATTAAACAAACCACATCAAAATGATTTATATAATTAATATGATTGATGATTTAAATAATATTTGAAATACCATTTTATGATAATATGAAATAGGTCCTTTTTATTTTAAAATTTTTATATCTGTGGTTTATCTAATTTATAAAGTGATTATAAATATATTTTATTTATGAATAGTACCTAATTGTATACTGTTTCGGAAAATAAAAAAAATGTTTATTTATTTTTACTTTTAGATTCGTGTTTAGTGACTTTTTTTTATTGAATATGAATATTGTGTATGTTATACTTTAACTGTTAAGCTGTTTTTAAGATAGAGCCTTGCATGTCATTCTTGGTTTGAGATCATAAAATTTATTTTTCATGTACATTTACTTTTGTTTGTAATTATAGCTATTAGAGTGATAATAGTTATTGAATATATAGTTAATGTATATTAGGTTTTAGAGGTATCATGAATTAAATTATCTATTGGGTAATGTATCGCATTTTAGAGGGATTTTGGGTCAAACAACCTTCTGGATTGGAGGTTGTGCCTTGTCGATAAAGGTGAATGGAATTGGATATATGTCTCTATAGGAATTCTCACATATAGATTTTCCATCACATATAACACTATGGAATTACATGAAGAATTCAAATACCATAGTTATGTGATATATTTTGGTATGTCTGAATATACATCGCATCAATTTTTGGGTAAGAAATATAAACTTGTGAATTATTTAAAAGGCTTCATAATAATGTGGGTTGGACATAAAGATTTGGTTATTAGAATAGGTATTTCAAAACTACTTTTTTAGAATAATGCATAAAAAAAATTAATAAAACTTGATAATATAATTATTACATCATATGTAATAGTTATGAATTAAATATGCATATGATGTATATTAAATTGGTGAGACTTTTAAATAAACCCCATAAAATTTTAATTGTGATATTTCAATGAAAATAAAACTTTTCAACACCCCAATAACTCATCCAAGTATTTTTAAGCTCATCATGAGTACCCCTAGATTATATTATATAAAGAAAGGTTGTTTTGGTATAAATCAAGATTATCTTATGGGTAAGTTAAGGTCAAAATGAGTATCCCTTGATTTTATTTTGTTACCTTATACTTTGTGTGTGGTTAATTTTTGCAACTATGGTTCTAGGAGATTGAATTTGTTGATAAAATGAATAAATAATTATGGTGAAAAACTATTAACAATATGGATACAAATCAATGGTTATTGGATTTTCTGAGCATATTTGGAAGAAGTATGATGACTAAATGAGTTGTTTACCTGGTTTAAAACGTATATATAAAGTATCTAAATAAATATATTTTTATAGCATTGAAAATATGATGGTTTAACTGAAAATACTATGGATTTTTTTGATAAAATGGATAAATAATTATGGTGAAAAATTATTAAAAATATGGATACAAAATTATGGTAGTTAGATTTTTGAGCATATTTGTAGGAAGAATGCAGAATAAATGTGTTGAATACTTGATTTAAAACCTTTATAGAAATAATTTAAATAAATCTATTTTTATATCATTGAAAATACAATGGTTTAGTTGTATTTAACAAGTAGTTCCTTGAAGTTAGTCATGAAACATATTTTTTTTCTACATGTGGTCCATTAATTTTCATTATATAGTTAGCTGAAATTGGTATTAATATAAAATGTCCCTAAAAATTGAAAATTACCAACATATGGGTTTTCCAACATAATATAATTCACAATGTATCCTAAACCATCCAAAAAGGGGTTCTATGTATGGGAATTAAAGTTATGTAAGTGAATTTTCCTATATAGAGGTTCTATATATTAAACTTTTTAGGATATAAGTGAATCTAGATGTGCTATGGAATTTTAATTTTCAAAGGTTCGATGTAGAAAAAATTGGTTATACAAGGAGTGATATACACAAATTTGGATATACAGGGGTCACATAAAAAATTTCTTTTATGTGAATGAATTAACCTATGTGATGGGTCACATATTCAATTTTGACTATATGATGGAGCTCATGTATGGGAATCAATAGTGTATGTTAATTTCTCTATGTGATCCACCATGTAGGGGTTTTCACATATTAATTTTCATGAACATTCTCCAAGTGTCATGCCACATCATTTGCAGTGGTTTTTTCAGAATCATTTAAAGAACTAATTTTATAGAGAACATATATGAAAAATAATTATAAGTATTAAGTAGTATTTAAAGAACCTTGGAAAGGATTTTAAAATAATTCCTATGGGAATTTGAAAACTAGAAAATATCTTCCTGTTTTGAACAAGGGGTTTAAAATGAAAATCTTATGTCAAAATATTTGAGGATTGAAATGAAAGTATATTTTCATGACATTCTGATATTTTATGCAGTGGATTTAAAAGGAGATATCCAATGATTATTGGGATCTATGGGTTGACTGCGATTAATGGTTGACAATGATGGATTAAATTGATAGTATAGATGAATATGAAACTATATACATTGAATATATTGTATATTTTCACTAAGATATTAAATTAAGGGTTGTACATGAATTTTTGGAGTTATTCTCAGTGGAAATTGGGATCCTTTTATATGGAAACTTCATATGTGATTTATAGATCCATATTCATAGTATATTTATTTGAATTTAAATAGGCGGGACAAATGGAAGTGATCATGATGAAAATGGATATATTACTCATATGGAAATATCAAACTAGATGAACAAGGGTTTATATAAACTCAAACATGAAGTTATATAGCCCAATTATTATAGAATAATTCCATATATAAAATATGGAAAGATTATTGTACCTTCCTATTTCATAAAGATAACTAATAAGTGTTATTTAAAGTTACATGTGGTAGAAATAGGGATAAACATGGTGTAATCTACACCATGGGTTGCGATGCATTGAACTTGATAATGAGTGTATAAATAATACATGGTGTAGTTCTAGAAAGGAGGGGGTAAATGATGATATTGGAGATCTAGACAGAGAAGATTACACATATATTACAATATTTAGATGACAACCTTGATCTTTTATTACACAATTAAACATAATTTATTACATAAAAATCATTAGATGAAATACAGAATATTGAGAGGTCTAGTGTATTTGGGGATTAGGATCATTACATAACAACTTAAAACATGAAATACAACATCTTTATTGAAAAATTCCTTTACATGACCACTACATTCCCTTGTACTGAGCATTGCATGGGATAACCTAAGGACATGCATAAAAAAAGGGTGAGCTATAAAGCCCAGTAAGGGAATAATCATGGAATAACATGAGGAATACAATACAGGTTAGAAAATAGGCATATCAATAGATCACAAGATAAGCATAAACATAAAGGCATGATAAAGCATGATAATCATAACATGGAAATGTGGCAACAACACTTAACATGAAATTAGCATGAGCCAAGGCTCATTGCACATGGAGCATGAGTACACCCACATTTCACATTAAGCACGAGTAAAAACTCATTTCACATGAATTATCATCAGTCAAGACCCATTGAACATGATGTATCATGATACTATACTTTAGCCAATTTGTTGGAGCGCTGTAAGAGTGCACCCTTCTTAAACATGTCATTTCATTCATAAGTGTGCCACATGGTTCATATAACATGGATTCATAAAACATCATCATTTATTCCATGATAAAGTAATGTGGAATTCATATATGAAACTTTATAATCAATAAGTAAATGCACATAAAGGTGAATACCCTTGATAGAGAAATGGGCATGGTATTCACTACACAGTGACATTGGCTTGGAAAATTGGTGAATTTCGACAGCGTAACGGCGTGACATAAGAATTCATAAAAATGGTTGATGAGAGAGAAAGGGATGTATCATAATATGTAAATGAAATGGACAGAAAGGGGGTCCTATAAATACATATCCCAACAATTTTAATGGAATTTAGATTCATGATACAAAATAATTTCTTGAATATAAATGTGGAGAGAGAAATTCCTTTTAGAATTTTGGCATAGTAATAGGTGTACATGGGAGGCATTTAATGAGAGAGAAAGGGGTCTCTAATCATTCAAACATAAAGAGGGAAGTATGGGTGAGGTGAGAAACAATACCCCAATGTTTATAATTAAAATTAGAAGGGAATAACAACATTAATAAAATTGGACAAAAATGAGAATGGAAGAAAAACCCTTACTTGGAAGTGTGCTTCCAAAGGCTTGAGAGAGGCTTGGGAGAGGATTCTTGGGAGCTTGGGGCACCTTGAGAGGATTCTAGAGAAAGGAGGGCAGAGGTTGGACGAACTCCAAAGGCTTTTAATGATGAGGAAGTGGGAGCTTGGGTGGGTTTATATAGGAATGGTGAGGGAATTCTTTATTATTTAGCTTTGGGACCCTCACATTAAACAAATCCAAACCACAAACCAGACCATGGTGTTTACCCATAGTTTTTGGAAAAGGGAAAAAGAAAAAAATATTTTATAAGTCAAAAGTCCTAAATTCTTAAAATAAAGGGGTTTCTTATGGGGAGGGGAGTCACACTCCCAAGGAAAACAATTTAAAAAGACATGATGTTTAATAAGTCTTGAAGGGTCCATTAATGCTTTGTAAAATAAGTCAAAAAAACCCAAAATCAAATTATTTTAATGTTAAAAAATATATTAGCCAAAAATAAGGATTATAATATTTTATTACATCACTATTGGGTCATTATGATGTCATAAAACACATTATATATTTAAACGGTATTTAATTTTTACCCAAAAATTTAACTGTCTCAGAAAATTATGAAAAATTCACTGTTGGATAATTTGGACGTCCAAATTCCAGAAATAATTTTTATTTTAGCTAAATAATTTTCTAAATATGTTAATTTTCACTTTTAAAATAAAAACCGATATTTATCTAAAATTCATGGGTTTTGACAAAAATAACTTTCAAACCTTAATTAAAATTACAATTTCATTCATAAAATTATACGATAATTTATATTTAATAAAAATTATTTTAATAATAATAATATTTTATTAAAATTTTATTTAATTAAAAAATCCATAATTTTATCAAAATAGATTTCTTAGTTGAACATTAACTAAAAATACTATTTCCGTTTTAAAAACTATTTACAAGGTAACAATAATAAAATGAAAGTATATTCATTACTATATAAAAAAATAATGTACATAACCATAGTACTGGGGTCTTGTTACATAACCCCTTATAACACCCGAATAAGACCAATGAGTAAGGTGTGTGATGGTGACATACTCTTGGGGTGGCTCTGATAACATTGCTCAGGTGATAATCTCAATTAACTTCCACTTCTCTCGTTGGCGATCCCACTTGAGCTTAAAATATTCAAGCTCGGATTGGGCTTAGTCAAGAGTGAATCTCAAAGACGCAACTTCATTTCCATGCTCTAAAAAATGGGATTCGTATGGGGCACGTCTACTGGATGAGGCCATCACTTCCTTTATCTGAGTAAATTGCATTTGTTAAAGAATTATATTTATACTAATCATGTGATCACTATTCAATGACTATATTAGCAATGGTCACAATTTTTAATGGTATTTTATAATCCAAAAACATAAAACCAAAGAATTTGACATTTTATATAAACATTTTACATAAAGAGACAATTAATTAGATTAAGAGGGGTTTCCATTAATGAAAGTTTGGGTCGTTACAATCTTTCCCCCCTTAAATAAATTTCACCCTCAAGATTTTCTTTTCCCACACTAAAACATATGTGGGTTACTCTGCTTCATCATTTCCTCTGATTCCCATGTCGCTTCTTCAAACTTGGTGTTTCTCCACAAAACCTTGATGAGGGGCATTGTCTTATTTCGTAGAACTTTTTCTCAACGATCTGAGATCTTCACTAGTTTATCCTCATAAGAACCATCATCCTCTAATTTTACCACCTCTGAAGAGAGTACATGTGAAGGGTATGGTATGTAATTTCTTAAGAGGGATACGTGAAAGACATCATGTACCTTGGCCATGGTAGGTGGAAGTGCTAATAGATAGGCTACAACCCCGACATGATCAATAATCTTGAAGGGGCCGATGTACCTTGGAAATAACTTCCCTTTATTTCCAAACCTCATGACCTTCTTCCATAGAGATATGCCTAGAAATACCATGTCTCCAACTTTAAACTCATGGTATCGTCGATGATTATATGCATAACTCTTCTACCGACTTTAGGCTGCCTTGATATGCTGCTGAATGGTTTTCACCTTCACCACCATTTCTTCGACCATTTCTGGTCCAAGAAGCATACACTTACTAACCTCAGCCCAAAACGCCGGTGTTCTGCACCTTTTTCCATAAAGGACTTCATATGGTGCCATTTGGATTCTTGAGATGAAACTATTATCATAAGAGAACTCAACCAGAGGAAGGTGTTGATCCCATCCTCCTTTAAATTCCATTGAGCACGCTCTCAACATGTCCTCAAGTGTTTGAATAGTCCGCTCATATACGACATCAGTTTGAGGATGATAGGCCCTACTGAAGTTCAGTTCAGTATTCAGAGCATGTTGGAGACTCTTCCAAAACATGGAGGTGAATCTTGGATCTTGATTGGATACAATAGATAATGGTACTTCATGCAGCCTTACCACTTCCATGATATATATACATGCTATTTGATCTAATGAGAATTCCTCCCGAATAGAAATTAAGTGAGCAGCCTTTGTAAGATGATCCAATACAACCCAGATTGAATTATTTCTTTTAGATGTATTTAGAAGTCCGGTGACAAAGTCCATGGTGATGTTCTCCCACTTCCATTCTGGTATGGGCAATGGTTGCATCATCCCCTTAGACTTCTGTCTCTCTGCCTCCACTTGTTGACACACCAGGAGCATTGATTTATATTTAGCGATCTCCTTCTTCATATTATCGCACCAATAATGATTTTGGAGATCTCGATACATCTTTGTGTTTCCTTGGCGAATAGTGAAATTCGAACTATGTGCATCATCAAAAAGTTCCTTCTTCATCTTCAGACTTGATGGAACACACAATATTTCCCAAAATCTCACAATTCCTTCTTCATTAACATTAATCTCCAAGGATTTACCTTTTCCAATAGCTTCCACTTTTTCCTAAATTCCCACATCGTCCTTTTAATCATACTTTAACCTTCCCAAAAGTGACAGTTGAGAAATCATTTGTTAAATGATTGATGATGTTCCCTTGTTTATGATTATCATGTACATCTTCATCAAATCTAAGAAGATTGGATCCTTTTCAATTCTCATTAGTGACAGAATCGATGGATCCTTTCTACTTAGGGAATCTGCCACCTTGTTCGCTTTCCCATGGTGGTAATGGATTGAGCAGTCCTAGTCTTTAATCAGCTCTAACCATATTCGTTGGTGCATGTTCAACTCTTTTTGTGTGAATATATACTTGAGGCTTTTGTGGTCCGTATATATTTCACACTTCTCCCCAAAGAGATAATGCCGCCAAATTTTCAAAGAGAAGATCACTGCAGCCAACTCGAGGTCATGTGTTGGATAGTTCTGTTCATGAACATTCAATTTCCTTGAAACATAGGCAATGACTTTGTCATTTTACATCAACACACATCCCAATCCCTTCTTCGAAGCATCAGTGAATACCACAAAAAGTTCTCCACTTGTGGGCAACGTGAGCACGGGTGCAGTGATAAGCCTATTTTTCAAATCCATGAAGCATTTTTCGCATTCATCACTCCAAGAAAACATTACTCCCTTCCAAGTTAGCTTGGTAAGAGGGTTGGACCATCGTGAGAAATTTCTCACAAATCGTCGATAAAATCCAGCTAACCCCAAGAAGCTACAGATATCCATTACTGATGTTGTCCTCTACCATCCCTCAATTGCATCGGTTTTGGAGGGATCCAGAGATATAACATTGCTTGTGATTATATGGCCCAATAATGAGGCCTCCTTCAACTATAACTCAAACTTTCTATATATTTCATAGAGCATCTCCTTCTGCAAGGTCTCAAGTACAGTTCTTAGATGCACCTCATGATCCTCCTTGGTTTTGGAGTATATTAGAATATCATCTATAAGACTATCACAAATTTGTCGAGGTAATCTCTAAAGACTCTATTTATCAATTCCATGATGATTTCTAGAGCATTAGATTGTCCTAAAGACATTAATATGAATTCATAGTGCCAGTATCTTGTACAAAATGCAGTATTAGGGATATCTTCCATCTTCACCCTTACTTGATAATATACCGACCGTAAATTCACCTTGGAGAAGTATTGTGCTCCCCACAACTGATTGAACAAGTCATAAATTCATGGGAGAGGATACTTGTTCTTATCGTGATTTTGTTAAGTTCACAATAATCGTTATAAAGGCACATTGACCCATCCTTATTCTTGACCAAGAGGACTGGTGCACCCCATGGTAATGAACTTGGGCATATAAACCCTTTATCCAGATTCTCTAGTGGTTGTTTCTTGAGCTCTTGAAGCTCCAAAATAGCCATTCTATAGAGATTCTTGGATATTGGAAATTCCCTAGGTATAATATCAATTGAGAATTCAAAATATCTTCTAGGAGGAAGACCATGAAATTTCTCAGGAAACACTTCAAAGAATTCCCTCACAATAGGAATGTCTTATAGGATGGTTTCCTTCTTATACTCAATCATCTGATCTAGATACACATGCTAATCAGGTAGTAATATCCACGCTTGGGATGATGGAGCTAAAGAAGATTCATCTTCCTCATTTGAATTGTAAAGAATCGGGGGTTGATTCTCTACATGGAGAGTGATTTCTTTCTCATGGAAATTTATGTTGGCTCTATATAAGGAAATCTAATCTATGCAAAGAATTAAATCAAATTACACCAGAGGGAGTATGACAAGGTTCACCAGGAAGTTTAATCCACATATTATGAAAAGGGAGAAGTTATATTCATGGGATACAATTATTTCTCCATTTTCCGTACTCACCAACATCTTCACTTCAATGACTTGTGGTGGTGCTGGGATTGTTCAACTAAACTTTCGGGATATAAAAGAATGCGTAGAAGCAGAATCAAAAAGTACGTTTGATATTCATGAATAAATAACTAGAGTACCTGTAACCACTTAATTATAGGGGTTCAATTCGGTAATAGTGATTGATAAAGCTCACCTTTTCTTCCTTGGAAGTTTTTAGTTGCCTCCAAAAACCCTTGGTTTAGGGCACTGATTTGCAAGATTCCCTGGTTTTTTGAATTTGTAGAAATTAACCATGTGTTGATGTTCAAACAGAGCGTTCCTTTCCTCTTTCATAGTCGTAGGTCATTCTTGACGACAGTTAATAGCCAGGTGCCCTTCTCTTCCACACCTAAAGTATTTCCTCATCCCCTTAAAGCAATTTCTTGGGTGCTTCTTTCGGCACCTTTCACAAGTGGGGTGCTGGGTCTTCTTAGCACTATTGTATTTATCCATCGGACTGCCATCATTGAAGTCTGCATTATTCTTCTTATCCCTATGATACCCCTGAGATTCTCTTATCTCTATTACGACCTTGAGGGAACATCAAACATTTTTCTCATAGCTGTCGAAGTCACGGATCACCAGCGCTTTCTGCATGCTAGGTTTCAGCCCACCAAAGAAGCGGTCATCCTTGAATTCAAGGTTAACGACAAAGGTTGAAGCATATTGTACAAGCCATGTAATGTTTTAATCATATGATCCAACAGATTCGTTGTCTTGTTTCTTAAGGTAAAGGAGGTCCCTTTCCATTTTAAGTCAGAGGGTGCGTAGAAAATATTTATCGAAAAACATCTTCTGGAAATCCTTCCATTAAAACGCCTCGATCTCCTCCTCAAGCTTCATATTTTTTATCAACGTCTACGATTGATAAGCTTCACCCTCCATATGATAAGAAACCAGGAGAACCTTCTCTTGTTCAGAACATTGAAGGATGGAGAAGATATTTTCAATGGAGATGATCCATTGTTCAGGGATTGAGGGATCATATGATCTATTAAAAATAGGAAGCCTTTTTCTCATAAAGATCTCGATAGGGACTTTTTCTTTCTTGGGGGGGGGGGGTGAACATTCCTCTTGACCCATGTTTCTATTCAAATCTTGAGTTAGCTAAGAGAGAATCCTGAAAATTTTCGCGATTCCCACTCCCAATGGATTGGGAATCTCATTAGTATAGTTGTCTCATTGATCATCATATCGGTTGTTAGCCTGAGTCCTCTTATTACCGGCCATTGAATGGAATAAAAGGAAAGTTAGGGGGTAACACATAAAGGGTAATCCAAGGAAAAAACTGATGATTTATAAATAACTTTTATTTCATTAACATATGAATCTATTGGCTTCAGTCTATGTTATCCATGATCTACTTTCTAACATATATTCTTAGGGGATTTCTCTGTCCCTTAATAATGGTTCATACTAATCTTGTGAATTTACCAAATCATATCCCTCAGGAGTGTCGTAACCAAGAGTGTAGCAAGGTCTGGTTTTGTGAACAAGTTCCCATTCAAGTCTAGCTCAAAGCGGTGTTTTTAGGTTTTACCCCTAGGATACATCTGTGCTAGACCCACCTCTACTTGCTCTTATCCCGATAGGGATGTATTTGATTGATAAACCACTTTCTCAATACACACAAAAAATTATGGATTTTTTTATTATAATTAATATTGTCTCTAAGGATTCACTAGGGTTTTCTAATCCTAATCCCAAAAACACTAAACCTATCCTCTAATACCAATTATGACAACCCAGATCTTTTATTATACAATTAAACATAATTTATTACATAAACTTCATTTGATACAACATAGAAGATCGATAGGTCTAGTGTCCTTGGGGATTAGAATCATTACATAACATCTTAAAACTTGAAATAAAACATCTTTATTGAAAACTTCCATTACATGACCACTTCATTCCCTCATACATAGCATTGCATGGGATAACCTGAGGACATGCATAAGAAAAGGGTGAGATATAAAGCCCAGTAAGGGAATCATAATGGAATAACATGAGGAATAAAATAAATGTTAGACAGTAGGCATATCAATAGTGAACAACAGAATCATAAACATAAATTCATGATAAAGCATGATAATCATAACATGGAAATATGGCAACAACACTTAACAAGAAATTAGCATGAGCCAAGGATCATTTCACATGGAGCATGAGTAAATCCCAATTACAAATGAAGCACGAGTAAAACCTAGTTGTACTTTAATTATCATGATTCAATACCCATTGCACATTAAATATTATGATACTATACATTACCCAATGCATTGGAGCGCTATAAGGGTGCACCCTTCTTAAACATTTCATTTCATGCATATGTGTGCCTCATGGATCATATAACAAGGATTCATAAAACATCATCATTTATTCCATGATAAAGTAATGTTGAATTAATATATGAAACTTTATAATCAAAAAGTAAAAGTGCATAAAGGTGAATACCCTTGATATAGAAATGGTCATGGTATGCACTACACAATGACATTGGCTTGGAAAATTGGTGCAATTTTGGCAGCGTAACGACGTCACATAAGAATTCATCAAAAATGGTTGATGAGAGAGAAAGGGGTGTCTCATCATATGTACATGAAATAGACAGAAATGGGGTCATATAAATACATTTCCCATCAATTTTAATGGAATTTAGATTCATGATACAAAATAACTTCTTGAATGTTAATGAGGGGAGAGAAATTCCTTTCAGAATTTTGGCATAGTAACAGGTTTATATGGGAAGCATTTAATGAGAGTGAAAGGGGTCCCAAATCATTCAAAAATAAAGAGGGAAGTATGGGGGAGGTTCAAAACAATACTACAACATTTATAATTGAAATTAAAATGACATAACAACATTAAGAAAGTTGGACAAAAATGAGAAAGGAAGAAAAACCCTTACTTGGAAGTGTGCTTCCAAAGGCTTGAGAGAGGCTTGAGAGGGGCATATTAGGAGCATGGGGCACCTTTGGAGGATTTTAGAGAGAGGAGGGAGGAGTTTGGACGAACTACAAAGGATTTTAGTGAGGAGTAAGTTGGAGTTTGGTTGGATTTATATAGGAAAGGTGAGGGAATTCTTTATTATTAGGTTTGAGACCCTCACATTAAACTAATCCAAACCACAATCCAGCCCATGGTTTTCCCCATGGTTTTTGGAAAAAGTAATTGGAAAACAATATTTTATAAGGCCAAAGCCCGAACTTATTAAAATAATGGGGTTGCTTATGTGGAGGCGAGTCACACTCCCAAGGAAAACAATTTAGAAAGACAAGATGTTTAATAATTATTGAAGAGTTTATTAATGCTTTGTAAAATAAGTCAAACAAACCCAAAATCACATTATTTTAATGGTAAAATATATATTGGACGAACATAAGGCTTATAATATTTTATTACATAACTATTGGGTCATTATGACGTTATAAAACACATTATATATATAAAAGGTATTTAATTTTTACCCAAAAATTTGACACTCAGAAAATTATGAAAAATTCACCATTGGATAATTTTGACGTCCAGATTCCATAAATAATTTTCATTTTATTTAAATAATTTTCTAAATATGTTAATTTTCACTTTTAAAATAAAAACCGACATTCATTGAAAATTCATGGGTTTCGAAAAAATGGCTTTCCAACCTTAATAAAACTTACAATTGAATCCATAAAATTATATGATCTTTTATCTTTGATAAAAATAAAATTAATAATAATAATATTTTATTAAAATATTATTTAATTCAAAAATATATTAATTCATCAAAATATATTTCTTATTTGAACATTAACTAAAAATACTATTTTCACTTTAAAAACTATTTACAAGGTAACTATAATAAAATGAAAGTATATCCAATACTATATAAAAAAATAATGTACATAACCATAGTATTAGGGTCTTGTTACATAACCCTTTATAATGCCCACATAAGACCGAAGAATAAGGTGTGTGATAGTGACATACTCTTGGGGTGGCTCTGATAACATTACTCGGGTGGTAATCTCTATCAACTTCCACTTCTCTTTTAGGCAGTCCCGCTCAAGATTAAATTATTAAAGGTCAGCTTGGGATTGGTCAAGAACAAATCCCAAAGATGCAACCTAATTTCAAAGCTCTAAAAAATGGGCTTCGTATGGGGCACGTCTACTGGATGAGGCCATCACTTCCTTTTTTTGAGTAAATTGCATTTATTAAAGCCTTATATTAATACTAATCATGTGATCACTATTCAACGACTATATTAGTAATGGTCACAATTCTTAATAGTATTTTAAAATAAAAAAACATAATACCACATAATTTGACATTTTATATAAAGATTTTACCTAAAGAGATATTTAATTAGATCAAGGGGAATTTCTATTAATGAATGTTTGGGTCATTACAATCTTCCCCCTTTAAAAAAATTTCACCCTCGAGATTTTCTTTTCCCACACTAAAATAGATGTGGGTAACTCTGCTTCTTCATTTCCTCAAATTCCCACGTCACTTCTCCAAAATTGTGGTTTCACCACAACACTTTGACGAGGGGCCTTGTCTTATTTGGTAGAACTTTTTCTCTTTGATCTAAGATCTTCACTGGTTCCTTCTCATAAGAAAGATCATCCTCTAACTGTACCACCTCTGAAGAGAGTACATGTGAAGGGTCTGGTATGTACTTTATTAAGAGGGATACACGAAAGACATCATGTACCTTGGCCATGGTAGGTGGAAGTGATAGTCGATAGGCCACAACCCCGACATGATCAAGAATTGCAAAGGGGCTGATGTACCTTGGAATTAACTTCCCTTTCTTTCCAAAACTCATAACCTTATTCCACAGAGATATGCATAGAAATAACATGTCTCCAACATTAAACTCAAGTCCTCCTTGATGATTATCTACATAACTCTTTTGTCGACTCTGGGCTGCCTTGATATGCAGCTGAATGGTTTTCACCTTCTCCACCATTTCTTCGACCATTTCTGGTCCAAGAAGCCTACAATCACCGAACTAATCCCAAACCACCAGTTTTATTCCCCATTTTCTATAAAGGACTTCATATGGTGCCATTTGGATTCATGAATGGAAACTGTTATTATAAGTGCACTCAACCAAAGGATGATATTGATCCCTTCCTCTTTTAAAGTCCATTGAGAACACTGTCAACAGGTCCTCAAGTGTTTGGATAGTCCACTTGTATTGGCCATCAGTTTGAGGATGATAGGCCGTACTAATGTTCAGTTCAGCATTCAGAGCATGTTGAAGACTCTTCTAAAACATGGAGGTGAATCTTGGATCTCGATTGGACACAATAGATAGTGGTACTCCAAGTAGCCTTACCACTTACCTGATATATATTCATGCTAGTTGATCCAATGAGAAATCCTACCAAATAGAAATGAAGTGTGCATCCTTTGTAAGATGATCCACAACAACCCATATTGCATTGTTTCCTTTGGATGTGTTCGGAAGTCCGGTGACAAAGTCCATGGTGATGTCCTCCCATTTCCATTCTGGTATGGGCAATGGTTACGTCATCCCCTTAGACTTCTGCCTCTCTGCCTTCACTTATTGGCACACCTAGCTCTTTGATGTATATTCATCGATGTCCTGCTTAATATTATCCCACCAATAATGCTCTTGGAGATCTCGATACATATCTGTGTTTCATGGGTGAATAGAGAAATTCGAACTATGTGCATCATCCAAAAGTTCCTTCTTCAGTTGCAGACTTGATGGAACACATAGTATTTTCCCAAATCTCACAATTACTTCTTCATTAACATTAAACTCCAAGGATTTCCCTTTTCTGATAGCTTCCACTTTTTCCTAAATCTCCACATCATCCTTTTGAGCATCCATTAAACTTTACAAAAGTAACGGTTGAGAAATAATTTGTGAAAGGATTAATGATGTTCCCTTATTTATGATTCCCATGTCCATATTCATCAAATCTAAGAAGATTGAATCCTTTTCAATTCTCATTAATGATAGAATTGCTAGGTCCTTTCTAATTAGAGAATCCTACACCTTGTTCACTTTCCCAGGGTTGTAATGGATTGAGTAGTCATAGTCTTTGATCAACTCTAACCATCTTCATTGGTACATGTTCAACTCTTTCCGTGTGAATATATACTTGAGGATTTTGTGGTCCTTATATATTTCACTCTTCTTCCAAAAGAGATAATGCCGCCCAATTTTCAAAGCGAAGATCACTACAACCAACTCGAGTTCATGTGTTGGATATTTCTGTTCATGAAAATTCAATTTCCTTGAAACATAGACAATGACTTTGTGATTTTGCATCAATACAAATCCCATTCCCTTCTTTGAAGAATCACTGAATACCACAAAAATTTCTCCACCTATGGGTAAAGTGAGCACCAGTGTAGTGATAAGCCTGCTTTTCAACTCCTTGAATATATTTTTTTATTCATCACTCCAAGAAAAATTTACTCCTTACCAAGTTAGCTTGGTAAGAGGGTTGGAAAAACATGAGAAATTTCTCACAAATCATTGATAATATCCAGATAACCCCAAGAATCTACAGATATCTGTTATTGATGTTGGCCTCTGCCATCCCTCAATTGTATCTATTTTGGAGGTATCTATAGATATCCCATTGCATGTGATGAGATGGCCCAATAATGAGACCTCCTTCAACTAAAAATCACACTTGATGTACATTTCATAGACCTTATCCTTCCACAAGGTCTCAAGTACAATTCTTAGATGCTCCTCATAATCCTCCTTGTTTTTGGAGTATATTATAATATCATCTATAAAGATTACCACAAATTTTTCGAGGTAATCTCTAAAGACTCTATTCATCATGTCCATGAATATTGCTAAAGCATTAAATTGTCTGAAAGTCATTACTATGAATTCATAGTGCCTGTATCATGTACGAAAAGTAGTCTTGGGGATATCTTTCTTCTTTACACTTACTTGATAATATCCTGACCGCAAATCCACCTTGGAGAAGTATTGTGCTCCCCACAACTGATCAAAAAAGTCATCAATTCATGGAAGAGGATACTTATTCTTTATCGTGATTTTGTTAAACTCACGATAATCGATGTAAAGGCGCATTTACCCATCCTCCTTCTTGATGAAGAGGACTGGTGCACCCCATGGTGAAGCACTTGGGCATATAATCCCTTTATCCAGATTCTCCTATAGTTATTTCTTTAGCTCCTCAAGATCCACAACAGTCATTCTATATGGAGTCTTGGATAGTGGAAATTCCCCAGGTATAAGATCAATTGAGAATTTAACATCTCTTCTAGGAGGAAGACCGGACAATTCCTCAAGAAACACTTCAGAAAATTCCCTCACAATAGGCATGTCTTATTGGATGGTTACCTCCTTAGACTCAATCATTTGAGACAGATACACGTACTCATAGGTTAGTTAGATCCATGCTTGAGATGATGGATCAAAATAAGATTCATCTTCCTCCTTTCACTTTTAAATAATCGGGGCTCAATACTCCAAATGGAGAGTGATTTCCTTCTCACGAAAATTTATGTTGGCTCTATACAAGGAAAGCCAATCCATGCCATGAATTGCATCAAATTCCACAGGAGGGAGTATGATGAGGTTCTCCGTGAAGTTCAATCCACAGATTATGACAGATGAGGAGTTATATTCATGGGATGAAATGATTTCCCTATTTTCCTTACTCACCGACATCTTCACTTCCATGATTTTTGGTGGTGATGGGATTGTTCTACTAAAATTTTTAGATATAAAAGAATGCGTAGAACCTGAATCCAAAAGTAAGTTCACTATTATTGAATTAATAACTATAGTACCTATCACTACTTCGTTGTCGGGGTTTACTTTAGAAATTGTGAGGGAAAAAGATCACCCTTTCTGCCTTAGAGGTTATTGGTTGCCTCCGAAAACCCTTGGCTTAGGGTATTGATTTGTAAGATGCCCTGTTTTTTTGAAGTTTTTGTAGTGAACCATGTGTCGAGGTTCTAACGATGCTTTCCTTTCATTTTTCTCAGTCACAAGTCTTTCTTGTCGATAGTTAATAGCCAGAGGCCCTTCTCTTCCACACCTAAAGCATTTCCTCGTCCCCTTCAGGCAACTTCCAGGGTGCTTTTTTCCACACCTTTCGCAAGTGGGGTGATGGGTCTTCTTATCACCATTGGATTTATCCATCAGACCACCATAATTTAAGTACTCTTTACACTTCTTATCCCCATGATACCCCTAAGATTCTCTGATCTCCATTTTGACCTTGAGGGAACATCAAACAAATTACTTATAGCTTTCAAAGTCACAGATCGCTAGCGCTATCTGCAGGCTGGGTTTAAGCCCACCAAAGAAGCAGTCAACCTTGAATTTGAGGGTAATGACAAAGGTGGAAGCGTATCGTGCAAGCCTTGTGGAGTTTTCCTCATATGCTCCAACAGATTTATATTCTTTTTTAATAAGGGAAAATAAGGCCCTTTCCATTTTAATCCGGAGGGTGCACAAAAAATATTTATCAAAAAAAAATCTTCTGGAAATCCTTCCATTCCAACACCTCAATCTCCTCTCAGGATTCATATTTTTTATCAACGTCCACCAATGATCATCTTCACCTTCCATACGATAAGAAACTAAGAGAACCTTCTCTTGTTCAGAACATTGAAGGATGGAGAATATCTTTTTAATGGAGTTGATCCATTGTTCAATGATTGAGGGATCATATGATCCATTAAAAGTAGGAGGCATGTGTCTCATAAAACTCTCGAGAGTGACTTGTTCTTTCTTTGGGGGGGGGGGGTGAATGGTCCTCTTGACCCTTGTTTCTTTTCAAATATTGAGTTAGCTGAGAGATAATCATGACAAAGTTTGCGATTCCCACTCCCATTGGATTGGGCATATCATTAGTACAATCATCAGATTGATCTTCACATCGGTTGTTAGCCCGAGTTATCCTATTATCGACCATTGTCTAGAATAAAAGGAAAGTTATGGGTAACACATAAATGGTAATCCAAGGAAAAAACTGATGGCTTATAAATAATTTTTATTTCCTTAACATATGAATCTATTGGCTTCAGTCTATGTTATCCATGATCTACTTTCTAACATATATTCTTAGGGAATTTTGTTTGTCCCTTAATAATCGTTCACACAAATCTTGTGAATTTACCAAATCATATCCCTTAGGAGTTTCGTAACCAAGAGTGCATCAAGGTCTGTTGTTGTGCACCAGTTCCCGTTTGAGTCTAACTCAAAGCGGCGTTTTCATGTTTTACCCCTAAGATACATCTATGCCAGAGAAGCCTCTACTTGCTCGTATCCAGAAAGGGATTATTTTCTTGATAAACCACTTACTAAATACTCACAAAAAATTAGGGATGTTTTCATTATACTTAATATTGCCTCTAAGAATTCACTAGGGTTTTCTAATCCAAATCCCAAAAATAACTAATCCTATCATCTGATACCAACTATGGCAACCTTGATCTTTTATTACCCAATTAAACATAATTTATTTCATAAAAATCATTTGAAACAACATAGAAGATCTAGAGTTCTAGTGTCTTTGGGGCTTAGGATTATTACATAGGAACTTAAAACATGAAATTCAACATCTTTATTGAAAAATTCCTTTACATGACCACTGCATTCCCTCGTACTTAGCATTGCATTTGATAACCTGAGGACATGCATAAGAAAAGGCTGAGCTATAAAGCCCAGTAAGGGAATAATCATGGAATAACATGAAGAATAAAATACATGTTAGACAATAGGCATATAAATATAGAACAAGAGAATAATAAACATAAAGTCATGATAAGTCATGATAATCATAACATGGAAATGTGGCAACAACACTTAACATGGAATTATCATGAGCCAAGGCTCATTGCACTTGGAGCATGAGTAAATCCTCATTGCACATGAAGAATGAGTAAAACATCATTTCAATTGAATTATCATGTGTCAACACCCATTTCAAATGACTTATCATGATACTATACATTACCCAATTTATTGGAGCGCTATAAGGGCACACCGTTCTTAAACATTTCATTTCATGCACAAGTGTGCCAAATGGATCATATAACATAGATTCATAAAACATCATCATTTATTCCATGATAAGGTTATGTAGAATTTATCTACAAATCATTATAATCAAAAATAAAATGTGCCTAAATGTGAATACAGTTGATAAGGAAATGAGCTTGGTATTCACTACACAATGACATTGGCTTGGAAAATTGGTGCAATTTCGGCAGTGAAACGGCGATACGTAAGAATTCATAAAAATGGTTGATGAGAGAGAAAGGTGTTTCTCATCATATGTACATGAAATGGATAGAAATGGGGTCATATAAATACAGGCCCCAACAATTTTAATTTATTTTAAATTCAATATACAAAATAATTTCTTGAATGTAAATGAGGAGAGAGAAATTCCTTAAAATTTTAGCATAGTAACAGGTGTACATGGGAGGCATTTAATGAGAGAGAAAGGGGTCTCCCATCATTCAAACATAAATAGACCAATATTGGGGAGGTACGAAACAATACCCCAACATTTATAACAGAAATTAAAAGGGCATAACAACATTACGAAAATTAGACAATAATGAGAAAGGAAGAAAAACCCTTACATGGAAGTGTGCTTCCAAAGGATTGAGAGAGGCTTGAGAGAGGATTAATGGGAGATTGTGGCACCTTGAGAGGATTATAGAGTGAGGAGGTCAGAGGTTGGATGAACTCCAAATGCTTTGAGTTCGGAGGAAGTGGTAGCTTCGGTGGGTTTATATAGGAAAGACGAGGGAATTTTTTATTATTTAGGTTTGGGACCCTCACATTAAACTAATCCAAACCAAAAACCAGAGCATGGTTTTTGGAAATGGGAAGTGTAAAAAAATATTTTATAAGGCCAAATTACTAACTTCCTAAAATAATGGGGTTGCTTATGTGGAGGGGAGTCACACTCCCAAGGAAAACAATTTAAAAAGACCAGATGTTCAATAAGTCTTGAAGGACCCATTAATGATTTTTAAAATAAGTAAAACAAACCCAAAATCACACTATTTTAATTAAAAAACATATATTTTCCGAACATAAGGCTTATAATATTTTATTACATCACTATTGGGTCATTATGATGTCATAAAACACATTATATATTTAAACAGTATTTATTTTTTACCCAGAAATTTGACTATCTCAAAAAATTATGAAAAACTCACCATTGGCTAATTTTGACATCCAAATTCCAGAAATAATATTCATTTTATCTAAATAATTTTCTAAATATGTTAATTTTCACCTTTAAAATAAAAACCGACATTTATCGAAAATTAATTTGTTTTGACAAAAATGGCTTTCAAACCTTAATTAAAATCACAATTGAATTTATAAAATTATACGATCATTTATATTTAATAAAAATTAATTCAATAATAATAATATTTATTAAAATATTATTTAATTAAAAAATCAATTAATTCATCAAAATAGATTTCTTATTTGAACATTGACTAAAAATACTATTTGTGCTTTAAAAACTATTTTCAAGGTAATAATAATAAAATGAAAGTATATTAATTATTATTTACAAAAATAATGCACATAACCATAGTACTAGGGTCTTGTTATATAACCCATTATAACACCTGCGTAGGAATGAAGAGTAAGGTGTGCGATGGTGACATACTCTTGGGGTGACTCTGATAACATTTCTCGGGTGGTAATCTCTATCAACTTCCACTTCTCTCGTATTCGGTTCCGCGTGTGCTTAAAATATTCAAGCTCAGCTTGGGCTTGGTCAAGAGCGAAGCCCAAATACACAACCTCATTTCCTTGCTCTGAAAAATGGGCTCTATATTGGGCATGTCTACTGGATGAGGCCATCACTTCCTTTTTCTGAGTAAATTGTAGTTGTTAAAGTACTATATTTATACAAATCATGTGATCACTGTTCAACAACTATATTAACAATGTTCACAATTCATAACGATATTTTAAAATCCAAAAACATAAAACCACAGAATTTGACATTTTATATACACATTTTACATAAAAATACATTTAATTAGATGAAGATGGATTTCCATTAATGAATGTTTGGGTCGTTACAATTTTGTTCCTAAAGAGATGAAGAAATTAACACTCTTTAGAAAATAACTTCTACATCTAGTTTTATATGATTGATTGAAGGCTCTAGAGAAGAATAATAATATATTTCTATATATTGTGTGAAGATGAAATCTATAGGATAAATTTAGTTTGGTATTATCATAATATGTATAAGTAGAGTGAAGCTTTCGAGAAGACACAAAGTTATACTCTCATAGTGGAATCTATAAATTGTGGTTGGAAGAGTATGAAATATTACTGGACTCCATTCAATGATTTTATATCATTTAGACTTGATGAAAAGAAAATGATAAAAAAGAGGAACATAAAAAAGATGCTATGTTGTGATAAAAATAAAATCCTATTCTCACAGTGGATGGAGACTAAACAAAAAATACATAAATTGGTGAAGATAAAAGTATGTATATGAAATGACAACATACCTAAATTATATAGTGTTCGAGGGTAGAGAGGATGAATTCACCATGGGATTGGTAGTGCACCGTTTCAGAATCCAATTTAATATTATTATATTGGGAATTATAGTCCATAGTATATAAATACATTCTTGGTGTGTGATAATTGGGGTAGCCCTTATTGATGAACCACCTAAAATATGGGTTTCCCTATATTCTTTACATTATAAAAATGTCCATGATGTGTGTATTGGATGCATTAAAAATAATGAAAAGGTTGAATGAATATTCTTGAAAACTAATGGATAATATATTGAAAGTAATAGATAAAAATCTGGTGTCACCCTAGTTTTTTACTCCACTATAGGGTAACCTTGGTTCTATAATGTGATATCGGAGGGTAATCGGTCTTTCTTTTTCATTCAACCTATATATTTGATTTGATATTTTTTACAGATATTGATCCTATATTAAAGAATCTACTTTTTTTGTGGATCTAATTTCTAAGGATGGAATGAGGAGGTTTTTATATTTGTACATGCTTGTGGCACAAATATTGTAGAGTTTATTCAGAGATATAGAGATATAAAAAACCAAAATAAAAGGGAAATGGGTTTTAGGGTAGATAATATCTTAATAATATATCTATTGAGTTATGTTTATAATAAACTCATCGGTTATGCCACTATTTTTTATGTATGGATGAATTTAAAAATTGTTTATAGAGAAAATGTGTAAGTAATGAAGATAGAAGTTTAAATCTCAAAACCTAATGAATAGTTCATTATAAAAAATTTAAAGAAGAAGTAGACAACCAATAAGAATGATAATGACAATATTTATTCTCAAATTGAGGTGGATAGTTATTATTTTGTTGATACAACTTTTTCTATCACTTTTCTAGATGATATATGAAAATATATAATTCCAAACACCCCCATATAAGTAAATATGGAAGAGTAATCTAGGGAATAAATGTAAGTATCATCAAGCCAAATATATGAAGGCTATTTATATATCAATCAGGAAAAGATCTAATTATTTCATAAATAGATGGATTAACAAGTCGTCATACATAAACTGAATCTTACTATCACTAAAGATTTAGTCATGGTGATCAAAACAATTAAAATGGTTGAAGTATAACTAAACATTAATATCATAAAAATGGGCATAAAATGAAGAAAAAATGTGATCATATTAGATAAATAGAAGGATAATTGTGAAAATCGATGGTTACTGAAAGGAAATAAAAAAGGATCCTTCCACATAAGATTCATCCTATAGAGGGGAGAAGATGTAGTGTAAATGAAAATTTCATGATAAAGAAGATGGGTCTAAAATAAAAAGAAAAATATAAGAACATAAAAGTGATTGAATATAAACTTAGTTCATCATCAAGTGAATAGAATATTTTGATCCCCAAGGTAATATCATTAATAAGAGCTGTTATAAATCATCATCTATGTATTTGATAAAAGTAGGTATACCCAAATATAGAATCAGTGAACAAGTATAATATTCATAAAAAATATTATAGATATATTTCTTAAAATAAGGTATTTGTATATTTATACTACAGTAGGAGAATGTAAAACACCATGAGTGTCTATAAAAAATCCATAGGACTTAATTGTGGAAGAAAAAATGTTGCATCAATATCTTATCTAAGAGAAAATATAAAGAGGTATGATTTTTTTGGATATATTATATAATTACTAAATTTGTACATATGGTATTGAATTATAGTAGGAGGAGAAATAATGAGACCATAAGGGGAACCATTATTCCTATTGTGTTCTAGGTAAGGACATTCACTATAAATATTTTTTTAGGATAAAAAACATATTTATTTCATTAAATAATAAAGGTAATTCTCAATGGAAGGTTCCTCAAACACATATAACAATAAAACCATAATATCCCTATTTAAGATAAAGGAAGAAAATATAGAATGTAAAGAATTAGGAGGTGGATTCTTAAGTTATGGGATAAAGGTATAAGAAATTTAGGAAGTATTCACCAAAGATATATAGGTCTGAAATGAATCTCATGGATATTGAAAAAGAGGAATATCATAAAGTATAACTTATTGTTATTTAATATCACACCACTAATAAAGTGGAAAATATTGGTGGAAGAACCCCAAATTGGCTGAGGAATCATGTTGAAGGATTCAATTAGAAAAATTCAAGATAATATATAAGTATAAGAGGGATTACTCAAAAAATAGAAAAGGAACTCAAACCAAAGAAGCTATAGAAACAAGGAGAGAATATATGGAATGAAATATGTATATATGGTGGTGAAAAATTAAGAGCTATGAATTATTTTAGGATATTAAAGAGTAATAGGTTATCTTACATAGAAGAAACATAAGCCTCAAACTAAGGATTTTCCGAGGTACCCCTATCCACTTAAACATTGCAGTTATATTTAATGATTAGCGTGATGGATGATTTAGAGGGAAATACAATACACAGTGTGGTTTCAAAAAAATGAAATTTTTGATTATATTTATGTCTAATATAATAAAAAACATGATGAAATAAAGTTTCGAGAGAAATATAAATTTTAAATTATATGAGTATCATTATAGGGGTGGAAGGTTTTTCAAAAGTATGAAATGAAGGAGTGGGTATCAAGTGTGTGGAGTAATGTTTGTGAATCTTTAAACTTTAAAATTTAGTATTGTAACATATATATTCATACAAAATATATCCATACATATTGGTATATATATTAATATACTGATATTTATTAGAATAATTGAAACCAAGGATTATTTGATGGGATATGAGAGTAAAATCCCTATTTTAATAATTCTATACAGTATTGAGACATGATTTGAAGTAATTTTAGGACATATATGATGATGGAAGACCAAGTTAAATTAATAAAAATAAATTAAGAGTAAAGCAATTTTAATATTTCATGTGTATTTATATTTTGAAAACATGACAATGTCATCTATGTTATTTTTTAGGATACCTCAATGTTTCTTGATGTATATAAAATTAACAACATGTACCTCCCATAAAATAATTAAAATAAGTGATTTCCAAAAGATATAATTTTTTTTAGATCTGAATATGTTTATTTATAGGCTATTTATCTTCATTTAAAGGAAAAATTACCCCTTGTGAAGAACTAGAAGATAAAAGTGGTATCTCCATGTTTTTATTGATAAGTGATATCTATTGATATTGTAAGCCATATGTTACTGACCCATGTGTTTTAATGCTTATAAAAAATAACTTTTTTAAAGATATTTGATGAGTTATAAAGTAGAGAAAGTTCCCATTATTAATTTGGTTTGATAAAATTTAGGGAATTGATAATGGAATGTATTGAAAATGTTGACATTGAATATTGTTTCCTACAATAAGCTATATCTTAGTAGGCTAAGTGTATTGGTTGAAATGTATTTTCCATGAATGGATTTAGTCATTAGAATATTAAATAAATAATAAGGATATAATATGGAAATTATTTTGACGTTGATGGAATGACTTATGATATGGTTATGATTTGATGTTTTAAGGGGGTTATAATATCTTGATATCTGGAGTCATTCAAGGAGTCATATGATGATAAGATTCTTTAGAAAAACTATTATAGAAAAAATATTTAAATAAGGGGAGTGAGAATAATTAATATATTTTCAAATATGGTGTTTATATTCCTTGAAAATGGATACACATAGAACCATTATAGTCTATTTAAAAGGGGAGAAATAAGAAAGATCTTAGTAGATATTTTCAATAAAAATCCAAAGGGAGATAATGTTTCAACCATGGTACTAGGTGATTAGAATTTTTGAAAATATGGATATAGAATTATGGAGAAGAGATTTTGAAAATATAGATATGGAATTGTGGTGATTGGTTTTTTAGATCATATTTGGAATATGCACAATGAATAAATTAGTATAATTCTATGTTGATATCCTATCTAGAAAGGATTTGGATAAATTATTTTTTGTAGAATTAAAAATGTGAATGTTGTGTAAAAGTTCACATGTCGTAGCTTGAATTCAGTTATGTAGAATAATGTTTTCATCATGTGGTAGATTATTTTTATTCAAGAAAATAGTAGAATTATGAAAGATAAATAGATGACTAAAACTGACTATATAACCTTGTTTGGGTTTTCCTATGTAATAGAATATTCAACATATCCAAAATCATCTATGAAAAGGTTATGTGTAATGTAATTTCAGTGATGTAAGTGAATCTAGATATAAAGAGGTTCTTTGTGTGGTAATTCTAGATATGTATGTGAATCTGGATATGTGAGGGAATTTATGTATGCAAAGGACCAACATAATAAAATGATGCAGCTCAAGGAGTCACATAGAAAAATTCATCTATTCAAGGGTGACTTATGAAAATATAGTTACATGAAGGAATTCAACTACTTGAAGGGCCACACACTCTATTTTATCTTTTTTAATTAATATCACATACATGAATTAGTGGAATATGGGAATATTACTACATGGAACACCATGTATTTTCTCATGTATTTGTTTTTCAGGGAACGTCACTTGGAGTCATTCAACATCATTCAAGGCGGTGTTTCCAAAGGTATTTAAAACAAGGAATATTTGAGGAATTTTGATGTAGAAGAAGTGCGATTCTTGACGATAATTTAAAGAACATTTAATCGAGATAATAAATTAATTACTAAAGAAATATTTAAACTAGAAAATATCTTCTTAATTTAAAAAAGGATTTTAAATGTATATATCATGTTATAATATTCTATGATTGAAATGAAAATATCCTTGCATGATATTTAGATATTTAAGAAGGGGATTTAAAGGGAGAGATACACATATTATATAGATAAATATTTTGAATATAATCTATGGTTGAAAATGATTGATCAACCCATGATTGAAAAATAATAGAAAACTATAAATTCTGAAGTTCATGGATCTTTATTCAATGATTTATAATGAATGTTTTTTTAAGAATTTGTGGATCTATTCTCAATGTAAATTTGGAAGTTTTTACATAATTTTTTCATGCGGTAATTATGGATCTATATTTAGATTATCTTTATTTCAATTTAAATAGGTGGTATATATGGTGGTGATTATGATAGGAATAGAGAGATTACTCATATAGAAATACCAAACTAGATGAACTAGGGACTATAAGAACTTGAACAAAAAGATATAAGGCCTAAGAATTATGGAATAATTCCATTTTTAAAATATAGAAGGAATATTTTACATGCCTATTCTGGAAATATCATTAAGAGGTGTTATAGTTGATAAAAGTTTGAAGAAATAATTTGAAACATAGTATTATCTAAATAATGGGTTGTAATGTAATTGAAGTTAGGATTTTGTGTATTACAACAACATTAAGCAATTTTGGAATGGAGAGGGATAAATGTAATATTAAAGATCTCGAAAGAGAATAGGTTGTGAATATTTACATATCTAGTTCATAGAGAGATGAAAAAGGATTACCTCTATAAACCATTATTCATACATATAATTTTTTATTTAATATTAAATCATTAAGAGATGAAGATAATTATATTTCCAGATCTAGTGTGGAGAAAATGATGAAATTGAAAGATAATTCTAGTTTGTAATTATCCTCATATAGAGAATAAGGGAGTTGTTTCTGAGAAGATATAGGTATATCCATGAATATAGGATTCTCTCATATGATGCTGGAAGTGGAATGAATAATACTAGACTTTATGCAATCAATGGTTCTCATATGTACTTGAATGCAAAGAAATGTATAAAATATTATTTACCATGTGATAAAAATTAAATATGAGTTTCACAGAAGATGGATACATAACGAAAATTATTTAAACTGGTGAAGAAACCCTTAATTCTATAATCTTCTGACATCCCTCACTTGAGAAATATGTGAGAGTAGTGAATATACATTTCCATTGGAATGTGTAGTGATTACTTGTCACAACCAATGTAATATCTCTACATAGAGTATTTTAGTCGCTATAAGATAAACACATTGTTGGTGTGGGATTCTAGGAGTATCCCCTAGTGGTGAACTAGGAAAAATTATAGTTTCCCTTTGTTATTTTCATTATTATATATGTGCATGACATATGATGTGGATATATTGAAAATAAAAGAACATGTTGAGTGAATGTTACTAACAACTCAGGGAGAATATATTAAAAGTAAATGATAGAAAGTTAATGTCACCCTAAATCCCTCTTCCCCTCTCAAGGTGAATTATATTCTAATAGTAACAGTTAGCTGTGAAACCCTAATGGTTAGGGTACTGAAGGAATAGAGTTTAGTTTATACATATGATATATTTGGATAATTTATTATCTACTAAACTATCCAAGAATAAAAACTATTATGATTGGGATGATTATTTATCTAAATAATCATAGTCTATTCATGTAAATAAAACGGTTTAATTCATTGTGAAATCTGGATAATGGATAACAAAATGAATATGATTTTTGGGGCCCTCAATTTTTGTGGGAGCACCTGACTTTAAATTTCTGGATGAAAAGATATAATTCATGACACTCACCTTTTAAAATTTCTTTGTTGTAGAGTATGGAATACATAAAATTAATCACAATGAGACAACTAATAGTTATTACCTATAAAAAATAAAAATATTCATATCTTGTATTGACAAGGGTTCTCAAGGAGAAACATCAAGGGAACCCAAATGTCAATGTCATTGAGATTAATTACACCAAATCAAACTAATGTGTATTAGATATCGGTTGCGTGTCACCCATTTTTTCTAATAGATGTAGACTCATAGATGGGAAGGAACTGATGAATAGTGAAGTAGATAATCATATCAGTAATTTATTAAGGGTTTATACATTAGAGGTTATAACCCATGATCTTATTTTACCATGTGTCTTGATCTATGAATTATCAAACAGTTATTATGTTCCCGTAATAAATAATAATTTTATTTATTTATGTTGTCTAGAAATTATGGTATTTTCATTATTTGTTATAAATAAGAGTTGTTTTGTATATAAGGATTCTTTTTATATAGTGTTGGGAATATAATGAATCATTTATATATTCTTGATATGGATAATCAAATTTATAACATTTAGAGTAAGATGTTCGAGGATTATTCTAATACCATATACCTTTGGAATTTTCACCTTAGACATATAAATGAGAAACACATTCAAAAATTACATAGAGAAAGATTTTTGTACACATTTGATTATGATTTATTTGATTATTGTTAAAATTTTTTATTGGAAAAATTTTCAAAGAAATCTATTGTTAGAAATCATGAGAGGGATAGTGGTAAATTGCATCACATAAACAATGATCTTTATAGACCAATTATCAATCAAAAAAAAATGGTGGTTTTAGGTACTTTTTTACTTTTACAAATGGCATTAATTGGTATAAATATTTTTTTTCTAATGATAAAAAAGTATGAAACTTTTTAAAGGGTCATAGTTTTTGAAAAAAATGAAAAATAAACTATAATGAAGTATTAATGTCCTGTAATGAAATTGAGGTAAAGAATACATAATCCACAATTTTATAACTCATCTACGAAATTATGGAATTGTTTTTCAACTCACTCCTCCTAGAACACCATAATAGAATGGTGTGTTTGAAAGGTTTAAATTCACCTTGTAAGACCTGGTTTAATCAATAATGAGTCAATTAGACATTCTTATCTCATTTTGGGAATAAGTTATGGAAATTGAAACATTATAATTGAACTACATTTCATCTAATGTAGTCATAAAGCCACCATTTATGATTCAGACAATGAAATGTGTCAATATGTCATTTATGATGATTTAGGGTTTTTAATATTATGTATTATGTTTTTATTATGATAAACATGACACCAAATATGTAAAATTATTATTATTTGGTTATCCTAATAAAATTATGGTATATTAAATTTATAACCATACAAAAAAAGTGTTTGTGGCCCAACATAGTGTTTTAATAGAGAAAAAACACATGATTTGAGGTTTAAATGGGAAGAAATATGAATGTATATAAATTAAAACAAAAAATAGGATGTGTTACTAATATCGTGGATAAGTCAATTCCACAAAGAGTTTTAGATAATGAGTTGAATCAAGTTTCCCAAGAGTATCAACGGTTTCATAATATTTTTTAAGTGTTAGTGAGATATGTATTTCATGTAGAATTGATGGTGAGGTAGTGTTCATTGGTAATGATCCAACCACTTACCAACAATCCATTCATATTTTAGATAATGAAAGATCATTAAAATCCATGGAGTATGATATGGACTCCATGTACACTAACCGATTTTAGAATTTGGTGGATCCACTTAAAGGGTGAGACCCATAGGGTGTTAGTGGGGTTTCCAAAAAAACTAACATGGATGGTATATTTTGTACCCATAAAGCACACTTAGTGGAAAAGGGTTAATAAAAAATCCTAGGTATTAATTATATAGAGAACAATTGAATAATTATGATGAAAAATCCCATTTATATTTTTCTAGCCATAGGAGATAATTATTATTATAAGATATATCAAATGGATGTAAAATATACATTCTATAATTGAAAATTATCCAAGGATATGTATATAATATATCATGGGGATTTTGAAGTTCCAAATGTGTCTTCTATGTTATTAACAATTCAAAGGTTCATTTGTAGACTAAATCAATCTTTAAAAAGATGGAATATCTGGTTTGGTTTTGCAATCCTAGAGTTTGATTTCATAAAAAAAGAATATACGATTCATGTGTGTATAATAACACTTATTATTATTTGATAGTATTTATGATATTGTATGTAGATAATATATTTCTTATCAAAAATGATGTCCCACCACTTCATTCTAGGAAGTTTTGGATGGGTAAATGTTTCTCAATTAATGAATTAGGTAAATCATCCTACATGTTTTGTATTAATATCTATAGAGATAGATCTAAAAGGTTACTTGGACGGATTTATAACCCATATTTTAGTAATTCATAAAATGGTTTATCATATAGAACTCCAATAAGGGGTCATCGTAGGTGTTTTCAACACAAATATTAGTTAGATTTTGTATCCTTCTAAATATTTGGAAAGGATATATGATATTCCTTAAACATCCTCCATAGAATTTATCATGTATATCATGTTGTGTACTCAACCCGATGTCTCTTATTATTTCTTAAACGAAAGTAGATACAAATCCAATCTCAGTGAGTGACACATGATTATTGTGAAGAACATACTTAAGTACTTGATAAAGACCAAAAATATGTTCTTTATTATTTGGAGGAGAAGACGATCTTTGTGTAAAGGATTAAACATATGCTACTTTCCAATCCAATAGAAATGATATGAAATATCAATATGGGTTGTAGTTTTCCTCAGTGGTGGTTCTATTAGTTGGAAGAGTTCTAAATAAGACAGTATAGAGAACTCAATAATAGATGAATATTATATCACTACATCAGATGCTTTAAAGAAGCTATTTGGATCATGGGGTTCATTTCTGAAGATAGGGTGGTTACTATCATTGAGGGACCAATTTTTCTATATTGTGGAAATAATATGAATATTTCCCATGCTAATGAATGCCAAGCTCACTAAGGGATGAGACACATCATTCAAAAACACCATCTAATTTGAGGGATCAATGAGAGGGGTGACTTAATGATTAGTTGGGTGATTATTTAAAAGAATATACAAGATTTATTGAGAAAATATTTATCATATAAAAATTATGTGGGTTATATTGAATATTTTTGTACAACTTTCTATATATATATTTACGTAATGGTTTTAAATGTATCATATTATTATAACAATGGAAATAATCAATTATCATCCATTCATGTTGTGGGAATTTATTTTATATGAATGTTTAAAAGGAAATATCCCCTCATATAATAACATTTAAATACCCCTAATCAATGTTCATAAAAAATTATTATGTGTTGTGATGAAATTAAAATATTATCATTTATAGGATTTTGTACTCAATATGAGTGGTTTTAGGTTAGTTTCAAATGAAATATTCATGAGTAAATAAGTAAAAATGTATTACTTGAATAGATCCAATAAAGTATATCTCATAGATTTTCATACAGTGATCAATAAAATTAGTGGTTTATATCCCATGCTTATTCGTGACACATGTGACGTGTTCAACTACTTAGATAAGTGAAATGTGATGTTCTTATCAGATAAATGAATGAATATTGATTTATTCATCGACTTTATCATTATTTTTGAGAGAATAAAGAAATAATTAGTGAACTATACTTGATTAACTTGTTTCATGCCTAGTTGTCACTCAATATCAAGTAAAAATTTATTATATTGGTTTCTATATGATGTATATGATACATATTGTGGTGTATATGTTCATATAGATATTTGAGTATGTTTGATATAGATCACACCATACCCATTATTAGATTTAATACCACTGATGATTTACTAGAGGACATTCTTTTATTACATATATAATATTGAGATTTAATCATTTTTTTCAACAGAATTAATACCTATAGGGTCCCATTATTAGGACCATTGATAAGGATTAATGTTTAGAAACGTTTTTTGTTCCAAAATGAGAGGAGTTTTATGAAAACATATCCAAAAGGAGTTTTGGATGGATTCATAAATCATTTTTATGTTTTTCATAAAGTACTTATGGGTTTTTAGTTAACGTGGGAGATTTTTGGACATGCACTAAAATGGAACCACCAAACTATGGTGGGGAATTTGAAGTGATTATTAATAGCCACGATAGTTTTAGAATTCCTGAAATATATGTTGTGTTCCACATCATTCCCCCACATATTTTTATTATTTAAAAATCAAGATTTTGGTTAAATTATAGATGTCATATCTCATTCATTGATGTGTTCAATGAATAAAATATACAGTGAGTCTAAAATTTGAGTTTGATTAAATTAAACACAAACTATTTAATTTGTCTGATACTAAACATTAAATTATGAGAATTTAGGTATGATATATAAGTGGATATGATCCTCTTTTTCTGATTGTGGTTGGTTCCTGTGGTGATTTCTTATTTTTCAAATTATTATCCTCTTCCTCAGACTCATACATTTCTTGAAAAATACACTAAAAACCCTTCTAGTTTTAATAGTCATTGTGTGGGGTTCATTGATCCATTGGAAAGTGTATTAAAATTGGGTCTAGGAGGTATTCATCTGCTGATCCCCATTATCCTTATTAAGAAATCTAAATTTAAGTTGAATGTGAATACTATTGATGCTCAAGAATTTCAAGTATTCTATATAGATACTCTATTTTTTTTGATAGTATTGCTTGTTCAATTCTTGGAGATAGAATATTCTATGTTCTAAATTCACTTCTAATTAAAATTATCATTAAATGATAAAAAAACACTCATGTTTTTAGTTTAGTGATCTCATAAAATTCTAGGATCATCTTACTGTAGACCCCATGATGAGGCCCAAGTCATGTATTCTTGGTTACGATGATTTATATATGGGATTGCCTAATTGATTGATTATTCTATATTATGATTTTATTTTCTATGACACGATCATTTTATTTCTTTGGTTATACATCTAACCCATGTGGTTCTTATTATGTTGTATTTCATTAGGCCTTGATTGAGTTTGATTTCAAAATGAATTTCTATCTCGATTTCATTAATGGATGGAGTTTTTTTCTTTAAATGGATTCAAGGATATATTGGGGAAATTGTTTTGAATTAAAATATTTCAGTGGAAATTTAAATGTTATTTCAAGAAGAATATTTCTAAAGTTATTTTGAAGTGGATTTTTAATGTGTGAGTTAGAAATTGAGTATTTTAGTGCACAACTATATTTTAATTAACTTTTTATTTAAAATAAATAAATAAATGATTTTTTAAATCAAATTCAAATTTGTTTTTATCTTCCTTTAGGTATAGCCTTATGGAAACAATTTTTATAATATATTTCAAACTAGCATGAATATGGATGTTTAATTAAAGGTATGAAATGTAGAGAGGTAGGTGGTGTCATAATGAAAACATTTATACTGATTACTTTATTATACATAAATTTAAGGTTAAATTTCTAATTTTTATTTCCAATGAGTCATGCATGTTGTAGTATTAGTCAGTGTGAGTTGAAGCGACACACATTGGTTAGTTGTTCTTTTGATTTATTTATTTTCATTATTGCACCAGATAAATTTTCCAACCCTACAAATTTCTATTTCCTGAATCATTGGTTGATTATATATTTGGAGACTAGATTATGAATCTCACTAGTTTTTTATTTTTTTTGGAGATGGAGGAGATCTATGGGATTTAATTAATTTATTTTTATTTTCTTATATTTCTTGTAACACCCCAAGCTTTCACGATATGCTTCTCTTTCAATAATGAAATAGATTGCACTGTACACAAGTTCGAGATTCTAACACACCGCAACAAATCAAAGTAGAAGTTATGAATAGTAATACCCACTTTTTGAAATTATATAAATTTTATATTTCAAAATGTAATTCATTTTTGTATTCGGAATATCGAAATTATCCTAAGTTGAATTTTTTGTAATTTTCTGAGAACTTCCAATTTTCTATGAATAGTGAAAAATACTTAAAAACAAATTTTTTAATCAAAGTAATTTATAGTGATAAATTATACAATTGAGTGGTTATAAAGTGTAATTAGAATATATATTTACCATTTTATGCAATGGTGGTCATTAGAATTAATTTCACATTGAAATTGGACATAAACAATTGTCAATCTTTTGATATATATTGTTTCTTAAAAACTCGCTATTTGTTGTGACAGCGAGAATTAATTATAAAATTAATTAATTAGAATTATATGTTTGGAATTTTGTAAAATAGACATCATTTTTTAATTCATAATATCAATTATATCTTAGGGTTAAATTTTGGCATTGTTCTGAAAAACGTCAATTTTTGATGAATAGTGAAACCACTAAGTGGTGGTTAAAAAACTGATTTTTCGTTTAAATGAAACATTACCAATTTTGTGATTTGATTTTCAAAATTCCGACATACATATTTGTCATTATGAAGTAAAATGTGGTTTAATGGGATTAAAATAATTTTTTGGTTAATAGTAACTTTTAAGTTTAATTAATCGTGATTAAAGGTAATTAGTGAAATTTAAGGTAAAAATGATATTATAAAAATATGAAAATACCTTTACACTTGTCCTACCCTTATTTTATGAGTCATGTCCGACCAAGAAAATCCATGGGTCAACTTGGGCACCCCATGGAGCCACTTTGGTAGGAAAATGACATTAAAAACTTTTTATTTAATTTTAAAATAAAAATGTCACAAACATGAGTTGTTTTACTAAAAAAAATTTTAAATGGGGTTATACAAGTCATATTTTTGAGTATAAATATTAATTAGAAATAAAAAACGCTTTCCCACATCATGATATTTTTTTTATAATTTTTATAAATTAAATAAATTAAATTATTCATGACACCATGATGATGCATCGATTACCTCATTATTTAATGATTTAAATAAAATGAAAGGATAATGTAAAATCTAAGACCTACACATGTCAAAAAACATATTGGATGGGTGGATTTAGAAATATTATCCCCTTATCCTCGAAATATATAATTTTGGGACCTTTAAAATCCGAAAAGAATTTTATAATAAAGTAACCTTTTATAACGTTCCAAGAGTGCCCCTCCTCTCCTCTTATAAAAGGCCCCCACCTCTACCACCTTACCCACACCTCTCAAGCCTTTGGCTCGGCCAAACCCTGCCCATTTTGTCTCTCCACATCCCAATATTACTCTTAGAAGCCTCACTTTGGGCATAAGTCTTCCCAAGGAAGCCTTTGAGCTCAAATCAAAATGAGTTACCCTTTTTAAAGGTAGTGTTTTCTCTTGTGTTCTTATGTTTTATTTTGCTTCTCCAACCCCCTAAACTCTTTTTATTAATTTCTTTTGTAACAAAAACAGTATCCTCAATATACTAGGATATTTTTATAAGAAGGATTAGAGCTACACTTACACACACCTACATCTAATGGTTAAAGAACATACTGTTTCTGTGGATGGTGAATTTCTGCCTCACGAAACGATGATTGGTCAACACTCACATAACACCTTCAAAGGTGGCCATTAATATGTCACTATATTTATATATGATATATAATATGTTTATTTTTTACTTAAGCTTCTGTATTTTTCATTTATGGCATACATTTATGGTTTCCATTATGGGTAAACACGATATCTTCATTTTAGGAAGTGCGAACTATCGCTCCCCTCAAAGTGATTTGAATCGTTAATGCCATATATGGGATGTATAAAGGATGGAGTAAATGATATTATATATGATATTATACTATAATTATAATAAACCTTTATATCATTATGATTTCGTTCCATTAAATATGAAATAGAAATGAAAGTAGCGTTCATGCGTACGTACGGCTTACCGTCTCCATGAACGGTGCATTTCATTTCATACCTCTAAATGTTACGTAATATTATAAATGCATGTATCTAATGAATATATATGATATATATGATATCTAAATCATGAATATAATTCTGTATATAATGGATATTTTACCACATCAACAACTTGTAATTATAAAAAATATATTTTTAACTCAAGTATCAAAGATCGACAAAACGACCGTTATTAACTTAAATAATTACATAATGTTCATAACATGGTAATAAGTGATATAAAAGGAATAATGAGCTTGAAAAAGGTTCTTAAGAAAGTATAAATTAACTCTAGTTTATTATTCAGGAGATTTAAGAACGATTGAGTCATATCGGACACGAGGTAAGGGAACCTCTTAACCCAATTTCTATTCTTTGGGTTAATCTCCTACTTTCAAATTATGTCATGATATTATAATGTCCTATATTGTATTTGTACATTCTTTATGTGTACATATATTTAATACACATAATAGATTTATTTCATTCTAAAAAAATGATCTTTGTAAGGGACTTCGTCTCAATCTCCATTCATTGAGGCATATTTTGTTTTATACACAAATTTCGTTTATACAGTGTATAAACCCCTTTGACTTTTACATTTATTCAAAAGGAATCTTTTTATATGAAGCGTTTTACTAAACGAAAAAAAGGAATTTTTTTCTTGTCGTACATATGCAGCGACAACGACTCCTTTGCCGCCCTGACCATTATTTGATTTTCGGCATCCTCTACAAGACATAACTTTTTCATAAAATGAAAAATAAATAAGAAGTTTTAATTTTATTTTATTTTGGTATTGAAAATGGTATTGAAAGTGTTTTTTTATTATATCAATGTGTTGTATTGATATCTTGTGATTGTAATGTGGAAATGTTATGTTTCCTTTATGCGTGTTTTATGTGATACGATTATGTTATGGTTTATGATATGTTTAAACCTATTCATATGAGGAATGAATTGGACTTAATAAGTGATGGGTGGAGCCCGTTATAGCTCCTCGATGCATCAGTAGGTCTCATGAGACAAACTAGTGTCTTGGAACGAGGCCTTGACAAAATATTATTTGTAGTCTTGGAACGAGGCCTTGGATACGTGGTTATGATAGTCTGTCATTATGTATTCCATCATTATGAAAGTGGTTATTGATATTGAATGTGATTATTCGACTAGTAGAATATCCATGTGAATAAGTAAATGGCATTATTTCATTTTATTTTTTCCATATTATGCTGAAGTTCAAGTTTAAAAGGCTTTTTATTTAGTTATACATTTCCTTAAATGTTAATGTTTATTTATGAAATCTTCGCCTATATTGTTATCCTTACTGAGAATCTGAGCTCACCCCTTTCAATGTTTTAATTTTTCCAGGATGTGAAGAAGTATTTTAGGAATGACCTGTAGGGATAGTCTGAAGGGAATATGAGAGTGGAAAATGGAGACTATGTTATTGTAGTTTTTCACTTTATGATGTAATGTAACATTTATGAATGTATATAGTGTTTCCAAGGCTACTAAACTAATCGGTCTTTCGAGACTTGATCTTTTGTGATCATGCCAATGTTACGAAGTAATGCACCAACTCTCGGTAACTGGGGTCGAGGCGTTATAGTTGGTATCAAAGGCAGTTTAGTACTAACCTTGGAAGATAGATTTAGATAAACTCTGATTAGATCACATAGTCCTAAGATAAACTTTGAGGATTAGTATAGAAGAACTTCCTAGAATTTTGGTATTATAGAGATTTTGTGAGTTTTCCGAGCAATACATCCCTGTCTGGATACGAGTAGGTAGAGGCGGCTCTGGCATAGATGTACCTAGGGGTAAAACCTGAAAACACCGCTTTGATCTAGACTCGAACGGGAACTGGTGCACGACAAAGGGCCTTACTGCACTCTTGGTTACGACACTCCCGGGGGATATGCTTAGGATACTTATCATTTTCTTTACAAACCATTATGAAGGGCTTATGAGTATATACTTCCTCAAAGAAAACATTTTTATGATTATGGATTATATAGATAAACAGTTCAATTTATGTGAAGTGTTCTACAAGTATGGAATTATGTATTTTAATTCATAAACTAATCTAGTTTATGCCATTGTTTAGAAATGGCGCCTAGTGGGAGGAATGGAAACCGTATCAATGCACGCACTCCGTGTAGGGATTTCCCTCCTGCTCAAGATAATTATTGGGGAGATGGAGATACAACTGGTGCTGATCAGCTTATCACTATACTGGGACAACTCACTCAGTCTATTAATTATAACCTAACTCGTATGGAGCACCCTGATCCGCAACATGGAGGATCAATGTTAGACCGCTTCATGAGGCAAAAACCGCCAACATTTAATGGGGGTAAAAATCCATTAGTAGCTGAGCAATGGATAAACTCCTCCGAGAAAATATTCCATGCATTGGGGAGTAGCGAAAGTGAGATGGTTGTCATGGCAGTCTACCGCCTCACTAGAGATGCCGATCAATGGTGGTCGCTCATTCAAAACACAAAGTAAGATGAATAAGTATCAAGTATGGAATGGAGGGATTTTAAAGAAATTTTCCTAGAAAAATACATTCCACATGACCATTGAGCAGATATGGAAAGGCAATTTCTGAGTCTGAGGTAGAAGGAGGATGAGAATGTCGCAAAGTATGAGGCTAACATTACAAGGTTAGCGAGGCATGCTGCAGATTTTATACGCAACCCAAGAAGTAAGATTGATCGTTTCTTTGATGGGTTAAAACCATTTCTCCGCTGAGCATTAGTCTCAAAGACCTTCATATCGTACGAAGATATTGTCTCATGTGCTATCAAGACAGAAAAATAATTCTCTAAATCTTATGACAATAAAGTAAAGCAAGAGAAGAAGAGAACAGTGGAACAAGTGACAGATAAAGGGAAAAAGGGATAGAAGGATTTTCCATTATGCAATAATTGTGGGAAGAATCACCCTGGTACTTGCCTGAAAGGAATGGGATTTTGTTATAAATGTGGAGAAAAAGGTCACCATGCTCATGATTTCAAGGAAAAGAAAGAGGCTATCAATGTTGAATGCTACAATTGTAGGGAAATGGGGCATTATTCAAATGAATGTCCTAAGCATCAGGGAAACTTACCTTAGAAAAGGCCAAGGGATCAAGTCCAATCTTATGCTGTTACTACAGTTGAAGCGGAATAATTAATGTATTGGTGATTTTGGACTTAAGGATTATATTCTGGTTATAAGAATAATGTGATATATATAAGGATTGTATTGAAGTACTTTTTTTTCATTAAGTTTTTAATATGATGAAGGAAATCCTATTTTTGTATGTGACAATAAGAGAAACTTTACTTTGTTTAAGGAATCTGATGATACACTTGTTTTTGGAATTTAAAGACCTTTTAGAAAAAGTATGGGCAAAGGTATTTTGGATAACTATAAAGATTGGAATGGATTAAGTTGAACTTTGGATAGTACTTTTTAAGATTAAAACATTTCTGAAGATTATTTTTGGAATATTATAATACTATGGTTTTAGGAAAAGGAAAACCTGCAGGTCGGGGGATAACCAATCATGTCGGACAAAGCTGCAGGAATCGAACCCACAGCCATGGTGAGACAAGCCTTTATTACCTAACACTAGCCTACATGAAGTCTCTGTTTATTACAAAATAGTTTTCCTAATCTAAATGGTATGTGGTAATATTTGGAACCTTATACGATTAGGATAAATATAATATTTTTGAGTTCTATTATCTTTTTGAGTGAAAGTTGGGTTTGTGGTAAAAATTTATTTAAGAATGAAATTCTACATGACAAGTAAGTATATTTCCTTACGTTCTTAGTAAATATCTTAAATAAATTCCTCAACTTTATGAAAGGTATCTTAAAATAAAAACTTTGTTGGTTAAATTTTCCAACTGGGGATTCAATGACCGTTTAACCAATCACAAGTTTGTGATTTTCTTGTGGTTAACTTTCTCCTAATCCCGTTTTCTACAACTCTCCATCAGACCTTGATGGATTTTTTTCTTCCATATCCATATTTTCATAGAATCCTAGTATGGGCTATCTAGGGTGACCTTTGTACTTATCTTTCTTTATTTTAATGTTATATTTTTATTAACCCTATTTCCGATGTGGGTTTTCCACAAAGGTATTTTATATTTTCATCATTTTATTTTCAAAGAACATTTTCAAATTGCAAGGACGCAATTTATTGAAGGAGGGGAGAATGTAACACCCCAATCTTTCACGATACGCTTCTCTTTCAATAATGCAATAGCTTGCATTGTACGCAAGTTCGAGATTCTAACACACCGCGACTAATCAAAGTAGCAGTTATGAATAGTAATACCCACCTTTTGAAATTATATAAATTTTATATTTCAAAATTGACTTCATTTTTGTATTCGTAATATCAAAATTATCCTAAGTTTAATTTTTTGTAATTTTCTGAGAACTTCCAATTTTTTATGAATAGTGAAAAATACTTAAAAAAACAGCTTTTTTAATCAAAATAATTTATAGTGATAAATTATACAATTGAGTGCTTCTAAAGTGTAATTAGAATATATTTTTACCATTTTATCCAATGGTTTTCAATATAATTAATTTCACTTTGAAATTGGACATAAATAATTGTCAATCTTTTGATATACATTGTTTCTTAAAAACACGCTATTTGTTGTGACAGTGAGAATTAATTATAAAATTAATTAATGAAACTTATATTATTCTAATTTAGTAATATATAAATCATTTTTGAATTTGGATTATCAATTATATCTTAGGGTGAAATTGTGTCATTGTTCTGAAAAACGTCAATTTTTGATGAATAGTAAAACCACTAAGTGGTAGTTAAAAAACTGATTTTTCATTTAAATGAAACATTACCACTTCTGTGATTTTATTTTCAAAAATACAACATAAATGGTTTTAATTAGGAAGTAAAATGTGGTTCAATGAGATTAAAATAATTTTTTGGTGAATGGTAACTTTTAAGTTTAATTAATCGCGATTAAAGGTAATTAGGGAAATTTAAGGTAAAAATGATATTATAAAAATATGAAAATACCTTTACACTTGTCCTACCCTTATTGGATGATTGATGGCCGACCAAGAAAATACATGGGTCAACTTGGGGACCCCATGGAGCCACTTTGGTAGTTAAATGACATTAAAAACTTTTTATTTAATGTTAAAATAAAAATGTCACAAACATGAGTTGTTTTACTAATTTTTTTTAAATGGGGTTATACAAGTCATATTTTTGACTATAAATATTAATTAGAAAGATAAAAATCTTTCCTACATCATCATTTTTTTTATAATTTTTAGACATTAAGTAAATTAAATTATTTATGACACCATGATGATGCAGCGATTACCTCATTATTTAATGATTTAAATAAAATGAAAATATAATGTAAAATCTAATACCCACACATGTCAAAAACCTATTGGATGGGTGGATTTAGAACTATTATCACCTTATCCTTGAAATATATAATTTTGGGACCTTTTAAATTCGAAAATCATTTTATAATAAAGTAACCTTTTATAACTTTCCAAGAGTACCCCTCCTCTCCTCTTATAAAATACCCCCACCTCTACCACCTTACCCACACCTCTCAACCCTTTGGCTCGGAAAACCCCTGCACATTTTGTCTCTCCACATCACACTCTTACTCCTAGAAGCCTCACTTTGGGCAGAAGTTTTCCGAAGGAATCCTTTGATCTCAAATCAAAAAGAGTTACCCATTTTAAAGGTAGTGTTTTCTCTTGTGTTCCTATGTTTTATTTTGCTTCTCCAACCCCCTAAACTCTATTTATTCAGTTATTTTGTAACACCACCAGTATCCTCAATATACTAGGATGTTTTTATAATATGTTTTCGAGCTACACTTACACACACATACATATAATGGTTAAAGAACATACTGTTTCTGTGGATGGCGAATTTCTACCTCACGAAACAATGATTGTTCCACACTCATATAACACCTTAAAAGGTGGCCATTAAGATGTCACTATTTTTATATATGATATATAATATGTTTATGTTTTACTTAAGCTTATGTATTTTTCATTTATGTCATACCTTTATGGTTTCCATTATGGGTAAATGCGATATCTTCATTTTAGGAAGTGCGGACTACCGCCCCCTCAAAGTGATTTGAATCGTCAATGCCATATGTGGGATGTATAAAGGATGGAGTAAATGATATTATATATGATATTATAATTGAATTATAATATACCTTTATATCATTATGATTTAATTCCATTAAATACAAAATATAAATGAAAGTAGCGTTCATCCGTACGTTCGACTTACCGTCTCCATGAACGATGAATTTCATTTCATACCTCTAAATGTTACGTAATATTATAAATGCATGTATATAATGGATATATATTATATATATGATATCTAAATCATGAATATAATTATGGATATAATAAATATTTTACCACATCAAGAACTTGTAATTATAAAAAATTTATTTTTAACTCAAGTACCAAAGATCGACAAAATGACCATTATTAACTTAAATAATTAAATAATGTTCATAACATGGTAATAAGTGATATAAAATGAATAAAGAGCTTGAAAAAGTTTCTTAATAAATTAGAAATTAACTCTAGTTTATTATTCAGGAGATTAAAGAACGACCGAGTCATGTCGGACATGAGGTAAGGGAACTTCGTAACCCAATTTCTATTCTTTGGGTTAATCTCCTACATTCAAATTATGTCATGATATTATTATGTCATATATTGTATTTTTACTTTCTTTATGTGTATTTATATTGAATACACATAATAGATTTATTTCATTTTAAAAAAATGATCTTTGTATTGGACTTTGTCTCAATCTCTATTCATTGAGGCATATTTTGTTCTATACAAAAATTTCTTTTATACAGTGTATAAACCCCTTTGAATTTTACATTTATTAAAAAGGAATATTTTTATACAAATAATTTTACTAAACGAAAAAAGGAATGTTTTTCTTGTCGTACGTATGTGGAGACAACGACTTCTCCGCCGCCGTTACCATTATTTGAGTTTCAGCTTCCTCTACAAGCCATAACTTTTTTTTCAAATGAAAAATAAATAAAAAGTTTTAATTTTCTTTTATTTTGGAATTGAAAATTGTTTTGAAAGTGTTTTTTTATTATATCAATGTGTTGTATTGATATCTTGTGATTTAAATGTGGAAATGTAATGTTTCCTTTATGCATGTTTATGGGATACGATTATGTTATGGTTTACGATATGTTTAAACCTGTTCATATGAGGAATGAATTGGACTTAATAAGTGATGGGTGGAGCCCGCTATAGCTCGTCGATGCATCGGTAGGTCTCATGTGAAAAACTAGTGTCTTGGAACAAGGCCTTGACAAAATCTTATTTGTAGTCTTGGCACAAGGCCTTGGCTACGTGGTTATGATAATCTGGAATTATGCATTCCATCATTATGAAAGTGGTTATTGATATTGCATGTGATTATTTTACTAGTAGAATATCCATGTGAATAAGTAAATGACATTATTTCATTTTATTATTTTTTCATATTATACTGAAGTTCAAGTTTAAAAGGCTTTTGTTTTAGTTATACATTGCCTTAAATGTTAAGGTTTAATTATGAAAGCTTCCGATATATTGTTATCCATACTGAGCATCTGAGCTCACCCCTTTAAATGTTTTAATTTTTCTAGTATGTAAATATGTATTTTAGGAATGACCTGCAGGGATAGTCTGAAGGGGATATGAGTGTGGAAAATGGAGACTATGTTATTGTAGTTTTTTACTTTATGATGTAATGTAACATTTATGAATGTATCTAGTGTTTCCAAGGCTACTAAACAAATCGGTCTTTCAAGACTTGATTTTTGTGATCATGCCAATGTTACGAAGTAATGCACCGACTCTGGGTAACTGGGGTCGGGGCATTACATTTCTCCTTCTCTACAGGTGCATGGACCTATGATATATGGAGTGCTTATTCATATTTTATTGTAAAATTTTATAATATTTTTTAATAGATAAATAAATACAAATAAGTTGTTATTTGATTCGAAAACACAATTTTTTATCAAATGGGGTTGGAAATTCACTTCATGCTAGTGGCGGACCGAGTCTGGTGCAAGTTTCGGTGGAATCCTTGGCCAATTCATTATAAATATCATCATATCCAAGGTTCTTTAATAAGATCCAAGGTTCTTGTAAATACCTTATGTTATATAGGATTTTTTAGGATATAAAATAGAGTATTATGGTTATTAGGACTCAAGAGTCTAATTATAATTCGGTGCCTGATCACCACCAATCACGATAATGCATGGCTTTCCATGGCTTTTTGGGATTATAATTTGGAATTTTGAATTATGTTTTGATCATTTTTGGTTATTAGCATGGTGATTTTACATGGAGGGTTTTATTGAAATTAAAGATGAAAATAAATGTATGATCATGGTGTGAATTTTGGTTTCATGTCCTGATAAATTCAGCAATGAAGAAACAATCAATATGAAAATGTTTTAGGAGTTGTTTCACAACAGAAATGTGGACCATAAAGCAATGTGTTTGAGTGAATAATGGTTCCAAAATTTTTTAGTTATTTTTATTTTGGCCCCTTTATTCTTTAGTCATGCTAAATGGAAAATGGATCATGTCAAGAGTTGTGATATATTGAGATTATTAGACTAAAAATTGTGATTGGAATAATCATGTCTCGCTGCTTCTGTGAATGTCATGAAAATTTTTAGGTTGGGAAATAGTAGTTTTTAAAGTATTTTGGGTTTTAATATACTTTTATGGGATTTTTTTTGAATAAGATGTATTTTTTTCATTTATGTCTTACAAAAGTGGATGATTTTGAAGAGGGAGTTGATAATGTTTTTTAGAAAATGGGAGTTGGTTCTTTGAATTTGGGTTAGTCTTCAATACAATATATTTTTTAAGGGTTGTCGTGTTTTTAAAAGGGTGTGTACATATATCATATAATTTTTTATAAATAATATTTTAGTAATTGGACTTTAAATTTGAAATTAAATTTGAAGTGATTTTAGTTAGTTTCAAAAAATGATGTGTGGAATTTTCATAATAAGTGATTTAAGGAATGCGTTTTTAGAGAAAATGGATTTTGAGTCCTTTAATAGAGGTTTTGTATTTTATAGAAAAAAGGGTTTTATGATGTGTTATATATGTCCCATGTTTTGATCGATGGATTTATTTTGATATTTTTATTTGATTATGGTGGGGTTGTTTGGTTCAGATTGATGTGTGCACATGAACTAACAGAGTTCATTTTTTGTTTCCTTTATATTTTTTCTCATAGAATGTCTTGAAAAGGGATTTATGGGATGTTTCAAGGAATAACCCTAAGAGTTATCCCTTTGATAAATTATATGTTGTCTATTATGTTTGTGTCCCTAACCAAAATTGAGATTAAGTGGTAGAACTGGAGTCTTCCTTATTTTGGGGACAAATTCAAGGTTTCTTGAATAGTTAAAATCCATCAGTTTTATAACCTAGGTTTATCATGAGTGAAGGGCAATGACCTAGATGGGTTCCATGAGAACCTGTGAATATTGTTTTGGGAGTGGTGTTGGAGTTTGTTCCCTATATGAAACTTTTGTGTACTTTTTTATTACATATATTCATAGTTTTGAATATTAATAAACTACTTATAATAAAATTATGGTTCTTATGAGAGAAATTGTATGTGATATTGTCCTAAGAGTAACTGCTTCATTAAAAGGTTAGAGTATTTCCTAGTTATGAGGAGAACCCATAAGTTCCATGATAATGTCCATAAATAAATATTCTATAGCTGGATAAAATCATTTTAGGGACACATATGATACATTATATTAAGGGTGGAGACTCATAGAAATTTTAGTTACATTCTCGTGGTACACAACCTTGGTAATTACCTGGGTATGAGATTTTTAGAATGGGACATTCGAGTAGGAAATAAATAATTATTTGTGTCATTGGGTGTTCCTATCTATGGATTTTTGTATTATTCCTTAGAAATTATGAATATTATTAATGGATGTTATGAATCACATAATTTGATATATTAATGAAAACCATGATGACATATGTTTGTAGTGATGTTGGATATGTTGGATGCATCATAAGTAATATTTCATCAATGAGTAACGCAAGAATGAGATTATACTTTTTTTTTATGGAAGTTGATATCTTAGAATTTTTGATGGAAATGATAGAGCCTAAATAAATCCATGGACATTGTCTTCTATAGATAAGTTGTATTTTTATAATGTCAATGAAAGAGTCATCAGGAACATGGGTTGATGGAAACAACATACAAAAAGATTAATTATAGATGTCATGATAAAGGGATTATATTGTATAGTAAGTGTACATATGTGGTTTTATGTCATTGAAACTTTAACTTATTTTCTCTTTGGGTTCCTTGGAATGTTTCTAGATTTTATCCTGGGAATTTGGGTTTCTTATCCTATTGAAACTATGAAAATGTCCTAGAGGGTTACAAAATATGTGTATTCAGGACCTCATTTAAATAATTAATAATCCTTGTTATTTAAAATGTTGAATAAATATTATTATTATAAATGATTTAATAATTATTCATGATTACTTAATCGGATATTTTTTCACTAGTTATTAAAGAAACTATTTTTTGAGAAGAATATTTAATAAATATTAATCTTCTATTTGGCGAATATAATATTTATTTATATATTTATGAATAAAGCAGTGATATTTTTTTAAAAGTAAATCGTCATCATTAATGTCTTGATAAATATTGTGGAGGAATGGTAGACCGAGTTTAATGATCTGGTGAGAAATAATATATGTTAGATATTATTTGAATAAATAATATTTAATTTAATTCTCTATATTTGTTCATGTCATGAAATAATAAAAATAATAATATTATTATATACATGTGGTTTTGTAGGGATCATATAAATAATAAAGGGTACTTTTGAAAGTATTATTTACTAACCCTAGTGGTATATAAAACCATTAATATTAATTTCTCGTGGTTTCCATTTCCATTTTGTAGTGTACAATTCCATCTGGAGAGAATTCAATCGAATCCATAGAGAGCTCCCACTCTAACAATGCTCTCCCGAATGGAGAACAATTTTCCTGCACCACCACTCTCAAGATTAGAGAGATAAAATAGAACCCATTCCATGAATTTATTCTTGAGGTAATAAAAGATGAAGGACAGAAGCATTAAAACCTACGATGCTAGCACCTAGTGATTCATATAACGAAGCTCTACGAAAAATGGAGCACATGTCGATCACTACTGATGGTAATCTACTCTTTATTCTTAAAAAGCTACAATGGTACAATGTAGATATGTTTTCAGATTCATCAATAAAGAAATAATATATTAAAAGGTAATTATTTTATTATTTAATTGAATTACATATAATATGTGATTGTTCTATACTTTGGTGTTGACATTCACTAATCAACTAATCTCTGATTCAATTCTGTTCATCATGGTGATTATAATTGAGGTACATATCAGATTAGTCATTGATCATAATAAAAATCCATGTTGGGCATGCCCAATATGAAGATTCCACTATACTTGGAACCTTTATTTGGTATCATAACAGTCTAATAATTATTTATATTTCTTTAAAGATCATCAATTGATTTATGTATTTATTATTTGTATTCTATTTCAATTTAATTTTTCTTTAATATGAATCATGAGATATTCTATTTTTTATTTTATTTTAAAAAAATATATTCAAATAAATTAATTTTATGAATGAAAAAAATTAAGAACTCATCCATTGGTATCAAGGATTATGGAAAGTTAGCACAAGAGTACACAATGTATTTCTCGTTGGTATATGTTGTATACCCATGTTCAAATCAACAATAACTAATACATAATTAATCAGATCCATTTTAATTTCATACATGTGGTGTCTGTTTAAATATTTCATATGTTGACTGGGCCAGACTGGTGCCTGGTCAATTAGACTATATTGTGTGTAACATACATACAGGACGTATGGACCGTTAGTCAAATACAATCCAAGTATTCTATAACACAACCTACATGACTGGTGAACATGTAAATCATAGACCAAAAACCATGTAGCTCATGTAAATTATGTGTACTTTATGATTTTCTATGGCACAATTACTTGCCTAGTCTCAAGCCCTGTTCCATGGATAAATGGTGAGAAATATACATGCCGCGTCACTAGATTGTACACACTATGTATATTACCAAATTATATATAATTAAAAATTAATTTATTATACTTAATAAACATTATCAATATGTGTTTCGTTTGGAAATTCAATTTACATTTACACTCCATGTGTTTAGGAAAAAACCTAGCTTCCATCTAAACCGGTGCCTGAACCATCCCACCACTTACCTAATGAAAATCCCCAATCCCGCTATGCTAATGAAAATTGCCAAGGGTGTTTGACATAACATTTTGGGATTGTTTCACCCTCATGAATCTAAATAAACACAATATCCAAATAAGTAATAACAAAAAATATCAGGAAAATACTCAAAAAAATGTAAAATAAATAATCATACAATATAGAGTTATAGAATAGAATGGAAACTGATAGAATAACAAGAAAAAAAAACCCAAAAAAAGTCCAAACCTACTCAAGCCAACTAATGGTAAAAAATTAAGGTACAACTAACATCTTCTTGTCCCTTTAGTTATTACCATGGATTCACAATCATCAAATTACCAAGGAAAATGGTATTGTATCCAACCTAAGAGACAAGACCTAAAAGAAACTACATAATAAATTAAGACTACATACCCACCAATAAGAGTATATAGGGTGTGAGTTGAATCTAATACGATACCACAATGTGTTTAGTTCACATATCTTATTCAATAAACCAATTATGATAGTTTGAAAATAATGCATGGAAAGATAGGATTCCATTTTCACTTTAAATGAATGCGATTCGAACAAGTTTAAAATATGATCTTCAATGATACCCATTATAATCCATTTCATGAATTTTTTTATTTAAAAAAAACCCAATTCCAAGGGAAATAAAAACTTTATTTCAAACACTAAGAATTTGAAAATAAACCCACATAAAGATTAAATTTTTTCAAAAGCATCTTTTTAAAAAAATATTTACATTTGAAAACTATTTACACTTTTCCCCCTTTAAATATTATATATAATTATCTCAAAGTAAATAAAGACATAAAGAAAAATGATATCAAAATTACTATAAAGGGTCATTAATAATTCCATAAAACATATAGAATAAAACTAGTCAAGAACATGACTAAGGCATAAAAGACCACACATGAAACAAGTATATCCAGGAAATAAACTATAAACATTCCAATATATAAAATAATGAAACATAAAATAGATACATAACATGAGTCCACACCATGAGGATTAACGAGAACTCACAAAATATAAAAATATGGACTTAACAGCTTAAAGGGTAACAGTCACCCATCCATCCATCGAATCTCTCAGAGAAGTATCATTTGAAAAGAACCCCAAATCTACAAGTTACATATATATAAGGGGTAATGATAGTTAAAACCCACAACTATACATGAAATTACCCACTACTCCAAACATAGAAACCTACATCTCCTCATAGAATAATAAAAAAGGTGGACCATGATCAATAATGTATTCACATGAAAATAATAATCCCCTAGAGATAATACCACAATCACGTCCTTCCCACATTCTGTACTACCATGACGTGATCCCTAACACAGAAGAACCACACCAATCACATAACCAATAATTAAACACATGGATAAGAAGACATTAGAAAAATATTGGGAGGGGATAAAAAAGGGCATGATCAAAAATTGATACATCAAAAGGTTCCAACTAAGCCACAACTTTTAAACATATAACATATATATGTGGGAATATGTTTTTCAAAGAAACTTATAATTCCAATACAATTTGAAAAGAAAATATAATAATCAACAAGTACAACCACAAAACCCAACACAAACAGAATTTATATTTATAACACAAAACCATCCATTTAAATCATGAAAACCATTTTAACATAATAGGAAACACACTTTGGAAACCTAGTTTTGTTTATAACATAAAAAAAGAATGTTTTGTTATGAAAACCCACCTTTATATTTTATCAAATATGGGGAGTTCATGAAATACAATTTAACATCAATATAACAATTCAAGCCTGAAATTTCACCAATGTTTAACATGAAAATAAAGAAAATTCAATGGAATATTTAACAAATAAACCCTATATCATCCACACAATGATTATATAGGACAACCATGAATTTAGAAAACCCAAATAGTAGTAGAACTCTAGATAAGAGTAAATGAAGTAGAAACACCTACTCAAGTGACGTATCAATGTCACATTTGATGTAATCCACCTAAAAGGGACTCATACTATGTATCACGACCACTAAAAACCAATATACCAATATCCTAGAAACCCAATAAAAACTAAGCCATAGAGACCACTATCATTAGATAGATTGGAGGAAAAGAGTGAATCCAAGAGAAAGAGAAGAGAGGAGATCATACCCCATGATTCAAATGAAAAATCACCAGATATCTACTCATAAATTACTATTAGAATATTGTAAAGAGACGATGAGGGATTGGAGAGACTCTATGGATGAGTGGATTAAATGGTTTGGATTTGGGTGGAATCCCCAATTAAAAATAAGAAGAGAATAGATATAAATACCCACATTCTAGGAAACCCATATGGTTATCCCGCACATTTTTTTCAAATCTTATGGAAACCATGTGGATCACCTCTATTAATAGGTGAATGGTATACAACCATGGTGCACATTGTTTGGAAAACATGTTCTCTAACTGTGTTCTCCCAAGATATCAACTACATAGGTTGGACGGTTTCTCCTAGGGAACCCATATAGTTTAAATATCATACATTCTAACTATAATCCATTTGAAAATTTCCATAAAAAAAAATTCAACTTTGAACACCCCCAAACATAAGGGAAAAACCACCACAAGATTATACTATGAAATTGAAACCCCGAGGTGTCACAAACTCCCCACCATGCCACTTTATTCCCCCAAAAAATACCTGGAAACATCAAAAAAGTGGGAATGAAAATAGAAATTCTTCCCTAGAATGGACTCGCATACCCAAAACCTACAAAACTTCAAAACCAAGGACAAAGGCATGAACCCAAATACAAATGATTTACCAATAGAAAAAATAAACTATGAGTTTCAAGTGGATGATTATTCCCATTACATATGGAGACCTGTGAAAGGTCTCCCTGCAAGATAGAATTTATCTAGCACTAGAGAAACAATATATAGTGAAACCTAAGAGAAAGATCACATTTGATTAAAAAAAATTCTACAAGCCATGATAACTAAAATTAAACACCAAAAGAGAGTACAAAAACTCAAGAAAAATCAAGAGGTAACTAGAACTGACCAATATCCCAAATTAGTTGTAGCTCAATGGGAGTGGATACCAGACATCATTCATCCCACTATTTAGATTTAATATAAAATGATGGATCAACTAAAAAACCCTTCCTTCAGAGAAACTGAATTTTAAAATCTCTAAAGGGAACCATGAATCTCCACCAACCTAGAATAACAAAACTGACACTAAGATAATAACATGAGAACTGAACATCCTAAATGATTACAAGCCATATCCCTGAATCAAATGGTGTATAAAAAACTAATAATTAAATGAGAAAGTAATGCATCACTAAGGAATAGTGGGGTTCATACCTATGGTTTGCAATTGGAATATGAGGTTGTTCACATATAGAACCCCAAAACACGAATCCATGGTAATTATGATAGAGATTTACAACAAGACGACATTGAAAACACAATGGGAAACAAAACCATAACCCAATAATCCAAGTATGCACCCAAGGTCCCTCTCTATTCTAAATCAATGAGAATAAATGGACCATAGTTTACACCGCACAATAGATAACAAGTATAAACAAGAGGAACAAATATATGAAAATACATGAAGGTAAGATCAAAATTATTTTTATGTATTGAAAAAGGGGAATCTATTTACACTAAATATGTGAAAACCCCCTTGTCAAAATCAAGATTAAAAAAGGGGAATCTCCCCAAAGAAGGCCCAACTTCCATAACTCCAGTAAATGTGAAAAATCAAAACATCACTGACTAGATTAAAGCTGAGTCTGAGACTTTTTCTTCTCATTCTCAATAATTTCAATGAAATTATGAATGCTTCTAGGAAAACCTATAACACCCCACGTTTTTCTAAAAATAAATAGAAATTCATGGAAAATTGTTTTAAGTAGATATTTTTAACTAGACTTTAAAACATAACTTTTCCACTTCTATGTTTTTAATTTCAAGAAACTATCATCTACAATTGTGTTCAGTATGTTATTTGGAGTCTATTGGAACCAACTTTTTTTTGGTGAATAGTAACATAACCTTATGAATATTAATATGAATAGTAATATGACCCTAATGAATTGTAAATTTTATTATTATTTTATTTTCTTAAGGCTTTAAGATAATAACATCTCAGTTAATTTTTCACCGGGATATAGAAGAAGTTATAGAATTAGATTTGATAATTTTTGAATTAAGTATGCTTTTATTTAAAAATTAAATTAATCATATTTAGAAAATCATTTTCAAAAAGTGGACTTCATTTTTTGGGTTTTTTCTAAAATACTTGATTTTTGGTGAATAGTGAAATACGATAAAATACCGTATAATCAAATTATCAGTAAAATACACTTTTTATGACATCATAAGTGATGGAATCCACTTGGTTCGAACTCACATGCCATTATTACTATTTTGAGGTCACATGAACTTAGAATATTCATAATCTTGGGCAAAACTATTATAATAATGATTAAAATAATGAAAAATACCCCCTCTACTCCATTATAAATACCACCCTGACTCACCTCTTCTTCTCACCTCTAAAGCATTAATACATGTCTAATATCTACCCAATAATCATCCAAATGCTCTTCCACACGTACTAGAGCATCTGGTCTCACCAAAAGTGCAAAACCAAAGCCCTTAAAAAGGATCTCAAGGAGAAGAAATCAAGAGGTAAAAATCCTCTTTATTTTATTTCTTTTCTTCCATTTTATGTTATTATTTTCCTTTACATTTTGAAATATGTTGGGATATTTCATATCATATCCCACCTTACTATCCATATTATGAATGAGTGATGAGAAATTCTCTTTCTCTCATCAAACAATTTTTTTATGGAATTTTATGAGACGCCGTTAGGCTGCCGATTTTTCATTAGAAAGTTCTCATGTTTTCTTTTATTTAATGATTCAATTTTCTTCTTTCCTCACCCCCTTTTATCCAAGAGTCATGAAATATCCAGAATAATTTATATTATGGATGTTATCATGGGTATGTAAAATTATTCATCATTAATTTTCTCTTCTACCACTTATTTAAGGAATAAAAACATTATCTGTGATGTGTCAAATTACCGACATTGTGGATGATATGATTTCAATTTCCATTAATTCTTTCAATTCTGGTAATGAAACAATTTATATGGTTTAAAAAGGTTATAATATATGTTTTATGAATCACACATGTTTCTAGAATTCTTTTTTACTCATTGTTATAATTTATAATACAAAATGAGGTTGTTATTATCAAAGAACCACAAAAATGATCTAAACGAACATCATTAATGTTTTAACTTATGAATCATCCTCATGTTAAAAATAAAAATGATAAATGTTATAAATTATGGTACTGGAAATATGTAAATAAATTTCCATTTCAATTCTAGAGTTTCACTTCCAATCAACAAGAACATCCATCATGAACCAATCTTGGAAATCATGTAAAGAACTCACCCAAAAACAGTGAAAGGGGAAAAATACTAACAATTAAAGGGTGAAATGATGTTATGAAATGATCATATAATATGTTATAAAAATAAAAATGTTTCTGTAAAATATTAATAACACTATTTTAGCCATTATACAGGAGGTTTAAACAATTTTTAAGTAAGAGACACCCGAGGTAAGGGAATTCTTAACCCGATTTCCATTCTTTGGGTTAACCTTCTACTTAATTATTTATGTGCTATTTAAATTGTTTTTGTGATAGGTTATGTTTATATTATGTTTTATTATGTATATTTACAAGTATATATACTAACTCCATCCACTCTATTATGTCTCTCATCAATTTTATGATATTTATAAGGGGATTTTCTTTAAAAATCCTCTTTTTAAATTCGGTTTTACGAAATTACAAAGAAATGTATTTATGGAATTATTCTTGTTGTATGATTATGTTTTGGTTCTTGGGAATTATTTGTGATGAAGGGTGGGATCTATATATCCCTCCAATTCATTGGTTATGAGTTAGTTGGAGGTCGGCTGTATGGTTACTCCATGTGTTACTACGATGGTTACACAAAGTAAGGCAGCTGTGAGGGTTAATAATTATAAGCTAGCCACGAATGGTTACAAGATTGTGTAAGTAATTCCCCAAGATACCATTTTGATTATATTTATGCTCTCATGTTTTTTTGGATCTTGTGTAAGTATGATGTTACACAAAGTAAGTGTACATTGGTGACAAGAATATCTTTTAAAAATGATTTCATACATTATGAGTATTCATGGAATAATGTGATATTGCCTTATTTTCCATCTCTTACTGAGATTTTGTTCTCATCCCAAGTTTTTAAGTGATTTTCACAGGTTAATGGATGTGTAAGAAAAGGAATTAAGCCATGTTAAATGTTGAAGAATTTTTAAGGAGTCTAGTTTTAGGTTATAATGTTTTATATTTTGAAAAAAATGGAAACTGTTTTTATGGTATCCACTCTATAATAATGTGTAATGTTATGAATGTATTGTACTAATACTATAAATATCTAAACTTGAAAATATCCTCTATGTAAAAGGATGTTTTTACTTGACTAAATTCATGATTATGTATGTAATAAGTCCAGGTCCTTATAGTTGGTATCATAGGTTGTTTTAGATAAATTTAGGGGTTAGGGTGATGTTAATAGAATACCATAAATGATTTTCATTCTATGTTTAATTTGAAATTTTTTAGCATTTATAATTACTAGGTTGGTTCATCTAATACATGTTTGTTCATAATGGTTTTCCACAGAAGGAATAGGGATTTTGAAGAGGAGAGGCACCGAAAGAATGACATCCTTCCGGAACTACATCCCTGAATGGTAGGGATTTGAACCGAACAATTTATGACAGTAATGGCTCAGCTAACGCAGGAAATAAATGGTGGTGTAATCTATTCAAGAGAACCAATAGAGGTGCCACAACAGAACATGATAGTATTGGATCATTTCATGAGACAACATACTCCTACATTAAATAGATCTTCTGACCCAGTAATATATGAAGGATGGATCAAATCCCTTGAAAAGATATTCGATGTTATGGGATGTTTAGACAATCAAAAGGTAAGTCTTTCCATTTATCGTTTTTAAGGGGAATCTAATCAATGGTGGTTTATGGTAAGGAATATTAGGGGTAGAGAGGATTTTTATTCCTTATAGTGGGATGAATTTAAAATTATTTTCCTTGAAAAATATTTTCCAAAGGTGGGGCGACTTAGAATGGAGAAGAAATTACTTGAATTGAAATAGAAGGAGGAAGTTTTAGTGGCTATGTTTGAAGCAAACTTCCCCGACTGACGAGGTATTCCCCAGATCTTATTCTGGATATTGATATCAAAATCAACCAATTTTACTTAGTATTGAACCCAAGGTATCGAAGGGCGTAGGCCTATCGTGAATTCAAAAGTTATGAGAAACTTGTATGATGTGCTGGGAGGGTAGAGATGGAGTTTGTTGATGATCATGTGCATTTTGGAAACAAAGATAATAAGAGGCCCAGTTGGGAAAAAATGGGTAAGAATCAACCAAATAAATCTGATGGTAAGAAAATCCAATTTCCAGTTTATAAAAAGTGTGGCAAGAAACACCATGGGGAATGTCTTAGAAAAATTGTGAAGGGTTTTAAATGTGGTAAGTTTAGAAATATGGCCCGAGATTCAAATGAAAATTATCCTAAGACTAATCCTGAAAATCATACTGTAAAGTGTTCTAAATGTGGTAAGATGGGTCATTATGCAAATGCCTGCCCAAATAGAGATCCGAATGATGCAAAAAATCCATACTACAAGTAGAAAGGTGTAATGAGATCCTTTGTGACTACGTAAAAAGATGCCATGCCATCCAATGAAGTTTTATCAGGTACATTGTTTTTTCACTAAGATTTTGCTAAAGTTTTGTTTGATACAGGGTCTATACATTCCTTCATCTCTGAGAAATTTTTTGTTAAATTGGAATGATCACCTCAAAAAATGAGACCTGAACTTGTTGTTAAAACACCGTGGGAAATTGTTATAGCAAAGAGGAATTATAAAAATCTTTATATTTTTGTATGTGGAAAGACTTTACCTACAAACCTTTTTGTTTTACCCTTAGTCGAGTTTGATGTTATTCTGGGGATGGATTGTCTTTCTGATTATCATGTTAAGATTGACTGTAGAGCTGTAGAAGTTGTTTTTCAGAAAGTGTTTTAGTTTTTATACAATAATGAACCCATAAAATTGATAACATATCAAGAAGCTGAGAAACTATTGAAATATGGAAATGAATGTTATCTTGCTCATATTATTGAAATTAAGGAAAGTATTAAAATTACTGATTTTCCAGTGGTAAATGAATACCTTGATGTTTTTCCTGATGATTTACCTAGTTTCATACCTGATCGAGAAGTCGAATTCACAATTGACTAAGTTCTTGATGCTAAGCCAATTTCAAAACCCACATATCATATGGCTCCAATATAAATTCTTGAATTGAAAAATAATTTATAGGATTTTCTTGACAAAGGCATCATTCATCCTAGCACTTCACCATGGAGAGCCCCTGTTTTGTTTGTTAAAAACAAATATGGTTCCCAAAGAATTTTCATTGATTATAGTGATTTGAATAACATCACTGTTAAAAACCAGTATCCTTTGCCTCATATCGATGACTTGTATGATTAGATCAAGGGAGCTCAGTACTTTTCCAAGATTGACTTGAGATCCAAATACCATCAGCAGAAGGTGAAGGAGGATGACATCCCCAAAACAACCTTTCAGACTAGATATAGGCATTATGAATTTGTTGTAATGCCGTTTGTATTGACTAATGCACCAGATGTATTCTTGAATCTTATGAATATAGTATTTCATGAGTTTTTGGATAATTTTGTGGTTTTATTTATTTAATAAATTCTGTTATTGTCTAAAAATAACGAATAGCATGAAAAACATCTAAGGGTTATTTTGAAAACATTAAAAGAAAATAAACTATATGGAAAATTCAGCAGGTGTGATTTTTAGTTACAACATATTTCTTTTCTTTGGAATATTGAAAATAAGTATGAAATAATAGTTGATGCTGCTAAAACAAAAGTGGTTGATGATTGTCCAAGACCCACAAATGTTACAGATATTAGTAGTTTTCTTAGATTAGAAGGTTATTAAAGACGGGTTGTTAAGAAAATTGCACAATAATCTATCCTGATAACTAAGTTAACACAGAAAGGGGTTAAATTTGTTTGGACAAAGGAATGTGTTTTTTGTTTTCAGGATCTAAAGAAGAGATTGGTGAATGCTCCAGTTTTGGCCTTACCTTCCCTAAATGGTGAGTTTTTCATCTACAGTAATGATTCTTTGAAGGGACATGGTTGTATTTTGATGAAAAATGATCATGTAATTTCCTATGCTTCAAGACAAATTAAACCTCATGAGCTAAATTATCCCACACATGATTTGGAATTGGCAGCTGTGGTATTTTTCTTAGAAAATTTGGAGGCATAATCTATACATAGACAAATGCCAAATATATACTGACCATAAAAGTCTAAAGTATATATTCACTCACAAGGAATTAAACATGAGGCAGAAAAGATGGTTTGAACTGATAAAGGATTATGACTGCACAATCAATTACCATGCTGGAAAAGAAAATAATGTAATGGATGCCTTTAGTCAGAAAAATCATGGATCATTAACCATGTTACATTTGGAACATGATCCCTAGATTAATGATTTGATGAATTTTTTATTAGAAGTTATTGGTGTAGGGAATACCTCTGTATTGTTTCAGGTTTCAGTGCAGTCTTCATTGTCAGAAAGAATTAAGAAAGCACAAAAGGAAGACTGTGAGCTACAGAAAAATGTAGAATTGGTCAAAATGGTTAAGTTACTAAAATTAAACCTTGAAAAAGATTGTGATTTAAGATTTTTAAAAAGGTTATGTGTGCCTAGTGATTCTCAGTTGAAGATAGATTTGCTGTGCGAAGCCCATTTTTCTCCATTTTAATGTTCATCCTAGTAGTACTAAGATATACAGAGACCTTCGGGAGTATTATTGGTGGGATAGAATGGAAAGAGATATTGCTGATTTTACCATGAAATGTTTGACATGTCAATAGGTTATAGCAGAGTGATAATTACCGAAGGGGATGCTTCAGCCTTTTCTAGTGCCAAAGTTTAAATGGCAGAATGTATCCATGTACTTTATGGTGGGACTAACAAAGTCTTTTGAGGCAATAAGGCGATTTGGGTTATTATTGATCATCTAATGAATTCTGTACATTTTATTTCTATTCGAGATACAATGAATTTGGATTAGATTTCTTGATGGTACCTCAATGAGATTTTCAGGTTACATGGAGTTCCTCTTTCCATTTTATCTGACCGAGATCCTAGGGTCACTTCTAACTTTTGGAAGGGACTTCAGAAGTTGTTAGGAACAGATTTAAATTTTAGTACAACTTTTCATCCTCAATCAGATGGGAAATTAGAATGAGCGATTCAATCTTTGGAGGATATGCTTCGAGCTTGTTCAATGGACTATCTGGGAATTTGAGGTCAACATCATTCTTTAGTTGAGTTTTCTTACAATAACAATTTTCATTTCAGTATTCATATGGCACCTTTTGAGGCCTTGTATGGGAAGTGGTGTCGGACTCCAGCATTTTGGGATGAAGTTGGTGAAAGAATGTTGATGGGGCTAGAATTAGTAGAAGAAGTGGTTGAGAAAGTGAGGATGATCTAGCAGCACATGAGGACAGCCCAGAGCAAGAACAAAAGTTATGCAAATAACAGAAGGAAAGACTTCTCTTTTGAGGTAGGTGACCATGTTTTCCTTAAAATCACTCCTTGGAAAGGTGTGATGTGTTTTGGTAACGAAGGGAAGCTAAGTCTATGGTTCATCGGACCTTTTGAAGTCATGGATAAAGTTGAAATAGATGAATATTGCGTAGCTTTTCCTTCTATTTTGTTTCATGTACACAATGTTTTTAATGATTCGATGTTGAGAAAGTATTTGCCAGATTCATCATATGTCTTGAGCTCAGAAGAAGTTCAGCTAGAAGATAACCATTCTTATTTAGAGAAACCAATTCATATTATTGATCAAAGGGAAAATGTATTGAGGAATAAGGTAATCTACTAGGTAATGGTTTTGTGGAGAAACAACATGGTTGAAGAAGCAACATTGGAGTCTGAAAATTCTATGAGGGAAAAGTACCCTCAGTTGTTTAATATGTAAATAAAATTGCGAGGACGAAATTTCTAGAAGGTGGGGATAATGTAACACCATAAGTTTTTTTAAAAATAAATAGAAATGCATGGATCTTTGTTTGAATTAGATATTTTTAACTATCCTTTAAAACATAAATTTTCAACTTCTATGTTTTGAATTTCAAGAAACTGTCATCTACAATTGTGTTCAGTATGTTATTTGGATTCTATTGGAACCAACTTGTTTTTTTGGTGAATAATAACATACCCTTATTAATATTAATATGAAAATTAATATGACCCTAATTAATAGCAATTTTATTATTATTTTATTTTCTTAAGGCTTTAAGATAATAACACCTTGGGTAATTTTTCATCGCGATATAGAAGTAGTTATAGAATTAGAATTGTTAATTTTTTAATTAAGTATGATTTTATTTAAAAATTAAATTAATAATATTTAGAAACTTATTTTCAAATAATGGACTTCATTTTTTTATTCTACACATCGATAAAAGGTTAGGGTAAATTTTTTTTTTTTTTGAAATTCTCGATTTTTCGGTGTATAGTGAAATACGATAAAAAACCATATAACCCAATTATCAGTAAATTACACTTTTTATGACATCATAAGTGATTCCAGGCCACTTGGTTATAACTTACATGACATTATTACTATTTTAGGTCACATGAACTAAGACTATTCATAATCTTGGGCAAAGATATTATAATAGTGATTAAAATAATGAAAAATACCCCCTCTTCTCCACTATAAATAGCACCCTCACTCCCCTCTTCTTCTCACACCTCTCAAACATTGATCCATGCCTAAGTTATTCCCAATACTACTCCCAAACCTCTTACCCATATCCTAGAGCTTCTGGTCTCACCAAAAGACCAAAAACATAGCCCTTAAGAAGGATCTCAAGGAGAAGAGATCAAGAGGTAAACATCCTCTTTTATTTTCGTTCTTTTCTTTCATTTTATGTTATTCTCCTCCTTTACCTTTTGAATTATGTTGGGATATTTCATTACATATCCCACCTTAAACTCCATATTATTTATGAGTGATTTGATATTCCATTTCTCTCATCAAACTATTTTTTATGAAATTTTAAGAGATGTCGTTAGACTGCCGAATTTTCATGGAAATTTATCAAGTTTTCTTTTATTTCTTGATTCCTTTTTCTTATTTACTCACCCCCTCTTATCAAAGAGGCATTAAATCTCAAGAATAATGTATATTATGTATTTTATCATTTTTATGGAAGATTAATCATCATTATTCTTCTCCTATCCCACTTATTTAAGGAATAAAAACATTGTCTGTGATGTGTCGAATTACCGACATCGTGGACGATGTGATTTCAATTTCCATTAATTCTTTCAAGTATGGTCATGAAACCATTTATATGGATGAACCAGGTTATAATATATGTGTTATTAATCACCCATGGTTCTGTAATTCTTTTTTACTCATGGTTCTAATTTATAAGACAAAAATGAGGTTGTTATTATCAAAGAACCACTAAAATGATCCACATGAACATCATTAATGTTTTAACTTATGAATCATCGTCATATTAAACATCAAAAGGATAAATGTTATAAATTATGGTACTCGAAATATTTAAATACATTTACATTTCAATTCTGGAGTTTCACTTTCAATCAACAAGAACATCCATCATGAACCAATCTTGGAAATCATGTAAAGAACCCACCCAAAAACAGTGCAAGGGGAATAATACTAACAATTAAAGGGTGAAATGATGTTATGAAATGATAATATAAGATGTTATAAACATGAAAATGTTTCTGTAAAATATTAATAACACCCTTTTAACCATTATACAGAAGGTTTAAACAATTTGGAAGTAAGACTATCTTGAGGTAAGGGAATTCTTAACCCGATTTCCATTCATTGGGTTAACCTTCTAATTCATTATTTATGTGCTATTTAAATTTTTTTTTGTGTCATGGGTTATGTTTATATTATGTTTTATTATGTATATTTACAATTATATATACAAACTAAATCCACTTAATTATTTCTCTCTTCAATTTTATGATATTTATAAGGGGTTTTCTTTAAAAATCCTCTTTTTAAATTCAGTTTTACGAAATTCCAAAGAAATGTTTTTATAGAATTATTCATGTTGTGTGATTATGTTTTGGTTCTTGGTAATTATTTATGATTAATGGTGGGACATATATCTCCCTCCAATTAATTGGGTATGATTAAGTTGGAGGTCGGTCGTATGGTTACTCCTAGTGTAACTACGATGGTTACATAAAGTAAGGTAGTCGTGAGGGTTACAAATTATAAGGTAGCCAAGAATGGTAACATGATTATGTAATTAATAACCCAAAAATACATTTATGATTATATTTATGCTCTCATTTTTTGTGTGGATCTTCTGTAAATCTCATGTTACACAAATTATGTATACATGGGTGACATGAATATCTTTTGAAAATGTTTTCATACGTTACGAGTATTCTTGGAATAATGCGATCTTTCCTTATTTTCCATCCCTTATTTAGATTTTGTTCTCATCCGAAGTTTTTAAATGATTTTCACAGGTTAATGGATGTGTAAGACAAGGAATAAATCCATGTTAAATGTTGAATAATTGTCAAGGAGTCTTGTTTTAAGTTTTAGTGTTTTATATTTGTTAAAAAGTGGAAAGTGTTTTATGGTATCGACTCTGTAATAATGTGTAATGTTATGAATGTATTGTCCTAATTATCTGAAGCTCTAAACATGAAAAGATAATAAATGTAAAAGGATGTTTTTTCTTGACTAAATTCAAGATTATGTATCTAATAAGGCCGAGTCCTTATAAAACCATCAGAATGAATGGTGTTTAGATTCGAAAGTCAAGAAGTTTTAACAAGGCCAAACTTCTGACACCTCAAACCCACAACTAGATTATGCTTCACGGAGATAGGAATGGTAGTTTTAGAAGAATACATCCCTATCATATCATCTTTCTACATCCCTTTAAAATAACCATATATTCATTACTAGATCCAGTGGAAAATGAAGCACCACATGCCCTAGGTTTCCCTTCCATGATTGCTTCGACAATAACGACCATTGAAACTGCTTCCTCAATGGTAGCCGAGCCCGATTGTTACACCGAAAAATATAGATCTGGACATAGACATTTTTAAATGTACCATGATTAATTACATCATTATCATAAAACTCAGTAGGGAAAGGATCTAGTCTAGAAAAATGATTAACTTGTTCTTTTATTGAATGATTACCTTGAAGGATACCTATAACCACTATGTACCAATCAACTGCCACTACTTAAAGATAATACCATTGAATAAAGGTGGAATTTAAATATCACAATGAGAGAACCTAGAACGATTGGTTATGAAAAATGATATTCCAAAATCCCATGACTAAAACATCGAAAAAGGGAATAGTTCACCACACTCTAGAGGTTTCAGGAGTTTAAAGTAAGTCAAAAATATCATCAACCTTGGCTAACCACTTCATCGTTTCATGGGGTCCTCAATCACATTATAAAACTGGTGGGTACCAATTCAGAAACTCTCATTCATGATCCATGAGTAGGGAAAACATGGATCCACAACCCCATCACATATCTGGGTAGGTCTATAAACCAGAAAGATTACTTCAGGATCACTAGGACAAATACCCAAGGAATTATATTCAAGAATTTATAATTCATTTCTCGGAAAAAATTTAAAAAAATCACAAAAAAAAAAATAAATCCATCAAATAACATTAAAATATATCAACACGGGGATATCAATTATAAGAAATCCAAACCAATTTAGATTGAAACACACCTCAAAATTCCACAAAAGAAAATAAAACATAAAAGAAACTAAAGTGAAGTCACAACCCATTTTTAAAACATTCACCCATAATCCTTAAAAACATTTTATACCACACACTGAAATCATTTTGAAAGAAACACCACTTAAAAATCACTTTATCTTTCATAAACTACTTACATTTATGTTATTCACATTTAAAGGATTTCATTTCTTAAAACCAACAAAAATATCTTTATTGAAGAACCAATACAGGACAAAACCTTTTCATCAAAGACACTCACAAAAACAAAATAAGGTTTTCGACGTGAACATCGTAATTAAATTATAAAAAATCACATCAAAATAATATTCAAAATCCACAAAACCTCACAAAAAGTCCCAGAAAAAGTCCCACACTGCAATGTCTCATATTTTATGTATATTATTTTAGATATTATATATTCTATTTTTGAATCTAAGAGATATGAAATTGTGATTCCAAGGCCCGATGTTCTATGAGTGAATGTTTAAAATATATTAAATATATTAAATAGCTTGAATGCATAGTTTTCATATAAAATTTGAATAACTCTAGAATGGGGGCCTAGATCTAAAATCCAAGTGCACCATTGAGTTCAGAACTTGGGTTTTACCATATTCATGACACAATGTTTGTCATCGGGGGCTGTCTGAGAAATATTCATCATGGGTATAAATAAATAAAATAAATTTATTTATGTATTTATTTTTTTGACGCAATAATTGAATTATCCAATAATTATTTAGTTATAGGTTTTTTCCAATGTTTGGATACTAAACATTAGAATCCTGGACATGGAAGTAGGAGGTATTTCTCGCCGAACAAAAACAGATCGGTACCAGATCATGGATAGTTTCACCAACGGAGTTCATGGATCTCATCAACGATGGAAAAACAAAACCATTACTCATCAAAGATCGATCCAAAATCTTGTTAAGATGTCTAATTCTATGTTTCCCATCCTAGATGATAATACAACATGAATGTGAATCAATTCCAAAAAATTGAATTGATATGTGTATCGTCGGTAGATTTAAGTTGATGGAATTCATTATTTGTTCATTTTTATTTACCCACTTCAATTGTATTATTATTTGAAAATGAATCGAGGAAAAATGAACAATGGAAAATCCTTATTCCACATGTTTTTTGGAAATAAATTTCTCCCAATTATTTTTCAATAGATCATCATTGGTATTTTCCTTGGCCAATAGTTTGAAAAATAATCACTTTCTGATCCTTTCCCAACCATTCTTCAATGAATGGAATCAATAATATAGGTAAGGATAATGATGGAGGTTGTGTTTTGGGAATCAATGATAACAGTGTGTGTGTGTGTGTGTGGGGGGGGGGGGGGGGGTGGAACTGAAACATGAGTTCTTCATTTTCCCAAGTGGCATATGGATACATGGATGAAGGTTGATTATTTCTTAATACATTTGGTGGTTAGAATATATAAAATGTATAATGGAAAGTCCTATCAACCATAGATCCAATGTTATTGGGTGAGATTGAAGGTGGAAGCAACATATCCTAATGACGGGTGAACCAAGTGTGATTTTTTTTGGAAAATCCTGATCAATATGGAATTTAATTGCAGATTAAATTCTATATGGGTTACTCTCAGTGATCTCTAGGGTTTTTAGATAAATTTAATGATGATATTAATATCGATTTATGCTAGGATGAGTATCTCGGTAATCTAGATTAGGCTCGGTATTTGAAATTAGTGCTTGATCTTGGCACAGTGCTTGACCAGATGTTGACTCCTTGCCCCGATCTTGATCTCGATATCAATTTGGGCTCGATCGAGCACTCCATAATGCTCGACACGGTTCGAAGTGGACAATTTCACAAAATTTTAATTATATAATATAACTTGAATTATAGCTTGAAATCAAACTTGAAATCATGATAGAAATATCATAATGACATTAGAATCATATATATTGAATAAAAATTATATATTAAAAAACATTAGATTCTTTTTTAGGATCTCAAGATACTCGATTATGTTGTTATAATACTCAAACTCGATTCAATATAGTACTCATGTAGCTTGAGCTTGAGACCAACTAAAAAAAATTAGAAGATTTCATGTATTTTTTGAGCCATGCGTGAGTAGGTTATAAGTAATCTTGCTCATTTAAATCCATGTTTAAGGATCACACAACATGTGACTCCTATCCCACTGTGTGTGACCCCTCCATGATGGATCATCCTCTGCTTAAAATAGTACATGAACATGGGAGAAAGTACATATCCAGTGGCACGCTGTGTACTCAAACATGGAAATGGATAGGTTCATATGGTAAGGTACATATACATGGACATCAGTACCCATATACAGCTAGTAGCACACAGTTTGGTGTTGGGTGATTTCAACATTCCATGCTCTCATCCCAAATGTTGTGTATTCTGATATTTAAATGAAATGTGAGGTTTTTACACATGGGAAGACTTGGGGGTATCTAGACGAATTGTGTGCCCCCAGTACACACATGTACCCCTTTTAAGAGTGTTTTTAGATCTTCATTTCCATAATTTTGACCACTCAGGGTTCAGTGTGTCCCCTTTGTCCATTTTTCCTTAGGGTTACACTGCAGAATTACATCCACATCACAAGATTATGATCTCCTCTGGAAGATGAGTCTCATATAGAGTTATAGTGTCCATCTATGGGACTGGAGTGTCATCATAAGTAATATTTGTTCCCTACGTGGGGTTTATGGAATCAGATTGACCTTAATTAGTAGGGAATTGATCTTCTATCTAGTATTCCATATCAGTAGGGTATGTGTTGTCATTGTCATATGATACCCTACATGATGGGTTGATCCATATTAGGTTTATAGATCCCCCTAGTGGTTTTAATCATGACCTCATATCCGTGTATTAAAGAATTATTAGACCAACGATATTTATTGGGTGGGGCCCAATGATGTAGACTTATTTTCAAATTGTCATGAGTTATAACATGTATTGTGGAAGGGATTCCCCAGAATGATAATTTCTTCAATAAGAATCCTATGTTTGGTATTCGGTTATGATTACCTATTGGTGTGTTTTATTACATATGTATACTTGGGTGTTTCTATTATAAATTCATTTTTATATCTTTTATTGATCTAAATAGACTTTTTTCTTCATGTTTAGAGTTCTTATGGTGTCTTACTGGGTATTTTTATACTCAACCATGCATGGGATTTTCTCACACGTGCCATGTTTTATGAATAATAGATCCTTTTTTTCATTTTACTAGGAGAAAAAAAGTGGATGGAGCATAGATGGAGCTTTTCAGATTGAGGTTTTTACTGGGAGAATGAATTTGACTTTAGTCATTTCCCTTGGGGTAGGTTGGAATCATTTCATATTTTGGTTGGGCTTGTGTTTGCCCATTTTTCTTCTTTTAGTACTTACAACTGTACTCAATTATCATATCTTAGATGTATTCATGAGTTGTTTCAGTTGTTTTACTTTTCAACATTGTGTGGGATTAGATATGTCTATGTGTACAAGAACAATAGTATAATGCCTCCCATTTGTGGGTTATGCCTACTTGGAACTGGTTTCATATCCCTAGACTATTTGAGGTGGTCATGGGGTAGTAATGGGTTAGACCATGGTGGGTTGAATCATGGGAGATTGGTTTTAGGGAAAAATGTTAACTGTTTCATGTTCAACTTTTGAGCCAAGGACTCTAGTGTTGGTGCAATGACCGAGTTATCCATACACCATGACTCTAATCACCTAAACCTCCACTCGATACATGTAAAAATCGGTTACATGGAAAATAATGGTACACAAATCATATAAGAATGGGTTGTGATTTCCATTTTGTTCTTGATTCATCTTTCTAGATTTAGTATGTTGACTATGGTATATCTTGTTTTATTTTAGGATTCCTCTACATAGACAACCAAATAATTTTATATAATTTTATCATGAGAAATATCCAACAAGTGATGAGGAATCGTTACAAGGGAATGTTCTGTATATAGTACCTCATAGTGGTCTACCAGCTATACCACCACCCATTAACCAAAATCTAGTACTGGAAATACCATCTCGGGATGCATAGTGGATGAGTGTGCGACACGAGTTTAAGTGGCAGTGACTTCCTAGGTTATGGTGTGAGTTAGCACCACATGTGAATTATTACTAGATAGAGGTAGTCACTCACATTTTCCACCTTGTGAGGATGCCTCCAGATCATGTGTAAGTCCTCATTGAGAGTGTTATTTAGGTATCTAGTAGTCAATGGTGTATCATACTCACTCAGTCACATGATGATACAACTCTCTCTTAATCATACATTGAGATTATATTCAAGGATAAGTTATATCAAGACATATTGTGATTAGTGCACATCCATATGCTTCTGTATATATAGAAGCAAAGTTTTACCATGGTGGAGTTTTCGAAGATGCATACAGATCTCTCACTTTACTCTTTGTAATGGTCCAAGAGACTTTATTTAGAGAAAAAAAAATTTTGAAGTTATTTTTTCTTGATATCAGGGCTTTAGTGATATCCCTTTGCAATCACACATATGCTGGAATGCTTGAGAGGGCCTTGGTGGTGGAGTTATCTCTTGAAGAGAAGACACTGAAAGTGACTAACTATAGTGGGAACCCATTAGCTGTGACCTCAACATAGGGAATCTAATATTAGTCACATGGATCCAAGCCTGAAAGATGATTCAATATCATATTCTAGGAGAAATGGTTAGTGGTGAAATGCTCCCAAGGTTTCCTGAATCAACCTAGGGAGAGGTGGTTTTTTCTCCTATGATGGTCAAGGGATTATGGATTTGGATTTTCCAATCCATCATACATATGATCTTGATATGGTTGAGGGATCACTGAGATAGAGATAGATCCAAGATCTTGGTGGTATATAGGGTATCAGACATGGAAGAAGGGTCATATAGGTAACATGAGGTGTACAGAGGCACAAATTGTTACCACCACCACCCCCAGCTGGTCTATACCAATCTTAGTGACCTAGTGGATAGGGAAAAGGCTAGATGAAGACTATAAAAGACTGTGACCCTGAGTATCTAGGGATGATACAAGGTATGATATATGTATTTTATAGTTTAGTTATAGTATTGATAGACATAGTTTTGAGTAATTACTTCATTTCCACTCCTTTAGTTTGAGTCTTAGAGATTATAATTGAGCCATTAGCTTGAACCTTGCAGTTTTTGACACCTACATCTTGTGACTTAGCGATTGTTCAATTGTAATGATAGTGGGATATGATAATAGTAGGTGATATTTTTGTATGTGATCTCTTTACAGCATCAATGAGGCCTTATGATGAATTTTGAGGTATGGATTGGTTATCCACAGTTCATGCACAAATTCACTATTATAGGAGGATTATGTGGCATGTACGCAGTGATAGAAGGATGTTTTCCACTATGGAAAGAAGGAAACCCTAACAGAGTAGGATGAGATCATCCATAGGATAGTACTGTTGATTACTTATTAGTAGGCTAGCATGAATCTACGAGTAGTATATATATTGTGTAATTAGTTTCCTACATTGGTGGGGGAATGTGTGGGAATCCTTCCTAAGGATGTACTAGTTTTACATCCCCTCTGAAATCTAGAATTATACATCAACATGCAACATGGTACAACACCGATATCTACACCAACATATTGGATGTCTCCCACATACCTTTTAGAGATGAGGGTATAGTTGTAGGACTTGCAAGAGAAGGGATTTGTGAGACACAGTACTTCCCCTAGTAATCCTTAGTGTTGTTCGTCCTGAAGGTGGATCAGATCTGGAATTTATGCATGGATTATTGGTGCTTCAATCAGGTGACCATGAAGAATTATTATCCACTATCGAGGATTGAAAAATGATTTTATCATTTTAGAGGGGTGTGATTGTTCTTGAATATTTACCTCAGATCAGTATATCACTATTTATGAGTACGAGATGAGGTTATAACGAATAAGTCATTCAGATGTCGCTACCATCAATATGAGAACTTGGTGATGTTTTTCGGCATAATGAACTCTCCTGTAGTGTTTATAGGACTCTTTAACCATATCATTCATCCTTTCTTAAACTGTTTCATGGTGGTATTCATCGATTCCATCCTAATGTATTCATCATCATCTTAGGAGCATGTGAGACTCTTGAGAATTATCTTAGATAAACTCTTGGATAACCAGATTTGTGGGATGCTCTCCAAGTTTTAGTTTTGGATTATATAGATCCACTTCATTGGACACATCATCTCATATGAAGGAGTATCAGTGGGCCCGAAACAGTTTGTGGAAGTTATTTCATGGGAGACACCCAAGAGAGTTATTGAGGTGAAAAGTTTACATGAGTTGGCATGGTAATATTAGAGGTTTGTACCCAATTTCACCATAGTGCAGTCACCTTTGATAATTTTGAACGGGAAGGTGTATCCTTTCTTGGGGATAGAAAGTTGACATCTATGATTTTAGGAACATAGGAAGAGGTTGATGAGCACTCCCAAATTGAGAATTCTAAAGGATGGTGTCAAGTACATAGTGTTATGGGATGAATCGAGAACCATATGGGTGGGTATTTATGTATAGGTAGGTAGTTATTAGCTATGGTTTACGTTATTTGAGACCAAAAGAGCATAACTACATGACCCATGATCTTGCGTTAGCAGTGGTTGTCTGCAAACTAATGATTCAGAAACACTACCTTATGGATGAGGGGTTTATTGTTTACTTTAACCACTAGATTTTGAATTATATCTTCTCTAGGAAGGATCATAACATGATATTGAGGTGATGGATATAGTTCTTCAAGGACTATAAATTTGATATTTTCTATACTCTAGGGATTCAGAACTCGGTGGATGGTGCTCTTGGTAGGAGATCTTGTTATTAGTTGTTGGTAAAGGTATCAGAGAAGTTTAGCTTTGTTGAAGTTATCTATAATGGACAAGGATGATTATTCATATCTTCATTTGATGGTTTTTAACCCACCTATTTTATGTTGAGTCACATATTATCAACATGATGATACGAACTGTGACAACATACATACTCAGAAATGCACTAGACATGCTAAAGATAGATATTCTAATACTGGTGAGCACACTATTCTTTTTAGAGGATGGATGATGGATCCTTTGATATTTAAAGAGGAGGTGATGCCATATTTTAATAGATCCCCATTAATGGTAAATATATATGTGGAAAAGATATACTAGGACCTATTATGTCTGATTTTGTGTTCAGGCATGAATAAGGGTGTAGAATATTTTTCTCTCGATTTCCCACTTTTGATAAACTTCATGGTGAGTATTAAGTTCTATTGGGTTTAACTCAACCCCTTAAGGTGACAATGTTGATGTGGAATGGGATATCCATAGACTTCATGAATTTATTACCACAGAAATCTAAGGGACATGATTCCATTTGGTTGATCACAGACCAACCCACCAAGTCAGTCCACTTCCTAGCTATTTGAGAGAAGATTTCAGTAAAGGGCCTGGTAAGCCTCTACATTTAAGATGTATTTAAACAATATTGATTTATCTCAATGATCATCTCTGACCATGATGCCCACTTCACATCTTTGTTAATCAGGGGATTATAGGAGGCCTTTGGGACTATTTCACCCTTGATCATAGTGTTTCAACCCCAAAATGATGGTTAGATAGAGAAGACCTTTTTTATCTAGGAGGACATGCTGTGGGTGTTCATGGTGGACTAATGTCATATTTGGGTGGATCATCTACCCTTGGTGAGGTTTTCATAAAAATATCCACCATTACTCCTTTGGTATGGACCCATTCCAAGATTTTTATAAGTGACCTAACAGGTCACCCCTTTGTTGAGCTAATAGAGGTGAGTCAGAACTCATGGGACTAGAGTTGGTGTGATCTACTACAGAGAAGGTACATATCATAAAATAGTATATTAGGACTACACAAATCCATCAGAGGTCTTATGAGGACTGACAATGAAGACCTATAGAGTTGAAGGTGGGGGGGAGACCCTCTGTTGTTGAGTGTCTCACCTCGATATGGATTGTAGATATTTTCCCATATATTTATGTTATCTATGAGATTCATTGGTCTCTTCCAAATAAATCTTATATTTTCAAAGGAAAAATACCACTTATCTCTACCACCACAGCTGGACCAGGTACATGACATCTTCCACATCATGTAGCTGGGGAGATACATGAAGTACTCCTCACATGTTCTTTATTGGGCCAATATGGACATCGAGGATCGAGCTAAATTTTTTAAGTACTCATTGGATATTAAGAATTAGATATAAGGGATCCTTCTTGGGTGATTTATTACATTTGTGATTGTCTGAGGAAATCATGAGAATCTTCAAGAGAGCACTAGGGAGAGGGAGACCCTAATGTGGTCCCAGTTTTCTCATCTTTTTTATAGCCTTTTTTTTGGATTTTTAGATTTTAAATCTCATGGTGGGTAGAATGTAATGACTTGGGATATCTATATATATATATATATTTGGATTTTATATGGATTATTTTTTAGACAAGGTGCAAAGAAGGACTATGATTATGATGCCTAGTGTGTCCAAAATAAATGTTTCAATTGTATTAAATATATTAAATAGCACATGCACAAAATTTTCTAGATAAAAAGGAATAAATATCGAATAGGGGACTAGATTAAAATATTTATGGAAATATTGAGTTCAATGAGTGGGTTTTACAATAAGTGTAACCTAAACCTTTTCAGGTTGGTCTGTTTGTGAAAAAATCCTAATGGGTGTAAATAAATATAATAAAATAGTCAATTTATTTGTTTTTTTATTTTGGTGTAGTGACTGATTTCTCATAAGTATGCAATTATAGGTTTTCACCCAGGTTTGGATGCTAAGACTTAGAGACCTAAAGAAAACTGGAGGAGATTATTCTTGGAGAATGATGAAATCTCAGGACTAGATCATGGAACATTATGCCAACAGAGTTTGTGGTTCACATTAATGACGACAACATAGAATTGATCATTTTCAATGATTGATCCAAACTCTATGTAGGTTGTTTGATTCTATTTTATCCAAGAAATTTCTTTATCCAATGTGAATATGAATCAATTCCACAAACATAATTTATACACACATCATTTGTATAATTAAATTTATAGACTAATTTATTTGTTTGTTTTGATTTACCCCTCTCTATTTGTCTTCTTCTATGAAAATTAATCGAGGCTAAATAAACAATAGTTGTGGTTTCTTCCAAACATATTTTAACTTAGGGATTTCTATACTATTTTATTCATTTGATCATAATTGGTATTTTCCTTGGCCAATGGTATAACTGATACCCAATTTCTGATCATTATGCTGGTATTCTTTGATGTAATGGTGTAAAACCATATTTAATTTTTACGATTGAGGTTTTATTTTGTTAATTGATGACGAAGATGAGTAGATTGAAGTGTAAAACACTTAAATGGTATTTATTCATTTTGCAATATAGTGTTTGGGGATGCTGATAGTGGTTGATGTTTTCTGGATTTGTTTTGTGGCCAGAATATTGCAAATTTACAATGGTAAGGTTGGTCAACCACTGATCCGCTGTTCTTAGGGGAGATTGATGGTGGAGGTAGAAGATGCCTTGTGGGGACCTCTCAATGGAAACTCGGGTTTCAGCATGAAGTTAAGGATCACACGATCTGAGAACCCTATCCCACGACATGTAAACCCTGTCACAAAACATGTGACCCCTCCGTGATGGCTCGACATGTACATCAGAAAGTACATAAACATGGGATAAATTACAAGGATAGAGGAAAAAAATTTACTTATACCCGAAAACGTTCAGGAATACATGGGTTGGTACACATACACAACCATCAGTACATTGACAAGGTTGATAGCTTATGGGAAGGTGTATGGTGATCTCTACATGTTGTGTACCCATACTACATGTTGTGTTCTCAAATAATTATATTTCATGTGATTATTTACCACACATTCAAACACAGGGATAGATGCACACGCCATGTACCCATAGTACACATCATGTGCCCCCCTTTAAGAGAATTTTCTTTCTCTTTGAATCTTTAGTTTGGACCAATCTTGGTTATGTGTGTCCCCTAGGTCCATTTCCCATGAGGGTATAGTGATAAATTTCATCCACATCACATGGTTGTTATCTCCTCTGGTGGAAGAGTCTTAGATAGAGTTGTTGTGTACCTTCTTGAGACTCGAGTGTGAACCTCTATCACATTTGTTCCCTAGGTGTGTTTTATGGAATCAATGTAACCTCCCAGAGTAGGGTGTCAATCCACCATCTTGTATTTTGTATCCATAGGGTTTGTGTATCATTGTAATAAGTTACCCTACATAGTTCGTTGATCTATATTAGGTTCGTGGTGTCCCCCAATGGTTCTTACCATTACCCCTATCTGAGTATTGGGTTCCTATTTAAATAGCAAGCTTTCTTGGGCTGGGACCACTGATATAGACCTCTTTATTGAGTGTCTTTGATGATTAAATGGCTCTTGGAGAGGGTTATCCCAGAAATACTATTGATTTGAGATGAATTTTATGGATTCAATTATGTTTCGACCACCTGGGGGCTTGGTATCATTCATAAGTACATCTGGGTGTTTCTATTATAAATTTATTATTATATACTGTATTGAGATGATAATAATCGTTTCATTATGTTTAGTGTTTTTTGGGTGTCCTATAGAGTTTTTTTATAGTCACCCCTTCAATGGTTTTTTCCCACTCGTGTTGTGTCTTATGCAGATGAAGGCTATTTTGACAGTGTCCTCGGAAAACAGGGATATGAGGGAGTGTAGTTGAAGATTTTCAGACAAAGGTTTTAACTGGGATCTTTCATTTTACTTTAGTCCTATACATTTAATGTGGGTTGGACTCATTACAGTTTTTAGGCTTGTATTTGGATACCTTTTCCGATTTTAGTACTTAATATCATATTTTGTTGTGAGATCGTAGATGTATTCATTCATTTTTTTAGTTTTATTACATGTCAGCATTACCTGGACATGGATATGCATGTGTGTGTGTAGTTAATTTACCATAATGCCTCCCATTTTTGAGATATGACTATTTGGATTTGGTCGATATCCCCTAGACTACTGGATGTAGGCATGAAGTATTCAAAAGACAAACCTATACAAGTCAGGTCATGAAACAAATAAACATAAGAAGGGTCAATTACAAAAAATAATGAACCCCCCCCAAAAAAAACTCTCCAATTTTCATAGATTGGAGGAACGGTCTGTCAGGTTGTGGGCCAAATTTGTGATTTGCACTAGACATTTCCTTGAATGTTCCACATATCCCACACATTGTTTGATAGACCATGCACTTAAACTATGCACCCATTGAAATGCTTACAATTTTCACTCTAAAATGAGTAATTTTTTTAGATTTCTCCATAAAACTCCCTACAACTATCTACAATGTAATATCACAAAATTGAACCCCCATAACCAAAAACGCATATTAAAAGTACCAACCACCCATAGAAACTCAATATTTCATGTATTAATTAGCTGGCCAATCACATATCAAGACATATCACCTATGTCATGATGGCCGTATATCCTTTCTACCATTGAACACCACATATCAAGATGATGATTCTCAAAAACCTACCCCCCTTTTATAAATCTGTATTCTCTGATACAATTTTGTAATGAACCAACCCATGCCGCCATCTGAACTAGCTCTTCACATACCCTAGGAGATCCCCCGATTCCCATGAACTGATGATAACTATCAAGGGTCTTTGACATAACTGTTGGGGATTATTTCACCCTTAAGAAGCCAAACAAACACAAAATCCAAAGAAGTAATAACATAAATGAGTAGGAACATACCCAAAAGAATCTCAAATGAATAAATATCCCCTACAATATTGTATTCTATGAAAGAAAATTAATGAAGATTAAGAGAAAAACCCTTAAGAAGGCCAAAACTACTTGATCCTATTTTTTTACAAACTGAAGGCCTATCCATTATATCTATATGAATCTAGTCACCAATAATAACTAATGACAATCCGCTTCCCAATAAAGATCATACCATGTACAAACTATGATTCAAGACCTAAAATAAGAAAAAAAAGAAAATAATTATATATAACCACCAATGTGAGTATGTAGGGTGTGATATGAAGACAATAGTATACCACCATGTGTGCGTTTTACTTATATTATTTAAGGAAAAAAATATTCTAGTCTGTAAACAAAGAATTAAAAACATGTTTTCATTATCACTTGAAAAGCATGAGAGATTTTTTTTAAATATTCAATTCATCAAAGATAACCTTTTCAAAACAATTTCATGAATTTTGTTATATTTCAAAACAAATCCAATTCCATGTTCAGCCAAAGTACTATCTTAAACACTAATCTTTTAAAAATAAACCCACATAAGGTTTTATAATTTTAAAACCCTATTTTTAAACCAAACAAACCATTTCAAAACCATTTAACATTCTTTCCCATTGAAAGATTACATATTATTAATTCAATGTAATCAAATAAATATGGTAAATAATGATATTATAATGACTAAAAAGGTACATAAATAATTCCATTAAATAAATGGAATTAAAATATTCAACAAAATGAATAAGCGATAAAGGATAACACATGAAACAAGTCCGTACAAGAAATATACTATACACATGGAAAATTAAACATGAAAGAGGAATATCATAGATTAAGTTCCTAAGGAAACACCATAAGTACTAACATGACCCCAAAATACAAACATACATGGACCTAACTCCTAGTAGGTTAACGATCACATATCCATCTACCGAATCTCTCTAATCTATCTCCCTGTAGACGAACCACAAAGATTGGTCTTACAAAAAACTGTTGGGGGGGGGGGGGTTCTAGACAGTGAAAAAACTCAAATAGCCATGAAATACCCCATTAAATGCCACTTATAAACCTCAGTCTCGTCATGGTATAATATATAGGTTGGATATGAATAATGATATCAATATATGAAAAAATCAAACCCCTAGGCTGAAAATTATAATCACATCCTTCCCACATCCCACAAAAACCTTATATGAGCACCAACACACTTGTACGGCATGAATCACATCACCCATCATCCATCACATGGATAAAAAAACATCATCAAATTAAATGGGGATCGACAAGGGAATGATCAATAATAGACACATCATAAGTTTCAAACCGGACCTTCATGTTATATATATAACATATACATTTAGGGAATACCTTTTTCAAATATTCTTGTAATTCCAAAATAATTTCATAAGAAAATATAATCATTAGTGTGTACAACCACACAACCCAAGGGAGTTTTCATTTCTATGTATAACACTGAACCACCCATTTAAAACATGAAATCACTTTTTAACACAAAAGGAGAGCCACTTTCAAAACCTTGTTTTTCCGAAAACATAAAAAATGTGTGTTTATTCAAGAAATAGAACCTTGGTATTTAATCTAATATAGGGAGTGTATAGAATACCCTTTAACACCAGCATACTACTTCAATCATGAAATTCTACTCATTTCTAAATAAAAATCAATCAAAGTTAACAGAATATTTAACAAAACAACCCTAGATTGTCAACACCAACATTATCTTGGAATAAATGAATCTAAAAACAAAAAAAAAATAGTTGAACTATTTAATAAATTAAAATTAAACAGAAACACCTTCCTCAAGAAACAAAACCATGTCACCTTTAAATTAATCCAACCGAAATGGACTCCTACTATGGCTTAAAACCACTAAATACCAAAATAAAAAAATCCAAGAAATCCTAACCTAGAAATTCTTCAATGAAAGACCATTAGAGTTAGACTTATTATAAGAAAATAGAAAAACAATGAGAAAAAGAATAGAGGATCTTATAAAAAAAGATATCGATGAAGAACTACCAAATATCCACTAAAAAATAACCTGGAGAAGCTTTTAAGGATAGGAGGGATTAGAGGGATTCCATGACTGATTGGGTAAAATGGGTTGGTTTTGGTGGAATCCCTAATTTAAATAAAAAAGAGAGAAAATAAAAAAGTACCCTAATTCTAGGCATGTTACATGGAAATCTTTCCCATTTTCTAATCCTTGTGGGGACCATGTAAATCGCCTATATTAAGAGGTTCATAGTATGCACCATTGGGATACTTGGAATGGTACCTTTTCATTGTAACCATGATCTCCTAATTGATCCACTTCAAAAGGGTCACAATTTCCCTTAGGTAGCCCATACAGTTTACAAACCATGCACCATAACCGTGCACCCTTGGAAAATAGTAAAATGTATAAAAATTAAACCCAATACACCCCAAAACCAGAGTGAAAATCCACCACAAGATTATAATAATAAACTGACACCTTTGGGTGCTACACCATGTAATGGGTTATATATATATATATATTAAAAGTATAAGTAATTTCTTTATAATATTCTGAGTTACCTTTTGTGTATAAGATGAAATAAAAACAATTTTCAAAATGCATTGAAACATAACACACCACGTAAATACCATTTCTTCAATGTGGTCATTCATTTGAAATAAACATACCATTTCATTATAGGATAAATATTATATACTAGATGTTTCAAGAGTAAACAGTATATGAATATAATAAATTTTTCACTGTTTTGATAGTAACTCACCATGTTTCTTCTAAGGTACATATTTTTTAAATGGATATTTTAAAATAAATTTATTTATGTTGTTTAAAATTATAATGTATGGGAATATAAAGAAACATTCATATTAAAATTATGATAAAATAATTTAATAATTATATAATATTATTAATAGCTACAAGAACGATTAATCTTAATTGAGAATTATTATAATTGAATATTTTTTTATTAAATGGGTAATTCATTTCATATATATGGATGATCATGATCATATATGATAAATTTTAATGTTATTGGTTTCATTTTAATTTATTATAAAATTAAATTAACAGTATGTCTTTCATCCTTCATCTCATTATGTGGGGCCTATAAGCCAATGGTTTCTTTTATGTAAACCCTATAACCAATCCATTGTTTCCCATCATCTAGGAGTGAGTAGAATCATATGTAGTGGATGGAGGTCCTATGATAGAAGAGGAGGTTAATGTTTGGATCTAAGTAGAAACCAATCCACGCGAGGTTGAATGGTGATAATGAGAAAAGATGAATCATGAACCAAGTCAATGTTCAAGGTTTTATTTTTTTCAAGGTCAATGGTCAATTTATCATCATTTAGATAAACTAACCATTAGTAAAAACCAATATCATACCACTTTTTTTTATTTCTATAAAGTCACATGGTTAGATTCATTTTGTATGTTTTTTCATGATCATATGAATTCATAAATTATCAAGAATTTATTATGGATCAAATATAAATTGGAATAAGTGTATATTTTATACATGACAAGGATAACCACTTAAATAAATCCACTTAATATCAATAGTATTGTATTAAAAATAAAATGGGAATTTAATTTCCAAAGAGAAAAATCACAAATTGTATATATTAAGTTGGTAAAGCCTTATACTAATTATGTTGAAATTGAAATGTAGTTGAAAGTTCTTGACTGACCAAAATCAGGGTGCTTTCAATTATCAGCGAATTCTAAGTGGAATTCTTGTGTTGAATTAACTAAGATCACTTCATGGGTTGAATTTCAAAGTGAGACATAATGTAACTAAGAGGTAAAGGTTGTGGAAATCCAATTTAATAATTTTAATATTGGGGAGTCCACTCAACATATCCAAGAACTTTGATTTAATTAAATTATAATTTTAATTACTTCATAAAACCATTTAGATAAGTTTTGAGGCCAATGTCTACATTATGAGAAGGGTAATATGGGTCATTGCCACTATAGTTTACAAGAAATATGATATTTTGAAACCAATGATAATTTTTATTTCGTCTAATTAAAATAATTTGCGATTAATAAATACAATATTTATTTATTTGTATAATTTTATCAGATAAAGTCATAAATTTATTATCATCTTATTGGTATAAATGAAAATAAATATGACTTAAAAAAATTCACTATGATCCATACATGGGAAGGATAAACTTCTTAGTGGAACTAATTTCCAATAATGGAAAAAGGATATTTCAAAATATCTTGTTCCATGAAATAAAATTTTATATTACTGAAAACCTTATTCCTAAAGAACCTATCCAAGTGGATAGTGAGGAATAATTGACTCTCTATTTGGAATATTTGAGTGATTCCATAGATGTTCAGTGTTTCATGCTATCATCCATGACCAATGATCATTAAAATCAACGTGAGGACATGGATATGTATAACAAGATGTATCAACTACGGGTTTTCTATCATGAGAAGGTGGTATAAGAGAGATTCAAGATTTGAAATTCTATGTTTTCAACCATGCTTAGAATGTTAGTGCCAGTTGGGTCTTATGTATCCAAGTTTATTAGATACATTGAAAACCTAGACACCATAGGAATTAAATACCACGATGAGTTTCATATAGTTCTCATACATTCCTCATTACCCATTTCTGTATCCATTTTTTTTATTAATTATAACATGAGAAATAAAATGATGATTCTTTCATAACTTCTTAATATGATTCTTTAAGTGAAAAATAACATAGTGAATGAAAAACCCACAGTCTATATAGTTAATAATATAAGGATGAATATGAAAAAGGGACCCAACACTCAGAATAATTCTAAAGCTCCCAAGCATCGTCTTTCTAATAATAGGAATATCTAGATATAGAGAAAGGAAAAGGAAGATGTATATTTTGTATGTGGAAAGAAAGACCACTGAAAGAAGAATCTAACCTAGAAGAAAGTGGAAGCTAAATGTTCATTTCTTATTGATTGAAATCATTCAATATATACATATTGGGTATTATATATAGATTTTAAAGATCACACATGTATCCAAATGTAGTTTTCAATTATATTCTAATAGATGAATAGAGGATAGGTGGATTTGCAAGCTTCCAATGTTTTGAGGTTGATGTTCTATCCCTTGGAGGCTACCAACTTTCATTGAAAATAGGAACAATATTGGTTTCAAGATATTTTTATTATGTATTGACTTTACCAAGAACATAGTTTCTTTTTCATACCTGGATACAAATAATTTTATTTTAAAATGTGTAAATAAAATATGTTTCTTTTATAAAGAAAATATATTTTATGGGATAGTATATTCAAATAAATATCCTTGTGTATTAAATTATGAAAATAATTTATTAATTATTGATAAAAAATTATGTTCCAATGACTCATATAAATTTTACTGATTACCTGAGTAGATATGGATATATCTAATTGATGAGGTGTAAGTCTGATTCCATTGATAAATTCAAAGAATTCATAAATGAAGAATGAAATCAACTTTGAAGGAAGATAAAGAACATTCAATATGATTGAGGTGGTGAGTATATTGACCATGATGTTATCGACGTTCTACGAGATTTTGGGATTATATCTCAATTCACTATATCTTACATACCACGGTGGAATGGTGTTAGTGAAAGGAGGAATTGTACATTGATAGACATGGTAAGGTCGATGGTGAGTCTTGAAAATATTCAATTATCCTTTTGGGGATATGCATTACAAACTATGGAATACACACTAAACTGAGTACCAACTAATTTTAATAATAGAATTCCCTTTGAGTTATGGAGTGGAAGGAAAATTTTCCAATCACATACATGTGTATGGGGTTTCAAGGTGTTTATTAAGGTTTTCTCATGAAAAAAACTATAACTCCAAGGGAAAAATTCTATCTTTATAGGTTATCCAAAGACAATAGAGGGATAAAACATTTATAAACCCTTAAAAAAGAAATAATTATCACTAGAAAATCCAATTTTCTTGAGGGGTAGAATATCTTCAAGAAGGATGGTGGTAGAAAGATTGAATTTGATGATGTTAATGCTCAAGATATATAAGAGTTGTTACATGAATAGATTCCATAGGTCCCTATACTAGAGGAAGTTACTAAAACACAAGTATTACATAGGATAACCATAGAGGTATTAGAACTATCAAGATATGGTTTTCTTGTTACTTAATATGGTGAGTCATTTTTTGTTGAAAAAAATTAGACTCCCTCCTAAAAAGCGAAAAAAGAGAGATCAGAAGCAGTGAGATAGAAAGATTATATGGATTCTGAAATGAATTCAATGTATCAAAACCAATTTTGGGTTATGGTTGATCTTCTAGTTGATGTACTACCTATTTTTTGTATAGGGGTATTCAAGAGAAATCTAGAAATGGAATGTAAAGAAAGTACCTATAAATAAAGGGTAATAGCTAAAGGGTTTAAGAAGTATCATAAAATCTACTATGAAGAAATTTTTTTTCCCATTTCATTGTTTAAATGTATTATAATTATACTTGATAGAGCTTCCTATGTTGACTATGAAAATTGATAGATGTATGTTAAAAAATATTTCCTTAATGGTAATATTGAGAAACATGTATAATGACAAAACTAGAAGGGTTTGTGACTCCAGGTGATTGTAAAAAGATTTGAAAGTTAAAAATATCCATTGAATGATTGAATCAACCATCTAGTTCATGAAACATTTGATTCGATGTATCAATAAATTATTTTGGCATCACTATTAAAGAATGTGATACATGTGTTTTATAGTGTTTTAGTGGGAATGCAGTCATTATCCATATAGTATATATTGATAAATTATTAATAATTTGAAATGACATACATGTATTATAGTCTATTAAATACTTCTTAAACAAGTGTTACTCTATGAATGACTTAGGTGGTGTAGCTTATATTCTATGGATGAATATAATTTTTTATAGACCCAAATGTTTCTTAGACTATTATGATACATTAACCAGATGATAAAGAGATTTAGTATATAAAATACAAGATAGGATTGGTTATAATTTCACATGGTATACATATTTATATGAAAATGTGTCCTCAGACACAACACGAGAAAGAGATAAAGAGTAAGATACCAAACACTTTGGTGATAGGATAAGTCATGTTTGCTATGATATGTACTAAACATTATGTTTTCATTACATTGAGCATATTTTAGATAAATAAAGATAATCTGAGTGAACAACATTGGTATGATATTAAATATATGCTAAAGTATCTATGTAGAACTAAGGATATATTCCTGGTGTATATTGGAGATGAAGAGATAGTTATCAGTGATTATAATGAAAATAGTTTTCCAATAGACCGTAATATATATATATATAATATTATTTTTAAAATAATATTTATTCTAATTAGCTGGCTATGAGCATTTCATGAAACAACAGTAATAATAATATTGTTATTATAGTCATGGGGATCTGTAGGTATTACTGAAATAATAAAGAGAATAACTATTATTATTATTCTCTAACCACTAAAAATATATAAAACAATTTATTTTATTTTATTTTGTTTCCCTTTATATTTTTTTGTTCATAATGACATATTGAGAGAATTATATCGAATCCCTAGAGAGAACCCTCTCCATGAAAGATATTAGTAATGAAGAGTGAACCACCCACACCCTCACTCCTAATTCTAGAGTGATCAATGGTATACCTTTACATGATGATATTTTCAAGGTGATAAAAGATTAAAAATTCCAGCATTTTCATCTACCATGCTAGTACTCAGTGATTCCTGTAGTGATGTTCAATGGTTCATGGAGAGAATGTGGTTCATCATTAGAGGTAATCTAGACTTGATTTCTATAATTCAATGTTGGTATTTTGTAGAGGTGTTTTTAAATTCCTAAAAAAAATTCATCATAAGGTAATATATTAATTATTTAAATTGAATATAAATAATATGTGAAGGTTATGTTCATTTGTTATGGAATTCACTCATTAAATAATATTTGATTAAATTCTATTGGTCATTATGTTTATCATTGAATTAAATTTCAAATTAATCATGAAGTAAAAAAACTGTGTTTGGAATTCCCCATCTGGATCTTTCACTAAACCTAAATCCTTTAGGTCGTTCTTTGATTTTAGTAATTTTCTTTCTAGTGGATTAAGAATTGATGAGAGAATTTATGGTTTCTTTGATATTATTTGTGATTTTGGTGATTCTGTGGAGGGGACTAATTGATATTAGATATTTTATGATGATTTTTCTTCAATGATAATTTTGTTCATGTGGGCTGTGTTTTGTGGTCATTGGATTGAGATTTCAGTTTTCATGGGTTGATCATGAAAACATTTGGTGAGTATTTTGGGGTTTAAAGTGGATATATTTTTGTTTCACACTAGTATGAGACTATATTTAGATTATTGGTTACACCATGGGTGGTATTTTATGAGTGAAGTTCTAGGATACCCTGCATTCAGGTTACTTGATCTAGGTTTAGAGCCATGTTGTTTTATTTTTGATGGATGATTCTAGTTTTGAGTGTCACATTCCATGGTTTTTCGATTATGGTTTTTTTCTGTCCATGTTGTATTCCTTTGGAGTATCCCTTTTTAGTTGGTCATTTACTTATGGAATTTTAATATGGTTTCTTATATAACTAGTTTGACTAATCGAGGGATTTTGTTTTCTTTAGGTGTTTGGTTGATGTGTATTCTTCTTAGTGTTTTTGAATTAGAAAGAATGTGTTTCTTAATCCAACAATTTTAAGAGATTTATAAATAATATAGAGACCTCATCCAGTATTGAAGTTTATTAAAAATTGAACCTCTTAGTACTAAATTTAATATCACATGGAGATTGTATCCCTTCACTTATTGTCTTCCTGTAATCTAATCACGTCAACTATTTTTTGGGTTGTATGAATGTCATTATTACATTGTCTTCTATATATTATCAATGACTTTTTGGGGGTAAAAATAATTATGTTGAGAATATTGTATCACATCATGTTTCTAATATTATTATTTAATTATATGATTTTGGGTTATATTGTGTAATAGTAATTATTAGTTGGGGATTTAAATTTTTTTTGTACATTTTGGGAGTCACAGAAGTTATGCATGGCTAGAAGTAATCACATAAAAATTATGTGTTTCAATCTCCGACATGAAAATGGAAATTTCCATGGTTGGTGCATGGATAGTCATATTTTGGGAGGTCCAAGCAGAGACTTTGTGATATGATTTAGAGGTTTTGATAGTATCCATGAGCCTGGTTCATGATTTACTAAACCATATATCCAAAACCTATAGGTCACCCAGAAATTTAAATTTGAGAATATAAAAATTTGACCCTCCCAAATTTTTTTTTTATAATTTCCACTCCACTCCTCCCTGATGCATTATGCGACCCCCACAAGCTTCCCCCCTTAGCACGCATAACGTCCTTCAATTTTTCCCTCTTACTTTAGTTAATCGACATGATTCCTTCATGTTCAATGGTTAGATATCCATTTTGGACCTTGAATTTCATCTCTCTATCCTCTCCTATTATTTTATTCCTTTGCTGTTATTGTGTTCTAATTTAGTTAAACCCTTGGGTGTTGAGCCTACTTGGTCTTTGCGATTTTATTGCTTCTAGGTTGTGTAACCCATATTAAGGTTATTTTTTCCAGTATTCAAAGCTTTGCACCATTTTTCATCAACTTGAGGTATGTTTACCCATTCCTAACATTTAATTCCAAAATTGTTGATTGATTGAGTTTTAAATTTGCGCATTAGTTTCTAAATGATAGTATTGTGAGTATTTATTGAAATTATAAGATAAATAATTGTGTTCAATTGATTTCTATAGAAATATAAGAATTTTTAATATTTTAATGGATGTTTAAAATTTTATTTCACACCACAAGAACCCCAAATAGTTATTATATTTTCTAAATGTAATTTAAAATTTTATTTCAAATTTATAAAGATATATTGGGCTTCAAAAGTGATTTCTAAAATGTTTTACATAACATTTTAACTGATTCTTGAAATTACAAGTATTGTTAAAAGTTTCCAATAATTTTTTATTGAATGTGTAATGTGGAAAATGAATTAACCTAGTTATGGTCATGAAATAAAATTATGGGTGTTTTTTTGACTGTTATATTTTTTTAATGAAAGTGGGTTTGTTTTTAAAAATAATTTCCAAATGGAATTAAGTGTGTTTCTTCAAAAAAATGTTTTGAAATGATTTCAAGAGCGACTCTTAATGGGAATTCTTAGAAATAATGGTTTGAAATGAAATTAAAAACCATTTAAAAGAGATGAGTTGGAACCCTGGGTTTTTTATGAATGTCACATTTTTCATTTTAAACAACATTCAAATGGTGTGGGTTTATGGGACCCTCTTTATACCCCTTGTTTTTACCCTTATCTTTTTGTTGGATTATTATTATAATATGATTCCTATTACTCTCTTTTTTGTATGTTATTTATTTATATCTTGTTTTCATGATCATTAAAATAGGTTATTTTGAGTGAGGGTTTTGGAGGTGGGTGAAATATATTTTATTCGGTGATATAATTCTTATGATGTCCATTTTTTGATTGTATACTCACTTTCACATTTTATTGCCCATGAGGACCTGAGTAACCTAGTGGAAGACCTTGAGTTATTCCACACCAGTTAGTTCAAACCCTAACTAGTGACCCCTATTTTTTTGGATTATTCGAGCTAGGGGAGTGCATCCGTGTGTTTTGTTTCGGTAAGTCAGGGTATCAGGAAAGTTGTTTATTGAACAAAATATTCCAAAAATTGGTCCAGTTATTTTAGATATTTTGGATTTTCTTACTATTGAACCCAAGATGTGGCCCAAGACATGTATCCTTTGTCTGTGTATTTTTCCTAGGACATTCCCATTTTTCGTGATTATTTTACCCTATGATGTTATTCATTACAACACCTTCATTTTATTACATTTGATGTACATCCAACCTCTTCTATGCTTATTAAGTCATATTTTAATCTCCATATATAGGTTTTGATTTTAGAATGAATTTCAATATTCATTTATTAAATGGTTGTTTATTCATTCAAATTGTTTCCTAGATATTTTAGAAAAACCATTTTGAATTAAAATATTTCAATGCAAATTTAAAATTGATTTCAAGAAGAATATTTATAAAAGGATATTGAAGAGTATTTTGAATTGGTAAGTTACAAAAAGAGTATCCAGATAAGAAATTATCTTTTAATTTATTGTTTTAATTTAATAGAAATCATGAAATTATGTTTAAAAACAAATTTAGATGTATAAATAGTTTTCATTATGTAGATAACTATAGAAATATATTTACCAATACATTTCAAACTATCTTGAATGTAGATATTTAATTAATGTTATTTCACGTGGAAAAGTATGAAACAAACCACTAATAACATTTATACTAATGCCTATATTTTAATCTAGTATCAAGATTCATTTAAAATTTTTATTTATAGTGGGGAATGCATGGTTTTTGGATTAGTCAGTGTGAATTGAAGGCTCACATAGAGTTTTACTATTTATTTTGTTTATTTAGTTTCCTTATTGAAATATACAAATAATCCAACTCAGCTTAGTTTTTTTCCATAAATTGGTGGTTCATTATATATGTGGAAACAATATGATGGATATTAGTGGATGTTTCTGTGGTTGGATTAGATATGAGCTTTGGGATTTCTTTTCTTTGTTTTAAATAGTTTATATTTTTTCTTATTTAATATGGTATGGACCTCTAACATTTGATTTTTTGAAGCCCATTTTTATAGTATTTTGTTTTCCCAAATTCAAGGGGAGAAAAATTCCCATTGAGGTATTATTTTATCCCCAAGAACTAGTTTCAATCCTCTTGGGATTGAGGACTTCCTTTTCCTTAGTGTTAGACCAAATCATGTGATGGTTATGGTGGATGCTTGAACCATTTTGTTAAAAACATCAAGCAATTTGGTTAGTAAATATCACATGAATCACAAAAATACCATAGAGAAAATAATACCTAAAGAAAAACAGATAAAAGGTCCATGAAAACCCATCATTCCCACACTTCCTTTCCATATAATTACACCATATAAAACCCTAGAAAAATTTGGCAAGCCTAGATCTCATCCAACGATAATCATCTCAGTTTTCTTCATAAATCATTCCACGTCATCTATTATATCCAACATTGAACCATCCCTAACATATCAAATAATATCAGAGATAACAAAAAAAATATCAAAACAAATAATTACATGACACCTTAACAAGAATAATAAATTATTTACACTGTCATCCACACTTGTGTCTTTAAGAAAACACGTAACTAATCCAGACAATGATTATCAATCCAAAATGCTATATTCAACCAACATAGAAGAAAATTTTCATTGGGGGAACACAAAGAATTTTCATATTCATATACACTTATCATGATACAGTTACAACTCGTTTTTCATATTAACATCAATAATATTATATAAGAACAATCATAAAATATGATTTTGAGCACATCTTTCTTGACATAGAATAAAAAACATTCAACATGTAACATATAATAACACATATGCATTTCTTATAAGATTTTTGATCTTATACATGATATTTATGTATTTAGTTATTGAATAAAATGTTACATAACAATTAAAAAAAACATTTGTTTATTTTAATCACATTTCATAAGAAGTGTTTTTAAAAAAAATTCATTAAGTAAGAGTTCCTAATTCACTCATTCTCTACAATTAAATGAAATTATATGTAAAACATTAATATAATTAAAATAAACATCATAAATCAATGGTTTTACCTAAAACATTAAATAAATATCATTAACAAAATAATAGAATTCAAAAAAATCATTTAAATTTTTTTGTTAAAACGATTAAGTTAAATAATCTAATCAATAAGAGAATACTAAATTAGAATGGTTTATGGAAAGAGTAACTCATTATGAAAGAATATATTAATTATGGTTCATCATTAGGTAGAAACATATTATCAAGCTACTTTCATTAGTATAAAAATAATTAATTAATTGATAACAAACATAGATATAATCATTATTTAACTTGCATCAAAACTTTATCTTTTTCTAAACAAGGAATAATAATGAATAAATAAATCAGATCATGTCATAATGTTATAAGGAAACATATTAAAAATTGCATAGATAAACAAACTAAAACCGATTTCCACATAATTAAGTGGATTTCAGAACATACACGTAGGTTAGCACAAATAAACACACTAAGCATAATATAGATCAAAATCCTACCATGTAATGAAACCTATGTGAGTGATGTGTGAACCATTTCAAAATTTTCCACACTAAAATAAATATAATTCCAGAAGAATATGTCAGGAGACTAATGAATTCATTGAATTAGATCTTGGGGGGCCTAAATACTTATGTCATAGCTGGACTCTTTTACCAACATCACATGCTGGGATTAGATGACACTATTACCCTACCCGAACAATGCAACAACCACATATTCCTAACATTAAACATCATCCTAGATCTTAAATAAAATCTTTTATTCCACTTTATCCTAACTCTACCCACTATAACCAACCATCTAAGATAATGACACCATCCCAGAAGAAGAGATAGGAAGAATACATGGAAAGAGATGGGAAGATCACATCATATCATAGGAGAATTCAGCACAACAAATCAAGAAGTTACAATTCCATAAGGGATAAAAATCACTATTAAGAGTCCCTAAAATCGACTAATATTTAAGGGAATGATATAAAGTCATCATAGGGGAAAAGGTTGAGTCCTATTTTTAGGAAATCTCTTCTTAACACCACCATGATGTGGATATTTAAACCACAAATGTTGTTTCTTTAGTTAAAGTGAGATATTATATTCCAACCTTTTAAAATAGATAACACTCCCCTTTCCTCGGTGACCATTTATCCAATTAAATATAGGTTTGACCACCTCCATGGGTACCTCTAGGGTGTAATGAAATTATCCTCACCATTTTAGGTCTATCATGGCATGGGATAACCTCCATCATCATTTTATGTAGGCCCTCATAACACACCCTTCCCTCAACCGCAGGTCAACACAACCACTAACATGGAAATTTGGTCTTCCCCATTTCATATAAGGAATCACTCGAGATATAGGAATCTGCCACAATGCTCAAAATGGACACCCTTATGGCATGGAATTGTCCACCAGACTCTCGATGATGCAATGCAATTCAATATGACTATCATATGGGCATTAATGTTCCACAGCTCACTACCATGCATCACACTTTATTCAGAGATGTCCTTAATTAGCATTGTAAAATTTTATCATGTTTTTGTGTGATATATAAGACTATATTATAATAAAAAATTTATGATCATTCTTATTTTCATAATTTTATATGTAGAAAACTACAAATTTTATACTAATTAATAATTTTTTTGAGATTATATTAATATAGATTAATTAAAAAATTTATATATAAATATAATATGATAATATTTTATTTAAAAAATCATATAAATACATAAATTAATATATATTTATTTAAATATAATTCATATTTGACTTTTTATATTTATATTTATATTAAATAATAAAAAAGATACAGATGTATTTCTATGTATGTATATTTATGTGTATATGTGGATGTGTGTGTACATATATACATGTTTATGTTTTATGTGTTTGTGTTTATTTTCATATGTGTATGTCTGTGTGTGTGTCTGTTTATGTATGTGTATGTTCATGTGTATGTATGAGTTGTATGTGTATATATGTATGTATGTAGATATATGTGTTGTGTGTGTGTTTGTTTATGTATACATGTATGTATGTATGTATGTATGTGCATGTAAGTGCATGTGTGTGAATGTATATATGTTTATGTGTGTATATGAATGGATATGTGTGTGTGTGTGGGCGGGTTTCTGTGTATGTTTATGTAGTATGTGTATGTAATTATATAAGTGTGTGAGTACGTGCATGTATATATGTGTATGTATGTTTATTTTTATGTGTATACATGCCTATATAGAATGTGTATGTATGGTATATGTATATGAATATATCATTATATGATATGAAAAGTCATTTGAATATATCATTATATGATAAAAAAATTCATTTGGTTTTTTAAATGTAATTAATGCAATTTGATATTGAAATTTATACACACACACATTTAATATTCTTGCAAATTTTAAAATTTGAAATATTTATTTAAACATTTTTAATTTTTAAAATATGAAAATTTTAATATGTTTATAATTTATATAATTAATATTTATTCATTTTTAATTTAATGCTTTTGGTATAAAATTATTAATAATATTATTACTTATTCCTTTTAAAATTTTAATTTATTATGAATCTCTTATATTTAAATATAACCTTTTGAGGTTTATTCATTTTTATTTTTATATTTATTTATTTTTACTTTTTTTCTAACAAATATAATTAATATAATTTATTCATTTTTTAATATTTTGTATAATTTATTTATTTTTAATTATTAAATTATATTCATTTATAACATTTATTCATTTAATATTATTTAATCATTTTTAATATTTTTCCATTTTAAATATTTTTTGTAATTAATTCAATTTCAATTTTTATTCATTTAATATATTTATAATGTGTTAATTTTTTTTATTTATAAATTTTTTAATATTAATATTCAATACTTTGAATATTTTTTTTAATTTATATAATTAGAATACATATTAATTTTTATTTTAATATATTTTTATTTAAATCTATATAAAATTATTATTCCTTCATTAATAATCAGTACTTTGTTATTAATTTTTTGATTTTAAATTAAATTTTTTAATTTTTTGGTCTTTGTTTTAATATTTATTTATCTTTAATATTTCATGAATCTATATAATAAAAAAATAGTAATTCATTTTTTAGTTTTTTTACAATTTATTTATTTGTAGTTATTAAATTATATTCATTTTTAAATATTTATCCATCTATTATAATATATTCATTTTTAATAGTTATATCCGTTTAATATTTTTTAGTTTATTCATTTTTAATTATTAAATTTTATGTATTTTTAATATATTTTCATTGATAATTATCTTCAAATTTTTAACAATTTTTCACTTTAAATATTTTTTATAATTTATAAATTTCAAATATTTATTCGTTGAATGTTTTTTAAGCTATTCATTTTTAATCCTTAGTTATACATTTTTATTTATTAATATTTATATTTTTAATATGTATCTAATTAATATAATTAATATTTATTCATTTTTATTTTAATACTTTTTATTTAAATCTCTATATATTAGAAAACAATTCATTTTTAATTAGTATTTTTTAAATATTTTTAATTTAATTTTTTTAGTATTTGTTTATTTTTTTTAAAATATTTATTTATTTATTTTATTTTTGTAACATATAATTTATATTATTTATAAGCACTCAGCCTTAAAACATTACATAATCTTGAATTAAACGGAGAATTCACCTTGTGGATCTCTTTAGGTTTAGAGTTTTATAGAATTAGGCCATAAATATTACATTACATGTCAAAAATTACGAAGTAGATAGTTAAACTCATTTTCAATATTTTTTCATAAAATAAAAACTCTTGAAAAAAAGAGTCATGTCTAGTTCCAGGTTATAGACATCATGAATTTTCCTTGATCCCATCCTTGACCCTATTCATCTTTAAGTCATCTGAGAAACATTTCAAAACATTGGATTAGCAGAAAAAATCTTAGTAAGGGTTATAAAAAAAAGAAATAAAACATTAGTTCATCAATACATACCTAACATAAGATCTATATCATATCTCATGAAACATATAATTTATGAATAACACATAAAAATAATAAATCATAAAGGTAACTTGTGGCATCTATATCATACTTACATTGTAGCTATCACAACTATGTAGGGAGTTACATTGGAATACCCATCACAGTATATTCCCTAAATATCTTAGGAGAAATATTCACGTATACCTCCGTCACATTACCCAATTCATTAGAGAGCTATATCGGGCTCACCCGCCCGAGGTTTATCGAGGAACCACTCGTATATGTAAACAATTCCCAAGAACCATAACATATTCATAACACATAAAATAAACATAAAGAAAGATAACATTTCCACATTTCAATCACAAGATATCATTTAAATATATTTACATAACAAATAAATTATCAAAACCATTTTCAATACCAAAATACGTAAAAGAGTATATTTTATTTATATTCCTCTTTAAAAGCATTTCAAATTTTAAAGGAAGCCAAAGATCAAATAATACTCATGGTGGCGGAAAAGGTCATTATCACTGATTATGTTAAGAAACATTCCTTTTTTGTTGTTTAGTAAAACTCTATGTAGAAAAAGTATTCCTGTTGAATGAAATGAAAAGTCAAAGGGGTTTATACACCGTATAAAAGAATGTTGTGTATAATTCAAAATATGCCCCAATGAAAGGAGATTGAGATGAAATCCCTTAAAAAAATCATTTTGTAAATAAAGTAGATTGATTATGTGTATTTACTATAATCACACATAAATAAAGTCTAAATACATGATAATATATAAAAATTAATTTATAAAATTATCAAAGAACGACATGAATAATAAAGATAAGATCCACCCAAAGAATGGGAATTGGGTTAAGAAGTTATCTTACCTCATGTATGACTTGAAAAGATTGTTATTTAATCTCCGGAATAATAAACTAGAGTTAATTTATACTTTATTAAGAACCTTTTTCAACTTTATTATTCCTTTTATATCACTTATTACCATGTTATAATCATTATGTAATCATTTAAGTTAACAACGGTCGTTTTGTCGATATTTTGTACTTGAGTCAAAAATGAAATTCTAATATTTACAAGTTGTACATGTGGTCAAAATTTCATTATATCCTGAATGATATTCGTGATTTAGATATAATATATATTATATATACCTATTATATATATTTATTTCTAATAATACATAACATTTAGGGTCAAGAAATTAAATGCATCGTTCATGGAGACGGTATGCCGTACGTACGCATGAACGATACTTTAATTTCTATTTCATATTTTTAATGAAATGAAAACATAATGATAAATAGTTATATTATAATTCCAGTATAATATTATTTATAATTTCATTAACTCCATACTTTAGGCGTTCCACATTTGGCATGAATGAGTCGTATCACTTTGAGTGGGCGGCAGTCCGCACTTCCTCAAATGAAATTATTGTGTTTACCCATTATGGAAACCATAAAGGTATGCTATAAATGAAAAATACAGAAGAATAGAGACAATATAAATATAATATATATCACATATAAATATATTTCCATCACAATAGCCTCTATAAAAGGTTGTAGGAGAATATTCGACAATCATTATTTCGTGAGGCAGTAGTTTGCCGTCCATAGAAACATTGTGTTATTTACCCATTAGATGGAGGTGTGTGTAAGTGTAGTTCAAATAATTATCATAAAAAAACCTAGTATATTTAGGATAATGGTTTTTTATAAATTAAAGTAATAAAAAGAGTTTATGTGGTTGGAGAAGTAAAGTAAAACAAAAGAACATAAGAGAATACATTACGTTTAAATTGGCTATCTCCCTTTGGTTTGAACAAAAAGGTTTACATGAAGTGCCTTATGCCTAAGGTAAGTCCTTTAGGAGGAATAGAGGGATATAGGGAGCTTAATTGGTCAGAGGTTTTACAAGCCAAAAGGATTGAGAGGTGTGAGGAATGGGTTATAAGTGAGGGATTTTTATAAGGGGAAGGAGGGTCTCTTTAGGAATGTTTCAAAATATTATTTTATTATATAATGATTTTAGGTTTCTAAAGGTCCAAAACACATTAAAGTAGAAGATAATATGACTATTTTTTTGAAATAAAATCATCCAATAATAATTGGACATGTTTGGTTTATTGTTTTAATTTTTATAATCTTATTTATTTAAATCATTCAATAATGAGGTAAACACTGCATCAAAATTGTGTCATAAATAATATTATTTATTTGATGTCTAAAAATTATAAAAAAATTCCATGATGTAGGAAATATTTTTAGAATTAAAATTATTATTTATAGTCAAAGAGATAACTTATATAACCCCATTTAATAATTTATTTACTAAAAGATACATGTTTATGTCATTTTTTTCATTACTTTAAACTAATTAATATAAAGTGACATTATAACTCTTAAGTGGCTTCATGGGGTCCGAAAATCAACCCAAAAATGCCCAAGGTAGGAAATGTATTTACCAATAGGAATAGGACACATGTTAGGTTAATTTTATGTTATTATATTTACATTTTCCCCTTATTTACAAGATTTACCCTTTTACCATGGCAAGAAAATATTTACTGAAGTAAATATTCATAATGTGTAAAAATAAAAGTTACCTATTTACAAAATTTGGAACTTTTGATTCAAAATATGGAATATATTTTTCCAAATTCAAAACACAGAAGTTGAATTAATTATTTTAAAATTAATTCCCGTTGTCAAAACAAAAAGCGTGTTTTTAAGAAATAATAACTATCAAAAGATTGACACTAGTTTATATGCAACTTTAAAGTGAAATTAATTCTAATGACCAAAATTGGATTACATGGTAAAAATATAATATAATTAAACCTTAAAACAAATTAAAATGATAATATAACCATATTACTTTATTATATTAAAAGGATGTTTTAAATTAAAATATAGTATTTTTCACTATTCATTAAAAAAATGAATTTTATCTGAAAAATACCAAAAATTTACCCAATGTAAATTTTGATGTCCCGATTCAAAAAAAGAATTTTATTTTGTCAAATTTACATGATAAAAGTGGCAAAAAATATATTTAAAGAGGGTTCTCCATTAAAAGGCTGTAAATCGACCTTTTAATGAATATTAGAGTGTTTATACTTAAAAATGGATTCATTCATATTTTAAGCCTCTATCATTTATTGAATAAATGTAAAAAAATTTAATAAACATGTATAATAATATTGTAGTTATGTTTGTTCATTCCTACCAACACAACGTCTCGACATTAAATATCATTTAAAATAATATTATATTATTATTTTTCAGTATGACCCAAGGTTTTGTGCAACGTAAAATTTCAAAGAAACCCATTTTTGTGTATCAGGTATTCCATAAAACATGGAATCCAATTTTAAGTAAAATTAATATTTCATTCACAAATGTTAATAAATTTGAAAATATCATATCCTTTATTTACTTGGGATGTTACATCATTCCCCCGTTTTGGAAATTGAATCCTCAAAATTTTATTCACTTATCAAATAAATGGTGGTATTTATCCATTATAACATTTTCAGATTCCCACATTGCCTCTTCAACCATATGGGTTTTCCAAAAAACCCTTACTAGATGAATTACCTTATTCTACAATACTTGCTCTCTTTGATCAAGAATCTGGACTAGTTGTTCCTCATAAGAGATATTCTATTCCAATTGAACTACCTCTAGACTTAAAACATGAGATAGATCTGGAATATACTTTATCAACATTGAAACATGAAAAAGATTGTGTACCTGGGATAAAATTGGAGGTAAAGCCACTCTATATGAAACTGGTCAAACTTTCTCCTAGATTTCATAATGTTCAATAAACCTCGGACTCAACATTCCCTTATTTCCAAAACACATCACACTTTTCCATAGAGAAACATTGAAAAAGACATGATCACCTACCTCAAAAGAAAGATCCTTCCTTCGGTTATCAACATAACATTTCGTCCTGCTCTGAGCTGTTCTCATGTGATTTTGAATCAAGTGAACTTTTTTTCCATCTTTTCTACCAATTATGGTCCCATAAACTTCCTTTCAGCTACTTCATCCCAAAAAGCTGGAGTTCAACACCTCTTCCCATATAATGACTCAATTGGTTCTATTTGTATTCTGCAATGAAAACTATTATTATAAAAAAATTCAACCAAAGAGAGATGTTAGTCCCAACTTCCCTGGTAATCCAGTGAATAAGAATATAGAATATCCCCCAAGGTCTGAATTGTTCATTTTGATTTCCCACCAGAATGAGGATGAAATTAAGTACTAAAATTTAATTTAGTACATAACAAATTCTAAAGTTGCTTCCAAAAGTTATAAGTAAATCTGGGATCACAATCAGATACAATGGAGAGGGGAACACCATGAAACCTGACTATCTCTTTAACATACAACCGAGAAAGTTGATCTAGAGAAAAGGTATCTCGAATAGGAAGGAAATGAAAAGATTTAGTCAATCAGACAATAATAACTGAGATTGCACTATTACCTCGATGTTAAATTAAGGGAACTTACCCTTCTAAACCAACTTTACCTTTATTAGTATCCCACTATCATCCTTTTGTGCTTTCTTAATTCTGTCTAATAGAGATGATTTAACAGACACTAGAAACAAAACAGAGGGATTTCCTGCACTAAAAACATATATACCAAAGTTCATCAAATCAAAAACCAAATTATCTCATTCCAAATGTATCATGTTTAATTAATCATCACTTTTTCGACTTAAAGAATCATCCATTTTATTTTAATTTCCTAGATGGTAATGAATCGTGCAATCATAATTCGTGATTAATTCCAGCCATATCCTCTTTCTCATGTTCAATTATTTATGAGTGAATATATAATTCAAACTTTTGTGATCAATATATATTTCACACTTTACTCCATAAAAATTATGCCTCAACATTTTTAAATCAAAAACCACAACAGCTAATTCCAAATCATGTGTAGGGTAATTTAACTCATCAGGTTTCAACTAACATGAAGCATAACCAATTACCTGATCATTCTTAATAAGGAAACAACCATTTCCATTCAGTTAAGCATCATTTTAGATATAAATATCACCATTTATAGAAGGTAATGCCAAAACTAGAGCATTTAAAAATCTTCTTTTCAATTCCTGAAAACAATCATCACATTATTTTGTCCAAATGAACTTAACACATTTTTGAGTTAACGTTGTCAGTGTGCTAGATAACCTTGAAAAACTTTTAACAAACCTCTAGTAATAACCTTCCAAACTAAGAAAACTACGGATATCAGTTATATTTGTGGGTCTTGTTCATTCGTCAAAAACTTTTGTTTTAGAAGGATCAACATTTATTCCATTTTTTGAAACAATGTGAACAATGAATGAAATTTGTTGTAACCAAAACTCACACTTTCTAAATTTACCAAATAGTTTATTTTTATTTAAGTATTTTATGACAACCCTAAAATTACTTTAATTGTTTTATTTACTTTTATAATATACCAAAATATCATCTATAAACATAACCACCATTTATCACCTGAATCAACTGAGACATCACTGCAAAAAACTATTCAAATCTGATTTCGACCATCTCATGATGCTGATTTTGAAGGTCATTTCCTTCTGTATTCCTTCCCATCACAACTTCCCTATTTCCTCAATGAAAAACCATTCTGAAGAGAGAAATATCTTAGGCAAAGCAACATGGTAATATGTAATTCTATATCATTTCAATATTACCATAAATTAATTTATGGACATTAATTTTACAAAATTTTAACTCCTAAAGTTGTTTTAACTAACCTCAGATACCAACTATAAGGACCTATCCATAAAACATTACATAATCATGAATTAAATGGATAATTCACATTGAGGATCTTTTCAGGATTAGAGTTTTAGAGGATTAGGTCATAACTATTTCATTAATTCTCAAAAATTACAATGTAGATACTTTAACTAATTTTCCATTTTTTCATAAAATAAAAATTCTTGAAAAAAAGTGTTATGTCTAGTTCCATGTTTTAGACAACATAACTTTTCCTTGATCCCATCCTTGACTCTATTCATCTTTAAGTCCTATGAAAATCATTTCAAATCATGGGATGAGCATAAAAAATCTCAGTAAGGGTTATAAAACAAGGAATGAAAACATCAGTTTATCTACACATACATAACATATGATCTTTACCATAACTCATTAAATCAAAAGGTTTATGAATAACTCATAAAAATCATAAACTATAAAGGTATCTTGTGGAATGCATATCATACTTACATTGTAGCTATCACAGCTACGTAGGGAGTTACATTGGAATACCCATTATAGTATATTTCCTAAATCTCTTAGGAGAAACCTTCATGTTTACCTCCACCACGTTACCTACTGCATAAGAGAGCTATCTCAAGCTCACCATCCCTAGGTTTATCATGGAACCACCTGTATACGTAAACAATTCCAAAGAACCATAACATATTCATAACACATAAAACAAACATAAAGAAAGATAAAATTTACACATTTCAATCACAATATATCATTTAAATATATTGACATAACAAATCCATTATGAAAACCATTTTCAATACCAAAATACGTAAAATAGTATATGGTATTTATTTTCCTTTTAAAAACCTTAGGGGTTTTTATGGAAGCCAAAGATCAAATAATACTTGTGGTGATGGAAAAGGTCGTTTTCACTGCTTACATTAAAAAAAAATTCCATTTTTTTCATTTAGTAAATCTATATGTAGAAAAAATATTCCCTCTGAATGAAATTGAAATTCAAATGGGTTTATACTCCATATAAAAAAGCTGTGTATAATTCAAAATATGCCTCAATGAAAGGAGATTGAGATGAAGTCCCTTACAAAGATCATTTTTTAAATAAAATAGATAGATTATGTGTATTCACTATAAGAACACATCAATAAAGTATAAATACATTATAAGATATAACAATTCATTTCCCACATATTCAAATAATGACATAAATAAGAATGATAATATCAACCTAGAGATTGGGAATTGGGATAAGAAGTTCCCTTACCTCGTGTCCGACTTGAACCGTTCATTATTTAATCTCTAAAATAATAATCTAGAGATAATATATACTTTCTTAATAACCTTTTTAAAGTTTATTGTCCCTTTTATATCACTTATTACCTTGTTATAAACATTATGTAATCATTTATGTTAATAACGGTCGTTTTGTCGATATTTGGTACTTGAGTCAAAAATGAAATTATAATATTTAAAAGTTGTCCATGTGGTCAAAAGTTAATTATCTTCAGAATGATAGTCCTGATTTAGGTCTCATATATATCATATATATCCAGTATATATATGTATTTATAATAGTACCTAACATTTGGAGGTAAGAAATGAATTGCACCATTCATGGAGACGGCAAGCCGTACGTACGCATGAACACTACTTTCATTTTGTATTTTTAATGAAATGAAAACATAATTATAAATAGTTATTTTATAATTCTAGTATAATATCTTATATAATTTCATTAACTACATCTTTTAATAATTCCATGTATGGCATGAATGAGTCATATCACTTAGAGGGGGCGGTAGTCCGCACTTCCTCAAAAGAAATTATTGTGTTTACCCATTATAGAATGCATAAAGGTATGATATAAATAAAAAATACAAAAGAAAAGAGGCAATATAAATATAATATATATCACATATAAATATAGTTCCATCACAATGTCCTCTATCAAATGTGGTAGGAGAATATTTAACAATCATTATTTTGTGAGGCAGTAGTATGTCATCCACAGAAACAATATATTATTTACCCATTAGATAGAGGTGTGTGTAAGTTTATTTCAAATAAATCTAAAAAAAACAACCTAGTATATTTAGGATACTGGTTTTATATAAAGGAAAGTAATAAAAATATTTATGGGGTTGGAGAAGTAAAGTAAAACAATTAAACTTAAGAGAACACTTTACCATTAAATTTAGTATCTCCCTTTGGTTTGAACCAAAAATATTACTTGAAGTTAATTATTCCTAAGTTAAGGTTTCTAGGAGGAAGTTAGGGTTGTATAAAGATTAATTGGGAAGAGTTTTGATGGGTCAAAGGGATTGATATATATGAGGAATGGGCTAGAAGTGAGGGATTTTTATAAGGTGGAAGAGAGGCTCTTTAGGAATGTTTGAAAATATAATTTTATTATACAATGATTTTCGGTTTACAATGCTAAAAAACTCATTGAAGTTTACGATAATATGACTCTTGTTAGAAATAAAATCATCCGATAAGAATTGGATATGTTTTGGGTATTTTTTATAATTTTTATAATCATATTTATTTAAATCATTCATTAATGAGGTAAACACTGAATCCTTATTTTGTCATAAATAATTTTATTTATTTGATGTCTATAAATTAAGAAAAAATACCATGATGTAGGAAATATTTTTAGTATTCAAATAAATATTTATATTCAAATAAATAACTTATATAACCCTATGTAAGAATTTATTTACTAAAAGATATATGTTTATGTGATTTTTGTCATTACTTTAAATTAATTAATATAATGTGTCATTATCACTTTTAAGTGGCTCTATGGGGTCCCAAAATCGACCCAAGGATGCACATGGTTATAAATGTATCAAAAAATGGTAATTAGATACTTGTTAGGGTAATTTAATATTATTATAATAATATTTTGTTATAGTTATTTACCCGATTTACCCTTTTACCATGGTAAAAAAATAATTACTGAAGTAAATATTCATAATGTCTAAAAAATAAAATTTAACTATTTATACAATTTGGACTTCATGATTCCAAATATGGAATATGTTTTTCCAAATTCAAAACACAGAAGTTTCATTAATTAATTTAAAATTAATTCCCTATTGACAAAAAGCGTGTTTTTAAGAAATAATAACTATCAAAAGATTAACACTTTTTTATTTATAATTTCAATGTGAAATTACCTCCAATTAAAAACACTTGATTAAATGGTAAAAATATAATCTAATTAAACATTAAAAACAAGTAAAAAAATAATCTGACCATATAAATATATAAGATTAAAATGTGGGTTCGAATTAAAATACAATATTTTTCACTATTCGTTAAAAAATAAATTTGATCGGAAAAATACTAAATTTTTTTCGAAAGTAAATTTTGATGTCCCAATTATATAAAATAATGTTATTTTTGAAATATAACATATAAACGTGACCAAAATAATATTTAAATAGGGTTCTCCATTGAAAAGCGGTAAATCTATCATTTAATGAATATTAGAGTGCTTATGCTTAAAAATGGTTTCATTCCAACGTTAAGCCTCTAACTTTTATTGGATAAATGTGAAAAAATTTAATAAATATGTATAATCATATTGTAGTTAGTTTTTCTCATTCCTGAAAATAAAATGGTTAGGTGTTAACTACCATTTAAAATAATATTATATTATTGTTTTTCAATATGACCCAATGTTTTGTTCAACGTAAGATTTCAAAGAAACCCGTTATTGTGTATCGGGTATTCCATCGAACATGTCATACCCTTTTAAGTAAAATTAATATTTAATTCACAAATATTAATAAATATGAAAATATCATATCCTTTATTTACCTGCTATGTTACATTATTTGTTTATTTTAATATTTTTTTTTATTTTTTAATAATTCTTAAAATATTTTTATACATAATTAGTAATTGATTGTAATTTCAAATATAATCTTTATTTTTTTCTCCCAATAGTATTTATCGGTGCTATATTAAGCACAAATAAAACATACATTTATCAATGCTCATCAGTTATAACACATAATGATATGATTTATCAATGCATTTTAGTACTGATAAATAATATATTTATTAGCACTTTCCATTTTAGAAATGATAAATTTATTTTTTAGTGTTTTTTACTGGAATTGATAAAACATATTCTCCTATTTTAAAAGTACCCTAACCAAGATCATCTTATATCCCACCATTCGTACTCTCATGAAAGAAGAATCATGTTTTCATTGGTGATTTTTAATCATTTGAATGAATCAACAATCAAATCTAGGGTATGTTACTCATTATGCATGTTTAATATATATCATTTATGAAGAATTTTTTGTTCGTCTTGTGGGTTATTCTCATATAATTGATATTTGGGTGCTAGTTTTCAAAAACAAAATCCCATTAATTATACTTTTATATCTAATTTTTGATGCCTCACTCAGATGAATTTTGGTTCATCTTCTTCTAATTTTGGAATGATATATCAATGGATACAAAAATAACATATTTTTTACCTAATTTTTATTATTCATGGACTCGTCAAGAATAATATCCCAATCAATTATATTGTTTTTCTCCTGTGATTCCTTAACATTTTTTGTGGAACTATGATTTTATGTGTTCATTGTTATTTTATTTTGATATACAATTTTATCTGGAAAATTAAAAATACACAAAAAAATTTCCACAAAAATTACATAATGTTATTTTATAAATAAAGAAACATAATTATTTTATTAATATTTCAACACAAATTTTCAAAAAAATTATTGTAAAATATATTTTCCCAATTATAAATAATATAATTTAACTAATATTTTTAAACTTCATTTTAAAATATTATTTTATTTTTAAATGACAGATGAATCAGAATTTAGAAATTCCAAATTATGTTAGAATTAATTTTTTTTAAAATATTAATTTTTTTAATTTTAATCAGAATTTTTTATTATTTTATGAATTCCATTAATTTTTTGATTAATTACATCCACTTCTTGATTTGAAAATTTGAAAATTTCGGTTATTTTTTTAAAATGTCCATTTTTCTCATTATACCCACAATCATAATTATTTTCAATATCTCATGTCCGGTTAATAATTTTATTTTGATTATTACCAAAGAATGAATTTTAGAAATTATTATATGGGTCTTTCCATAGATTTATATAATGAGGTAAATTAAAATAATTTTATTGTGATAAAAAACTTCCATTAGCTCATATTTTAATAATTAAAATATTTTTTTCTTCAAATGTAAAATTTTCTAAAAGTGTTAAAATTAGAGTTGAATTATGATTTATTAAATTTATTAGATCGAGTTTGATTATTATTAAAATATATGAAATTTGAAAAATGGATTTAAAATATGTTTTTTATAAATAGGGAAAATATAAACATTAACAGAATTAATAATTATAGAAATTCACAAATAAGGTTTAAAAAAATAAAAAATAGTTAAGATAATGAAGAAATATATTTTGTAAGGATGTTAATAATGTTGTGATCTATTTGCTCCTTCATATATCTGTTTCACCGAAAGTCACTTCTATACCATATTTGTGCCCTGAAAATGTTCTCAAATAACATTATTATACACTACAACATAGTATGAGTAACAAAGATGTGATTTATGGTCTCATCGTCAAATATCCTTTAGATATTTTTCATCTGGAATCACTGATTCAGATGGGAATATTTTTTGAATAAAGTTAATAGAATTTGAAGCCAATGAATTGTTTGACCGAAATTTTTATTTTAACAAGAAATATTTTAATCAATATATTTAACTCTAAACTTATAACTAATTAATAATTGAAAGTATTAAAAACATTAGATGAAACAAAGTTCAACATATATCAAGGATGAGTTAAAAATAATAATTGAGGAAATAACTTTTTGGGGATTCTAGTTTGTGTATAAAATATGATTCATTTTAATTATAGGATCTAATAATTTGTTTGTGAAATGAAAATTTATTTCAAATAAGTTTACTATATTGGTGTGTATATATATAAAGAATGTCATTTTAGGATTATACACTCATACCTTATGTGAATTAATTTAATTTTTGTTAATGATGAAAATTATAGAATCAAATAAGATTAATGTTGAATGAAAATAGATTGATGATAATCGTATCACAATAGAGAATGAGGATATGGTTAAAGAGTTCTTCATGTTTGAAAATGATAATGCATATGTCCCTTCTAACATTCATTATTTGTGTTTATATTGTTTTAATTGAAGACTAATTAATCTAGAAGAGTTATAAGAACACATTATATATTATAGAATAGATTGAAGTTATAAATGTTGTACTAAAAATGTGGAAGAACTTAATGTTTCATGTGATTTGGATGACATTATGTTTTATGGATAATCAATTATGATTACAAGTGTGAAAGATGGTGAAGATAATATTGAGGACATGATTAAAAGTATAAATGATGACAAAGACGATATTTTAAAATTTACAATGAATGTTTAATATTAACTTTATTCTTATATAAATGTATTTTAGAAGTTAAAGAGTTGCAAAAAATTTTATTTTGTGAAAGTTATACTAAATACACAATACATGAATCCATACAAAAACTATAAAATGTAAAATCATGGAATGGATGGAGTGAAACCATCTTTAAATAATTTTTTTTAACATTAATGATATACTACAAGAAGATAATGTGAATCATCGCAGAATATATGATGTGAAATGAAATAATACATGACCATGAAGAAATACATGCATTAATACTTGCATAGAAAACACAGAATACATGAAAGAATACATTCATGTCTAAATGAATTTATATTTTTGTTTAATGTCCATGAATAAGTGTAATGATTCTTTATACATGAAATATGAATCTTGTAATTCAAAATTTGGATGGTAATTTTCAACTATTTCGTGGTTTAGGGTCCAATATAGAAATGAGGAATTTTTAAGATAGTTAACATGCAACACATGTATAAAAAATCAAGGTGTGAAACATTATAACTTAGTTGAATCTATTTAGTAGAATAAAATTGATCTTGAGTGTCCTGAATTTGGAAAATATACAAGAAACCTTGATCTTACGATACATAAAAAATGGATTGGATCCTTTTGGTCTAAAAATTATCACTCACAGTATATGGCCAGTTATTTTAGTAAAGTGTAACATGATGCTATGGTTATGTATGTAGAGAAAATACCTTATGTTGACTTTACTCATATATGAAAAAAATAAACTAGGTAATGATATTGATGTTTATTTTTCTCCATTAATAAAAGTATTAATATTAATGCATGATTTAGGTTTTATGTTTTATAATGCATATAGAAATGAAGATTTCACATTGAGATCCATGTTGTATGGGATGATAAATTACATTCTTTTCAATGGAAAATTTTCAATATATAGAATTAATATAATATTGTAGTTTCCCATTGGTGATTAAGGTAAACACTCTATTAGGTTGAATATTTACTTAAAGACTAGATTTATATGACATCACAATCATTTACCCCAAAGACATAAATACCAATCTCAGATGAGATCCTTCAATGGGAATTTATAAAAAGGTGAAACACCATCTCTAATAGTAAATGATAAACATTTTTAGAATGTAAAGTATATGGTCACCAATTTTGGTAAACCGTCTATAAAACAATAGAAAAAATACAACCGAAAAAGGACAATAGTTTTTTTGAATTATGTTATTGTAATTGTTTTTACATTAGATATTTTCTTGATGTCATGCATATATAAAGTAAATTTATGTGACAGTGTCATTGTAATGTTGATGAAATCACCTGGAAAAATAAATGATGGAATTAATATTTGATTCTATATGATTTACATGGGGATATATAAAGATTTGGAACCATTGAAGGATTGAAGGTGTACTCGTCTTCCTCTTAATACTTACACTCCTTCCAGGAAAGATAAATATTCGTTTTTTAACTTCTTAAATGATGTAAAGGATCTATATGGGTATTCATAAAATATATTTAATATCTTTTCAATGTACAATTTAAATTTAATGGGCCTAAAATCCCATGAAATACATGTATTGATACATGTTTTAATGGACATATCTTTATTTATATTTTTACCAAAAAAATGGTTGTCATACGTTAAAAATTCATTGTTTATTTTTTTAAAGATATCTGTAGTAATGTTATAGACCCTGTGATATTAAAACTTTGAAAAAGAAAATTGTTTCCATATTTTTTGAATTATATATGTTCTTATATACATCATTCATTAATAGGATGGTTCACATGGTTTAATTTGTCACAAAGATCTAATTATACGCGATTGTACATTTTATATGGATATACACCATTGAACTATATTTAATTTTTTTGAAGCATATATCAAAGAATAATTTCACATAGATGGTTTCATTATAGAGTGATATATTTTTAATAATTCATTGAATTGTATGCGAACTATCTATTTGATGTGGATAGAATTGGTCTACCAAAATCTCATCATAGTGGGAAACATGTGTGTGGTGGAATTCCCAGAACATATGTTGTCAAAATTATAATTACAGAGTAGGAGTAAATGAACCTTTATGTTTTATTTAATATTTTATAGGTTTTATCATTTTTTACCCCATAAATTAATTATTAGTAGTTTTAATCCATTAATGGAAGAATTATTGATATAAAATAAACATAATCAATAGTTTGTCGGATGGTTTCAAGACCATATTTCTAAGGTGATATTTGAAAATATGAATTCTATTTCAGAATGATTTTAATGGCTAACCAAGGGACTAATAGTTCATGTATTATCTTGTAATGGTTAGGTAATTAATGGTTATACATTCTATATAAATAAAAATTATAAATTTAGTAAAATGATAAATATTATAGTTACTCTTATGTAAGAAGCGATACATGTATCTTGTACAATGTATAAAAATCCAACTTACATGAATATTTCATAATTTTTCATCAACAAAGAGAAATGGTATTTGTATTGTAAAACATTATATTTACTGAGTTTTCTGTTAAAGTGGGTTGTGATCATTAGTATTAAATGGTTGGATTATTATTTTTGGAAGTGTATTTTAATACATAATGTCACAAGGATAATCCATTCATAATAGAAAAAAATCGTCAAAAACCACTGTAGGTTTATATGTCGATTTAACTGAGGATGAACCATTCATTGGGATGTCAAAATCATTTCATAGTAGTCCCAATATATATGAGTTCTTGTATATCATAGGAATCCATAATGGAGGATTTTGATACTCGATAGAGGGGTAAAACCCCTTCAACCATTAATGAATAAAAGGAACGTTCAATAATCCGGAATTTGTTTAATATATATTTCATTACCTCATTATATTATGTGTTCACTAATAAATTTATATAATATTAATTAAATTTTCATCAAATTATATAGATAATTTATTATCTTTATATCAATGCTACTAATCACAAGGAACAATAGGTTTCTTTGCTTATTGATTATCAAAATACCAAGGAATAATAATTTTCCTCAAAAATCAATTCATCCATTTTTAGAAAAAACATATTGAAAATTTTGAAAAAATAGAAAGTGGTAGAAGGGTAATAACCAATGTCTATGATAAAATAAGATCATCATAGTTTAATATTAGTAAATAAAAATTATGATGAGAAGCAAAGTCATAAAATATAATATTTTATGGAATGAACATGGATATCATGTTAACCCCAACAGGACAATTTTCATTAGTTGTATTTGGGTAACCACTCAAATGCATGTGTTGATTGATGTAGATATGTGGCACAACCTTTTCTCTATAATTAAGAAACTAATTTGAGAATATATTAGGGTAACACTAGGATAAATTTCTATATATTACTAAAAAATAATATAATGGAACATTGATTTAATATTCATTATTCCTTATATAGAGAATTTATACTAGAAGACTATTGATTGACATTAGTATTAATGGTCACCAGAAATGATAATAAACCCTGTCATAAAATTATTATAAATAACCATATTAAGGATACTGAATGAAAACTAAAACCATACCCACCACAGATATATAAATGCACGATAAACCATGAAACATGAAATTTAATTATTGGCCATCGTGAGGAAGAAAATTTTTAGGTAAATTATGATTGGTAATACTTTACTTGGTAATATGAGTATTAATCACTTTGATAAAGAATTTTTAATTTACGATATAGTAGATTACTATTGAAAATAAGCAATGTGCATCAAAACTAACATACCCCTACTATAAATCAATGATGGGGTTTATTTCACTTGAAAAAACTATAGTGTATTTTAATTAATTAGTAATATGTTTATGTGGCAGGAAGTAAAAAACTAATTATGGCCTTTTATTTATATGTACATTGGTTAACCAAAATCCAAATACACTTCCATATAAGATAATTTATGATGGAAGGAGTCTTGAGTAAGTATAGAAGGAATACTACTAAATTAAATCACACAAATAGTATATGAATCATGGGTAAGTATGAAATAATAAAAACATTTTTCTTTAAATAAATATTAAATAACAATGACTGCAAATTTTCTAATATTTGTTATCCGATTTAGACAAAATAATCCTCATCTAATATACTCAATGATTGACTACTATCAGTGGCCTTGATGTAGCCATAAAAATATTATTATGTTAAAGATGTAGTTTTTTAAGAGTTTTATTAAATATATTTTCAGAAAAAAATGCATAGGGGTGTGGAGATAAAAAAATGGATGAGATAATGATATGAATAAATGTTCCTTGAGAAAAAAATAATTGTAAGGCTAACATATGAGAGAGTTTTATGGGAAAGAATCAAAGAGTAGAAATAACACAAAAACAACCACTATATAAAGATCCAATCCCCTCCCTTACTCATCATTGAGGATAGTCATTCCCCTCAATGGTCTTTCTTACCATAGGTATTTAATTTTTTCATAAATTTTATGTAAAATTTGAACCACATTGATATGTATACCCTAGTATATTAATATTCTATAGGGTGAAATTGGTAGTGATTTATATTTACCATCACCCACTCATAACCTTATTATGAAGCGTATAGTGTAAAATATCCAAGGAGATAATATACATAGAAATTAGCTCACAGAACATCATGTGAGAGTAGAGATTCATATAGATAATGATATAATAATTGAGGTACATGCTTTCCTTAATGATTTGGATCTTCACAGGGTAAAAAATTCAATTGAAACATTCATAACATCGTAATTTGATATTGTAAAAATACATGTCAATAATGAGAAATGCCCTTTCCAATTTATTTTGTCTGAAAACATTTAACAATTAATAAAAAGTTATGAACTATGTAATTTTATTACAGAAAGAGGAAAAGTAAGGGGAAATGTAATGTCTAATAAAAAATATAAAGGATCAACCAATCCATTAAAAACACCTTTAGAGAGTACCCATACCCCACCACATAAAATGTCACATATACTAGTATCAAAAGTTAATTTAGACACAATGTTTAAAGATTCTAATATGATATTCATTGAGCATGAAGAATAAAATAATGTATACATCGTTACATACTATATTGGTCTTGAGAATATAGATTAAATACTCAAGAAATGATTGTTGGGAGTCTTAGTTGTAATTGTATACATAAGGAGTGGTTTCATAATCTGTCTGTCTAACAGTTGAACTATTATGTTAATTATAGTTAAATATTATTCATATATTTTTCAGGTGTTTATATTGGTAATATGTGAAGGGAAAATCCAAATAAAAAAAATTGGACTCATTAGTCCTCACATCACTTCTATATAAAAATATTCATTAAAATAAAGAATAAATTTAATAATAGTGGTGAAACTCGTGGTAATACTTAAAAATTAACTTATTGATTACAAACTCTTATTAATACACACAGTTAAGGGGTAACACTATAAAATAAAATCATATAAAATACATCTTAATTTCTTTCATTACATAATCATTTTTATTTTTAGGAATAATTGATTTCTTATTTTCATCTATTTTGATACTCCAAAGATTTATTTTTTGGATTCCAAACATGGATTACCAACAAAATGAAAATTCATGATGACCCTTATCAAATTTCAATAAAATACATTCAATATTTTATAAATAAATATCATGTTATACATTTTATATTATGATTTAAGTAAAATTTTATTTTGATAGAGAAGTGTCTAAATATCATCAAACTCATGGTATGAGGACTGTCCAAGAGAATAATAATCCCACAGATCTCCAATATTTTATAAGTATTGGGGTATATATAATAATATTTAAATACCAAAACATATATCAAAACAAATTACATATTTCACTTAATTTATATATTTGTTTTTAAAATTAAATAATAATAATAATGATTTCTATTATTATGTTTTCAAATTTATGGAATATACTATATTCAATCAACAATGTATTATCCCCAAATAGGTATTTTGGATTATGATTACAATTTCATATGAAATATTTATTAATAGTTTGTTTATATAATTTTTTTTCACAATAAGGACTGTTGACAGTCCACATATTCAAAATAAGAAATAGATTTTTTTTTAGAAATGAGTTGGCAGAATACAATGTGTCATAATATTTCTAGAAATAATGAATATGTGATTTCTTACTGATTATTTATTTATCTTTTTTATCACTTTATTCACTTATTTTTTAGTAAATTTTCATACCATTGTTATCTATTAATTTTCAAGAAGATCATAAAAAGGTGACTTTATTGTGAAATGATTTTTCTCAAAACCATTTTGTGCTCTATGAAGTAAATTTTTAGGGAAAATTAATATTTTAAAAAAGGTTTCAAAAAGGCTGATGCACTCTGATAATGTTTATTCTATTTATAGAGATATTTGTTTTTTATGTTTAGTAGTGTGTATTTTACAGTTTACAAATTACTCAATGTGCATGTTTTTAGTTAACAAATTTAATTTTAGTAAAAAACATGTGTCATACACTAAAATAGAGAAAACAGAATTGGATTATCTAGATACTTTATAAAAATATCCCAAAAGTAATTTGGGACATAGGGAAATCATCAACACATGAATCAAACATAAGGTGTAGCCAGTATGAATCAATGTACATGTCTTAAGTTTAAAATTAACATTTTATTTCCAAACATATATCTTCACTAATATACTTTGAAAAACACTCATATTATCTTTATACTTTGTTAAAATGATCCATAAGTCATTCGTGTTGTGTATAACTATCCACACATCAATATGACAGAAAATGTGACCGGTGTGATTTTTTAGGTGTGTTTTTATTTAATTTTGACATTTCTATCCAAAATAGAACACACTCATCGAAAAATGAGAAAAATAATCATATTTTCTTGATACATTATAAAACTTTTCTACAAATCATTTTCGACATTTAGGAATCAACATCACATGAATTTGATGCATTGTGTTCTCGGTATGAATCGATGTGAAAGTTTTTTGTTTTAAAGTGACTTTTTAAATTAAAACATGTTTCACTCAATAAATAATGACAAAAAACACTCATATTTACATTATAATATATGTAAATTATCTATAAAGAAACTATAACATGTATTACCCTACTAAACATCAACCTGATAAATAGTGTTCCAGGTACACTCGAAGTGTGTGTTTTTAGATTTAAAATAACATTTTAGTTGAAAAAACAATTCAATCACTAAAATCAGGGTAAATAAACTTATATTTTATTTATATTTTAGGTTGATGAACCACACATCATTTTTGATATGTATGAATTGGCTTCATGTTAATCGGACACATGGTGTGCCCTGTTTTACGGAAAGTGTGTGTTTTATATTTAAAAATTACATTTTAGTTAAAAACATGTGTCACTCATTAAAAATGGATAAAAACACTTGTATTGAATTGATAATTTAGGAAAATGACCCATCTGTCATTTGTGACATGTAGTAATTGACTAGACATTAATCTAACACACAGGTTTCCTGACATAATTCAATGTGTGTGTGTTCAGTATAAAATTTTCGATTTAGTTCCAAAAATATATCACATAATCTAAATTACAAGCTAATATTGACTTGATACTTTGAGAAATAGATCGATAACTCATTTTTGATGTGTTTTAATCATCCAAACATTAAAAGGACACATAGTTTTCTTGGTACGACTATAACTGCATGATTTCACTTTAAAAGTAGCATTTTAGTTAAAAACTTGTGTTACTATATAAAAAGAATAATCAAACCTGTATTGTATTTATACATGAAAAAAATGATCCATAATTTATTTTTTATATGTAGTAATCGACCACATGTCATGCATACACATTGTGTCCCATTATGTTGGAATGTGCATGCTTTAATTTAAAAGGGACATTTTACTTCAAAAGAAGAATCACATACTCAAATAGGGAAAATATAATCATATTATATTGATTATTTTTCTTGTGTGGTAATCATATTAGTATCTATCTAACACACAATGTAACTAGTATTATTGAATGTGTGTGTTTTTATTTAAAAGTGAAATTTTAGTCCAAAAAAAATGGAACTCAGTAAAAATCAAGATATATTTCTTGGATTGTCTTGATAAATCATAAAAACAATATATAAATTATTTCTTACATGTATGAATCAATATCAAATCAATCCAACACATAGTGTTTATGGAATGAATTTTAGTTCATGGTTTCAGTTTAAAAGCGACAAATTAGATCAAAATAAATTTTACCTACTAAAATATAAGAATGAACAATTAACTGGTCTTAGTAAGTTATGAAAATGATACATACATTATTTTTACATGAAAAAATAAAATTCACATCAATCTGTCTTATTGTGTGTCTGATATGACCCTAAGTACATCTTTTCAATTTAAAAATGATATTATAGTTATAAAAGTGTGTCAGTCACTAAAAATTGAGAACACCACTCAATTTTTTTTATATTCTAGGAAAATAATCCACACATCATGTTCAACTTGTTTGAATCAACAACACATTAATATGACATTCAGTATGCATGATATTACTTGATTTATGTGTTTTCATTTTAAAAATAACATTTTAATTAAAAATGTGCGTCACTCATACAAAATAGATCAAACACACATATATTGTATTTATATTTTAAGAAATTGATCCAAAAGGCATTTTTGACATTTAAAAATTAACTGAAGATTAATATGACAAAAAATTTGTCTAGTATAACTCAATGTTCCCATTTTCAGTTTAAAAATTTCTATTTAGTTGAAAATAAGTGTAACATAATCCAAATAGAGAACAAACACTCCTATTATCTTGAAACATTACTTCATTGATCCATAACTAATTTTTCGTTTGTAGGAATATTTTTCATACCAATTGAATACATTGTCTACCCAATATGACTTAAAGTGTGTTTTTTAGTATAAAAGTAACATTTTAGTTAGAAATCTGTTTCAATCATAGAAATACAAGAAAATGTACTTGGATTTTCATGATATATTATAAAAATGTTCCATATTTCATTTTTTATGTGTGTTAATCAATTACATGTCATTCTAAAACATGGTGTATTCAGTAAAACTGAAAGTGTGTGATTTTATTTTTAAGTTACATTTTATTTCAAAACACAAATAATATAATCAAAATATAAAAAACATGGTCATATTGTTTCTATAATTTAGGAAAATTAACTATAAATCATTGTTTATGTGTAATAATGGTCCACATATAAATCAATCACACTGTGTGGAAAATGTGATTAAAAGTACATGTTTTTATTTAAAAGTGACATTTTAGTTCAAAACATGTGTCAGTATCTAAATACTGAGAAAACATGCTCATATTGTCTTTATTCTGTTAGATAATGATCCATAAATTATTTTTGACATTAAGAATCAAATTTGCATTAATCTAAGACACAATGTGACCAATAGGACATGATAAGATTTTATTCAGTTTAAAAGTGACATTTTAGTTCAAAACATCCATCACTCACTAAAAACTGAGAAAATTATATATAATTTTTTAATACATTAAGAAACAGATACATTCATCATTTGTGATATGTATGAATCAACCACATGTTAATTTTATGCATGGTTTAGTTGATACGAATCATAGTTCATGTATTATTTTTAAAAATAAATTTTTCTTTAAAAAACATGTCACTCACTGAAAATAAATAAAACACACTTTAATTGCCTCGATATTTTAGTAAAATAAAACATATGTCATCTATGACATATTTGAATTGAGAAAATGAAAATTTTAGACATGGTGTGCCTGGTATGACTTGAAGAGTATGTTTTAGTTTAAAAATAACATTTTAGTTAAAATCATGTATCACTACCTACAAATAGAGTAATCACACTCATATTGTCTTTATATATTAGTAAAACGATCGATAAGTCATTAGGGACATGTAATAATCAGTCAGATGTTTCTCTCACACATGGTGTTCCTGATATAATTCAATTGTGTGTTTTTTAAATTAAGATTTTAATTCAATACATGGGTCACATACTCAAAACATAGAGAACACACTAAATTTTGTTTGATACTTTATGAAATTAATCAGTAATTCATTTTTGACATATAAGAATTAGTAACTCCCCAATAAAACATATGATGTACTTAGTATGACTGAAATTGCATGTTTCCATTTTAAAAGGTAATTTTTATTAATGTGTTATCTCAAATTTATGATTACATCATTTCTTTTAAGTTTTACTAACATTAGAATTGTGTTTTCAATAGGTATGATCTTTTTTCTAGCTAGATCGATTTTTTTGCAACTAGTGGTATGATTATTCTCTTTCGAAAGGAGATCAAAAGACAATGAAATAGTGATTTTGAATTTGTTGATCTCTATAATAAATTTAATGTAATAATTTAATTGTATATTCCATTGATTAAAATATTTGTATGAATTTTACATTGTGTTTATATTATATTGTGATGTAAATTTAATTGAAATGAAATTCTATATTTATTCCTACACTGTGATGAAAATTACAGCGACACACTCCAACATGTTGGCCTATATCAATGCTGATAAAAGATCCATTTATTAGTGTTATAGAATCACGAACAATGGTCTCACTTTATCAATTATTTTTTAGCACCAATAAATGGATGTTTTATTGGAACAAATTTTAGAACTGATAAAATTATTATATTATATAGTGGCTTACAACATAAATTATTTTTTAGGGACGATGAATGCCATTGTAGCCTTGATAAATATTTTATCGGCAGTAGTGCCTCCGTCTACCCCCATCACCAAAATTTCCATATAGCAAATAATCACTAAATCTCGAAGACCATCACACCTACCACCATGGTGTGGTGAACCTCTAGAGGGTTAAAACACAACCCTTTCCTCTATAATGTATTCAAACCACCTCTCAATAGATTATATCTTAGAAAGAACAAAATAAAGGATTTAGAAAATCAGGGTCTTATATATTTAATCGTATGAATGTAGTAATTTTAATTTTATAAAATAATGGTCATTGTATGTAATTTTTTTATCTTTTTACTTTTGAGATAAATTTCATTTTGTATACACAAGGAAAATGACAAAGAAACAATCAAAAAATTTAACATTAGCAACGTGGACATTGAAAGAAAAATTTAACTTATGCTTTTATACGGTTTAGTTTTTTGAAAAACAATTTTATATAAATTTTACATATGTAAAAATAGATTAAAATTTTATAGTTAATTATACATGTACAAATTTATCTCTCAAAAATTAAATAAATCAAATATAGAAACAAGTAGAATAAATATAATTTTTTTAATGTTGTTTAGGTGATGAACAATTCTTTGTGCCAAAATTAAATTATAAAATTTAAATGTTAATTTAAATAATTTTTATATAAAAAATTAATAGCAATTATTACGAACATTTATGACATGATTAAAAAATATTAATTAATAATTTTCAATAATAAAATAATAGTACTTTGAATAAAAAAAATTATTTGGAAAATAAAAAATGATATAATTCATTTTTAAAAATCATAAAAGATAATGCTGTTACACAAAATAATTTTCTCAGAAACTAGGGACATATCAAAAAATAAGAAATAAATTTTTGGGATTTTTGTTAGTCACACATAGATGATCGAACTCTACAACATATTTATGTTTATCCAATGAAACCCTCTATTAGAATCAGAAAAACTAAAAAAAATTGACAGTCATTGTTAGCTTTTTTTCATAGCACTGATAAAAGAAACATTTATCATTTTTTTTATCATTGATATGAAATGTATTTATCTGTACTTTTTTAGAATTAAAAAATGGTGGAGCTTATAAATAAATAAATATATATATATATATATTACTAAAAATAATATTTTAATATTTTAATATATTTATATTGTTATATATAAACATTATTTTTATAAAGATTACTCATATAATTTTAAATATGTACATACAATTAATATATCATATATTTTTAAAGAATTATTTAAAAATAATGAAAAATTATTATTAAGTAATAATTTGTTAATTAGTATTTAGTAATAGACATTTAATTACAATTTAGTGATAGGAAAAAATGAAACATTATTTAATATGTTAAGATAAGTTAAAAATTACAAGAACTTATAATGATCAAAACATTAAATCTAGGTATTCTTTTGGTGTAATGCCTTGGCCCTAGTTACCCAGACTCAGTGCATTATTAGGTAACATTGGCATGAACACAATAGATCATATCTCGAAAGACTGATTAGTTTATTATCCCTGTAAGTACTAGATACATATATAAGTTTTACATTACATAATGAAATGGAAAAAACAACATTTTGTCCGCTTTGACACACTATTATCCCTTATCCTATTCCTGGAGGTTAATTGTAATATACTTTTTCGCATCCTGGGAAAAATAAAACATAAGAAATGGGTGAGCTCAGATTCTCAGTAAGGATAACAATATAACAAAAACTTTCATAAGTAAGCATAAACATATATGGAAATGTATAAGATTAAGACACCGGCCTTTAATACTTAAATTTCATCATAATATTGAAAAGATAAATAAAATAATTACATTTAATTATTCGCATGGATATCCTACTAGTAGAATAATCACAAGTAATATAAATAGACAATTTCATAATGATGGAATTCATAATGTCAGACATCATAACCACATTTTCAAGGCCTCGTGCCAAGACTAAAAATAAGATTTTGTCAAGGCCTTGTTCCAAGACACTAGTTTTTCTCATGAGGCCAACCGATGCATCGAAAAGCTATAGCAGGCTCTACCCGTCACTTACTATGTCCAATGCATTCCTCATATGAAAAGGATGAAACATACCATAAACATTCGTATTAAAACTAGAATACGAAATGGTAACACTTTAACCACAAAGAAAAAATGGTATAAAAATAACACATCTGCATTCAAACATGTCACAAAAACTTCAATATAATATGGTAGATTTTATCATAAAAATCATATTTAAAAAAGTTTTAAATCCATCAATGGATATTGACATTGATGAAATCAAAACTGTTTTAGAGAAATATCTCTTTATATTTTGAAATCATTTAAAATCCACAAAATTATAAAATAAAAAATTTATTTTGAAAATATTATTATAGGCTTGTAAGGGAAGAATCAAATGTGTTATTACAGCAAAAGATAGCCGCACCCACCGTATAAGTTAAAAAAGCATTCTTTCCATAATTTTGTCAAAAAGGTTGTAAAGTACCTTGTTTGGAAAATGACGGAAAGATTCCTTTCTGAAAAATTTCTAAAAAATTCAAATAAGGGTATAAATTACTTTATCCCATAGAATAGTAAATAGTAAAAATGTTTTGAAATACATTTTTAAGAAACACAGATGTGGATGATAAAGAGGTCCTAGTAGATACTTACATATAAACAACGTCAGATAAATAAATAAATTGTAAAATTAACAATTACATTGTAATTTTACTTGATCTAGGGTACTTTAACCTCCTTTAAAATAGTTAAATAATAATTATTAAATTATACAAGTACTAAATACATAAATATGATATCACATATGATAATCTAATATTGATTTGTTAATAAAATTTTAGTAGTATCATTGTTTCGGGTGTTAACTAATTCATTTTCCTTTATATGATTTGTTACGTAATCCATATTTGTTATAGAGATGATGTATTTGATTCATATCCAGAATGATATTATGTTCTTAAATATTAATTTTAATCATAAAATAAAAATTATTCTTGAATGATTATGATGGGGAATGAATCTCATCGCTTTGATGGAGATGGTAATCCGTACATACGAACAAGAGAAAATATAATTCTATTTATGGTGAAATCGTATGTAATTGGGTGTTATATTATATATAACGAATAATTAACATGTTAGATTTGTTATTTACATAAATTATACCCACTATTATCTTCAAATATTATTTGTTAATAATATTTCAGTAGTATTATTGTTTCGAGTGTTAACTAATAATTTTACATTATAAGATTTGATACTTAAGTCATTTTTGTTATGGATAGGATGTATTTGATTCATATCCAGAATTATATTAAGTTCATAAATGTTATTTTTAATCATAAAATGAAAATTAATCTTGAATGATTGTGATGGGGAATGAATCTCATCGCGTTCGTGGAGACGGAAATCCGTATGTACACATGAGTGACAATATCATTATATAAATGGTGGAATCATATGTTATTTGATGGTATTTCATATATACAGAATTATTTAAATGGTATATATTTTATTTACATCAATTATACTCATTATTATACTCATCCAAATAATGAAGTGTTTAATAACAAACTACACCACGACATGGAGACGGTAAGCTTTACGTATGCACGTATGGTGACTTGTCATTCATAGGATGGATAGAATAATGAATATATTTATACCATATTATTAATAACATAAAATTATGTATATGTTACTAGATTTATTAATTTGGTTTGAAAACAAAAAAGAAAGAGGAAGTGGAAGAATAAAAGAACTTTGAAAAAGGTGATGATATTATTACCTCTTCTTCAAGTTCTTCCATTTGATTTGATCAAAAAGGCTCTATAGAATATGTTTTTGATCAAAGCAATTCCTATAGGTTGAATTTAGTGTAGTTGGGAGAATATTTGAGCAGGGGTTCGTTGATCCAAATGGCTTTGGAGGTGTGATTTTGAGAGAAGGGGAAGTACCCTTTTATAAGAGAGGTGAGGGTTACTCTCAGAAAAGCTTGAAATATTATTTTATTATACAATAATTTTCAGCATATAATTGCTATTAAAGGATTTATTTCAAGGTTATTGTGGGTGTTGGTAAAAAACCCTCAACCAATAGGTTTTGGATAGGTTTAGGTCACCACATTAACCTTATCTCTTAGATATAACTCTTAGTTAAATAGTTTAACTTTTACAATGTATTCTTGTATTATTATAATAAATGGTTAATAAACATAGAATAAAAACCGTACCAAACCCCAATTGGTTCATTATTTACATATTTGACATTATATAAGTCCTTCAGACGAACCATATTTTTTTAAAAATATTATATCAATTAATAATATAGTATTTGTTTTAAACACACATTTATGTCAATTTTGACAACATTTAATATTTGGTTTTTCACATCAACATTTTTTTATTTAATCAACCCTAACAAGTCATAATAACCTAGAAAATTCGTGGAATATATAAAAAGTATATGTTTACAATTATATTAACATTTCTAATATCGGTTAGTTTAATTTTTCAATAATAAGGTAATTAATGCATCATCATTGTGTCATAAATAAATTTAATTATTTTATGTCTAAAAATTATAAATAAAATGCCATTATGTAGGAAATAATTTTAGTTTTCTAATTAATATTTATATTAGAATTTATCTTATGTATAACCCTATATTAAAAATGGTATAGTTATTAAAATTTGAATTTAACACTTTTAAATCTTCTTTAAATAAAATAATAATATATGTCCTAATCTAATCCAAGTGGACCAAAAGGATCATATTTTTTTCATAAGGTTTATTTTGGATGAAATACACTTATACAATAGAATTAGGACATGTTTTAGGGTAATTATAATATCATTTTTACCTTTAATTACCGTATTTACTTTTAACCACGGTAAATAAAATCAAAAGTTACTATTCAAAAAAATTATTTTCATCTTTTTGAACGACATATTACTTACTGATATCAACTGATTCTCTTGGATTTATGAAATTCAATTCATAGAAGTGGTAAAATTACGTTTTATGCAAATTTTCAAATGCGCCTAAAATATGGGTAAAAGACAGTAAAAAAGTTCAATAAAATTTTATATATCTAATATTATTATAAAATGACTCCAATGAATTACATTGAACATATATAGGTATTATGTATCTATTTTTACTGAAAATAAATATAAATAATGTAACCAATTATTTAAATATAATTTTGGTTTTAGACAATAACGTAGTGTCTTTCACTATTCATAAAAAGTTGAATGTTTTCAGAAAAATACCAAGAATTCACCCTAAGATAATTTTGAAATTCCAAATTCAAAAATTATGTCCATTTTGAAAAATAAAATTTATAAATTTCAAAAAGTGGGTATTACTATTCATAATTGCTAGTTTGATTGGTCGTGGTGTACTAGAACTCGAATTTGCATACATCGCAAGCTATTGCATTATTTAAAGAGATGCGTACCGTGGAAGCTTAGGGTGTAACATTATCCACTCCTTCAAATTATTTCATCCAAAAAATTTCTAGAATATCACTGCAAAAAAAGAATCAGGTGGTTCTTCACCATATCTTCCTTGGGTTTCCTCGTTTCCTATTATATCTTATGGTTTCTCCATAGAACTTTTACCAGATGAGTTGTCCAGTTTCACAACAATTGTTCTCTAGTATCAAGAATTATAATAGGCTCTTCACAAATTGGGTTCGAGTTCTATTTCTTCAAAGGTGAGTACTGGCGTTGGGTCAGGCATGTATTTTCTCAATAGTGATACATGGAACACATCATGAACATTGGAGAGACTTGGAGGCATTAAAAAACTGAAATCTACAACTCCAATTCATTATAGAATTTCGAATGGTATGATGTGATTGGGTCTTACTTTTCCCTTCTTACTAACATGTTTAACACACATCCCTGGAGATAACTTCATGAAAAAATTATATTCTATTTTAAATTCCAAATCCATCCTTCGGTTATTGGCATAGATCTTTTGCCTTCTTTGAGCTGCTTTGATGTGGGTTTATATTATCTTTACCTTTTGCATTGTTTCCTCAACAAGTTCTGTCCCTACGAGTTTTCTTTCACTAACATCATCCCAACAAGTTGGTATGCGACAACATATTCAATAGAACACTCTATATGGTGCCGTCTGAATACTTGAATGGTAGCTATTATTATATGAAAATTAAACTAGAGGTAAATAATTATCCCACGTAACTTGAAAGTCACATGATAAAGATCTCAACATGTCTTCTAAGGTTGGAATAGTCCGTTCTGATTATCCATCAGTTTGAGTGAGGTAGGAAGTGCTCCAACAAAGTTCAGTATCCAGGGATTTCTGAAGACCATTCTTGAATCATGATGTAAAATAGGGATCATGATAAAAAAATCAATATGGGTACACTATGATGTATTACAACTTCATTAATATATAGTCTTTCTAAACGTTCAAGTGGTAAATCTACTCTTATAGCTATAAAATGTGATGACTTGGTAAGATGATCAATAATTACCCATATTGCATCAATCCTTCTAGGAGTATTTGGTATCCCCATGACAAAGTCCATCGTATTATCATCCCATTTCCACTTAGGTATGGGAAGAGGTTGCATGACTCCTCCAGGATGTTGTCTTCCAAACATAACCTGTTGAAAAAACATATATCTTGACACATAATCAGCAATTCCCTCTTCATGTTGTCCAACCAAAAATTTTTCTTCAAATATCTATACATATTTATGCTACCAGTGTGTATAGAGAAATCAGATCTATGAGCATCATCCCAAAATTACCTTTTTAGATCAGGTATATCAGGAACACAAAGTCTCTTCCCAAATTTCAAAATTCCATCTTTATATACGAATTCAATCAATCTCCCATCATTTATAGATTTAATTTTCTTTTGAAAATCATCATCATCAGTCTGAGGACTTTTTATCCTTTCTAGTACAGATGGTTTGGAAACCATTCGAAAAGGTATTGATGTTTCCACTTGAAGGATTATTTCCATATCCATCTTTACTTGATCCATAAACATAGAAACCATTTCAACTCTAATATTGTTCAAAACTCCATGATCCATTCTTCTCAAAGTATCTACCCCATTATTTTCCTTTCCCTGGTGGTAGTGTATAATGAAATCATAATTCTTGTGTAGTTCAAGCCATCGCCTTTTCCTCATGTTGAGATCTTTTTGTCAGAAAATATATTTCAAACTATTTTGATCGGTATATATCTCACATTTTCACCATAGAGATAGTGTCTCCATATCTTCAATGAAAATATAACAGATTCTAACTCAAGTTCATGAGTGGGATAGTTTTGTTCCTGAATTTTTAGCCATCGTGATGCATAGGAAATAAATCTATCATTTTGCATAAGGACACAACCAAGTCCTTTATTTGAAGGATTACTATAAATAACAAACCCATCCTTACCCGATGGTAGAGTCAAGATAGGATCAGTGACTAATATTCTATTTTGTTCTTCAAAAAATTCCTCTCAGTCTTTTTTCCAAAAAAATTTAACCCCTTTACGTGTGAGCTTGGTTAATGGGCTTGCCAATCAAGCAAAATTCTGGATGAAATGCTGATAAGAACCTGCTAAACCAATAAAACTACATACCTCAGTTATACTTGATGGTGCTGGAAATTTTTGGATTGACTTTGTATTTGAAGGATCGACAGATATGCCATACTTAAAGACAATATATCAAAGAAAAGAAATTTCTTGAATCAATAATTCACACTTGTTAAACATCCTATATAATTCATTTCATATGAGGGTTTTTAGAATAGTGCGCAAGTGATTTTCATGATCTTCATTGATTTTTGAGTGTACCAAGATATCATCAATAAATACCAATACAAATTCATCATGATATTCTTTGAAAACACTATTATTAAGATCCATGAAAAAGTGGGTGAATTAGTTAGTCCAAAAGGAATTAATATAAACTCATATTGCCTATACCTGGTACAAAATACTATCTTCAGAATGACTTACTTCTTCACACACAACTGATGATATCTAGATCGAAGGTCAATCTTTGAAAAATATTTGTCTCTATATAGTTGATCGAATAAATCATCAAAACAAGGAAGGTGATTCTTATTCTTTATTATAATATAATTGATCTCCCTGTAGTCAATGCACAAACTCATAGATCCATCTTTTTTCTTAACAAAAAGAATATCGGCTCCCCATTGAGAAACACTAGGGATAATAAATCCTTCATTACTCAATCCCTCTAGTTGTTTCATTAGTTCCAATAATTCCACATTGTCAATTCAATAAGTTGTCTTTGATATGGGCCTTGAATTCGGAATTAAATCAATGGAAAACTTAATTTCTCATTATAGAGGATGTTCACGTAAATAAAATGGAAACACATCAACATATTCTTACACAATAGGTACAAGATCTATTTGAACATTACTTTACTCGCCCATAGTAATTTCACTCTCTTTATCCCCAATTATTGAATTTAGTAGATCTACTAGGGGTGGATCTAGATAAGAATCATATGGTGATGTTTCTTCTCAAAAGATAAGGTACTCCTTATCATCATCAAAAAATGAAACCTCATTCTTCTTACAAAAAATTTTCACCTCATGATCCTAAAGACAATATATAAAAAGGATTATATCAAATTCAATCATGGTTATGATGATTATATCAGTAGATAATGTACATTTATATGCCTTAATGGGAATTGATTCAAAAACATTGATGCAATGATTCTTCCTTTATGAGTTTTGACTGAAAACTCCCTTGTTAAATAAAATTGGATATATCTAATTTTCTTAGTAAACTAGGAAGATATGAAACAATTCAATGATCCAAAATCGAATAAACCATTGGATAAACTTGAGGAAACCATTAACTAACCAACGAACATGTCATTCAAAGCTTCAACCTCAGTAATAGTGATCACATAAGCTTGGCCTTGATACCTTTTTCTTTTCTGAGGCTTGTTTCCTTGGAGATTATGATATTTATTTTCATAATTACCAATTTCTCTAAAATTGTAGCATTCAAAATTGACATACTCTTTCTTTCCCTTGAAATCACGAGCTTAGTGTAATTTTTACCACACTTGTAACAGACTCTCGTTCCCTTCATGCAAGTATTGGGGTGTTTCTTATCACAATCTGAAAAATGGAAATTAAAATTTCCATTATTCCCCTTATTTCCATTTCCATAGTGTTCTTAAGATGTCTTCTTCTCTTTCTTTTCTTTAAAGTCGCAAGACGTAGAGAATTCCATTTCTGTCTTGATAGCACATGAGACAATATCTTCATACGATGAGAAGGATTCTAATATTAATTCTCGATGGAGAAATGGTTTTTACCCAAAAAAATTGATCAATCTTAACCATTGGGTTACGTAGATAATCTGTTGCATTCCTTGTTATCCTTGTAAAATTAGCCTATTAATTTGAGACATTCTCATCCCTCTTTTCCCTCGGAAACATAAATTTCCTTTCCATATCCGCTCAATGGTCATGAGGAAAGTATTTTTCTAAGAAAATATCTTTAAACTCCCTTCATTCCATATTTTAAACTTCACCATATTCCTTTGTCTTTTGAATCAATGACCACCATTTATTTGCATCTATTGTTAGAAAATAAACTTCCATGACATCTTTTTCCATTTCGCTACTCCACAATGCATGAAATATTTTTTCTAAGGAACTTATCCACTACTCAGCTACAAATGGATTTGAAGTACCATCGAATGCTGGTGGTTGTTTCCTCATGAAGCAGTCTAACATTGATCCTCTACGTTGTGGGTCAGGGTGCTCAATATGGGAAAGGTTATTATTCATAACCTGAGTGAGTTGTTCTAGTATAGTTATAAGTTGTCCAACACAAGATGCCTCACCATCTCCATTATAATTATTTTGAGTTTGAGGGAAATCCCAACATAGATAACGTGCATTGATACGGTTTCCATTCCTTTCACTAGGCGCCTTTTTAAAACAATGACATACACTAGATTAGGTTAGGAATCAAAATACATAATTCCAAACTAGTAAAATACAAAAAATAAATTGAATAGTTTATGCATATAATCGATAATCATACAATTTTTTTCTTTGAGGACGTATTTAATCACAAATCCTTCATAATGGTTTATAAAGAAAATGTGAATTATCCTATGAATATCCCCCAGGAGTGTCATAACCAAGAGTACATCAAGGCCCACTATCGTATACTGGGATACACTGGGTCAAGCCCGAAACTCCTTATCGTAGTTTTCATTCCTATGTACATGTGTGCCAGAGCGGCCTCTACCTACTCATATCTAGACATGGATATATTGCTTGGAAAATATAAAAACTCTCTACATTCACAAAATTATAGGAAGTTTTTATATACTAATCATCAAATTATATCTTAGGGTAATGTTCTCCAATCATAGTTGTTCTAAATCTAGTTGTGAAGATTTGTACTAAACATCCTCTAATACCAACTGTAATTCACCAACCCTAGTTACTAAGAGTCGATGCATTATTACATAAAATTTTCATGATAACAAGATATCATGTCTCGAAAGACCAATTAGTTTAGTAGCCTTGTATGTTCTAGATACATAAATAAGTAATACATTACAACATGAAATGAAAAAGCAACAACATTGTGTTCCCTTTGACCCAATATTATCCCTTAGCCTGTTTCTGTAGGTTAATCGTAATATACTTTTCACATCATGGAAAAAAATAAGAAAGGGGTGATCTCAGATGTTCAGTAAGGATAATAATATAGCGGAAACTTTCATAAATAAGGATAAAAATTTATGGCAATGTATAAGACTAAAACAAAAGCCTTTTAAACTTAAACATCACCATAATATGGAAAAATTAAATCAAATAATTCCATTTAATTATTCACATGGATATTCCACTAGTCGAATAGTCACATGTAATATCAATAGCCAATTTCATATTGATGAAATGCATAATTCCAGACATCATAACCACATAGTCAAGGCCTCGTGCCAAGACTACATATAAGATTTTTTCAAGGTTTTATTTCCAGACACTAGTTCATCTCACGAGACCTACTGATGCATCGAGGAGCTATAGTGGGCTACACCATCACATACTATGTCCAATGAATTTCTCAATTGAAAAGTATGAAACATAACATAAAAATTAATATTAAAACTAGAATACGAAATGTAAATACTTTAACCATAAACCATTAATGTTATAAAAATAACACATCCACAGTAAAACTTATCACAAAACCTTTACTAAAATATAGAAGATTGTATCATAATAAATCAACTTCAAACAAGTGTATAATCCACCAATGGATGTTGACATAGATGAAATAAAAACTGTTTGAGAGAAATATCTCTTTTTATTTTGAAATCATTCAAAATTCCTGTAATTATAAAAGAAAAAATTTATTTTAATAATATTTATATAATCTTGTAAGGGAATATTTGAAGGTGTTATAATAGTGTAAAATAACCGCACCCACCGTATTAGGTAAAAACAACATTCTTTCGTTAATTTTGTCAAAAAGATCATAAGGTACCTTGTTGGGAAAATGGAAGAAATATTACATTAAAAACACTTTATAAAAAATTCAAACAAAGTAATAAATGAATTTAACCCATATTCAAATAAATAGTAAAAATGTTTTGAAATACATTTTTAAGAAACACTGATGTGGATGATAAAGAGGTCCCAATAGATACTTACATAAAAACAAGCTCGTATAAATAAAGATATTGTAAAATTAACCCTTACCTTGTAATTTTACTTGACCAAGGGTAATTTATCCTCCTGTATAATAGATAAATAATTGTTATTAAATTATACATGAAATTTATACAAAAATATTATATCATATATGATCTTCTAATACTAATATGTTAATAACATTTCATTAGTATCATTGTTTCAGGTATTAACTAATTCATTTTCCTTTATATGCTTTTCTATATAAGACATATTTGTTATAAATATGTTGTATTTTATTAAAATAAAAAATGATATTAAGTTCTTAAATATTAATTTTAGTCCTAAAATGAAAATTATTCTTTAATGATTATGCTGGGGAATGAATCTCATCGTGTTCGTGGAGACGGTAATCCGTACGTATGCACGAGAGAAAATATCATTCTATTTATGGTGAAATAGTTTGTAATTGTATGTTATATTATATATAAAGAATCATTAAAATGTGATATTTTTTATTTACATAAATTATACTCACTATTATACTCATCCAAATAACGAAGTGTTGAATAACTAACCAAACCATGATGTGGAGACAGTAATCCATACGTACGCCAATATGGTGACTTGTCATTAATAGGATGGATAGAATGATGAATATAGTTTTACTATATTTATAATAACATAACAGTATGTAGAAGGTACATGATTTATTATTTTGGTTTGGAAACAACAAAGAAAGAGGAATTGGGAGAAGAAAAGATCTTTGAAAGAGGTGAGGAAATTATTACCTCTTCTTTAGGTTGTTCCTTTTGATTTGATCAAAAGGGTTCCGTAGGTGGGATTTATGATCAATGTAAGGCCTCTATGTTGAATTAAAAATAGTTGGGAGGATATTTGTGTAGGTTTTGGCTGAGTCAAATGGCTTTGGAGGTGTGAGTTTGAGAGAAGCGGAAGTACCCTTTTATAAGAGAGGTAAGGGTCACTTTAGGAAAAAACATGAAATATTATTTTATTACACAATAATATTGGGTTTATAATGGATCATAACTGATTTATATCAAGGATAAGGTGCTGTTGGGTCGAAAACCTTTCAACCAAAAGGTTTTAGACATGCTTAGGTCACCGTATTAACCCTATCTTTTAGATTTAACTCTTAGTTAAATAGATTAACTTTTAACATGTATTCTTGTATTATTACAATAAATGGTCAATAAACTTTCTATAAAAATAAATATGACTCAAAGTAGTTCATTATTGAAATATATGACCATATCTAAGTCATTTGTATGATCCTTATATTTTTAGGAATATTATATCAATTAATAATATTATTTTTTTAAAAAACTCATTTATGTAGACTATGGCACTATTTAGTAATTGGTTTTTCTGAGAGCCATAACAACTTTATCACTTCAAAAAAATTATTTAATCAACCCTAACATATTATATTAACCTATAAAAATCATTTAATAAATTAAAAGTCTCAATTTACAATTATATTAATATTTTTAATATCAATTATTTTAATCTTTCAATAATTAGGTAATTACTGCATCATCATTGTGTTATAAATAAATTTAATTATTTTATGTCTAAAAAATATAAATAAAATACCATTATGTATGAAATCATTTTATATTTATAAATAATATTTATAGATGAATTTATCTTATTTATAACCCTATATTAAAAATGTTGTAGTTATTAAACTTTGAATTTAACACTTTTAACTATTCTATAAATAAAATAATAATAAATGTCCTTATCTAATCCAAGTGGACCAAAAGGATCTTATTTTATTACTAAGGTTTATTTTGGTCTAAATACACTAATACAATATAATTAGGACAAGTTTTAGGGTAATTATAATATCATTTATACCTTTAATTACCTAATTTACTTTTAACCGTGGTAAAAAAACACAACAGTTACTATTCACTAAAAATTATTTTCATATCATTGAACCAAATTTTACTTAATGATGTCAAACTTGTCTCATGGTTCTTTGAAATTCAATTCATAGAAGCGATAAGATTATTTTTTATGCAAACTTGCAAATGCCCCTACAAGTTGGGTAAAAGACGGAAAAAAGTTCAAAAAAAATTTATATGTATAATATTATTATAAAATGACTCCAATGAATTACATTGAAAATATATAGGTATTGTGTATTTATTTTTAACTAAAATAAATTAATATAAAATGAATAATTATTTAAATAAAAATTAGGTTTTAAATAATAACACAGTGTTTATCACGCTTCATCAAAAATTGAATGTTTTCAGAAAAATACTAAAAAATCACCCTATGATAATTTTGATATTTCGAATGCTGGAATGAAGTCCATTTTTAAAAATAAAATTTTAAAAAATTTTAAAAAGTGGGTTTTACTATTCATAATGGCTTGTTTGATTGGTCGTGGTGTTTAGAACTCGAAGTTGTGTACACCACAAGCTACTGCATTAATCAAAGAGAAGAATGTCGTGGAAGATTGGGGTGTTACATTTGAGATCCATGTGTTATCGAATTATAGTCTGTGAAGGGATATATGCCATGTTGATTGGGGGGACTGAAGTCAACTTTTTTAGGTAAAAAAATGCTTGGTGGGCCTCTCAGACAGAGTTTTTAGTTGGGATACCCTAATTATTTATTATTTGATGGGGGTTTTTGTTTCACATAATCGGGCCTTGTTTTTTTACAGTACAGTCTGAATTTATTCCTAAGGCTTTAAATCATATGGATATTATGGTTTTGAAATTTTTTCTTTTTTATATTATTGGGTTATTTATAATTTCATATATGTATATATATATACATTGTTTTGTATACTTAAATATAAACATATTAATGTATAAATAAATAGTAAAAAAATTATAAAATTTAATTTAATATATATTAACCATATAGAAATAAAAATTTATTACCCATTTATTTTAAAAAATATAACCATTTTAATTACCATATAAAAATGAATGGATATATAAATTTACCTATATAAATTTATACATAACATTTACGTATATATATAAATATATGTTTGTGGGTGTATTAATAAAAAATGTATATATATCAACATATTATTATAATATCTGTACCAAGATATTAATATATATATATATATATTAAAATAATTATACGTTGAAATATATATATATATATGCATATATATCTATGAATATTAAAATTTATAACAAGTAAAATCTTATATTCTAGTTGTATGTGTACTTGATATGTATGTTTCATTATACATTGAATCAAATATATATTTTTACTAGAAATACATGGTCATGACTGTAACAAATATATATTATAATATATATACATTCATATAAATAGATACACACACACACACACAGATATATATATATATTTTACATAGATACAGACACACTCACCGATATATATTCACACATAAATATATTTACCATGAATATGAATTTTATAAATACATTATTAAAATATTTATATGAAAATATATAATTATTGGTAAATATATAAATATATACATGAATATAAAATATATTTTTGTAAATATATTTTTTTGTTTTCAGGAGATGAAATTATATAAATTTGGAATCATATAAAAAAATGGAAACAATACAATTAGGAAAGATCGAGGCCCAAATTTGCAAACCCCCAAAAATTTCATGAGATGGGTAATGCTGTGCCATACAGTTTCATTCCCACAAGTAAAAAAATAAAATGAGTCGGAAGAGAAATTAATGACGGAGGATCCAATACTTCCATCCAATGTTCCAAAAGTCAACAAACCAACATTCAGAGAACATAAATAATTAATCATTATATTGAAGTATGATTTCAAAATTATAGAACTCTACCCTCTCTAAGATTTTAATTTGAACCCCAAAAAAATCTCATGAGCTTCGGAAACTCTAGGAATCCACATAGAAAAACATGATCACAGTAATGCTACAATGATGGATCCAAAAGAAATATCAGACAATCAACCCAATACTTATAACCCCAAACTAATTAAAGGAGGAATCAATATTGATTTTTAGGAAATCTTTTGGGGTTCAATAAGCAATAAGTCCAAGAATTAATAGAGAAAACCAAATATCATTAGAATAATTAGAAATTTCCTATTAGGATTTTCCATTATCGATGCATGAAGCATTGGTTTCTCTAATATGGTTGAAAAAATTATCATTTATTTGTGTCTAAATTTTCCTTGCCATCACACATTGTTGGGAACATGATATTATTTGACCATGATGCAATAATAATGATGAGATAAAATAAAGTGAAAATGTGATAAAAATACACCATATGTAACATGTAAAACTCTCCATATGAAAGTGGTAAAAAAACCATGGGCAAATAGAAGAATCACTATGGGGTTAAACTGGGTACACACTCCCTTGCTTATCACAAGGAGAAAACACTCAAAAAAATATATTTTGAATATGGTGGGGGAAACCACCTAAAAAATACCACTAAAATCAGAACACTTAAAATGTGATTCATGATCTTGTTGGAGCTGATGAAAAAAAATTATGGAATCCACTACCTTTTGTAGGAAATCCTCCCCCTTTTACCCTCCCTCCGCTGGACGGATTTGGTCGGTATTTCCACCCAGCTCACATTAACCTGCATGCCTCCATTGACAACTTAAGAGGGGAAACACCATCCAGAATAAAATATTATTACGACACATATCCCACTTGGATATTTTATTGATAACCAATCAAATCTCCAAGCATCCATTCATTCTTCCAAAAATGATGCTCACGTCTCTATGAGGCCGCTCGAGGATCAACGCCATTTTAACTTATCAGAGTTAATTTCCTTCTTCAGAAAATCTGCCATATTTTTTTGGTATGAATTTTATGCATATCAACACTTCCTTCCTCTACAACATATCAGAAAAAGTGATATTTTATCACAATGCGCTTCATAATGGAATGAAAAGATGGATTCTTAGTACTGTTCAAGGCACTTAGAATATAAAAAAACAATGGAATCTTTTCTTTTCTATACATGAGCTCCTCCAAAAACTTTCTCATCCAAATGTCATATTTGAAAGCTTGTGTATCTACCATGTACACTTCCTATGTCATGGATAAAGACAAAACAAAATATGACTTTGAAATTCAGCTTATAGAACCTATTTATAGAGTAAACACATAACCAGTAGTGGATTTTTCTGGTCAAAATATCCTGAAAAATTTGAATCAACATGTCCTTAGATAGTGTAATATGACCCTCCATAACATAATACAACATCTGATGTCACATTGATGTATCTGAGGATCCTCTTCACTATTCTCTAATTCTACCCTCCTGGATTCACCATGTACCGACTACCGACTCCCATTGCATATGAAATGTCTATTCTAGTAAAAACCATAAAGAACATCAGACTTTCCAATTTTTATGTATAAGGTACTTGAGACATTTCCATTATCTCTTCTTCACAGCTAGGAATCATCATGGAGGATAACTTGAAAAGAATGGGAAGTAGGATTGATATGGAATTACAATCTTTCATGTTGAATCATTTGAAGAATCTCTATGTGTAATTCTTATATGAAAACCTAATATTCCCATTATTTCTCTCCCATTAAATATACATTTCATGAATATTGTTTTCTGGTCCTATATTCTTTATATCAAACTGAATATCCAATTGTACCTTCTTTTCCGGGATCAGATCTGTTTTGGGGCTTTAACCCAACATGTCATCCACATACAACCAAATAATGATGAAATCATTACCATCCAAAAACCCTGAAATCTACACCTAGATCTAAATTATGTCTCTTGTATACAAGGCTCATTATATAGGAACAGAATATCTTATACCAAAACCTCATCACCTGTTTGAGACTTTAGAGATATTTTTTAGACCTGAAATTAGAGTTCTCTATTCCTTATTTTGAAAAACCTTCCAGTTGGAGAATATATATATCTTCATCAATATCACAGTGGAGAAAAATGGTATTCACATATAGCTACTCTAAATGTCTATTGTACATTTCAAACGTCACAATAACTAACCGAACAATCGTTAGTCTAACAATAGGAGAAAATATTTCGTTGAAATCAATACCTTTGTTCTGAGAAAATCCTTTGACCACTAGTCTTGCATGATATCTTTCCACCTATTCCTTTCCATCCCATTTGATATTAAAGACCCATTTTTTTGATATCCTTCATTACATGAGGAAATTAAACAAGATACCAAGTCTTGTATCTGTGTAGGGCTTCATGTTCATCCTAAATCGCCACCATCCATGAGAATACACTTGGACGTTGGGTCACCTCCATAAAAGAAGATGGCTCTCCATCCTACGTTAATAAGAATAATTCAATATTTATATCAGTGACATAGTTAGAGTTCCATATTGGTACTCTTTTCTCTCAATTTGAGCATCGTGGTCTAAATTCAACCGGTACTTGATCTTCGTTCTCTGGTAATGCCTCTGAGGAAACCAGTTCATTCATGGATTTGTCTTCTACTTCGATTATTGTAGTACTGGTATTATTCTTCTCTATGTCTTGATCAATTGACATTTCCACATTTTCTTCTACTAAAATAAAATATCTACTGATGACAAGTTTGTGGGAAGTGGGGCCCGACAAATGATACCCCTTCACACCATCCGCATATGCGAGGAAGATACATTTTGTAGATCTAAAATCAATCATCAATATTTCTTAGTCATTTGAAAATTTATATACATGACTTTAAAAAGTATGTAACTAGGAATAGTCAGTCGGTTTTACAGTCCACATCTCTATCTATGTATTCAGATCAATTACCAATGAAGGAGATATGTTGATCACATAAAAGGTGTATTTAGTGCTTCTTCCCAAAACATTTTAACAATTCCTGCAGTATGAAACATTTACCTTGTTCTATCCAATAGGGTTATATTAATCCTCTCTTCCACTCTATTCTATTGAGGAGTGTAGTCTACTGTGAAATGTATCGTGATTCATTCATATTGAAAAAAATTATCAAACTATTCACTTTTATATTCTCCACTAATGTTAGTCTTTATACACTAGATCTTCTTTCCAGATTCATGATCCTTCTATGCGTTGAATGTTTTTAAGAATTCAAAAACACACTCTTTCCTCCTGATTGGGTTCACCCAACATATCCTAGAATAATCATCAATGAAGGATACAAAGTACCTCTCTCCTCCCTGGGATACAACCAGTGATTACTGAAGGTCGGAAGGGATCAACTCAAAGATCTCTTGAATTCTCACCATTTATGTTCCGAACATTAACATATGTTTATTTCTCAAAACAAAATGCTCAAAAAATAGTAAGGTTACCTTTGTAAGACTATGAAATAACTTATTATCTGCAAGAATATTCATCCTTTATTTTTAAATATAGACAACCTTCTGATTCCACAATGTCAATGCTTCCGTCGAGTTAGTTGATGCGACAACTACCTCCACCTCCTTGTACGTCTCACCCAAAAGAATGTATAGGCTCATTGAGATCTTATCCACCTTCATCACCATAATAATTCCCTTCAAAATTCTCATCACTCCATTATTGGTGCGAGTCATGCATCCGATATCATCAAATTTTCCCCAAGATAATATGTTTGTCTTCAATCCCTTCACATGACCTAGTCCTTGTATGGTTCGAACAATACCATCATGAATATTTATTTTAATGGTACCAACTCAAAATATCAACCATGTGTGATTTTTAGCTGTGTAAAAATGTGTATTTAATAATTTCAATAATTTTTTTCTGATGTGAGAGATCAACCAGAGTTGCAATCACCGAGCATACTCAAATTAGTGAAAATTATTAATACCAGAAAATGTGAACAACACAGGGTGAGAAATTTCCCATTGATACCACCTTTTGGGACCATAAAATGATTAGACCGTGATGTAAATATAATGACAAGAAAAAAATAATGTGAAAAAGGGTAAATAATACACCATATGTAACGTGACCCCCCCATGAAAGGGGTAAAAAACCACAGGTAAATAAAAGGATCACAATGGGTTAAAAGTGGGTACACACTCTCTCAGTTATTACAAGGAGAAAATAGTCATAAAAATATCTCTTCAATATGGTGGGGAAACTACCTCAAAAATACTGCATAAATTTTAACACATATATTGGGATTGATGAACTCGTTGGAGCTGATGAAAAGAAACTAAGGGAATCCACTTCCTTCTATAGAATATCCCCCATTGCATCATCCATCTAATGTATGGATTTGGTGGGGTATAACACCCACCTAACATCAACTCACCTATCTCCATTGAAAACCAAGGGAGGGGAGTCACCGTCTAGAATAAAGTATCCTGCACACACACATAAACTGAAAACCATCTCCAAAGAGATGGATGACATCCACTTTCAAGAGAATATTGAAGTTTGATGTTGGTATCCAGAAAAATAGTATAGCTCACATTCCAAGACTTCCAGTAATCCATGTCCCCATAGAAAACAATAATAACATGATAGGATGATGACACCACCACATGGAAAAGTGAAAAATAATTCTTAGTGATAGAGTATTGTGAAAAAAGTAAATCTTTATTGGAAATAATTTTAGTGCACACATTCCACTAAATGTAACAGGATTTGGGAGGTATCAAGAGATTCCATTGATTTTTTGAGCATTACCTCCTGATTCAGTGAATTTAAGGAAACTTTAATGAGTCATTTGACAATGTTTTCATCAGATCACCATTTATTCAAGAAAATACAACCTATGAGAGGTCCATAAGGGCAATTAATGATCAAGAAAATTCTCACATCCCTCTAGTTAAACCAGGAATTCAACTTTTCCATACACCATATACTCCCATCCTACTCAAATAAAAACTAATCCTTTGAATTATCTATAGCTAAAATAAAAAGATAGGTTCTTAGAGAGCCACCATTTTCTAGCATCCAATGGACATTCAAGATATTAAATTTGGAAACATTTACAATTATCCAATAAAATCTATTTCCTAGAAGCTCTCAGGATCCCAAATTTAATTCCAATAAGATGTTGGGTTAAGGACACAAATGTTCCCAATACAAATTCTAATGGATAAATAATTTATCATAGAGAATAAGAGATCAAGGAAATTCAAGATTATTGAGTGGCCTCTAGCCATATTTGTATAGAATCTAAGAATTAAGGTGGATACATCCCGAAATACCATGCCTCAACAAGAATTTGGGAGATAGAGTCTATCATAGGAAACCCGATGTTTTTTATTTTCTCCACCGTTAAGGCCCCACCAAAATTATTCCATGTGAGAGTGAATTGGGTCGATAATATTTCCCAACAGGTTAGAATGTGACATCACTTATGAAGGAATGTATTGAGCCACCACTTTGATAATAATTTCTCGCATACCTTAAGAAATGTTCTTACATTGACACCCATGGGTCTTATTAGTGATCCTATACAGAATACAAGAGATTTAAGCCTTCATTGACCATCTAGTAAAATTTGGGTGGACAAGACAATTTGGATGATTTTCTACAACCTAAATTCCATAAGTCCCATGAAGATACTATCTTTTAGTTAATCGAAGATTAGTAAAAAAAGAAATTTCAGATTTGTAAATATTAACCGACGGCCCTGATGATGACTCAAAGTAGTGAATCAAGTGATTAATAGTGAACCATTTCTCCATATTATCCATTAATAAAAGGATGATATCCTAAAAAATAGATGAGATATGGGAGGACCGCACTAGAAAACATTATCACCGTGGATAGAATCAATCCTTGATACACCATAAATACTAACATAAAAAACATCATCCATAATAATAATTTGAACCAGAGAGAGAATATCCTCTTGAGAGAGGACTATAGGGGGAGTAAAACCCTTGGAAAGATAACTATTGATCTGGATTAAATAGGAAACTAGTGTAACACATTTCATGGAAACACCAATACATTTTGAATATAAAACCACCTTCATCATGTCCAAGGGTAAGAAATAAAAGAAAAATCAATCATATGCCTTAGTCATGTCAATATTCCAAGTTATATAACCCCTTTTAGTAGTGGACCTTATTTTCAGGGAGTGGAACATTTGATGAGAAAAAATAACCTTATCAGAAATGGGTTTCTTAATAACAAAATCCCTCTCATTCTCTAGAATAATATCATTAATCCAGCCAAATATATGGTTGACCTAGATTTGAGAAAAAAAATATTACACATTTCATAAACTGATTAGTCTGAAATTTGATATTAGAGTAAAATTACTTAGCCCAGGTGCAAAGGTGATCTATGTTTCATTAATAGAACCAATATTTACATTTCCATTCAATGTTTCTTTCATATTATGTTTGATATCAAGACCATCAATGTTCCATATATTTTTGAAGATAATATAGTGAAAGCCATCAGAATCAGGAGCAGTAGTGGAGTGGATATTCATGAGATAATCTATGAATTAATCATGAATAATATCCTTATATAGGTGGTGGTTCATAGTATCTGGACGGACTAGATGACTACAATATGAAATACCCCCATGAATAATAATATCCATTGTTGAGAAATGGTCATGGATGAAGTCTCAGATATGATTATGAATATCCTATTCATTATTCACAGATCTGCCCTTGGGAATTTCTAAATAAAGAATAAGGTTTTTCGGATGCCTAGAAAATGATTTCTAATGAAAACTGGGTGCACTAATATAGGTATATTTAACTTGAGCTTCACATGCTCTCATGATCCTATAACAATCCATAATCTAGAGGGTAGAATCCAAATCTAATTCAAGCATGGAAATATGAGATAAAAGGGGGTTATAAGAAAGGAAGGATTAAAAAACATTCATTTTTAAAATATAATCAATATAGTGAACAATATAATGGATTTAGTGCAACTGAATGATTTCAAATTCAAAGACACCTTGCTTAACATGATGCATACATCCAAAGAATTAGAAACCAAACTTGAAGAAACTACCTTATCACAATTCTTGTCCCTGAACTACAAAATTTCAAATATGAATAGTTTTTTACTGTTTTCATAGCTAGCAAAAGAAGACAAGATGAGAAAAATTGGGCAGTGATATGATGATGTCGGTGGGAGATATTAGACCTGATAGTGATTGAAGATGTCAAACCCCTCAGTAGATCCCACAAATCAATAAAGGAATTCTACAAATGAGTGTGCTGAGAATTACCCCAAATCTATGTAAATTTATTTTCAATACAACCCAGGTAATTAAGATACACTGCTTGCACCGCCTCAAAAAATTCAGACATCAAATTGAAGGTTTTCTTAACAACTCCTCTCTAATCACATTGATACATAATTTCATTAAAATATACACCCTATAAAAGAGTCCATGTGACAATTTCATAAACATATTCAAATAGATCCCATAATCTTCAATTATCCCTCTGATTAGGCCACCCTTAGAAACCAAAAAATATCTAATCCAGGACATTCTATTGATGAATGGAGGCTGAAATATGGTTATTAGAGAATATCTTGATCTTTATTTCAACACCAACTCTCCTAAGAAGGATTAAGCCACAAGTATGACCATGAATAACAACCATGAGAAAACTATACAATCCCATCTTGGTAGTAATGTTGACCATGTCCTTGCTTTATAAAATTGATTTAGATAAAAAGACCATGTTTGAGAAATGTTTTGAGCTCAAAAAATGGAGCACCCAAACTGACCATGGACTTCCAATCTCAAGACAGTTCCAACATATTATTTTCATTACATATGTGGGGATAGATATTACTAGAATCATCTATATAATTGGGAAGATAAATATCCCACAAAACCTTAAAACATTTTTAGTGATTATCATTCTCAATAATTGTCTCAAATAATATTTTGTTGACACATGAATCCAAAATTTGGGATTCTCAAGATGTTTTAGTTATATTCTTCCTATGTAGTCATTGATTCCTAGGGCCTATTTTTGGAAATCATAAGATTCATCACACATTGAATAGAACAGAGAGGACTTCAAAAAACGAAGGGGAATTTCATAGTCTGGAGGATCCGAACAATCCTATTTCAGTGTGAGAGAAAGATTCATAATTTTGAGGTCTATAAATGAAACCATTGGAGAGGATGTAATAATGATTGAATTATGTACCTTCATAATATAATTTTCATCCATGTGGACACTAGGGAGGACCTCAAAAATAGTATTCTCATGATTTCCCATCTCTAGATGAGTTTTTAGATTTTGATAAGAATATATGAGGACCCAAAATGATAATATTCTTTTTAACACCAGACAATTGTGAATTAAAATATTTAGATAGATTATCCCTATTCTTAATTTTCTTCAACTCCAAAAAAAAGGGTATACCAGAAATATTATCCCTTAACCATGGAACATATTTTATAAATTGTCTCCAAGAACTTCCTCATTACAGATAGAGTCATTTTCTATTTGACCAATACATCCAAAGAAAAAGTAGAAAACATGAATCTTATCATATTCAAATGATATCTATAGGTTTCTATTATTAATATAAATGAATTATCCTTATATAAGGTAATAAACTATGTCCACCATCACCCTTATACAGAGAAAATAACCCTAATGTACATGTTCCAAGTGATCCCAATCTAAAAATATTTCAGTCTAGAAACTAGTGTCCTTTTCTACATATTCTGATCTACCGCATAAAAGGACCCCATTCAGATGTATCTACAAAGGTGATGTCTGATAGGAAATATTATAAATATCCCATCTTTGATAAGTTTCTCCAGAAAAATAAATTAGTTTTAAAAAGTCCTTTTACCAGGATAACTTTTAATTTATAAGATTCATTAAATAATTTGAAGATTAGAAGCCTCAAATTAATTTACCTTATCACCACGCCATCTTAAAATCTTTAAAATGATTGGATTGTGTTATTTAAAGTGTTTAGGATGAAAAGATGATGGGTAATATGTATTCACTTTGTAAGAAGAGATAATCTTTTCAACAAGATTAAATAATCTCCCTTATGAGCGATGGAATTCAATTTCTACTTTTATATTAATGAAAAATTATTCAGTTGTGTTCCGATCTCATTCTCTAGGGTGTAAGAAGGAAAACTGATAGAGAGGAAGTGGAGGTATTATTCTTGATCACCGAGGGTGAATGCCTTTATCATTATCGAAAAATTAAAACCTACGAAGCCATAGGACCATTGTTCTCTTTAATGAGGGACCTATATATATCAAAATACTCACTACAATAGATAACACTTTCTTCAGCGCTATAAAAAACTTTTATCAGTACTAAAAAAGCATAGTTTTTCTAATCACTGTTAAAAGGGGGACCTTTTATTAAAGATTTAAATGTGACGATAATGTGAAATTTTATTAGTTCCATAAATAGCACTAATAAAAGAAATAATGTTATAGTGTTCTATTATAATTACAGCAAACTACAAGAGAAAATAAAATTATAAGGAAAAATTAAAATTTAATTAAAATAACAATTACATCAAAAATACAATAAAAAACAATATATTATAAAAATTTAAGAAATATCTTTGTACAATTACATTATAATGTAAAATTTATCACAAGAATTAAAAAACCTCAATGGTTCCACTGTCTTTGGAACATGAATCCATCTTGGAAAAGTCTTATCATGGTATCAGTTACCAAACAAACCACCCAAACTGGTGAAAAATGATACACATGTATAAAAAACAGTTCCTATGTTAGTCATACAATAATTAAATAAAGTAAACATAAATATGAAATAATACATTTATAAAATTTAATTTTTAAGACAAAGCCACACAATTTGAGTCATACCAATCCTTCCATGTTTTAGATTTTGGTACATCTGATTCATACGTGACAAAAATGACTTCTGGATTATTTTCCTAAATTATCATAACAATATGTAAGTTTTTATCTTTTTATTAGTATGTCTTGTGTGTTTTAAACTAAATATTTATTTTTTCAATTAAAAAGACAATGTTTTGGAGACACCAATGAAAATACGTATCCGAATGAGGTTTGGATGATTTCTAAATTTTATAAATGACATTAGGAATTTTTTTACCTAATGTATAACACCAGTAAGAATATGTTTTCAAGATTTTGATCATGTTACATGCATTTTGAACTAAAATTTAAATTTTAAATAATATCACACACATGGAGTAATATCATTTGTATAGTTTTTCAGATTAACATATAGTTGATTCTTTCATGTAAAAAATGATTTAAAGATCATTTTTATAATTTCTGAAAAATATATGAGGGTGTTTTTTCTATTTCTAGTAATCCCTTTGTCTTTTTTTCCAAAAAACTATTTTAAACTAAAATCATGAACTATGATTCATACTAGGCACATCATGTGTTGTTTTTAAATGATTCCAATTACAACACATCACAATTTACTAATTAGTTTTCCCCTAAAGTATAAGTACAATATGAGCATGTTTATTTTCTTTAGTGGGTGACACATGTTTTGAACTAAAATGTCAAATTTAATTTGATTAAAAACACTTTGAGTCATACCAGAAACACCATGTATAAGATTGAGTTGAAACTAATTCGTAAACATAAAAAATGGCTTATATATATTTTTCCTAATGTATCAAAACAATGTAAATGTGTTTCTGTGTTTTGAGAGTGTGACATGTAATTTTAACAAAAAAACCAATTTAAAAAAAGTACACTATTGTAGTCATACCGGTCCCAACATGCATTGGTTTGACAGTAGGTTTTTTTATTCATCAAAAACGACTTAAGGATCATTATTATAAATTATAAAAATAATCCAAACGTTTTTTCTCAAATTTGAGTATGTCATGTGTCCTTTTTAATAAAATGTGAATTTAAGATGAAAACATGACATTTGAGTCATACCTGTCACATCATGTGTTGGTTTGATGTGAAAATGATTCCTACACATAAAAAATAAAAAATAAATATTTTTTTTCTAAAGTATCAATACAACCTGAGTTTTTTTTCTTGGTTTTTAGTTAGTGATACATTTTTTGAACAAATATTTCAATTTTAAACTGATAACATACACTTTGAGTCATACTAGGAACACCATATATCAGATTTTTGTGTAACAGATTCCCAAATATCTAAAATTATTTAGGTTTTTTAAACATATCCAAAAAATCTTATTATGTTTTCTCAGTTTTGGGTATGTGAGGAGTGTTTTGAAATGAAATGATATTTTTAAATTAAAAAATGCTTTGAGTTATACCATTAATACTATACATTTGATTAAAGAGATAGTTATTGATGAACTTCATAAATTACATAAGCACTATTTTCCTAAATTTTCAAAATAATTAGATTGTGTTTTCATTTTATGAGTATGTCACAAATTTTTTTAACAATATGTCAATTTAAATTGAAATCACACACTTTGAGTCATACTGGTTATATCCTGTGTCATTTTTATGTGAAAATGATTTATATATGTCAAAAATGACATTTGAATCATTTTCATAAAATATCAAAACATTATAAGTATGATTACTCAGTTTTCAGTGAGTGAAACTTATTTTGAACTAAAATGTCAATTTTAAACTGATAACATATACAATGAGTCTAACCAAGCACACCTTGTATTAGACTAAGGTATAGATGATTACTACACCTCAAAAATTGATTTATTGATCATTTTAAAAATTTATATAAAATATACTAATGAATTTTCAATATTTTGAGAATAACAAATTTATTTAAAAAAAATTCATTTTTAATAAAAACACACATTGAGTCATACAGGTCACATCATGCATCATATTGATGTGTGGTCGATTATTACATGTCAAAAATGACCTTTGGATCATTTTCCTATAGTATCTAAACAAATCAGATAGAATTTATTGGTTTTGAGTATGTCTCATTTATTTTTTTATTAAAATGTCAATTTGAACTAAAAACACACACTTTGAGTCATATGAGTCAAATCCTTTGTCGGTTTGATGTTCGACTAATTATTTCAAGTAAAAAATGACATATGAATCATTTTACAAAATTATAATGAAATTCCAAGAGTGTTTTCTTAGTTTTTAGTGTGTGACACACATTTTAACTAAAATGTAAGTTCTAAACTAATAAAATACACTTTGAGTCTTAATGGGAACAATATGATTCAAATTATGTTATAACTTATTACTATACATCACAAATGATATATGAATTGTTTTCCTAAAATATCAACAAAATCTGATTGAATTTAATTCGTTTTGAGTTTTTTTATTCCAAATTTTTACTTTCAACACATTCTATATTTAGTTTGAAAGTCACAACAAGCATTATTAAATATTATTTTTTGCGATAATTATATTTCCCAAGTGTTATTAGACTGTTTTTATAGAAAATTTTTTATTCTATAAAATGGGGAAATATTTCTAAACTAACCTACATAAAATTACCACACTAACATGTAGTACATCGAACTAACTAAAGTCCACTCCATCAGAGTACGTAAAGTTCAGTACATTGGAATGAAAAAATCCTATCCCTCAAAATGGAGAAATTTATTCTATCAGCATGATGAAGTTTAGTCTATCAGTATGAAAAACCATAATGTATCGGCACAATTGAGTATGTTAAATTGGTGTGATATAATTTAGTATATTGATGTGACCTAGTTTAGTATATCAGTACGAAAAAGTTTAATCCAAAATTGTGACCATGTTTAATCCATCATAGTGACCTAGTTTATTCCAATAGATTAACAAATTCTATTTTATCAAATTAACAATGTCCATTCCGTCGGAGTGATGGGTTTTCATCCATCGAATAGACTAGTTTTCTAATCCATTTCAATAAAGAAAATTTATTCCATTGAAATGATAATGGTTATAATTATATTGTTAGAATTATTTTTATCATATGGAATACTTTTTAAAGGATTGTAATGATGCTACTAAAATGACATCAGATAGAGATGTACTTGCTGAGTTGTCATGTTGGAGCTCATTTGAGGTCATTTAAAACAACTCAAAAAATCCGGGGCTATGACCATTGGAGGTGTTCCTATAAATAATGGTTCATTCACGGATCTAGAAAGTAATGGTTTTGTGACTTAACCCTTTTGAAATCATGATATGCTGTAACCACTCAATACTTTCGATTTGTAAAATTTCAAGATAGTTTTTCTTCTATGTAATATAAAAATGGATAATAAATTCTGTAGACATTATTTTTCATTTCTATTAACAATGTATGGTGTTGGTTTAGATTGATGGATTACAAGGATTAGATGATATCTAATTACGATCAACTGGATCATGGGATTTCAGGGATAAGTAGACAAATAAGATTCTGATCTTTATGATCGAGGGATTGCTTATTAAAGAATGAAAAACCCTACAGTATGATTAAAAATGTGTATTCTTTTTGTCAAGGTTAATGATTTTCTTTAAATTAAAGGTTAAATTTTAATTAAATCTTTTATAAAGTTTCTATTAGTCTATATTTTTGAAATTCATAAAATTTAATTCTTCTTGTTTCAACAAATTATTATATTTCATTATGAAATATAATAGAAATATTGTTTTACAAAAAATTTCTTTACATTGATCATAAGATGTTCTATGACTCTAATTAGTAAAATATGATCATTGGATGAATTTTGATAACAATAAATATTAACAACGTTTTTTGGGATTTGAATTTGTTAATTATTAAGCTCTAATTCACCCACCTAGTATCCATTATATACACTACGATTCAATATATGCTGTGTTTATTTTGAACTAAAAGGTTAATTTCAAATATAAAACACACACTTTGAATGATATTGGACATACATTATTCCATGTTGATGTGTGATTGATTCTTATACATGAAAATTTACTTAATTATACTTTTACTATAGTATCAAAATATTATGAATGTTTTTTCTTCTTTTTGAGATTGTGATGTGTGTTTTTAACTGAAATGTAAATTATAATATAAACACATACACTTCGAGTCACACAGAGAACACTATGTATTGAATTATGGTGTGTCTAATTCCCATGATGTTCAAAACAACATTCATGGACAATCATTTGGGAAGTCATACTTTATGCCTATGTTGTGTTTTCACTATATTTGTTGTCAATTGATTAGGATGTTGAAGAAAGAATGTATTCTGAGAGAGATGTTGGATGGAAATCAGAACTGAAGGATGTTTTCAATCAAATCAAGATAATTTGATTTTTTTAATACGATCCACCATATTGGGATATTGATAAAAATTATGAATATAATAGAAATTGAATTTACCATTTTAATCTGGATGGTTTTTGTCTTCATGGATAGTTTTTTAAGAAAAGGAAATCACTTGACTTTGTTTTTGGTAAAAGAATCAGAGGGGTGAGTTAGACTCACATTGTCCATTGTAATGAGGAGAAGTTGTTTGAATGAAATGGTTATGATCAGACTATCGTTGGTTTTGGTATAAGAGAAGATTATAATGAGGAATTTATTTTCATTGGATTCACTATAAATTCATTGTGAGAGAGTTGTTTTTTGATGATGTTTCAGAGTCTCTATGACAATGATAAAATAAATGTGACGATGCTTTGCTGATTTTTATTCAAAAAAATTATCAGTTAATTGGATAACCTATGACACATGACAATGGAAGAAAGTGGAAAAGTGGTATTCCAAATCATACCTAGATTTATCATATCCAGCTGGTAGAGAAGAAAGAGATGCTTCTTATTGAAAAGTAATCATACCCATGACAATCGTACTGAGACACTTCAACATCCGATCATCTAACATATGCATAAAAAATATTTGTACCTAGGATGACTGTACTCAGGATCAGAAAGAAAAATTTCATACCTATTATGATCATATCTTGAATGATTGTACCCAGAAACTATCGTATCAAAGCTAATCATACTCATAAAAGATCGTACTTAGGATAAGAATAAAAGAAATAATTTGGGATGAATGGAAGATACAAAACATTCCAATTGAATTATAAGGATGATAAATCTATTTTAAAATGAATATAAAGTCATGAAGGAAGTCATTACACAATCACATGTTCGTGAATGAAGTTTCTAAAGGTGGGCATTGATTTTTTTTTCAAATTTATTCATTAAGTTGATCAAATGCTTAATAACATTGTTTTAGTTTTATTTGGATTTTCAAGACATTCAATATAAAGTAATGAAGGGAATGATGTGTATTTAAATTGGGTCAAGAGCCATTGTATCAGAGGTGGTTTATTTTATATTTCCAACTGGGTAAATAGAAGTGGCGAAGAAGAAAAAGTGGTTTGAAATTGGAGTTTTCTCAATAAAATATAAAGGGGGATATTGGAATTCAAAAGAATGATTGCATTCAGAAAATCATAGTGGTATCAATTTAATCATACAGTTTCTTACAATTTTTACAAAGATTTGATTTGATAAAATTTGAATTATAAAATAAAATTCAGAAAATTAGACTCATGAATGGAAATCAGACTGGTAATTGAAATGACTTTCTAAAGAATAAGTGAATATTGTATATGAATTAAGAATATTTTAGAATAGTTAACAATGTAAAAATTCACTCAATATTTTAGGTGGAATTGAGATTATGTACAATTTAATGATGTAGAAAATTTTTTGGATTCCCAAAAAGCCACTCGATGGGCACCTAAAAAAGGTGAAAAGTATGTTTTACTTATCTGATGACGCATACTTTTTTTCAGGAGAGAGAAGCTACAAGTTTAAGGGAGAGAAATTAGATTCTGTTTTTATCTTGTATTGAATAGATTTTAAGGGAATGAATACATTAGAGAATAGGTGAGATTGAAAATTTTTATTCATATGTTTGTCATACTCAATGATCATTGTACTCTGTGTTTATCATACTCAGTTGATTACCATACTCAAATTTTCAATCGTATTTGGATAATCCTTGTATCAAACTGGATTAATCAGATCGGGATTTCGGTACCTGGAATACTAGATAACAGAATAAGGAAAATTGAAATTGTTTTTATTAATATATACCATATTCTATCAATGTTATATTTTTATTATTGGGATAATCAGACTGAGAATAATTGTATTGGGCTAATCATGCTCGGAGGAATCATAATGGGATAAATATAGTGGTGAAAATCATACTCATTTTTCCATGAAAAAGTCCAAGAAGTTCATACCATCATCTAGAAAAAAATTATAATATGTTTTCAATTGAATAAATTGTTTTTAATTGAACAGAATCATTGGTAAAATGATTTATTACAAAAACATTATATTACCATTTTTTTTCTAAGAGGCCGCACACATACTTTTGATTTTATTCAAAGTACTACATGAGTGAATGTGTTTATCCTACTCTGTGTAATATAAGGAATTGTTTCTCAGGGATTGTGTGGTTTTGGATCATTTCCCAACCACACCAAGGACTTAGCTATTCTTATTAAATAACGAACCTTATAAATACTTGTGTTTTACTTGATGTGTTGTAGAATTGTTGGAAATAGTGAATTGAATATTTCATAAGAGGAAAAGGATGTTTAAAGGAAACATAAAAGAAGAATTATCACTGATTCACCCCTTCCCCCTATAAATGATACAATCATCCTAACTAGTCACTTTCATGTTGTATCAGGGGGTAGGTACCCTTCAATTATTCTTTTATGAGGTTTTGAATAGTATTTTATGGAGATTTTTAATTGTGTAAAAAATAAAGGTTTTCCATTTTCAATAAAAAAGGGTTATAATATATGTAAATATAGAATATTGCCTTATCTTATTTCTATTGGATATGATATTATTTAAGATGTTACAAAATGGGTTTCCTTTTATTGATTATAATACTCCACTTATATATTTTTAATAGGAGAGTAAAGAAAATGATTGAAGGTCCATAAATTATATATTATAATCACATTAAAAAATTGAAATATTAAGGGTGAAAGGTGTTGACACAACTAAAGGTATATGGGATAAATTAGGAAACATATATGAAGGAAATTAAAAATTGGTGAAGGAAAATTATATAATTTAGAGATTGAATAATGAAGACATGATGATGTGTGAGTATAAATATTTTGGGGAATTATTTATATGGGTAAATTTCATTTTTAGTACTATCAGATGTCTTGGTGAAATGTTATATTATTCTACATTTTTTGAACAGTTATTGAGAATCCTTTTGGACATGTTTCATGCAAAAGTTTCTTCATTGGTAGATAGAGACCTTGAAACATTTTCTCTAGATAGTATTCATAGAAATCACATTACTTATAAAATGGGAAGGGATATTGATATGAAAGAGAAAAAATAAAGTTGACAGAGAAATGTATTTCAAGGATTCCAAGAAAAAAATAATATTGGTGAAGAAGATGAAGTTGGAGATTCTGATTCTAAAAATTTTGTGTGTAAAAATTTTATTGATATTTTATCATTGTTTTCTAAAAATGTTAAATAAAGTACATGAAGGAATTAATTGAATCATCCCTTAAATTTTTTTGGGTTTAGAGCCTTTGGGAATCTTGTTCTAATTTTTGATAAAGAGGTAATATAGAATAATGTGATGTAAAATAAATTTATGAAAAAGAATGATGACTAAAAAGATCCTAGAATAAAAATAGTGATAAAGAAGAATTCTATTAAAAGATGGAAGACAAGAAGTTTTGAAAATATAAAAGGAGAAGATTTTTGGAAAAGGATAATGATAGGGAGTGTGTAACAAACTATTTTTAAGAAAACATGTATATTTTAATAGTCAATGTTGAAATTTCTTCTAGAAATAAAAATAGTTGTTCGGATGAAGGATAAAGTAATGTTGAATTTAAAGAATATATTGAGGATGTTGGTGAAAATATAGTTTTTGCAAAAAATGTATAATGAAGAATTTAGAAGAATAATTCATAATGAAGAAGAATCTCTAGTTGAAAATATGTTGAAAGAAAAGTTGAAAGAATGTATGGGAAAGATGATAAGTCTGGAAAAGAAAACAATGCTGGAAAATGAATGTACCTTAACAAAAAACCAAAAATATTTTCATTCCTAATATGTAATGCTTGTGACCTTGGAGAATAGGCTAAAATAGAACTTCTACTGCATGATCTTCCTAAAAATAAGTATTCTTTTCTTTCTATCCTGGAACCTAACCAACATCATTTAAAGATTTCAAACTTTTCCAATAAGAAGAAGTTAAAACACTGCATGAATGAAAATTCTCAAAACCAACACATTTGGATATTGTAGAAATCAATAATTTTAGTCAACTTTTTGGTGCTTCAAATTAGTTTATAGCTACCAAAATTAACACAGGCTATCATACTATCCTAATTCCATTTATTTAATCTAATTATGAAGCCCAACCTAGAGTTTCTATGTGCCATGATCTTTCATTCTTTACCCCAAGAGTTTCATCTTTGTTTTTCATAGGAGATTTAAATGTTATAGTTGATTCTATAAAAAATAAGGTAGGATCAGTCTTTTGATGGTAAAAATTCATCATTTATCTTTGTTCTTGTCCAATTATGTGATATAGGATTTGTGTTTCTCTGGATCCCATTTTACATGGTGTAATAACCAGAAATCTAGGGGAAGAATATGGATCCATATTGATAGGTTCTTGGCCAACCTCCATGAAATATTTGTATTCCCAGATATCAAGGAATCCCATCTAGTTAGAGATCTTTGTGATCACTCTCTATTGTTGATTGATTTTCCACCAACCAGTCTTGTATCAATTGAGTTTTCTTCTCTCGAAGCTGGACATCCAACCTAGATTATCATCAAGTTGTGGAAAATTCGTGGAATATGCCTATTTCTGATAGCCAATGGTTAGCTCTTCATAATAAACTTCTTCTTCTTAATGGTGATCTGGTCTCTTGGGAAAAAATCGTCCTTCTAGTTTTCACGATATTTAGGAGATGAAAGCAGATGTCAAATAGTTGGAAACCAGCCTTGAGAATTCATGGGAAAAATATATTTTTCATGTTCTCTCAAATAGAATTTAGACATTGGAGGTTTTCCTTATTCCTCGTGAATGTTTGTCTTGAGATCATTCCATTTTGAAATGGATCAAAGAGTGAGATAAAAATACTTCGTTCTTCAATAAATTTATCAAGATAATATATCAACTCTATAGAATTAATGTTCAACATGAGGATAGATCCCTTACTTTAAACAAGAATGAGGTTTGAGGTATGGATGATTCCTTCTTTAAATATCTTCTCGCAGGTCCAAAATCCCGTATGAAAGGTAGGTATGCATATGAGTAGACAATTTTGTTTGGTACCATTCCATATGTTGTCTTTCATGATGAAAATCTTGCTCTGTGGTCAGTTCCAAATGACAAGGAAGTCCATGAATCTATCCTCTCACTAGATCTAGCTAGTGTGCAAGTCCCATATAGAATATCTGGACATTTCTATGCTGTTTTCTGAGATATAATTATGATTCTTTATGTGTAACTGGACTAAAATTCCTTTTTTGTGGGTATTTTTATTGAGTGGAAAGTGCTGCCTAAATTTTCCTCATCCCAATGATCAATGAACCTACCTCTCTAAAGCATCCCAGTCCTATCAACCATTTTAATTTTCTATAAAAGGTTCTGGATTTTTTATTTAATAGGTGTTTTTCTCGCAATGTTATTCAATGGATCATGGAGGAACACCATGTTTTTGGTCATGGAAGATCCACTAAAGGGGTCATAGGTGTCTCTCAATAAATGAGCAGTGATCCTATGATTAAGGTTCTTGGATAAATGTTTATTTTAAACATGACTTGGATAAAGCCTTTGATTTATTTGAATGTTCATTCATCATTACAACCCTCTCTTGAATGTGATTTTCTAGTGGGGTGATTGATATGTTTTTCAAGTGTTTTAGCTCCCCATGGATGACCACTACACTCATGGAAAAAATTGGGGTTTCTTTAAGTATGTCTAGGGATTCAGACAAGGATATTTTTTTAACTTCTATCCTTTTTATTCTGAATCATAATACTATATGTAGTCTTATTTTGTGGAGAATAAGTGATTTTAGTGTTTCCCCCTTCAGGTGTATCCAGTATTACTTCAATGTATCTCACCTCATGTTCACTGAGAACACCACTCTCTTAATCAAATTAGGAATTTACTCTATCCTTGTCTTTTATAAAATCCTTGTTGAGTATTTCATGTGTAGTAGTTAGCTGGTCAATCGGAAGAAGATAAGCCTTTTCATTTTCATCTAGTGTACAACAAAAAGGTTCTAAACAATTGAATTTCTCTTGGTTATTCATAGAAAGAGCTTTCATATGTATTATTTCTGAGTTCCCATGTTAACCTCCAGGATCCCAATCCATCACATTGATAAGGTTGTTACTATGATCACTAGTCACAACACCAACTGGAATAATCATTATCTTTATTTTGGAGGAATAATCACACTGCTTAATCATTTCCTTTCTTTAATTCCCATACACATACATTTTTTTCTATAAAGGATCCAAATAATGTTCTTATAAACATTTAAAACATCATGGAGTATTTGTTTTGCGATGCTCATGCAGATAAGAAGAACCACTGAGCTTCGTAGTCCCATATGTCCTACCCTACGTGAGAGGGTGGAATCAACTTCAAGATTCTTATAGGAACTATCCTTAGTCTCCCTGTTAATATGTCTTGGGAATTTCTTGAAGGAATAACTTTATGTGGTGTGTCTAACTCATCTAAATACAGATCACTAACAAGAAATCTAAAAAGAATTCCTTCACCAATTTGGTGCATGCTTCATAAGATCATTCCTTCTCTCGATAAATATGTGTGATAGATTATTGGTTAGGGAGATGTCTCATTATAGCTCCACAATTGGGCTGGTCTGGAAATTACTTTTGCTGTCTGCTCGGTCCCAAACATATCTTTCATGGAGGCATGAAATTATCTGTAATTTATCAAATCGTTCTTGGATGAGGACCAACAAGCTACCTTTGATCTTATTAGGCTATATGAGGATCATTATAAATGAATTTTCATTGCTTCATCATCTAGACCCTTCTCTGTTAATGATTTCTATAGAGATTTCCATTCTGTAGAGACATTAGACTCTTAGGGAAATCTACTTTAAAGCCATGGATTTCTGCTAAACTATTCATTCTTATTTTGAGGGTGAGGAATCGGGTAGTCCCAAGTGATGATAACATTAGTTTCATGAGTTATTCCTCTCACCTCAAGGGGTTCTTACTATGTTAATCATCATGTTGAGTCTTCTCATCATATACTCTTTGGGATTTATTGATATTCTTTCTAGTGGGAATCCTTTGTAATTTTCATGGGTTTCCTCTCCCACAAGCTTTTAGGAACATATTTTTTGGATAATTGGTTTCATGGTTCAATTAAAAATGTCCTTGAAAAAAGAGTTATGGATATCATCCTAGTTGCTAGTTTTTGGTGAATTTGGAAAGCGAGAAGTATGTATCAATTTGAGTGGATTTGTAGATCATATTTATCTATTGAGTTAATAACTTAAATCCTTCTTCTTGACATAGTTTAAATATCCATGGAATAGGAGTTAGATCCTTACCTAACATCCTCATGATTGTTGGACGGTCTCTCTCAGGATCCCGAATCCCTTCCTCATGCTACAGGATCCACAGGCTCCCCCCCATAATGGTGTAAAACTCAATACCAATAGAACATGTAACATTACCAGAATGTATGGGGGGGATTCTGTTCGTTACTTTAGGGGTGTTGTTATCATTTAAATTTCAACACATTTTGTGGTTGGTGACTCTTTGATGGAAGAATCCAATTAAATTATTATAGGTTTATAACTTTGTCACTCAAAAAACATCAGTCTTTACATTATTGAAATCGACTCCAAGGTGGTTTAAATTTCTATACATGGTTGTTCTTATTCTAATTGGATCATTTCTTATCATGTGTGAAAGTGCATGAGTATTATTCTCAATATAATTTAAACTTAACACACTCAGTGGGAGGGAAACATGGCAGCTATCTTTTTTTTCTTCAAGAACTCCATGTGATGTTTTATCTTGTTTTTTTACCTTAGGATCTATCCCCGTAAAAGTTATTTACATCATCAAAAGGGATTCTCTAGGTATCCACTATTTCCACCCTCATTAATCTGCTTCACAATTTTTGGATATTTTTTTTCTCGTTCCTTTACTTGACTAATAAAACATCACTTTTTCTATTTTATGTGGCCAATACCAAGAAAGATATGAATTTATAAGTCTCAAAAAACCCTATGTCTTCAAATGTTTTGAAACAATATAAATCTAGAAAAGATTCAAATACTTATGGTTCCAATAATGGAGAGAAGGAGAGGATAATTTTGATTGATTATAGAATGTTTGGTGGCTCAGAAAATAAAGAGAAGAAGGTGGATGAGAAGTTTTTTTGTGATTCCATACAGTATAGATGTCTCATACGCCAATACTCATTTTATATTTGTTGCTAGTATTGAGGTAGATTAGGGCATACAGAAAATATTTGTTGTTTTATCCAACAACAATACTATTATTCCATGTGTTTCTAAAGTAATGGTTTAAGAGGTATAATGTTCCTTCAAAATAAGAAGGCGTAGAAGTGTTTTTAGATGAAACCTGAAAAGGTTAGAGTAATGATTGAAAATAGATTCTAACCCATGGAAACTATTTGTGAAAGATGTCAAAAAACTAGACATATTGAAAAGGATGTCTTGTTTTTTTACCATCACAAAAAATTATTTACATTTCTCATAGGCTAGTTGTTTTGGATGTAAGGAAACAATAACAAAGGAGACAAAAAATAAAGGGTTCTTAATTATCTGTCCATAACACATTAACATTTATAAGAAATTAGTGGAAGCAAAAAACTAATAAAAATAAGGGAGGAATAAAAAAATTTATTAAGATATAGATAATGTTGGAAAAAAGGTATCAACCGAATGTACATGTGAGAAAGTGAGGCTTGATATTAAATGTTGTTCAGCTATCATGTCACAAGTAAAATAAAATAATGGAAAAAATGTTAGAAATTTATTGTAAAAAAGGTGTATTTAATGTTGATGAAATGTGAACATTCTCATCAGAAGATTATACAGATAAGAATAATGTTGTTACAAAACTTGAGAATCATGAACCAAAGGGAGAAATAATGTCCAATGGAAAATAAAAGGAAAACCATATGAATTCCTGACTTAGAGAGGGATCTCATTCCAATTTTTGTTTCTAAGGAAGAATTTAAATTCTTCCTTATTCTGAAAACATAAGTATAATTGTGCTAACATTCATAGAATTGAAGGTGTAGAAATAAAGAAGCTCTAATTAATTAGTCTCATAATATTTTTGAAAAAGAAAGTAATGAGGTTACATAAAACCAATGTTTTTGAAAATTTATGTTTTTTGGAACATGAAATTTTTGATATGTTTGTTGAGATGGATGAAGGTTACTTTTGTCTAGAAAAAATATTTCATGGATTTAGCTAATTATAAGAATTTTGAAATAATAATGAAATGTTATTAAATTAATATTGTGTTATATAAAACACTGGTCACCTTTATTATATATTACTATTTTCGACATCGGGTTCACCCACATAGAATTAGATTTTTTTAGTTAAATGGTATTTGTTATGAAATTCATGTGATACCCATGTTAAAAAGAAGTTTCAATATTCATAGATGAAAAGTTAAAACCCCTGGAAATGATAAAATAGGTGAGAAAGTTTTCTTGATGGATCTTTGGAATTTTATTGTCAATAAGGGGGAGAGATAAGAGAAAGGGGGAGAGTTAAAGGAAATAGGGTGTGTAAGAATGAAATAGAGAGAATAAAAAGTAATAAAATAAAAACAATACCACCTTTTGTATTCAAGTGATTAATGTTGTTGGAATGGGTATTGAAGAAAAATTAAAAAGAAGATATTCTTTGGACCAAGTTGTGTTTTGGTTGTATTTGTTGGCAATCGTTCTGTACATTGAAGAAATAAATTACGGTAACAAAGATATTGGATGGAAATCTGAATTGAAAAAAGTTTTAAATCTAATCCAAAAATTTTGGTTGAGTCAATACAATCCATCTTATTGGGATATTGATAAAATGTATGAATCATCTCAAAATTAAATTCACAATTGTAATTAGAAAGGTGTTTGTTGTCATGGAAATGTTTTGATGATAAAGAAATCAAGTCACCTTTTTTTGGAAAAATAACCAGACTTGGGAATTAGACTCACTTTTTCCATTGTAATGTGGAGAAGCTATTTTAAATAAAATGTTTTGATCAGACTCACCTTAGGTCCGGTGTGGAAGAAGATCGTCATGGTGAATTTATTGTCACAAATTAAGTCATGATACAAGAACAAGTTTGTGAATGAAGGTAGTTAATGAAGATGTTCCCAAATTTGTTTTAAAATTCCATTATCAAGTGGGTCAAGGGTTAAATCACTTTTTTTTATGTTTCAAGTGGATTTTCATGTTAGTCAATAAAGGGAAATAAAAGAGATGAAGTTAATTTAAATTGGGTCAAATGGAGTTTTATTATAGGTGAATTATTTTAAATTTCAAATTTGGTTAAGAAAAGTTGCGAGGATGAAAAAGTGGATTGAAAGTGGATTTTTCTAAATGAATTGTAATGGGGGAGATTGAAATTCCAAAGAATTATCATATTAAAAAAATTAGAGTGGTATCCATTTCTTCGTAAAATACTTATGATTAAGATAATTCTTTATTTTAATGAAATCAGATTCTAAAAATCAGAACCACGAATTGAAATTGGACTATAAATTGAAATGAATGTCTAGAGGATAAGTGAAGTTTGTATAAGAATTGAGAGGTGTCAATAATAGTTTAAATAGTAAAAATTCACCCTATATTTTAGGAGAAATTAGGAGTATGGTTTATTTGATAAAGAATGACGTTTTTTAGTATTCCTGGAAAAGCCACTCATGGGTCACCTTTAAAAGATTAAAATTATATTGTACTTTTCTAAGGACCGATGTATTGTTCCTAAGATACAAGATTCGAGTTTAAGGGAGTTAAATATAAGTCCGTTTTGATATTGTATTGAATATGATTTGATGGAAACAATACATAGTATAAGAGATAATATTCAAAAATTGTATTCAGTTTTTTATCATACTAAATGATCATTGTACTCATTGTTTATCATACCCAGCTAATTATTGTACTCGTCTTGTCAATCATATTTGTATGATCATCATATTAGAATGGGTCAGTCATATCAGAATTTATATACTGTGATTTCTAGACTGAATAAGGAGAATTGAAGTGCTTCTGACTAATCTCTACCATATTCTATCAATTTTTTATTTTTCAGAATGGGGGTAATCAAACTGAGAAGAATTATATTGGGATAGTTTTACTCAAAGGAATCAGACTGGTAAAAATTTTACTAGTTTTTCCAAGACAAAGTTCAAGAAGGTCATACCATATTCTGGTAAAGAAATTGATGAAGTGTTTTAAATTGAATACATTTTTTTAATTGAAAATAAGAACATGTAACATGATTTTATACAAAAAAACATTGTATCACCCGATTTGTGTTAAGAGGGTGCACCCATACTTTTGGATTTCCTTAAATGTAATACTTGAGTGAAAGGGTATATAAAACCCATTGAAATCCATGTATTTTTTTTCTAATGGATTGTGTAGTTTCTGATCATTCCCAAACCATACCACATACATATCTATTATTATTGAATAGTGAATCTTGTAAATACAGGTGTTCCTTTGGATGTGTGGTTGAATATTTTTCAATAGAGAATGGAATATTTTATAAGAGGAAATGGTTGTTTAAAGGAAACATAAAAGAAAATGTATCACTGACTCACCCCCACCCCTTATTAGTAATACAATTATAATGACTCGACACTTTCAATAATTTTACATTCATTTACTACAAAATACGTTGGTAGATGTATCCTTATGATTCACTTCACGTTTCAGGCTACACGTGGTTTCCTCTTTCATAAAAAAAAATAAAACATTCTTTATATTTTGGATTATTATAGATAGTTCAATGAATACTATGAATTATAAAAAGATATCTGAAATAATTGAATAATTATTAGATACAAATGATGAGGAAAGTTACTAAAAAATAGTAGATATAATGTAGAATAAATTAACTAAATAAGTATTATAAATTTGTATTTTTATGATGATTTAAATGAATCTTGATTCATTTCCTTATCTCTATTATCTCAATTGAAACCACAATGTCCAATACCTCCTGATTTTGGGTAGTTTCAAAAATGTTACTAGCTCTCTCATATCGATAACATCATCTATTGTATTGAGGTGTAACTGATTCCTAGATCACAAAGGACTTATGAATTGTTTTCATAAATAATCAAAACAATATGAATGGGTTTTTTGTTTTTGATTATGTAACATATTTTTTTTAAATGTCAATTTTAATATAAAAAAATATTCAAGTCATGAAAGCCATACTGTGTTTCAGATTAAGGTGCGGTTAATTACTATACATCACCCGATGTCATTTTATTCTATAGTGCATTTAGCATTTGGGGTTATCTAACAATTGTTTTTGAAAAACCAACATTTTGAATGCATTGTAGACTAAAATGAAAAGTGAATTGTCATTAGTCCATCATCATTATAGATTGAGTTATTTTTTGATGATCTATATAAATATGTACAAAAAAATTATCAGATATAAATGATAAGGAAAATAAATAAAAACTGTATAAAATGATAATAAAATTAACTAAATATGTAGTCATAAGTAACCTCATAAGGATGTATATATAAATTCTGACTCAATATATTCTGAACATTTTTTAAATAGATCTATTTATCCTTTTGAATATGAGCACTATCGATAGTACTTGTAGTACTAGAAAAATATAAATAATAAAGGATTCATAAATATTTTAAATGAAATTATAATTATCATCGGAAATACCTCTTTAGGGATGATAGTTTGTTTATGGAATATGATAAATTTCATAAATTAACAAACATAATAACTATAATCTTTGTCATTAGTTGGTTTTGGGAACTATAGAAACACTGAGAAAAATAAGTAAAATTTGTATATGTCTTGATAGTGATATTTTATTATATATAACCTAATACTTATCCATTTATAGATGTCGATAAGATTTTTGTGATCATGGTATGTCCACATTCGACGATTTTGATGATATCTAAGAACGTCCCTATCATAACATAATTTTCAATAAAAATTGATAAAAAAATATAACTTTATGTTTATTTGTAAAATTTTACATGAGGTATATTTAAAATTGACAAACACCGTCACATGTCAACATATTTTTTGGTATCCATGCATTGATTGCCAAAAATAAATATTTGGAGTAACCAAATTGATTGTAATGAGTATCCAATTTCTCCAAAAAAATGTATAAGTAATGAATGGAATAAAAATATATTTGATATGATTACATTATAGAGTTTTACCCCAGTATAATGGGTATTAAGAATATTTTTTGGTATATATGTCTTCATTCAAACATTTCAGCCATTTTGTGTACTATATCTTCATATAGCTTTGTTTCTAATGAGAATAGTTTTGTCGATGTGATTTGTGGACTTATGAGTCCAATTTTTTTCATAGGGGTTTACTTAAAAAATTATTGATATATATACCCACAAAAAACTATGAATAATATTTAGTCAGAATTAACATTATAGATGATCTGTTAGACAAGAAAATTAGGAAAAAAACCCTCATGTATAATATCAGTTCATGAATGGTATCAGTGTATCCTAGATTCTCATTTCATTGATACAATTTTGATAATATTGATTACTTATTATAAGATAGCACTTTTTGGGTAATGGATCTCTTAAATGTTGGTGGGGGTCGGTGGGGGGGGGGATCCTAACACAATGATTTTGGGGGTGTTGTTACTTCTATTTAATACCTTCCCATAATATTTTCTATCAAATTAGTAAATTAGTTATGTTTTTCTTATAGAGATTATAATCATTCCTTCAGGCGTTCCATTTTTATCTTTATCCCCCTGTTCATTTGTTTTCAAAAAATATGTTTGGGGTGACACCCAAAAACCCACACCTCTGACATGATCATACTATTATGGCTGCTGCAAGTCCACTGATAGTTTATATTCCATGGGTATAGCAGAAGATTATTATTATATCTAAGTTCAATAAAAAATATAGGGAAATAATTAATCAGTGTTTTGTAATACCAATTTAAGGAATTTTTATGTCATACTTATTGATTTTCTCTCACTTTTGTTTGTTTTCATCTATTAGTATCCCATATTTATTTAAACGATCCTCCTTTCATAGCACATAATGTGGGATGCAAGTGGATTTAGATTTCAAATCATAAATCAACATATAAATAAGGGAACATAGTTATGTTTTTGTTTAATGTCACAAAAAAGTATTTATATAGATTTAAAATACATACCATTTTTTTCAATTGAAGAGTAACCCATCCTTGCTTTATATTATGGTGAGTTATTTTTTGTGTAGGTTTCTTATTTTTAACCCTCAGTTAATAATTTCTATATCAAAAATTATTAATCATTGTTATTAATACACATATTATAAATAAATTTAATACAAATCAAAATACACCTGAAAAGTTTTATGCTTAGGAAAAAAAATAAATTCATTCGAGGTTTGTTCGCTTATTCGAATTTCATACATCTTTGATGGGTGGGAGTTTATTTTCACTTTAGTACATTTTAGATGATACTTCATAAGAATTTTATGAATTATTTTATGATCCTTTATTTTTTCATTAATACAATATTAATTCAAAAATCATCTACTTTAATTTCACTTTGTAATGGATAATAAAGATTAAAACAAAGCCTCATTAATATTTATTAGTAAAATAATGAAATTATATCATAATTTCTCCCTAATATCTTCCCATATTTATGCCTTAAGATTGGGAAAGTAATTTTTCCATGAATCTACTTCAACAATCTTGTGAATTCATGTGGTGACCCAAATTTAACTACTAAACATGGTCTTTTAAGGGTTAATAGGTTGTCTACAAGCATTCCATCCATCCTCAAATTTTATGCCTTTGATTCTCACCTTAATAATTTTTGTTAACACCATCATTCTACATCGCTCCTATTTTTTATGTGTCATAAGTTTTTTTTTGTATATCAATTCTTTATCTTCAACAACATCAATATGTTTTTCCAATGGATTAATAGCACCAGCATGATAGAAGATATTTTTCTTCTTTATTGGGAGAATCATCATTCAGAGATTCCTATTTTTCCCCAAGATTAGAGACATCATCATGTGTAGAAGTCATTATGTGATGAAGCGGTTGAACATTTAATCTATATTACGTAAATTAAGTATTGAATGAAAAATAATATGAGGTAATTCAATGTGTATTTCAAAAAATATATAACTTGAATATTTAAATCTCTTTTTTAAATGGTTTAAGAGATTTTACTACCTATTAAGTATCCAAATCCTTAATTGTGGTCTAATTTGACATATATAATCCATACAATAATGGGACCACTTCGAATTGATGGTTATGTCCCAATAAAGGGTTATCCCCAGTTGAATTGACATTCAACCATTCAATGGGTTTGGTGGATAAGAGAGTATTTAACTACTTTTTGTTCATAGGATCCAGAACATAAAAAACATGTACTACTCATTATTCCATTATTAATGGTTCATCTTTCTACCCTTCCATACTGAATTAAACTTTCATGAATCCAAATTATTTTATTTTAACTACACTCATGTTATCAACCCAATTCAATTGAAAAATATTACTTGGAATTTGTTATAATCCAAATCCCATATTTTACTGATGATGCTTATTTATTACATATTCATATAAATTGAAATTCTATCCTTGGTACTAGATACATGTATTACATCATCCACCAGTGTAAATCCACTATTTTTCATAGTACTGTGTTCATCATGTTCATTTGTATAGTACATATAACCATTAATTTCATAGCCAGTATAAGTTAATGCATGCACACTTATTCTTATAGATAACTATCAAAGTTGTTTTGAAATTGAAGTCAAATTTCTTGTTGGATCATTAAAAATATACTCTCAAAACAATACTATAATTTTTTTGTTATGTGAATGTGATATCAAAATGTTATCCCTATATGGATTCAAAATGACTAAAAATTAATTTGTGAGTTACAACATATTATACTACCTCTAAAATGTTGTAAAAAACATAAAGGTGATCCTACTCACACTCTATAATAGAAATTGTGATGATATCTATTCCAAAAATCCCTTTCCCTACAAGACTTATGATATAATGATATTTTGGTAGACCAATTCATTACACACCAGATAAGTAGTTTATATAGAATTCATTGGCTTCCTTTGCAAAACATCACTGTACAATAACTAGTCATATATTGTGAGTGATTATTTTAAAAACAAATGAATTCACTCCATCTGTTGATAGTGTAAGATGAATCTTTCTCACCTCATTAACAAATTCATGATACTTGTGATGAATTTTCTTCCATTTACGAGAGTTTGTAGGGTGAAAATGTTTTCCATCATTAATTATTGTATCTATGTGTCACATTAATTATCTTACATTCTCCTCACTTATATATTGGTTCCTAAACATTGGAATAATTGGAAAGTATCATACAACCTTTTTAGTACCTGATTCATTATTCTTGTATTGAGATGCACCAAATTTTTTTCATTTTTATGTAATTTCTGGTCCATGTGAAACAATATATTTTCATTTGGACACACACATTTTCTTTATTTGATCATACCCATTGAATGTATCATTTTATCATTATCATATGTTTGGCATGGAAGAACATTTATTCTGGGATCATATCATTCATAAGAGAAAGTATTCTAGTAAAACTCTTGTCACTCGATCGGTTTTTAGCTATTATATTATATAGATTCAATATAGATAAGAATGTTTTATATTTATTTTAACCAGGATAAAATGGTTCTATTTCACAACTCTTTATCTTCTTATAAAAATTGGGAATATCATGATGTTAACCTTCAATTTCCATTTTCATTTCCTCGATATGATCTTAATCATCATTCACACCTATAATCAAATCCTCGATACGTCTATAGTCATTGGTCACACTTGTAGTCATATCATATGATCCATAAAATGTAGTGTGATCGCAGTCACTAAGTACAATCACGTTTTACACTTGTTTAGTTCTATATTTATATAACTGATCTATTTTATGAAAGATCAAGTGTCCTTCCAACTCCTCTGGACAAATTAGTCTAGAAAAAAAATATTGTAAACACTGAAAAAGGATTTCAAAAGGGTCATATAAATTATCCTTTTCTAACATGATGAACTCCTTCATTATGTCCTTATACTCTTTTTTACATAATAGGAATCCATCCATTTTTAATTCATATTCATTCTATTTGATTCAATAATTATAAATTTATCAAAATAAATAAATAAACAAAAATCATAAGGTTAAAACCCATAAAATTTCATTCCTAAAGAGTCATTTAATCTATATGAATCCATTTTTTATAATATTATAATAGCTGAATGTTGCACATTGAAATTGTTTTATTGTGGTGTAAATCATTGAATGATAGAAATTTATGATATATATAAATTTACAAATAATCAAATTAAATTTTCAACTATTGAAAAAAATGAGATCAGGGGCGTTTTCTATAACATTGATAGGTGGGATTAAAACATGAGTAATGATTTGATGCTTATTCATTTCTTCACATGGTACATATGGGGACATGTGACATTTCAATGATAAGGTTATTAGAAACCTAATTGTATCTTTTTTCAGATGATGAGAACTTTGATAGGGCCTAGTCACATGGGTCTGAGAACCAAACATTTGAAGAAGCACTTGTATTTAAATATAATGAAACCAAAGTCTCGAGTTAGGGCTCCCATGTTTCATTACCATTTTAGGATGTTCAAATTTTATCCAAGGGGCCTCTCAACAACCCATGGTAATAAATTTAATTCATCAAACAAAACATGCCACATTAAACCATTTCATTTCTTTAATCATTGAATAACATTTAAGAAACACAAGTGGCATAAAAAAGAATCACTATCTTCAAAAAAAAATTTAAAAATAAAATAACATTTTTAAAAACATGGAATGAAAGTGAAAAAAACCATTTTTTGTATATTAATTTTGAATGGACTACCAAAATTTTAAAATACTATTTATAGAATCCCATATTTAAGAACAAAAATTAAAAACCAGGTTCATGATATTGAATTTTAGGTCATGAACCACCCTTTTTCTTGACACATGTATGCATTTATAAATATAGTTACAACTCATCCTGTTGAACATTTTCACTCATTATTGATTCATGATATGAAATAATATATTTATATTTATAACTATGTATATGTGTTTAAGTATCAAAAGTATCATGGTTTTTTACAGGAGCTATAAATATAAAAAATCAAATCAAATCAAACAAACTAAATTTATGCAAAATTTCATATAGAAATTATAAAAACATCAATAGATATTTAAATGATTGTGGTTATTATACATGGTATTTTATGTAAATGGTATGAATTTTTTTATTTTAATCCAAGGGATCTGGAAGGATACTTGGAACATGGAGTGGATTACTATCCATGCATTATAAAAACATTACCTATGTATCCTTTGTAGTAACTACTTTACATGATAAGGGTGCAGAGTTTTTGTAGTAAAAAGCTAGGGGATCCACAAATTTTGGGTGAGAAATTATGATAAGTGAGTGAAATTAATGCTAGATAAAGGTATAGGTTGAAGAAAAAAAGGATCTAGGTGAGGTAAATTGGGTATATAATCAGTATGGTAGATTGAGGAAAAATAAGATCCCTCGTGGGCATCATTCAAAACCCTTGGAAAAACTAAAAACACACAATGATGTATGTGGGGGGGGGGTAATGGATCACAAGTCACATTCCATGGATTTTGGAAGTATTGATTCATCCGAGATGTTCAAGGAAGGGTGACGAAAAAGCTTCAATTCTACAAGACCTTCAATAACCTGAGTATTGAGAACATTGTATGAATTCTATTTAAAAGTTCGAAATGATTTTATCAGTGATTTTAAAAAAGAATTGATAAAGAGTGGTTTTATCAGTGTTGAAATAATAAACCCTCATAAATACCCTCTTTATTTGTGTTAGAATTTTAGCACTGATAAAGATATGTTTTACGAAGGCTTTATATTTAGCGCTGATGGAGATAATTTATTATTAGTTTTACAAAAGATATGATAAAAAACATTATAATTATTTTTGATAATATAATAAATATAATTAAAAAAAATTAAATGTATAAAATTATAAATAAATCATTATGTATATACTTATAAACAATTATTTATATAATTATAAATATATTTAAATAATTTGAAATATTGTTTTATATATATAAATGTAAATAAATATAAATATATATAATAATAATAAAATAATTATTTATATAACTAAAAAATATTAAAATAATTGTAAATATTTATTTATAAATAATATTAGAGATATATCATTAGAATTTTTATTATAAATAAATATTTTTTATAATTATAAATAAATTTTTATAAATATATATATATAATTATAAATATAATAAATATATTTATTTTTTAAATAAATTCATTATAATTTAGAATGATTTAAATAAATATAAATTTATTTAAAATGTTATAATTAATTTTCTAAAAAAATGGATGGAAGGGTTTGCGATACTCTCTCACCTTAACCTGTGATGCCTATCATATCGTTGACATGGGGTCTTTGAAACTTGATGCTATCATAAAACTTTTCCACTGCCATGGCCGATTCAATTCTAATAAGAATTATGGATTTGGAAGAGATAATCTGAAAATCATTCAAAGTGAGGTTAAAGTGGATGCTCAGTTAGTTTAAGGCACATCCAATCAATGTTTCTCTCTCTTCATAGGATCCACAACTAGTGTCCTTTGTTGAAATTGTAACATTTCCTTTTTCAAATCAATCCCGAACTCCATCTCAAAACAACTAGAAATCGGTAAGTACTCTATAATTGTGTGACTGATTTTTCCTAGGGGATCTAAGACCGTATGAATATATGATTTGGTTTCTCAACTTTCAGGCTTTCTGGGATTCAAATATTGGAATCGTGTTTTATTGGGGAAAGTTTTCTTCCACATACTATTTCCCTTAGAAGCCCTGAAGATGAGGGAAAGAGGATTTGGATCAATTTATCTCAATCTAGGCGTTCTATATATTTGAGAATGGTTCCATAATTTCAATCCAATCAAGGTTAGTAACTCATTTATTGAATTTTGAGTTAAGGATTATGTGCTAAATGGGTAATTCTAGAATCCTGGAGTTTTATATCATATTGCATTGTCAATCATGGTTCTAATCAAGATGAAAAATGAATATAAGTTGGAAAGAAATGAACACTTCACTTGTTTCATGGTGGAAGATGATTTATTCTCTAATCTAGTTGAAAGGGTTCTTCTTTCAATATATGATGGTGATCTCATACTGCATATAGAGTATTAAAATACACATAATTTATTCTATGATTTTAATTTCATAGTACATGAAGTTTCAAATTGTATGTGATCACTACTATATACTATTTTCTCTACTCAAGGACATGAGCATATCATTAATTTAAAAATAATAAGTGTTTGAAATCTTGTATTCATATTAGTTATAAAAATGTCGAGAATATAGAATCTCAAGATGGTGGAGTGAAAAATGTACATTCACATGGTTTGGAAAGGATCATTGAGGATGAGATTGTTAATCCCCACTTTGCTGATGTTGTTAATGGAACCAAGCCCACACAAGTGGAGGAAACGCCTTAGAAGATAGAGTGTGTTGATGATCTGGATACTATTGAGATTTATAGTAGCGATTCCCCTACACGAATGATATTAGTAGGTCTTTATGGAAAAATTGTAGCCAAATAATTGGATAATGTTGTTTAAGAGGGGAAAGCCGTTGAATCTCAATCTTTTAATGAGGAATATGTATAATAATTCGCTGATAACCAGCTAAATCGTGAATAATTAATCACGTCAAGATCCCATAAGGAAAAAAATTGAATGTTAAGGACCCTAAATTCTCAAATAATAATTGTGGAACTCAAAGATAGAAAATGTCTAAGAATTACAAAGTGATAGATTGAAAAAAAATATTTTGACATGTTGACTTCAAATTCAGGCACACTTGTGGCTCTTATTGTTGAGATCCTTATTGATTCTATTTCTGTAGGTCTGATAACTCAATATGTACAACAAATATGTGATAATGATGTTGATGGGTTACACATGATGGGTGGTAGTGATAATTTTTCATGTAAGGATATCTCATCAAGACCAACTACAACCCTTCCACTAGAGGGTTGATATTAAATTAATAAGATTTTACATTTTCTAATTGACGTAGAGAAATAATGTTTGGCTATAGTTGAAAATCATCCGAAATAAGAAGGTTATAAAGTCAATGCTTATGATTACAATGCAGAAACTGAAAGGGATAGTGGAAATTAAGGCAAGAAAGTTCACTCATTAAAGGATTGAGGCTCAATTCATAAATAAGGATTCTATTTGGTCCCTATTAGGAGGTCCATATTTTCTTCTGAGCTTGGGAGTGATTATTTTCCTAGAAATATAACTACAATGTCTTTGGAACAACTTTTGATGCTTATTCATATTGAGTGTCAATCAACCATCCTTTCATCAAGGATGGTTGATTATGTCTTGCCCAGAGTTTTTGGTGACCCTAAACTAAAAAATGTTCAGTGAATGGAGAGATAAATAATGGGACAAGTATAAACGTCTAACCTCTTTGGAATTTTTAACACACCCAATTAATTTGAAAATAACTATAAAAAATAGAGTGAGGCAGTCTCTTTGAAGTTCCAGTCCCTATCCCTGTGGTTTATGAAATTGGATGATGATGCACATGAATGTGGAGTACAGGCGGCGGTTCGATTATATACAAGGATACTTGACCTAGATAACAGTTACATTGAAGGACTGCTAAAATAAGTGAAAAAATTGAGGAGAGTTCGCCATAAGAAAGGTCAAGGATGGGGTCACGGACGAACTAATTGGAATGATTTGTGTGATGAAGAACGTCATATTGGAGTTGTGATCATAAAAAAGCTAAGTCTTCGATTGTTTTTTGTTTCTCTTCTTGGGATGTGTTGTCTTGTTTAACCGGTTCTCTTTCCTTCTCTATTTTTATAAATTATAATAAAAGGGTGTTGTCCGGACATTTTAAAAAACAGTTTCATAAAAATTTATATCTATATATTTATAATTATTTATACAATTATTTATTTAATAATATATAAATATATATATATAATTTTAAATGTAATAAATATAATTATTATTTAAATATATTTTTTATAAAACTAAAATTATTTAAATATATAATTATTTATTTATGATTATATAAATACTATAAAAAAATATGTATTTTTTGGATAATTATTAAAATATAATAATAGTAATGTAATAAATATACATTTTAAAATATATTTATATATAAATATTTATATAGAAATATAGAAATATTTATTTATAAATATTATTTTACAAATATATTTTGAAAGAGATATTGGTAACATTATTAATTAATTTATGAAATCCAATGCTTGAATGTTAATAGTGAGTGAAATTGAATAACTAAAAATGAAAAAACTACAAAAATATTATCAAAATAGAAAATATTGTTTAATTATAAAAATTATTAAAAAATAAATATATATTAAAATTAAGAAAAATACATATTGAAAATATTAAAACTTATTATATAAATAGGTATAAATTTTAAAAAATTGAAACATTTCCAAAATATAAAAAATTAATAAATATCATAAATGAAAAAATTAACTGAAGTAATATTAAAAATAAAGAAATATAATTATAGAAAATAAATAAATATTAACTATTTGAATTAAAAAATCATTAATAATAATTTAGCTAGATAAATTATATTAATTTATAACATATCATAAATGTCAAAAACATAATAAACAAAAATTAATAAACATTATTAATAAAAATTAAAAATCTATTGAAAATTTTACTTATATATTAAATTAATATACATAAATATAAATATTACAAAATTATTAAATTAAAACAAATATAAAAGTCAATAAATATTTAAAATGAATAAATAATATTAAAATAAAGAAATAATAAAAATAAAAAATAGAATTTAATAAATAAAACTAGTTTAACAAATTAATTCATATAAGATTAACTACAAGAATTATAAACATGTACATAAATGAATGAAATAAAAAAACACATTTAAAAAACTTAATTATAAAAATTTCAAATATTTAAAAAACATTACAGCTTAATCCATAATATTTAATATATAATAATCATAGAAATTAAAAACATATTAATAATAATACATAGTAATATATATATATATATATATATAGAATAAATTCAAAATATATTATATAAAAAAATGAAAAAATACATAAAAATTGTGTATTGAGTACATGTGATACATAGACATGTACATAGGTTTTATTCACATATATGTACATCCCATGAAAATTTTCATATAAACATATGCGTACATACATTTTTACATTTATAAGATCTATATATACACATAAAGAAAACACACATACAAAAAACCCACATACACTACCTAATGAATACACATAAATACACATATGCATTGATATAAATATATAAATTCAAAAATGACATATTAAAAATAAACCATTTATATTTATATAATTTTTTAGATTAGTAAAATTTAAATGAACATATCATATTTATATATTACATATACATAGTTGTGGTAACATCTTAGTGGTAAGTTTTCCCACAATCCAACATCCAATTCAGGGTTCAAACCCAAACTAAGTTAAATTTAATGTTTATTGATATGATGGGTGGTGTGACGATGGCAGGGAGAATGTGTGGGATGTGGGATTATCGAGTAATGACTTTAAATAGTTGGTAATGCCTCGACATAGGTAGGTCTGTTGAAGGGTGGTGGGAGGCATATGGTCGGCTAGTGAAGTATGACGATGAGGAAGGAGTTGACTTCAGGGATGGAGGATGGCCAGCTCATCATCTACTAGTTGTATGACCAACGGATTATGATGGTGCTTAGGGTCCCGATGGAGGCTATTTCACATCAGGCGCTTGGTGAGCTCAGACTCGATTCATGAACAAGTGGTGAGTTTTGGTACTCAGAAACCAAAGGGTTTTGGTATTCAAGTCCTATTTTGAAATACAAGTAAGTAGTTACCATGAGATTTCATACCCACTTAACCTAAAGATCATGTAATGGGTTATCTCTGCACATAAGAATAAGAGGGCGTATTTGATTCAATTAGGGGGGGGAGTGGTCCTTTCCATACTTATTATATTAATTATATAAACACATTATATAATTAATTTATATAAATAAACATTATTTTTTGAATATAAAAATGACTATTTTATAAATCAAATTTTTTTTAGATAAATTTTTTATCAACTCTACAAAAAGCCCTAATAAAATGAGCCTTTATGAGTGATAAAAAATGTTGTGATAAATGGTATACTTTTATAATCTCTTTGATTAGATGTGGTAAAAGTTACATTTAACAATGCTTTTATCTATTTCTTACAAAGCATAAAATTGTGTCAGTTCTTTATGTTTAGTGATGAAAAAAATTACAATCTTGATAAATAATTGTCTATTGTATTAATTTAAATATGTATACATATATAAACATAAATGTAAATATACAATTAAAGACAAATATATATGTAAAAAAATATTTAATAAATTTATTTTAAAATAATAATATAAGTATAAATGATTGTATGAATAAATATATAAATGATAAATAATTATGAATATATATATATAAATTATTCATAAAATATTAAATAAATCATGATAATGGAGTGGTAATGGAGTTTCCTATGTATAATAAGGTATCATGTTCTAATAATTTCAGATTCATGCATGTGTGCAGGTGGATTAGTGGGGGTGTTCAGCGGGGCTGATCACTAATAAAAGATAGGTGAGAGGACTGATAATGGTAAGGTTTAGGGATTGGAGGGGAACTCACTGATAAAAGGGAAGGAGGACAGGTCAAATAATTTGAAAAAACATAATGTTGATATTCACTCTTTATCAATTCATTTTAGTGATAATAATGGTTCCCTTTATGAGTGCTTAAAAATGCGGGTAAATCCACCCTTCATCAGCTGTTTCTTTTAGTTCTAGTGAAATGAAAATTAGAATTTTTTTCAAGTGGTTATAAAATTAGTCATATTTTAAATGGATTTATAATATATTCAGTTTTATCATTGGTAAAATCTATGTAAAGTACTAATAAAAGTCTAATATGCAGTAGTAGAGTAAAGGTGACGTGTTAGGATAGATGTTATTGATTGGATATCAACTTAAATTAATGATATGGTTGTCTTATTGTGGGTGGGATAAAAAATCATTATCAAAGGGAATAACAAAACCTACATTTTTATCCCGGGAAAATATAATTTTAGATTTATTATAAAACATGACCATCAGGATCGTGGATTCATGACTATCTAGAAAAAAGGAAATGGTGCATGGATAAACAGATTTTAAAAAATAATTAATTTAATTAAAACCATTTGGACCATAATGTCATTCCTGACTTGTAAACGATTTTAAAAAAACTATTAAAATAAAATTTTTATTAATAAAATTAATTATAAAGAATTAATAATGAAGATAAATATACAATATTTATTTAGAAAAGTATTATAAAAATTTAATAATTAAGGTAAATAAAAATATAATATATTAGTTGGTGTTATTATATTTTGAAACTATTTAAAATAAAATTATGTTTCATCGCATTCTAATATAATATTTAGATTTTAATTAAATATTTTATATTTAATAACAATTTGAATTAATAAACATTTTAATTATATTTTTTATGAAATACTTTTTTGAATGATGGAATGTAATGGCCACATAATAACTAAAAATAAAACACACTGCGGTCAAAATCTTCTTTCTCTTCAAACAATCCTGGAATAATTATAGCAGATGCAGAATAGGAAAATATATGTGTGAAAAAAAATAAATGTTGACACCGTAAATTTTAATGTGGAGAACCCAAAAAAGGCAAAAACCATGGGACCTAGTCCAGAAACTGGGATCCACTAATAATCAAGAGTATAAAGTAGAGTCTCCCAAAGAAAAGCGGGTTCTTAAAAACAATACTTAGAAAAAATAGTAGATCAAAGGTGGAAAACAGATGCAATATGATGTTAGCATGAAATGAATAACATTACCTAATAAGGAAACCCAAATAGATCTAACTGTGAAAGTTGGTGTTTGTTGTTTAAATAAAAGGTTTTAGTGAATAGCACTGAGATATGATTAAAGGCCACCATAGATGAAAGCCGATCCATTCAAGAGAGTTCCATCGGTTGTCAATATTTAATTTTTTTGGTATAAACCTAACTACAATTATCTGAATTAGGATATTAGAGTTACACATCATAGATGGTAAATAGTAACATGTCTCTAACCATAAATAAACATCTTCTTAAAAAATAAGTGATTCGCTTCAAGGAAAATTCCACATCTCAAAATACTGTATGATTCATGTAAAATATCATATCATTTTTCTCTTTTTTAATTCAATTAACCATGTGAATTCCCCACATAAGGAGGACCCCAAAAATCTCCCCCTATGAATCAATATGGGATCACAACCAACCCCAAAATCAATCGAAAAGTCTTAGATTGAACTCTGGGTAAACTCTTGGTCAACATATATGACCCATTTTCCTTATTTTGAATCTTATCTATCATTGACTATCTCAAATAAAGGACTTCATGTATCCAATGATACCAAACATTGATATGTTTCTACCCTGTATAAAAGGAGGAATTCATTCCCAAACAAATAAATCTTTCACTATCCCTAAATAAAACATACCTTTCCTGATTAATATTTACCTCCCGAATAAAATTCTTCATCCACAACAATTATTTTCATGCCTCTGTAGTTATAATAAACTTTGACACTATGGTAGATAATTCAACCCTTTTCTATAATATAGGATTTCAATATACAATCCCCCAAAAAATGTGATCAAATAGCGTACAGTAAAATTTCTCATATCGATATCTACTAACATATCTAAATCTAAAAATCCACAAAGCATTGGTTCCCCCTTAACTATTTTAGATTGAAAATTAGTAACCACACCAAATTCTTGAGCTAGATCAGGTCTAGTATATACAATCACACACATCAATCAACCAAAGGTAGATGAATATGGTATATACTGCATATTCTTTATATCTTCATCGTTATAAGGATACTGACTCGTATGGATATTAAAATGTAAAGCTAGAGGAGTACTACCAACTTTCCCTTTATTCGTATAAAATACCTTCGGAACCTTATCAAAATATCTATCCTAATATTTCAATAATTTCATGGCCTTTCTATCATGGGAGATCATCATGATAAGAATATTTCATACTAGACCTATGTATTTCATTGCTAAATACTGACAATGATACTTATTCTATCAATCAACTCTAGAAGAATAATGTCCAACAATGAGAATATCTTCAAAATAAAGCAATTGTATTACAAAATCATCAATTTTGGATCAATAAAAAAATATCAGAAGATGTCTTCCTGAAACCCTCATGAAAAATTAAAAATTCACACTTCCTATACCACTGCCTCGAATCTAGCTTCAAACCATAAAAACAATTCTTTAACATACGGACATGATTATCTTTACATTTTACAAAAAAAACCCTCTAGATTATCTATATAAATATCATCATCTAAATCTCCATGAAGGAATGGACACTTCAATTCCCTCTTCTCTATCTATAGATCCAAACTAGAAGACAAACCTATTGAGAAAGTGTTGTTTTAAACAATACATAATGTTTTTATTTAAAGGGGGAGATTGGTGAGAAAAATACTCTATCTCTTTATGATGACTTTTATGCTCACAAATAGCCTTAATTATTTTTTAATGATTTTACTTTAAGTATATTTCAGGATTTATATATTTTATAGATTCTTATTTTTGGAAGAGTATTGAAGTTTTTTTGTACAGTGTGGAACAAGTGTTAAAGAGTTTGGGAATTTTATTCAAAGTATTTTGGAAACATTGTTCATACCCTACATGTGGAAACGTAGCGTAATGAAAGGAACATGTTGTTTACTATAAAATTTATCAGAAAAGTATGGTTAATAAACCATACGTTATCAACAAAGTATGAAAAAGAACACTACATTAAAAAAGAACCCTACGTTTGCAATATTAGAAAAGTATGGAAGGAGAACCGTACGTAAGTGTTAAACGTTACGTTTTTTTCTCAAAAGTATGGTTCATCAACATTACTTTTGTAAACAAAATTACGTTTCATAGAAAAGTATGGATCATGTACCTTTCTTTTGGAAGATTATAAAAGTACGGATTATTAATCATACGTTTGAAAGTTGAACAGAAAAGTATGGATGACCAACCCCACATTTGTGATCAACCATATGTGGACGACCTTACATTTGAAGGATATGACATCAACCTTACGTTTATGATCTACATTACGTTCAGAGGATGCATACTGTACAACTCAACCTTATATTTGGCATCTGAGAGTTTAAAGTTGATATTATTATTCAATGGTCTGCAAGAGAATTATCATGCTGATTTTAAGCCAGATTTAAAGATGATTTTAGAGATAATTTTTGAAAAGTTCAGAACCATTTAATGATCTAATTAAAAATACATTTTCATGGATAATTACAATAATATTTATGACTACTCTGTAAATTCAAATGTTTGAATTAAGCGAGTAAAAACGAGAAGATTGTGGATCTGATTTTTATAGAGGAATTATTTGTTATATCTGTGCATTTTTTAATTTCAAAAAAACAAGGTGTGTGTAAGTATGAACTGCATACAGTGATCAAGAACACAAGATCAGATACATCTATCAAAATATGAGATCTTTTGTATGACATTTAGAAGAGAAAAACAAAGTCAATCACGATCTATATTTCTGTTCACTACAAAGAGTGATAAAAGCTCAGTTTGATAATAAAGAAGATACACGACAGAAGATTCACTTATTTGACATTGAAGATAAATTGTGAATCTACTGCTACTGATGTTGTGATTTATATTTCTATATCTACTACAAAATGATCGACTCAAAATGACTCTTTCTTGAAGACCATTCTTTCAAAAGATGATGATCCATTTACTATCAATTGCATTCTGTTTCCATTGTGAAGAACAATCAGGAGAGTATTTTCAATGAACAAATACTTTTTATCTAGAGTGACCAGCTTCTCGTTCTAATATGTGTAGGTTCTATGATTGAACCAGAAGCCTATTTTTTTCATTATATTGTAAAGGTGTCAACTTCCTGCACTCAATTGTTGAAAGGTGTGTTGAGATGAGGATCAAAGAGTGAAAATCGGCAAGCTCGTGGAGTAGAGAGTTGGTGGAGTGGACTAGGGGCCTTCTGTTCCCCAAACCAATATATATCGTGTGTCCCATGAATTTTATATTTCAAATGCATTAATCTATCTGATTAAACGTAAAGGACAGAACACGATCTTAGGACGATTTTTGAAAAGACACAAATCACCTCCCTCTTGTGTATATTTGATATAATCTCAATCCAATAATTGGTATCAATGGTTGGGATTTTGATAAAGCTCTAAGAAGATAAAAGTGATTAAGGATTATACGTAGAGAAAGATGAATAATACAAGAGAGGGAATGTATTTGGTAAGAGCACCATACTTCAATGGAGAAAACTATGGATGGTGGAAGTCGCAAATGATTATCTATGTGAAAAACCTTGGATACAGAGTATATTCTATGATACTGAATCCGTAAGAATTACCTAAAAAACCTGAGACATGGAGTGCAGCTACTGAAGCAGAATATGATATGAACTCAAAGGCAATGAATGGGATTATATGTGGTCTTGGACCTAATGAATTCAACAGAGTTTTTCAATTCCCAATAACATATGTGATGTGGAAAAAAATTGTTGTTGCTTATGAAGGAACAGACAATGTCAGGAAAATGAGATATGCTATTGCTGAACATAAATTTGACACATTAATAACGATTTAAGGTAAAAGTAGTACTCAAATGAATGGAATATTGACAGATAATTTCAATAACATAACCTCCTTGGGGGATCCCATTAAACAAGATGATCAAGCTTTAAAAGTACTGAGAGCACTACCTAAAAGATGGAATGGAATCTCTGCCGCTATCAGACATTCGAAACCTGTCAAAGACTTAACCATGGGAGAACTTATTAGAACACTAATGATGTAGGAAGTTGAGATGAAAGATGAAGAAAATGAGCATAAAGTGTTTATCAAGAGAGATGACCCTTCATTGAAAGAGTAATCATAGAGAAAAACCAGAAAAATAAAGACAAGTGTAAAAGTGAAATCAGAAAGTTCGGATTTATCAAATTATGATGTGGAATTATCTCAGTATGCCAGAAAATTCACTAAATTCTATAGATGAAGAAGGGATTCAGAAAATTTTTCAAAAATGCTGAAAAGGAAGTCAGATATTTGGAGGGGACGAAAATGGGGCACATCAGGCCTGACTATCCTCAGCTAAAAGAAGATAAGAAAAATAAATTCTTCAAAAGAAATGATTATGTGCATAAGGACAAGAACGAAATTAAAGCTACATGGAGTGTATATGAATACTCCAGTAGCATTTCTAAATCAGACTCAAAGAAGGAAGAAGTAAATCTGAAAGCCAACATGTGTTTTATGGCAGAAACAGATGAGGTATAATCATACTACTCTTCTGACTCTAGTTCTAAATCTAGTTACTCTAATGAAAAACCTGCAGCCTACTGCAATATACTTGAAGAAAATTATGATTCTATATTTAAGAAGAATAAGTCTTTAAATAACATTCATAAGGATGTTTCTTGATGAATGAGATACAATGCTGAAACAATATAAAGAGTTAACTAAAAAGTTTAACTCAATTAACAATAAAAATACAGATTATGAATCAAAGATGAAAACACTGCAAACTGAAGTGGAAACTTATAAGAATGCAACCCTTGTTTTTACTAAATGTGAAAAAACATTAATGGAAATTCTTGGGAAAATTGTCATTAAAAGGGAAAGATTTCGAATTGGTCGTAAAGGTGAAAAACTTAAGCTGTACAAGAAATATTATATTCCAAGTACAAAAAGATTAAATTGTAATTACTGTGGAACAAGGGGACATATTTCTAAAAAATGTTTCTTAATACAACCCCAAATAAGTGGTATTAATAATGATTTTGTAAAAAATAATTTATTTTAATCTTCTGAAATTATAAAATCAAAGAAAGTTTGGATTCCCAGATCTTTGATAGCTAACACTCCTAGACCCAACAGAATATGGGTACCAAAGAAAATTGTGTAAATGCCTTTGCAGGGAGCAGGTCACAAAACAAAAAATGACATATGGTATATAAAAAGTGACTGCTCAAGGAATATGATTGGAAGCTCATCAAACATCACTACACTGACACAAAATGATGGTAGACTAGTTACATTTGGTGACAATGCCAAAGAAAAGATCATCAGCATTGGAACAATTGGAGATCTAGAAGCTATCTCAATCAAAAAATCACTTTATGTGAAAGGATTGAAACACAATATGATAAGTATCTCTCAACTATGTGATGATGGTTATACTATTGATTTTTCTAATAAGTGTTGTACTATTTTTAAAAATAAACTACTTAAATTTAGAGCACCAAGAACTGATAATGTATACACCCTAGATTGGAATTCCTTGTGTAAAAAAAAAGTAAATTTCTTAAATGCTAATGTGAATGTATCTTTAATCTGGCATAGGAGACCTAGACATTGTAATGTATATGTTTTACATAAATTATCTACGAAACAATTAGTTTCTGATTTTTCTAGTCTCGTATTTAAAATTGACAGATTCTATGATGCATGTCAACTTGGAAAGCAACATAAATCATCCTTCCAATTTGTTAACAATGTTTCTACAACTAATCCTCTAGAACTTATCCATATGGATTTTTTTGGACCATCAAGGGTAGCATGCATGGCTGGTAAATAATATTTATATTTTTTATTTGATGATTATTCTAGATTTACAAGGATTTTCCTTTTGAAATTTAAAAATAATGCTATTACCTTATTTAAAAGTTTTTGTAAATGTACTCAAAATGCAAAAGGGTTTAATATATTTTCATAAAGAAGTGATCATGGTGGAGAATTTGAGAATCCGGAATTTAATTCCTTTTTCTCAAACATGGGTATTAAACATACTTTATCTGCACCAAGAACACCTCAACAGAATATTATTATTGAAAGAAGAAATAGAACAATTCAAAAAATGGAAAGAACTATGTTAAATGAATATAGCCTACCTAATTATTTTTGGGCAGAAGCTGTAAACAAAGACTACTATATAATAAATAGAGTTCTAATAACACCAATTCTGAAAAGGACACCCTATGAAATTTAGAATAATAGAAAACCTAAAGTAAATTACTTTAAAGTTTTTGTATGCAAGGTTTACACCTTTAACACCAAGGAAAATCTTGGTATGTTTGATCCAAAATCTGATGATGGAATTTTCGTAGGATATTCCGCTACCTCCAAAGCTTATAGAGTCTATAATAAGAATTCAAGGATTGTTGAAGAATCAGTTCATGTGAAATTTGATGAATCTAATCCCTTTAAGAAAAGGACAGATCAAATGGATGAATTAGAATCTAATGATAACATGAGACTTGAGAACTTGAAAAATGATTTTGAAAAAGATATAAATGAAATTAAGTCCAGTTCAGAAAAACATGATACTGACGAACCTATAAGTGTACTACGTAGACAAACTAGAACCCTAAAGAATCACCGTTTAGAAACTATAATTGGTGACTTATACACAGGAATAAAAACTAGAAGAAATATAGGAAATCTTGTAGAATTATCTTCCTTTCTATCCCAACTATAACCTAAGACTATAGAAGAATATATAGATGATGAAAGATGGATGATAACAATAAAAGAAGAATTAAACTAGTTCATGAGAAATTAAGTATGGTAATTAGTTGAAAGACCACATAATTATCCAGTGATAGGAACAGAATGGGTCTTTAGGAATAAACAATATGAACAAGGAATAATAACTAGAAATAAAGCAATAGTTTTACCAAAAGGATATAATCCAGAAGAAGGTATAGACTATGTTGAGACCTTTTCACATGTATCTAGGTCAAAAGATATTAGAATCCTTTTATCCTATGTATCACATATAAATTTTACATTATTTCAGATGGATGTTAAGCATGCCTATTTAAATGGTTATTTAATGGAGGAAGTTTATGTTGAGAAACCTCCTAGTTTGAAAATTCACAAAAACAAAATTCTGTTTTTAATCTTACTAAAGCTCTTTATGGACATGAACAAGCACATAGAGCTTGGAATGAAGGATTAAGCTCTTTTCTATTGAAAACTTGTTTTACTCTTGAAAAGGAAGATCCAACACTTTTTAAGAAATATTTAAAAACTAATACTTTATTGGTTCAAATTTATTTTGATGATGTAATTTTTGGATCAACTAATAAAACAATTTTCCATGAGTTTTAAACATAATAGAAAAGGAATTTCAAATGAGTATGATGGGAGAATTAAATTTCTTTTTACGACTACAAATATTTCAAAAACATTTTTGAAATGTTTTGAATCAAAGAGAATAAATTACAAATTTACATAAGAAATTTGGATTTGAAAATATCCATACATATACAAATCATATGTGTACTAATATAAAACTTGATTTGGATGAAACTGGAAAGTCGTTTGATAACAAGTTATATAGAGGTATGATTGGTAGTTTATTATATCTTACTACTAGCATACCATATATAATTTATTCAGTATGTCTTTGTGCTATATTTCAATCAAATCCAAAAGAATCCTATTTCACTGCTGTTAAAAGAATTTTTAGATATTTAAAAAGAACTACTCTTCCATCTATACATTATCCCAAAACTTCTGATTTTAATTTAATTTCATATTCAGATGCTGAATTTAAAAGTTTTATATTAGATAGAAAAAGAACATTTGGAACATGTCACTTTTTAGGTAAATCCTTAGTGTCATTTTCAATTAAGAAACAACATTTAGTTTCCCTGTCAACAGTTGAGGCAGAATATGTTTCTACTGGTAGTTGCTATGCACAAGTGTTGTGGATGAAAAACACTCTAATGGACTTTGGACTAAATTTAAATAATACACCTATTTTATGTGATAATTCTAGTGCAATTAATATTTCTAGAAATCATATTAATCACTCAAGAATGAAACATATTGATATTAGACATCACTTTTTAAGAGATCATGTTATTAAAAAGGATATATTTTTGGAATTTTTAAATACAAAAATACAATTAGAAGATATATTTACTAAACCAATTTCCACTGCAGGTTTGACATTATTAATGGGGAATGAGTTTTATTTAATTTTAAATAAAATTTAATTTTATTCCCTTAATTATGTTTTTTCTACTATTTGAATATAATTTTTTTATTTAGTTTTCTAACAGAATAAATTTTTTTATTAAGATTTATTTTTATATATGCCACAGACAATTTTTATTTGTTTTTAAAATCTATGTAATGATTATTAATAACACGGGAGTCAAGTATATTGAAACCTTTCAAATTCTGAACCGTTTCATTTCCACCAAAATCCTTTTGAACTCACAAAACCACACCATTTCTTGTCAACCCTAATCTTCAAACCTATGAAACCCTAACCTTCAAACCTTCAGATATTTTCATAGAAATGGAAAAGGCTAAGAGATATGATATGTCCGAGACCAGAAATTCCAAGAATCAATGCTCATTAAGAAGTAAAATCCTACAGGGGAAGGTGATTGATTTAGAATGGCTATTTCAGAGGAACATGTTGTTAAAACAAGCCCTATCATTTCAGAATCTCTAATAGACCTTCAATAGTTAGAATATGGAATTATTGTATGTATTAGATCTTCGATATTTCTTTAAATATGATCAATTTAGTTTCGGAGATGATTATGACACCATGATGGCTAATATAGAGGATAAAGACTTTTCAATCTCTTCAGTTGAAATTAGTCAGATACTAAACTGGCCTCATCAGTTAGTGTTTCATTTTGATTTGAAACATATAAGAGATTCTGTGCGCAAATATGAAGAAATTATGTCCTTTCTGTTTGGATGTACTTACATAAAGAAAATGAAAAATAAATATTTGGAACTAGATCAGAATATCCTTATGAAATTTGTACAAACAAGGCTAGCACCCAGAATGTCAGAGATTGAGAAGATACAGTATCTCGACATGTACATAATGTATCTTCTGCTCAGTGATGTAAAATTAAATTTTCCTGGGTACATGGTTAGGTACCTAAGTTACTGTGGTCAAATTAAATTTAGAATGAATTTCTACCCATTTGGTAGATTAATTTCAAAACTCTTGTTCATGAAAGGCATGGGGAGACTGGTTGATGCTAGAACTCTTTGTCACCACAGTAATGTTTTTATTGCTAGTACATTAGAAAAAATTGGTTATTTTTGGAGTACAGTAAAAGGAAAAATCCTGCCAGTAGGAGCTGACGAAGAAGTAGAAGAAGAGGGATCTCAGGCTTAGCCTGAAAATTTAAAGAAAAATCAAGCTACACCTAGAGTTAGATCTGTTTCCAGAAGAATAAGTTTTGAAGTTGAGACTATGTAAGAGTAAGCAAGTCAAGAAGGACTTCAAGTAAAAATAAAAAGAGATGCTACTTCTCATGAAGAGAAAGTTTCAAATGTTTTAACCAAAATAGATTTTTTGAGTTACAGATTTGTAAGAAAAGCTGATATTAAAAAGTAAATGGAAGTTGTTATTGAGAGGTCAGAACTAGTGGAAGTACCTCAGATTTAATATGGAATTCAAGTAGAAGCTGAAGGAGAGACTCATGAACATGATGTGGCTGTTACAAAAGTTGAACATGAAAGAATTGAAGTTTAATGAACAGAACCAGAACCTAAAGTAGAAATTGAAAAAGAGGCAGTGCCTGGAGTAGATGTGGCCAGTCCACAATTTTATGAAGACAAAATTATTCAAGAGAATCAAATAGAAGAAGTGATTTTATATGTACTGGATGAAAACCCTTCAGTTTTACAGACATAATTTCTCAAAGAGGATTTTTCAGTTGAAGAGTCTCGAAAAGACTCCGAGGAAAAATCTATGGACCAACCAGTTAGAGAAGATAAGGTGAAAGAAGATGTTGAATCCTTACCCCTAGTTTTAGTACATCACTTTCATACTGAAAATAATAATCAAGTAGAAAGTACCTTCAAATTAGAAAATGAGGAAATTGATGAAATATATAGGGAGTTATAGATATTGGATCAAGATAATGCTGCTATGAGGAGAGCATTGGAAAAAAAAATTTAAATTCCAGAGGATAAAGAGTAGTACAGTTTCAAAGTAAGAAGTTGAAATTTTTAAGAAGGATATACTGAATTAGGTTGCAAAATTAATGTCTGAAATGGTTATGAAGTTAGATTTATCAGATCTCAAATCATTTATGGAGACAAAGTAGGCATCTATCAGGATCAATGAGGCCAGTGGTTCAGGTATTTCACCTGATTTGATCACAATATTTAAGGAAATAACCACTATCTTAGTTGATATAAATTACAAGTTCCATGATTTTAAATTCAATAGTTCCCCTATTTCAGTGCTGCTGGGCAATCAAATGTTTTTTGTTGAATATTTGATCTTAAATAAACCAGGAATGAAATCTGTCTTGGATAAGTTAACAGAGAATTCGTCTTTGTTTTTGGAGAAGGAAGAAAGACTACATGAATTTTTCAGAGTCAACTTAATTGAAGACATTCATAGGACACAAGATAATAAGGATCTTATTGTTATTCTTGGTGATGGAATGATGAGGATACTAAGGGAGAAGCTATCATAAATCAAGGAAGTAGTTCAAACAAGATAGAACCTATATAACCCCTGACCAACTCTTGTTTCCTGTATTTATCAATTTTGTACTATTAAATATTTACAATTAAAATATATTTCATTATATATTTGTGTGTTTATTTTTTTTACTATCTTTGATTAGATATTCCAGTAATCTAGATTCACTAATTGATAAACAGTTAGATATAGCATTTACTTAAGTTCAGTGCTACATTAATATGTATTATATTCCATATTTTTACATTCTTTTTTATATCACAAAAAGGGGGAGAAATTTGGATAAACACAACATTTTATTTTAACATATTTACATTTTTTTAAATGTTATTTTAGTGAGAAATTTGGAGAAAAGTTTTCTTTAAAATCAAAATTTTTTTATTGAAGGAGAAATAAATTTTTTTTACATTAAAATCTTTTAAGAGGGAGAAGTTTGGATAAATATTTTATATTTACCAAAATATTATTTTATTTTTATTTAAGGGGATATATTTTTCTTTAATTTTATTTTTCACTTTTGAAAAATAGGGAGAAATTTATTTTTATGATTATAGATGACAAAATGTTTATTTATTTTTGAAATAATCTTGTTAAAATTAAATATTGATTTATCTAATAAAAATTATAAACTATATATAATTAATTTTGAAAATTAATTTAATTTATTAGTTTATAGGTTTTGTGATCATCAAAAAGGGGGAGATTATTGAGAAAGTGTTGTTTTCAACAATACATAGTGTTTTTATTTAAAGGGGGAGATTATTTAGAAAAATAATCTCTCTATTTATGATGATTTTGATTCTAAAAAATACCCATAATTATTTTATAATGATTTTACTATAAGTATAATTCAGGATTTATATATTTTATATATTCTTATTTTTGGAAGAGTATTCTAAATTTTTTGTACAGCGTGGAACAAGTGTCAAAGAGTTTGAGAATTTTATTCAAAGTATTCTGGAAACATTATTCATACCCTACGTGTTGAAACATAGCGTAAAGAAAAGAACCCGCTCTTTAATTTACATGTTATCATAAAAGTATGGTTAATCAACCATACGTTATCGGAAAAGTATGAAAAATCACCCAACATTTGGAAAGAACCCTACGTTTGGGATATTAGAAAAGTATGGAAGGAGAACCATATATAAGTGTTAAACGTTACATTTGTTTCTAAAAAGTTTGGTTTATCAACCTTACTTTTTTAAAAAACCTTACATTTCTTAGAAAAATATGGATCATGTACCTTTTGTTTGGAAGCTTATAAAAGTATGGATCATTTATCATACATTTGAAAGTTTAAGAGAAAAGTATGGAAGGCCAACCCTATATTTCTGGTCAACCATATGTTGAAAACCTTACGTCTGAAGGCTACGTCCTCATCCTTGCATTTATGATCTACATTACGTTTAGAGATTTCATACTATACAAATCAACCTTATATTTGGCATCAGAGAGTTTAAAGTTGATATTATTATTCGATAGTCTTCAAGCGAATTATCAGGCTGATTTTAAGCCGGATTAAAAGCCGATTTAATGTGTGTCTTTGATGAGTTTAGATCCTTTTAAGGATCAAATTAAAATGATATCTTCAAGGAAAATTACAAGGAGGGTTACAAATACATTGTAAATTTAAATATTTGAATTACGCGAGTAAAAATGCGAATATTTTGGATCTGATTTTTGTAGAGGAAGTATTCGTTATATCTGTGCTTTTTTGAATTAAAAAAAATAGGGTCCGTGTAAGTATGAACTGCATATAGTGATCATGAACACAAGAGCAGATACATCATTCAAAGTTCGATATCTTTTTTTTTACATTTAGAAGATAAAAATAGAGTCAATCATGATCTACATTTTTGTTGATTAAGAAGAGTAATAAAAGCTCTCTTTCTTAAAGAAGAAGATGCACAACAGAAGATTCACATATTCGACATTGAAGATAAATTGTGAATCTGCTGCTGTTGAAGTTGTGATTTATATTTCTATATCTAATTCATCGGGATTGACTCATAATGACTCATTCACGAAGATCAGTATTTTTGAAGACGACAATCTAATTATTGTCAATTTCATTCTGTTGGAATTGTGAAGAACAATCAGGAGAGTATTTTCAATGAACAAATAGTTTTTATCTTGAGTGACCAGATTCTTGTTATAAGATGTTTAGGTTCTGTGATTGAACCAGAAGTCTATGTTTTTCCTTAGATTGTAAAGGTGTCAACTGCCTACACTCAGTTGTTGAAAGGTCTGTTGAGATGAGGACCAGATGGTGAAAATTTCCAAGCTCGTGGTGTAGAGCATTGGTGGAGTAGACTAGAGGCCTTTTTTCCCCGAACAACTATATATCGTGTGTCCCTTCATTTCATATTTCCACTTCATTAATCTATCTGATTAAACATAAAGGACATGACACAATCTTGCAAATATTTTTGAAAAGACACAATTCACCCCCCCTGTTTTGTATATTTGATATAATATAAATCCAACAAAACCAAGAACAACCTGAATGGAAAGCATTATGAAAAAATTTGAAAGAATTTAATCCATATCAATAACTTTATTATAACAGAATCTTTTAACATCTATCATTTCCTTTTATCATAGAATAAAACTACATTATTCCTCTATAATCTGACAATTCCATCAATTTTGAAAATATCTCGTACCTATAGGTCACTTCACTAGCTTGAATGTGTATTTATCGTGCAATTATTATTGGTTCTCATCACATTGGAAGCATGGAATTGTTCATTCCTAACATTGATTTTTTTAATGATCGATGATTAATCATTATTTTACAAAAAATTTAACATAATGATCTATGAAATTAAATAAAAAAACATGGACAATGTTTATAATGATAGAACCTGAGATATGGTTATCACATATTGTATATAATAAATTTAATTAATAAAAGAATTACCTTGTTGGAATTATTTCTTATTTGATTGATATGTCAATAGATCTGTGTTGTACCATTGTTAAGTTGATGGAATTCATAATAGATTCCCTCTTGTGTTGATCAACACATGTTCCATAAATCTTAGAGCTTCACCGTAGGAATCCCTTGGTACTATCATGATAGATCCTATTGCTTGGGTCATCGGCCATTGACTGTCATGACCACCACTTTCAAAGAGTTCTCCACGATCTCTCTAGACATGAGAGTGGGAGGTGGACGAAGATCACTCTCGATTCTTGGGAGCATTCTTGGATAAGGGTTCTCTCTAGGGTTTGAGATGATTCTAGAAATCTATTATGTGAAACTAAATAAATGAAATGTATCTCATAGAGAATAACATAATTGGGATTTGATAATTCTAGAGTTAAAATAAAAATAATTTCACAAGTGGACTTTATTAATTATTTAACCCCTGCAGAACCCCATGCCTAATAATAAAAATAATAGTATAATTATTTATTTTCATGCACTTAACTTGAGAATTAATTTAAATATTATTTCTTCATATAATATTAATTTTTTTTCTCACCAAACCATTAAAAATAAATCCTCAATTCCTTCAAAAAATTTATCGGGCATTCAATAAAAACTATTTATTTAATAAAGAAATATCACAACATTATTCACTAATAAATAAATAAATATTATATTCACTAAATACCAAATAAAAATTTATTAAATATTTTGGACACAATACTTTTTCTCAAATAACTAGTGACTAAATAGATGTGATCATGTAAACATGAATAATTATTAAACCACATGGAGGGATAATATTTATTAATCTTGTTAAAAAATAAATAAATAAAATATTATTTAACAGAGATTCTATATACACATAGTGTATGACCCTCTAGGTGTCTTTCTTAGTTGCATTAGCAAAAGCAGCCTAATGTCCAAGGATAGAATATAGAAACAATCCAAGGCACCCATACAGAAAGTAGTTATTTATAAAACATGATAATACATCATGAAGACATTTACTATGATATATAATTTTTTTACCATGATATATATAATCAAGTAGATTTCATGTTGGTTTCATCAACCTATGTGCTTAATGAATCATTCATTGACTTCCTAATTATTGATATTTCTTATATAACACCACAAAAAGATATTTATATTGGATATAAAATATCCATTAAAGGGCCTATGATATCAACTTCCATTAAAGAACAGAATGGAAAAATGTTTTCTCGCATTATTCATTAATGCAATATTACTCATGACACATCCAACATATCCTACTTCACACAAAACATATGTTGTCATGGTTTTCATCAATACATAAAAGAACATGACTCATAATACTCATTAATAATAATAATAATGTCTAAGGATAAATATGCATGTCCACAAATAGGAACATCCAATGACACATATAAATATGAATTTTCTACTTGCGGGTCTCATTCTCACAATATCCTACAAAAGATATTACCAAGGTCTTACACCATGAGAAGGTGTCTCTAAGACCCATGAGTCTCCACCTTGGATAGCCTATATAATTTTTTTCCTTCAAATTATATCGTCCATCTATAGAATATATAATTATGAATAGTGTCATAACACTTTCTGTTTCTCATCAAAATAGAGAATTGTTACGCCCTTTTAGTGTGATTACTACATTTACGAAATTATAAAATACCATGTTTTGTAGAAGAAAAATCTTGACATTATATGTTTTTAGTTTATATTAAAAACTAGTAATACATGTTATCATTAAGTAAAAAGAATTTTGTTATAGGGAACCAACTATAGTAGACTCCCAATTTCACTAGAGCCACCTGCTTACAGCCTTGAGTCCACTAGATCTCACTTGATAAACATGATTATTATGAGAAAGGAATTTTTCCATGGGGTTTTCCACATTTCATTATATGGATACTCTTCTTATTTCAACTTTATCACCATAATAAAATTCCTCAAGAGGTGATACTTCTGAAGTATATTCTTTGTCTGTTGTTGTGACGTTGGCTCGTCTTTAAGAGACGTCACTATAGTATTATCAAAATACAATGTGATATGATATTTACTTATATATTCCACATGAAGATCCTAGAGAATATTTTGTATCCAAAGGAATTCATTGTATACATTATAAGATACTATATAATCAAACTCCACTATAGAATCAATGACAATTGGATTATCTACACACTTCCTGGTCATATCTCTCCCGATGAGATAGAAAAAATATCCTGATTAAGTCCTCAAATAATTATGACCTGTCTAAAAAATATCTTGAGTATAACCCCTGAAGAACAACTCCAAATCTCCACCATACACAAGGAAAATATCATTAGTTATTATCATATACTTAAGGATACACTTTAAATCAGTCCAATGTTGTTCTTCTAGATTTTCATAAAATATACCTACCATGATCAATTCCTAGTACACATCATGTTTAGCATTCAACATGACATACATGGCTGATTCTATCACTGATGTATATGAGATATGACTCATTCAATATTTACCGTGTTGTGTTTGAGGATACATTTTCATAGAATGATATAAACCATGTGTCACTAGAGATAATCCCCTCCTGGATTATTTCTGTCACGACCCGTCCTCGGGGCCCATGCTGTGACTACCCCAAGCCCGCCTTCCATAGGCCAAGGGATGGCGACTAGCACCAAGGCGTAATTCCCGGTAAAAAGGGAAGGCATTGCCTTTGTAAAGTAAAAAAACACCACAGAGCAAGCAAGCAGTAGAAGTAAACACTAAGTAAAACTGAGAACAACAGTATGTGAGGAAAGGTAAGTGGGCCAGTATACAAAACCAGACTGAAAGTAAAGTACAACTGGAATGGGAAAACAACAACTATAAAGTAGAGCCACAGCATCGAGCCTTCCTATGGGAGTCCCACCTGAAGGGTGGGTACAGATAGCCTCCACTGCTCCTCGGGTCCATCCGACCGCTCCGAGTACGTCCCGCCCAGTGGTCCCCCTCTAGGTACCGTTCTTCTCCGCAAACCTCAACCACGATCAGCGTTGTCCATCGTCTGCAACCAACACAACGTAGTGCGGGCATATCCTGTCCAGAGGTGAGTATAAGCTACTCAGTAGGGACCCCGAGACCCCCGAAGGTCTCCCAGAATCCACAAAGGATAATCCACAAAGGAATGATACAATCACGAAGTAACATCCGACACCGCTTAGGTATATGCCAATACATATACCTAAGTCATCAATTCTTTTTTTGTTCCATCATCCGATCCCAAGTACAACCCAGTCCACACAGGAAAGCAAAACGTAAATCCACATAGGATAGCACAACACAATCCACATAGGAAAGCAAAACATGATTCAGCTCACACAGGTATACTTCTTCGTATGATGATAGAGATGATCAGATATTGCCACTGAATCATCCAAGCCATCAGACCCACAATGGATCGATAGGTACTAACCCCCACAATGACCCACATAGGATCTGACCCACAAAGGATCGATAGGTAACTAACCCCCGCAAAGACCCACACAAGATCGGACCCACACAGGATTTGTAAGCGCTGGCTCACACAGAATCACTGAGCATTGACCCACACAGGATCGGTAGCACTGATCCACATAGGATCGCTGAGTGTTGTAGTCTTCTCCGTTGAATCCAATGAGGATATCTGTATAGTCTTCGTCGGCGTCACAGTCGCAAACGCAGCCAACTCTAGGGTTCCCGCACACAACATGCTTATTCAGGAGGGTCCGCTCCATGAGCCGAGAGGCTGATACATCAATTGACACAAAGTCCAGAGTTGATGTATCCAAAAGTTCTGTATCATCAACAGGAACTCAGCATCACAGATGGAGCATCAATCGGACACCCGGTCTGGAAGTTATTGGCTTTTCGTCCTAGGGGCCTGGTTGGTTTTTAAGTCAAAACCAACCCGAACGTACTCCACCTGCTTCCAAACCTCGGTCAGAGTTGTCCAAAACATCCTTCTCTCTAAGAGGAAACCAAGAAAGTCGACGACACGTCAATCGGACGTCCAGAGCTCAAGTTACGAGCGTTTCCGCTCCGAGGGCCCGGTTGGTTTCGTGTACGAACAAACTCGGCCTAACCCAAAGTATTCCGAAACCTTGAGTGCGATATACTGAAACAACCTTCTCGATCCAAGGATCGCATCGCAACTGACGGTGCGTCGATCGGAGGCCCGTAGCACAAGTTATGGGCATCCGACTGGAAGAGATTCGGTATTAAGGGGTTCGGGCCCGGTCCGACCCGGCCCGATACCCCCAGGGTCGGCCCGAACCGGGTCCGGGTCCAGCTCGGCCGGGGCGCGGTGTGCTGGGCAGGCGCTCGGCCAAACGGCCGAGCCGTTGAGGGGGGGGGGGTGCTGCCCCCCTGACTTTGAAACCGCGGCCCCCATTAAGGGTGGCCATTGAGCTGGCCACTGGGGGTTAGTAACCCCCGGCTTCTCCTTGACTGGCCGGCCGGCTTCCGCCACCACGGGACCGGCGACAGCCGGTCCCCCCTGCTCTGACACCGGCGGCCCGGAACTGGCCGCCGGTCTCCCTGCTCCACCGCGGCATTGGTTCGTCCGGCACGACACGTCGGCGACGTGCCCCTTCGCCGCTGCCCCGCTCCGGCCGCGGTGTCTTTGGGTATCTCCGACGCGGCGCGACGGCGTCACAACCTTGTTCGGTTTCACATCACGACACGACGGCACCGCACATTCCTTTCCGTATGATCCTGCGTGGTGTGATGGCACCACGCCATTCCCGTTCCAATCCACATTAGAAACAACAACCTGGATAAGGGAGGAGGGTCGGCCGTGATTGTGCGGTCTGGCCCCCTCTCGTTAATCGATAGCAATTGGTCATATTTCACGTAGATAGTCAAGGTAGTAATCACGAACAAAATAAATAAATCCCCTACCTTGAGCGTAGCTTGAATGGAGGTTTGTCTCAGAAATAACCGTCGCGGAAGAAGATGTTGCGGAAAAAGAGAGTCGCGTCGTGGGGACGGCGTAACGTCCTCCATCTCCGAGGAATCTAGCGTTCTTCGTGTTCTTCGCGTTCTTTGTCAAAGAGGAAGTTCTTCAAGCTCTTAGCTTTTCTCCCAAAAATTTTCAAAGCAACAAGACTCCAACAAAAAGAAAATAAGTCCCTTACTTATTTTATTAACACAACTTGAGTTTAAAAAAAATCAAAAGTTTGAATTAATCCACATAATTAATTATCACAAGTTGTCAAAATTAATGAAAGGTTATGGAAGGTTAGAGAAGGTGAAGGGGTAGGGTTTGTGTGGGCCCCACCACCTTCAAAACCTCAAAATGGAAGTTGGGTGGTTTTCCACAACATCCACCCAAAGCTTAATCCACGTAGAGTAAAAATAAAATTGATGCATAATTTTATTTTTACCTTCCACAAAAATTTAACAACTTCTCTCGTGTAAACGCAACTCCAGAAAAGGTGTTCTTAAGCAAAAAACAGCGCTGCGGTTCCATCGATGCCCTTAGAATTCGATTCTGGGCACCGGTTCAGGAGTTAGAAATTCCCGCTCGTTCGTTCACTGAACATACCCGAGCTAATCTTTGGATAGATATTCTGGGCACACCGGGCCTCGGAATCAAGTTCCATCAGAAACTGCGTTCTTGTAAAATTCCCAAGAAAAATAAGAAAATTTTTTTCTTGAATATTACTGGTCTTTACATTACTCCCACCTCAGGGCTTTACATCCCCGTAAAGATACATCAAAATCTAGGGAAACAAAAGTGGGTACTGAGCACGCATCTGAGCCTCTCGCTCCCAAGTGCTCTCCTGAAGATTCCCGTGCTGCCATCCGATGCGCATGAGAGGAATCGACCGTCCACGTAGGACCCACTCCTGTCGATCCTAGATCTCCACTGGGACCTCCGTAAAAGTCACCCCATCACCAATGTCTATCTCCCCATGGTCAATGATATGCGACGGGTCGTGCACATATCTCATCAGCTGAGATACGTGGAAGACGTCGTGCACCCGGTGCAACTGAGGTGGTAGAGAAAGGCGATAAGATACCTCTCCAATCTTGCTGAGGAACTGGAATGGTCCGATGAAGCGTGGAGACAACTTTCCGCCTCGGAAAAATCTCTATAATGCACGTCTAGGTGAGACACACAAGAAGACGTGGTCACCATCCTCGAACTCTAGTGGCCTCCGCCTCCTGTCAGCATAAGACTTCTGCCGTCTCTGAGCTGACCTCATCCGCTCCTGGATGACCTGGACCTTCTCTGTCGTGGCCTGGACCATCTCTGGTCCCACAAGTGCTGACTCCCCAGGGTATGTCCAGCACAAAGGAGATCTGCAAGGTCGGCCGTACAATGCCTCGTATGGTGCCATCCTGATGGTGGAGTGGTAGCTGTTGTTGTACGCAAACTCCACCAAGGGTAGGTGGTCCTCCCAGCTACGACCAAAGTTGAGGAAACATGCGCGGAGCTTGTCCTTGAGAGTCTTTATGGTCCTATCAGTCTGACCATCTATCTGAGGGTGAAAGGTAGTGCTCAGACGTAGCTGCTTTCCGAACGCCTCCTGCAACCCCTTCCAAAGCCGGGATGTAAAGCCAGCATCTCGATCGGAGAAGATAGATGATGGCACACCGTGAAGCCGTACAATCTCCTGAATGTAGAGTCGTCCCAAGCTCTCCACTGAGCCCTGATCTCTGATGGGTAAGAAGTGAGCCAACTTGGTGAGTTGGTCGAAAATCACCCAAATGGAATCGTAACCTCTGGAAGTGTGTGGAAGTCCAGTCACGAAGTCCATAGATATCCCATACCACTTCCACTCAGGGACCTCCAAGGGTTGTACCAAACCTGCTGGTACCTGGTTCTCTACCTTTACCTACTGATAGGTGAGGCATCGAGAAACGAACTCCGCCACAACCTTCTTCATGCCTGACCACCAGTGCTGTCGTCTGAGATCCTGGTACATCTTTGCCACTCCCGGATGTACCACCAAAGGAGAAGTGTAAAACTCTCTCAGCACCTCCTCCCGTAAAGCAACTAGTACCAAGGTACATCCTCTGAAAAGGACGTCGTGCTCTGCTCCAAAGGAGAAACCATCAAGTGCCTGTCCTGAGGATATCTGTGTACGCCGCGTCTCACAGTCAGCGTCCCCATGCTGTGCCTCTCTGACCCGCTGCAGTAGCGGAGGAGTGACTATGAGCGACTGAAGGAAGGCTGCTCCGTCTCTATCCACGAAGGATATCTGCAAAGCGGATAGATTCTCTATCGCCTCCTCAATTAGGTGAATTCCCGTTCTCCTACTGAGAGCATCGACTACTACGTTCCCCTTCCCAGGAGAATAGACTATCTCAAAGTCATAGTCCTGGAGGAACTCGAGCCATCGCCACTGTCTCAGGTTCAGGTCCTTCTGAGAGAAGATGTACCTGAGACTCTGATGGTCAGAAAAGACTGTAAAGCGCTCTCCCATCAGATAGTGTCGCCATGTCTTTAGAGCGAAGACCACTGCTGCTAACTCCATGTCATGGGTAGCGTAGTTCTGCTCATGCGGCCTCAACTGACATGATCAATAGGCGATCACCGCCCGCTCCTACATCAAGAAACATCCGAGTCTGGTCCCTAATGCATCGTAGTAGACTACGTACCCTACTCACTCCTCAGGCAACCTCAAGATAGGGGCGCTGGTCAATCTCTGTCTTAGCTTCTGGAAGCTCTGTTGACATTTGTCTGACCAAACAAAGGGTTTCCCCTTCTTCGTAAGAGTTGATAGTGGTGCCATAACTCTAGAGAAGTCTGGAACAAATCTTCGATAGTATCCATCTAGTCCCAAGAAACTCCGCACCTCAGTCACGCTCCTGGGTGGCTCCCAAGCCAACATTTCCTCGATCTTCGCAGGATCCACCACAAATCTCGCCTCAAAGATGACGTGTCCCAAGAAGTGGACCTCATGTATCCATAACTGGAACTTCGAGAGATTACCATAAAGCTCGTGCTCTCAGAGTGTGTCTAGTACAACCCGCAAGGGGTAGGCGTGCTCCTCCTCAGTCGTCGAGTAAATCAAAATGTTGTCGATGAAGATCACAACAAATCGATCGAGGTATGGATGAATGATCCTGTTCATGAGGGCCATGAACACTGCTAGATAATTGGTTACGCCTAATGGCATAACCAAGAACTTATAGTGGCCATACCGACATCTGAAGGCCGTCTTCTACATGTCCTCATCCCGAACTCTGGGCTGATGACAGCCTGACCTGAGGTCAATCTTCGAAAACCACCGTGCTCCCTTGAGCTGATTGAAGATGTCATCAATCCTCGGTAGCGGATACTTGTTTCTTACTGTCACCTGATTCAGGCGATGATAGTCGACACAAAGTCGCCAGCTCCCGTCCGCCTTCTTGGAGAATAAAATTGGGGAAGCCTAGGGTAAAACACTGGGTCGAATGAATCCCTTTCTATGCAAGTCCTCCAACTGTACCTGTAGCTCTCGAAGCTCAGCAGGGGCCATCCGATACGCTGGAGTCGATATCAGGGATGTCCCGGGGTACAAGTCAATATAAAAGTCTACCTCTCTGCGATGAGGTATCCCTGGAACGTCGTCGGGGAAAACGTCCGCATACTGATCCACCACTGTAGGAAAACCAGGACTCCTCACGTCAACTGCTCCTAGGATGAGGCTAGCCAACTGATGAGTGATGGGATGTCCTCTCCTCTGTGAGAGTCCATCCTGTGCTGCAAAGGCTCCCTTCTCTCCGGTGAAGGTGAACCTGCTCCTGTCGGTGCGTACACATCGCACCTTGCGCCTAATACAGTCGATCTGAGCATGGACTGTAGATAACCAATCCATGCCCAAGATGACATCGTAAGGCCTCGACGCCGTAACAAGAATATCCCAGTCGAAGCTCTTGCCTCCTAGAGTAATCTCACACTGCCGGAACCAGTGCGTAATCGTTGAGTCTGCTCCCGTAGGAGTCTCTAGCCGTAAGGATCGAGCCAACGGCTCTGTCGGAATCTCTGAGCTACGAACAAGGGCAGTGGCTATGAAAGAATGACTCACTCCTGTGTCTATAAGAACTGTAGAAAGGGTGGGATAGACACAGATTGTACCTCTAATCATCTCGGGCACGCCGTGGTCGTAGGCCTCCACTGCCTGGAGCTGTGTCTATCTCTGCACGCCAGCTCCTTGTGGCTGGGGTGGACATCCTGGTGGTGGTGGTGGTAGAGCCTCATAGCGTCGCCCACCACCTGCTGCTTGGCCATATCCTCTGCCTCGTCCTCCTGCCCCCTGCGGACTGCCACTGTCGACCCTCTGCCTCTACCTGGGTGGTCCCTCAACCGTCTTCTGCTCCTCGGCACGACAGTTCGGGCAGTCACGAGCCATGTGGCCCTGCCCGCCGCATGAGTAGCACTGCCTGCCTCTCGAAAGACTGGCTCCATGCTGAGTGCCCTGCACTACTGAGCCAGTGTCTTGAGGTCGTCTACCTGAGGGTCTGGTCTTCTTGGAACCATGAGTCATCCGTCGAATTCCTGCTGTAGAAGACTCTTCTACCTGCCTTCCTACGGTAGGTCTCGTTGCTGAAGAAGCCTCAGCAAGGAAGCTCTCGATCAAAAGGGCTCGCTCCAGTACTCCTTCCCATGTCGGAATGCTGAGGGCGATTAGCGATGCCCTGATCTCTTGTCTCAATCCCTGATCAAAGGTCAGGGCCCAGAATAATGGGTCCCGTACCATGTCTGTCGAGTAGCGCGATAGATCGGTAAATCTCGCCGAGTACTGGGCGACCATCAAGCTGCCCTGCCGAAGCTGTAGAAGCTCCTAGATGCGCACCACACGGAGGGTGGATGGGACGAACTCCGAGCAGAAGAGGCTCTCAAAGTCAGTCTAGAGGATATATGCCTCATCGTGCACCTGGAGCATCAAGTTCCACCATCGGCCCGCTGCCGTGTGTAGTAGGCTCGCTGCGAGGATCACCATGAGGTCTGCTGGTGTCCTCACTAACCAGAAAACTCGCACCACTACCTACAGCCAGTCCTCAGTTGTCTGGGGGTCCGTCTCCCCGCAGAACCTAGGCGGTCGCTGGAGCTGAAACTTGTGTAGTGCACTAAGGTGACGTGCATCGTCAGTGGCTGGGGCTAGAAGCATCAGTGGATCGGCGGGTAGAGGTACCACCGATGCCTCAGCTGTCAAAGGGCCATGTACCGAGGCCTCGTCGCTTGGTGGGTTGTCGTCACGCTCAACTCTCGGAACCCCAGATGTCTGCCGTCGTGGGGACATCCTGAAAAGGAAGCAAGTGCGCCACGGTCAGAACAGTATACCTGGTGATCTGACACAAAGTAATCACAAATAAAACTTGAAACACACATGCAATCAATGTTTTCATGCATTAAGTCGGAAATCAAAAGTCAGGGTCCTGGTGTACGGATACGTCGGCCGCCACACCAACACTGGACTCCCTGAACAGATAACCACACCCAATACGCTTAACACTCTTACTTAACTTAGAAAAAGATCAGAGTCCAAAGTCCCGCGGTAGAACCGAACTCCTCTGATACCAATTTGTCACGACCCGCCCTTGGGGCCCATGTCGTGACTACCCCAAGACCGCCTTCCATAGGCCAGGGGCTGACGACTAGAACCAAGGCATAATTCCTGGTAAAAAAGGAAGGCATTGCCTTTGTATAGTAAACAAACACCACAGAACAAGCAAGTAGTACAAGTAAACACTAAGTAAAACTGAGTACAACAGTATGTGTGGAAAATTTAGTGGGCCAGTATACAAACCCAAACTGAAAGTAAAGTAAAACTGTAAAGGAAAAACAGTAACTGTAAAGTAGAGTCGCAGCGTTGAGCCATCCTCTGGAAGTCCCACCTGAAGGGTGGGTACAAATAGCCTCCACTGCTCCTCCGGTCAAGCCGACTGCTCCGAGTACATCCCGCCCAGTGGTCCCCATCCAGGTACCATCCTACTCCACAAACCTCAACCATGATCAGTGTTGTCCGTCATCTGCAACCAACACAACGTAGTGCGGGCATAGCCCATGCTGGGGTGAGTATAAGCTACTCAGTAGGGACCCCGAGACCCCCGAAGGTCTCCCAGAATCCACAAAGGATAATCCTCAAAGGAATGATACAATCACAAAGTAACATCTGACACCGCTTAGGTATATGCCCATACATATATCTAAGCCATCAATTCTCGTTCGATTCCAACATCTGAGCCCAAGTACAACCCAGTCCACACAGGAATGAAAAATGTAAATCGACACAGGATAGCACAACACAAACCACATAGGAATGCAAAACAGGATTCATCTCACACAAGTATACTTCTTCGTATGACGATAAAGATGATCAGATATTGCCACTGAATCATCTAAGCGGTCGGACCCATAAAGTATCAATTGGTACTAACCCCTGCAATTACCCACATAGGATCTTACCCACAAAGTATCGATAGTTAACTAACCCCCGCAAAGACCCACACAGGATCGGACCCACACAAGATCTGTAGGCACTGGCTCACACAGAACCGCTGAGCGCTGACCCACACAGGATTGGACCCACACAGGATCGGTAGCACTGATCCACGTAGGATCGCTGAGTGCTATAGTCGTCGCCGTTGAATCCACTGTGGATCTCTATACAGTCATCGTCGTCTTCACAGTCGCAAACGCAACCAGCTCTAGGGGTCCCGCACACAGCAAGCTCGTTCGGGAGGGTCCGCTCCACGAGTCGAGAGGCTGATACATCAACTGACACAAAGTACAAAGTTTATGTATCCAAAGGTTCTGTATCGTCAACAGGAACACAGCGTCACAGACGGCGCGTCAATCGGACGCCCGATCTGGAAGTTATTGGCTTTTTCGTCCTAGGGGTCTGGTTGGTTTTTAAGTGAAAACCAACCCGACCGTACTATACCTGCATCCAAACCTCGGGCAGAGTAAGCTAAAAGATCCGTCTCTCTATGAGGAAACCAACAAAGTCAAAGGCACGTCAATCGGACGTTCGGAGCTCAAGTTACGAGCGTTTCCGCTCCGAGGGCCCGATTGGTTTCGTGTACGAACCAACTCGGATGAGCCCAAACGATTCCTAAACCTTGAGTGCGATATACCAAAATGACCGTCTTGATCCAAGTATCACATAGAAACCGACGGTGCGTCGATCGGAGGCCCGTAGCACAAGTTATGGGCGTCCGACCGGAAGAGATTTGGTATTAAGGGGTTCGGACCCGGTCCCACCCGGCCCGATACCCCCAGGGTCGGCCCGAACCGGGTCGACCCGAACCGGATCCGAGTCCAGCCCATCAGGGCGTGGCCTGGCCGGAGCGGCTTGGGCACGGCCCGGCCCGGCCTGGGCATGGCGCGCTGGGCGCGCTGGCCAGGCGCTCGGCCAAACGGCCGAGCCGTTGGGGGGGGGGGGCTTCCCCCTGACTTTGAAACTGCGTCCCCCATTAAGGGGGGCTATTGAGTTGGCCGCCGGGGGTTCGTATCCCCCGACTTCTCCTTGACCGACTGGCCCTCTTGGCCGGCCGGCTTCTGCCGCCATGGGACCGATGACGACCGGTCCCCCCTGCTCCGACACCGGTGACCCGGAACCGGTTGCCGGTCTCCCTGCTCCGCCGCGGCCTGGAACCGGCCGCGACCTCGGTTTGTCCGGCACGGTGCATCGGCTCCGCACCCCTTCGCCGCGGCCCCGCTCCGTCCTCGGTGTCTTTGGGTTTCTTCAATGTGGCGCGATGATGTCGCGACCTTTTTCGGTTTCACAGCGTGGCGCGACGGCGCCGTGCATTCCTTGCCGTATGATCCCATTCCAATCCACATTAGAAACAATAACATAGATAAGGGAGGAGGGTCATCCATGTTTGTGCGGTCCTGCCCCCTCTCGTTAATCGATAGAAATTGGTCATATTTCACGTAGAACGTCAAGGTAGTAATCACGAACAAAATAAATAAATCCCCTACCTTGAGCGTAGCTTGAATGGAGGTTCATCATGGAAATAACCGTCGCAGAAGAAGACGTCACAGAAAAAGAGAGTCGCGTCGCGGGGACGACGTCGCGTCGTCGATCTATGAGGAATCCAGCGTTCTTTGCGTTCATCGCGTTCTTCGTCGAAGAGGAAGAAGTTCTTCAAGCTCGTAGCTTTTCTTCCAAAGATTCTCAAAGCAATAAGACTCCAACAAAAATAAAATAAGTCCCTTACTTATTTTATTAACACACTTGAGTTTGAAAAATCAAATGTTTGAATTAATCCATATAACTTATTATCACAAGTTTTCAAAGTTAATGAATGGTTATGGAAGGTTAGAGAAGGTGAAGGGGTAGGGTTCGTGTGGGCCCCACCACCTTCATAACCTCCAAATGGAAGTTGGGTGGTTTTCCCCAACTTCCACCCAAAGCTTAATCCACTTAGAGTAAAAATAAAATTGATGCATAATTTTATTTTTACTTTATACAAAAATTTAACAACTTCTCTCGTGTAAATGCAACTCTAGAAAAGGTGTTCCTAAGCATAAACCGGTGCTGAGATTCCATCGGTGACCTCGGAATTCGATTCCAAGCACCGGTTCAAGAGTTAGAATTTCCCGCTCGTTCGTTCGCTAAACGTACCCGAGCTAAACTTCGGATAGGAATTCCAGGCACACTGGGCCTCGGAATCAAGTGCCGTCAGAAACTGCGTTCTTGTAAAATTCCCAAGAAAATTAAGAAAAAATTTTCCTTGATTTTTACAGGTCTTTACAATTTCATAAAAAATATATTCATTATATAGAAAAAATATGTAATTCGACTTAGCCCAAGCATCCTCTGGGATGTATCACAAAGGATCTTGATCCATAGAATATAAGATGCCTCACCTATGTCCTTAATGCTGAAATAGTTTTTTATATAGTCTTTAATAGACTGTAAGATTGGTATGTTGTTTCTAATAAGAAATATGTAATCAAAATATACTACTAGTATAATGACTCTATTTCAACTAATTCTTTTGTAAAAACATGTTCCACATTCATTATTAAGGAAACCGAATTCTTTTATAGCTTCATTGAATAGAATTTTCCATGACCAGGATGATTAGTTCAATCCATAAATGTATTTGTGATACTTTGAAATATTTTGGCATCAACAGGATTCACAAATCAATTTTAGTTGTTCCATATTTACAAATTCTTGAAGGTTCCCATTAGGGAATTCAGTTTTGACATCCATATGCCAAATCACATAGTCATGGTTTGATGTTATAGCGAGTATAATTTTTAGGGATTTAAACATGGAAACCGATGAAAAGGTTTTATCACAGTCAATTATTTCACATTATTTAAACCCTTTAACAACTATACATTCTTTATAGGTATTTTATTTGTATCCCAAGTTATGTTTTCTCTTGAATAAACATTTTCATCAAATAGGGTTTAAATTAACGAGCACATTGACCCAAACCCAAACATGGTTCTTATACATGGAATCTATTAGAGAATTCATGGATTCTTACCATATTTCGTCTTCTGATATCTCTACAACATATTTGAAGGAGATAAATTCATCATTGTCAAACAATAATTTTTCACCATATTATATGACTATAAAACCATATATATTACGTTTTCTTATCTACCATTATCTCATACGTTGTACTTGTGTTCCAGGAATTACTTATTCCACAGTGACTTGTGGAATCTATATATGTACCAACTCTTGTGTATCCTAAGAATTAATATGAAAAAACTAAATCTTTCCCCAACTATCCTTTTTTAGTATGAGATCCATATCAAAAAATATTTCTTGTCTGGTGATAGTAAAATTATCATCTGAATGGGTTTATAGGTCGTGTCCCTTTTTTCCTTGGGATACCCTATCAAGATACAAATTGTGCTTTAGGGTTCTAACATGTTGTATTAGAAGGAATTAAAAAATATATCACAACCTTATACACATTTATTTTACAAAATTGGTTTATTGACACTCCATAAATCAAAGGAAATTATATTTTCCATTTTAGTTTGTACTCATTTAAATTTTTATGACTCATTTTGTAATCCATGTAAAGAAAATGGTATTGGATGATATGCATGACTCAACATTGTCCTTACAATGTCTATATAGGTACAATTAATCCTTTCACTAACACCATCCCAATGTGGTGTGTAAGGTGGAGTGAGTTGAGATAGAATCCCAAACTCCTGATCAAAATTCAATAATCTATTGGTTAATATATTCACCGCCTGGATCTGATCTATAGTTATTTATATTCATTCCAAGTAGATGGTATACTTCATTCATTATTTACATGAAATTCGAAAAGGACTCAGACATATACCTAATAAGGTATACATAATCATATATACTAAATACATTGGTAAAATTAATGATTTTATAATACCCACCTACAGCTTCTAATAGAAATGGTTCACACAGACATGTGTATACAAATACTAGTAGCTCTGTGGCCCTATCAACCAGTCCCAAAAAAGGTAGAGTGGTTATTTTTCTTCGTAAATTAGAATGCAATATTTCATCTGGTTTTAGCTCAGAAGGGTCTATTAAACCTACTTGAAAGAGAAATATCAAATTCTTCTCATTTACATGACCCAGATGGAGTTTCCATTACTTGGTGTTATATGAGTCATGTGAAACGTATTTGTTATCAATTTTTAATACTATTTTGTTTATTTAATACAAAAATAACAATATTTAAATGTGTCACATGACATCATATATATGTTGTCTCTATACAAGAAAAAAAAATTATTTCTAAACCTGAAAATAAACCCTTATACATCAAGGAATGATATAGAAATTATATTTTTGGTAACATTTTGAATATAATAACTTTTTGGAAACTAAAATTATCCCCATATGCAATGGAAGGTGTTATTCACCAATGGAAAGAGTCGACAACCTTTCACTATTGTAATGTCACATATCCACCTATCCCCTAGATGTATTTTTAAATTTATATGGTTCCTTGCATTTGGATATAAATGTTATCCCCAGAAACTATATCTATTACCCAATGTGTAGATATTTAAGGATTACACTCAATAAAAAAACAAATTTATCCTCCCATTGATTCATGGTGCAGTTCTTCTTCTGGTGCCTAGCTTACCATACAAAAAACATACTTCCTCTTTTTCCTTACCCTACCTATGGATATTCTTCTTCTTAGAAGGATGGTGCTCAGGAGAATTAGAATTTTTGTTAGTATTTGTCCCCTTTTAGTTGTTATTCCTTTTATTATTCACCATAAGTACTGTAGGTTTATGATGACCCATGTCCTTATCCACAGAATGAATCAAAGTAAGAAGTTATAAATAAGTCTTTTAATTATTTCTCATATTGTAATTAACAATAAAATTAGATACAGTTTTGGAGAGTGATGAATGTATGAGATCTCTACCCAACTCATCTGAGAAATTAATCCCTACGACGTCATATAATTCAATGTATATAGTAAGCATGACTTCATGAGACCCATATGGAAAAAAACTCTCCAAGCATAGTTATAAATAAATAATTGGAGGTATTGTGAATTTGTTGTCTTTCCTTCTCTTGATAGAGATCCTGATGGTTAGAGATCATGCTATACACATCCACACACTAATGTGGCATAAATATATCATTATACATGGGTGAAATAATGAATCATTGAACATCTGTGGAATTATTCAAATGTTTATCATAGAGTGATAACACATCATCACTTTCTTCATTACCAAGAGCATCACAAAATAGTTTATTCCGACACATAAAATTTCCTTTCATGGTGAAGGACAACACATTATCACCTTTTCCACTCTTTAAATTTTATACCGTTGAGAAGGTTATCCATCTCATGTATTGATCATAGTGATATGTTTGAATTCATTTTTTTTCTACAAAATTCAAATGACCATAATTTTAGTACATTATCTTATAATATTTATACGAATAAAAAAATATTAAATTTATTAATTTCCCACTATTTAATCGAAACTTAAAATCCATCACCGTTAGCTTTAAAATATCATGCCTCTTGGACATTCTATTTTCAAGGATCCATATTAATATTATAATTATCTCAACTTTATTTGGTTAATAAAATTGAATTGTTTTAGGTAGTAATTCCAAATGACAACTGAATTAACTCATAGTTGCTTGATCAGCTGAGTGGACTCCCCAATCATCCCAATCTTGAAATCCATAAATTGGATTTCATCAACTGTTTCTTCTTAGTTACACAATGTCTTTATTAGGAATTCATCCCATGATGCGAACTATGTTAAATCAACCCAAATAATCTTATTAAAATTACCCAATAATTTAAATCACCCCAAAATTTTCTCGTTAATCACTTTGAACATTCGTTCAATTTTAAATAATGTAGTGGAAGGCTATACTATCATAATATATGTAATTGAGGGATTTTATCCTTTTATAAATAAATATACAATTTTTATCTTCATTGAATCATTTTTTATATTAAGTGGATTTACTAAAGTGAATAACCATGTCTTATATAGTGTTCACCCATAATACAATTTATTTTAGTACTATCATGTGTGCTTGTTAATTCATTAATTCATGTGATCATGAAATAAAATCCATAATGAAATATCTATGAAACTTGAATAATGAAAAATAATAATGTCATATGATCACGATATTATACAAATGGTTGGTCTATCTAGAGGAATATTGACCAACCATTCACCTAAGAGAGATACACCTTGAACCAATTAATGTTCTTGTTACAACCTTCCACATGTCCACCTATGTGTCTATCTTGGATTGGTTTTATCAAGACACAAAACATGAAATTCCTCCACTATCATGATATCTCCACACAAAATATATTATTTTACTCGCACATAGGTGATGGAAAATGGTTTATAAAAAGAGACAAAGAGTGTGAAATACCTCGCATAATAATTAGAGAGAACACATGCCGACCAAAAATATAATTTAATACTAAATTAAATTAATCCAATACCATACAAAGGTTTGGTATATTTCCATGATCATCCATAATAAGGAAACAAATTACACAGTTAAAAAATAGCAGTAATTTCTTAATTGGTCTTATTTATGATAAAGAGTGCTCGAATGAAATTATAATCTTCTTTAAGTAATCAATTCATTCTTATTAATTCTTATCCAAATTTCCTTAACATTTTCATCCATAATTATTTTCAAAAAATAATTAAATTTATTTAAATGTAACTGTGTACATAAATGTACCTTGGGGGAAGCACGTGGAATACCTATCTCAATCTACCCATTATATATTATACTCGTATAATATTTATTCTTGTGATAAATGACATACATAAATTATCACATTCATTCATGGAGTGTAGTATCAACATAATGATTATATATATTACATGATTTTTATGTCATGTGTTATACTTCAATGATCATAGAGTAATCACTCTAATAAAATTCACACATGATATGAAGAACTGAACATTATAGAGAAATTAATTAAACATTTACATATATATATATATATATATATTAAATCCCATCAAAAGGTTTTTAATGTCAACATAATGAACACAAATAAGAACATGTTGATAAGGTTTACATTGCAAATAAATCAGTTATAATTTTATGTAATTTAGTATAAGAACCCGACATGTACAAGCGAGCCACATGGAATGAACTACTCTCACCTTCTATTCGAGGAACATTCCTAGGGACTTGGGGTGTAAACCATTCCATGGAAATTTGGGGTGCACAATGTGTATAGTGGGATACATAGATTGTGGTCTCCATATTACATGGTCACCAGTCATGTAGTCCATGTATGGAAATACATTGATTTTCTATGACTTGAAAGGACTAAACACTGTTTATATGGGCTGCACAACATGTAGTTTGGATGACCATGAACCCGGAGTCCCTATTCAACACATGGTATTAGATATTAAATCCCTCATGTGTAATGAATGCATATGTTTTGGATTAATTATGAACTAATTCCTGAGGTAATGAAGTCAACTACATGATATGTAACTCTTGATACATGGTGTGTACTCCTATATTATCTAGCCAAAATCCTCAGCACCTCCGTAAGAGTTCTTTTATTTTATTTAATTCATAAAATTAGTCATTTTGAGTAGATATTTGATAAGAATGGATGGATAATATGATCTTGAAATAAGTATTAAAAGAATGATTAAACATTAATTAAAAACTAAATGAAAAATTCACATGTTAATAAAATATATTTAAATAATTATAAATAATTATGCGCCAACTACAATAAAACATGTAGGTTCCTAGTGTGGTAGAAGCATGTGGTGGAAAGTGCCCAACATTACTTTTTTTCATGATTAAATATTAATACATGATTTTACACAACATTAAACATTGTGATAAATGTAAATAAATAAATTAATATATGAAATCGTTAATATATCGGAACAAGAGAGAGAATCATCCAATATTATTTTATAAATAATTTATTTAATTAAGTAATTACCTTGTTGGAATTATTTTCCCACTGATGGATTTGAAAATAGATATGATTTGTACCATCATTTCATAGTAGGAATCAAAAGTAGTTCCCCACTAGCGGTGATTGAAAACTATTCCAAAAAATATTTGAATGTCATCATAGGAATTACATAGTGGTAGCATAGAAGATCATATCGCTTGTGTCATCTGTCATTGATCGCCAAGAGAACAACATCCAAGGAATTATTTTTAGTCTATATATGCTTGAGAGTGGGAGGTAGAGGAAGATCAATCTTCATTATTTATAGGGTTCTTGTAGAAGGATAATCTTAATTGCTTGAAGGGATTCTCTTAATCCATTGTGCACAATTAAACAACTGAATTGACTGTGATAGAAAATAATATAATTAGGTGTATATAACACAAGGGTTATAAAAATAAAAATTACAGATTTTACATTTATTATTTATTTAATCCCTATATAACCCCATGGATAGTAATAATAATATGATTTTTATTACTTATTGACACATACTTAAAATTAAAATTAAATTAAATATTATTTCATAAAATATTATTCACAATTTATTATTTCCCATTGGACCAAAAAAACTCTGTCTCGCATTCCTCCAAAATATTTATCAGTCCATTAGTAATGAAAATTTATATAATAAATAAATATTTTTGTTTTATTCTCTAACGATTGAATAAATATTATCTTCACTAAATAGAAAATAAATATTTATTAAATATTTCTCTCACAGTATACTTTCTAAAATAACTTATGATGGAATATAAGCTACCAGAAAACCATTAATACTAATTAATCCACATGAAGGGAATAATATTAATCAATATTATTAAATAATAAATAATAATATGTTATTTAAATGAGATTATGGACACACTTAGTGTGTGACCCTCTAGGACCCTATCTCAATAAAACTAGGTAAAGTAGGCTAAAGTCCAATGTTAGAATCTATAAACATATCGAGGATCCCATAGAGAAATAATTTAATGTCGCAACAACATAATACCTTATACAAATACATACTATAAAATATAATACCTTTATCTTGATATCCCTAATCAAGTGGGTTGTATGCCGATTTCATCAACCTATGTGCTCATTATCTCTTTATTTGACTTCCTAGAAATTAATCTTACCTATAGAACAATATGGTCGTGGATATATTTAGGATATATCATTTCCATCGTAGGATGTGACATATCAACATCCATTAAATCATATAGGGGATAAGTCCTTTCTCACATTATTCATTAATGAAATATTAATCATGATTCACTCAATGTAACCTACCTCAAAACAAACATATATTGTTACAGTTTTTGTCAATACATAATATTTCATGACTCATAATAATCATTAATAATTGTCTTGAATTATAAGGATCAATACAAATGTCAGTAGATAAGATCATCCAGTGATACATAAAAATGTGGATTTCATATTTGCGGGTCTCTTCCACATAATATACTACACTGAATATTTCCAAGGGAACACACCATGAAAAGGTTCCTCAATGTCTTATGAGTCTCTACCTGTCACACCCCAATCTCAGAAACATATTTATTTAATTATATTTCAAGTCTTAGTCCCTTTAGTCAAGGTTTGAATTGAAACCCAGTCGAAAGTTTTGATATTTTAAAAATTATTGGAGAATTTTTTTAGAATCACACGGTTTCCGTACAATTAGTTGTAACTGTATGGAGAGGATATGAAGAAGGTTATGTTCAGATATAACCAACCAAACGGAATGCAGAATTTTTTTTGATGATCTTAGGTAAGTGTGAGGCTTTACCTCCCGGGGTAGAGGGAACTTCATGGCTTCCACACGGTTTGGAAAACCATGCAGCCAAACTGTGCAGTTGGCCTAGAATAATTAAAACATAAAATTCTTTTTTACCATATCCCCATATTTACCTAAATTAATCCTCGTACATACCCTTCATTTTTTTCATACCATGGAGTCCCAACACCCCTTCTACCCATGATCTCCTCCCCCAAGTTGTCTCCACTTGGATTCCAAAGTATGTTTTAGGGTTTTTGGTTATATTTTCCTTCTTTCTCTCCTCCCCTCATCTATTTCTTGGTTCTCTTTTGGTTATCCATATTTTGGATGAACCCTAATGATATGGTTTTTGTGTTATCTTGTGTTTCTTATATTCTTGGGATTTCAGTTTGTTCCTAGAGGGAAAATATTTTGTTTCCAGAGGATTTTTAATTTTCGCACATATTTAGTAGGTGTTTCTACACATTTTATTCCATTTTAAATCCATTAAATTATTGGGTTTTCTAGATTAATTCTTAAATCATGTTCTTACCCCTATTATAATCATAGTTGATTATTGATAGCATTTTATTTTTGAATGGTTTGAAGGAAAATTGGTTCTAAATTGTTATTTTAAATATTCCCTTGTGTTTCCTTTCCTTTGGTTTTGGATAATTGTTATTTTATTTTAAAATGGTTATGTTTGATTTTTTGGGTAGGGTATTCCTAGATAAATGATGTTGTGGAAATTGATTGGATAGGGTTATTTGGATTTATGAAACATGGTGTTTTAATTTAAATGAGTTATTATTCTTATAGATGGTGTGTGTGTGTGGTTTCTTTAAGAATTGGTCTAGGGAGGACCACTTTTTCTTTTCTATTGAATATGGGCACATCCATGGCTGCAGAGAGTGCACCCATGGATGGTCTTACAAATGATGATTAAATTTAGAGTGGGATATTTCGCAAACCATATTATTTCAATAAAGAAAACCAATATACTATTTCCATCTCATTGGATTAATGATTCCATGGTTTCTAAAATGGATTTGGTGGTTTCGAAAATTCTATGGAAGGTTTTGACACATCTATTGTTTGTTAAATACGAAATTGTTTCTTAAAATGGTTGAAATATAGCTCAGAACCATAGTGTGTGTTGTTCATGTTTCAAACTCATTTTCATGGTATGTTTGATTTGAGATACGGCCCCTTTTGTAAAATGTGTCGCATTTGGGTGTATGTTTGAAACATAAATGCTGAATGGAAAGGGCGTAGTTAAAATGGAATTTCTTATGTTTGGAAATGGTTTTAGGGTGTTTTTTTGTGAATGTACCCAAGGTGGGTATAAATAAGTGCTTGTTCAGCATTTTGAAATTTCTTCGGTAAAACCCCTCATGAGTTAGGTATTTTTCCTCATTAGTGGATCATGAAATGGAAAGATTCCTCATTATGGGACTTCCTCGTATGGTAATTATTTTGAGGAAAGGGGCTAACCATTGAGGTGGCTAGGGTGGTACCAGATTGGGGTGATGTGTTTGGATATATATATATATATGGATTGTTGTTTGATTATATTGAACACGCCCCTAAGAAGTATACAAGGGATCCTAGAATAGTGAATAGTCTACTAAGAATGATTTATTCACTAGTCTAGGTTATTGTACTAGCTTATTTCCCATAGCGGGTTGGACTTGGGTTTATTGTTATGGGATTGGGCCCCTCAGCCAGGCCAGGTAGGGAGGCGGTCGGGTAGTATGACATTATGAAGTCCATGAGTAGGTCATTCCTTCAAGATGAATCACATGTATAGTACATTATTTTCTTCCTCTAAGTTAGTAGGATTTCCCGTCTTTCCCCGTTATATATATTTCAAGAGCAGTTTACCTCATTTTGTAGAATATTATTCTTTGTACCTATATTTGGTATTTTTTTATAATAAATGTGATTGTGTGCTTGTTGAAATTGAATTTATAAGTTGATATTTTGAAAATAAATAACATTCCCCTTTTCCCTTATTGTGGCTCATTTTAAATTATGAGGGAAACAATGAATGTTTTTTAATCCGATGTAATTATGAAATCTATTTTTTATAAACATATTTCAAACTATTATTAATGGAATGTTCTTGGAAATGGAATTTCATTGATTCTCCAGTGCTTCCTACTAAGTTGTTGGCTCACACCATACCTATACCACTTGGTGTCGGTAGGCATGAGATGTTTTGTAGTTTCATCATTAGTTCAGGTTTTCTAGAATATTCTATCTCTTGGAGAATGGATTTTCTTGTGGCTGGGGGTGACCAAGAGGTCACATGGAGATCACGTGGTAGTATTTCAGTGTGTTCGTTTTAGTTTTAGTTTTGTATTTTAGTTTTAATCTTGTTGTTCTGTATCTTATAAGTGAACCTATTTATATTATTGGTTGAGATTCAGTTGTTGGCGTCATGCATTCTCAGTTTGTTTGGTTTATTTTTCTGGTCTTGGATTTCCTTGTTTGGCATAAATTTTCCCCCTTTTTTATATGTTTCGATGATAGGAACTTGTTTCTAGCCCCATGGGGATCAGGAACTCCCTTCTGGCCATGTCTCTGATCAGATTGGGTAACCGGTTGAGTGTCGACCCAGGTTGGTTTGTGAAAAAATGGTATCAAATGGGGTTCTTGGTATTTGGGGGTGTTTAATAGAAGGATATTTGGACTGTCAGTACACAGTATGTAGGTGAGGGTAGAGCATTGAAAACTCTTTCTCACACAGATCCTTGTGTTACCAAGGGTATTTTAGGGTTTGAGTCTTTTTTCTTGGGTTTTGTTTGTATTGAGGGATTAAAATGGTGGCCATTCAGGTTATATTATGGCCTCACTGGGGGTGGTGACCCTTATGGAGTCCAAGTTCATGGTTGAGGGTCCTCTTAGTGTTATTCCTTTCTCAGGGGGTGGCTCACCAGCATGTTTCGAGGTTGGGCATATGCGCTAGTTTCTTATTTAAGAGGTTTGTTATTGGTTGTGTTTCATTTAGATCTCATTTGATGCGAGTTTACGTTAAAGATGAAAGTGGGTTTGAAACGGAAAAATGATTTCATTCGAATTATTTTAGAAATGGTGAAGTTGGTTCTTAAATAGAAATTTTTTTGATTTCTAAAATTGGGTTTATCATTGGATTTGATAAGGAAAATTAATATTTGATCCTCGGTACTTTTTATGGAGAGTCATATTTGTGTGGCTATGTAAATAGAGTGAGTGGGGGAACTAGTCTGTTGATTATGTAAGTGGGATTGGATTAATGTACATGTGATGGTCCATAAGATTACATGGTTGAGATTTTAGAATTTAAGGATTGGTTTGAACTTTATATAATAAATTTTAATAAGAATATGATTTCAAAAATTGGTTTTTCATAAAAATTGGGTTTCAACATTTTAAAAATAGTATTAAAATGTGGTGATTTTTAAAATTTATATGAAATGAGATTTTTAAAAATTGTGTGTTTAGTTATGTCAGAGTTTTTGCAGCCACATAGCTATTAGTTTTGGTCTCAGGGTGTTTATTTTATATATATTTTGGCTTGATGCAAGTTTTGGTTTTTGTTTCTCCTGTTTTTCAAAATATTCCACCAAGAAAGGTCCCCAACATTGCTAAAGATTCATGCCCAGTTTTTGGTTATTTTGAGTGTTTCATATCTATCGAGGTAATATAGGTCTGTTATAAGAAGGTTTCTTGATGTGGAAGGGAAGTGTCTCTGTGTTGCTGGGAACTCCCATGGTTGTTAAGTTTTGTGTCGTATTGGGTCTGTCCAAATTTTCAATTTTGGACTAGTGGCGGTTGAATATCTCACAATCAATTGAATTTGGAGGTAGACGGTGGTTAACAGTATTTGGGAGGGTTCCTCATCTAGTGGAGAATTTATGCTAGAGGAACCTGTTTTTGAAATGCTATCAATTTGGATCTATCATCCAATTGGTCTGATCAATTTCTAGTGTGTCGTAGCTATGGACGCTTTGGGTATTCTAAGACGTAGTGGTGTATCTATTTGAAAATGTACCACTATTGTGGTCATTTGAATTGTTGGATGGAAGAAGGAGTTTGGATATGAGGATGCTTGTTCCCAACTTTGAGGTAAGAGATACTTCATCCATCAGATCCCCAGCCGCAGGTCTCAAGGTGAACTTCATGCATAGTCAGGAGTTGCTGAGGGTGTGTAGAGACCCGAAGCTTGATGTACCTGGACATTACATTACATTTGCGGAACACTTAGTACATAATAAAAACACACACACAAGGATCTTAATAGTTTAGTGTCTTTGGAAGCTCGAAACGTAATCTTCTAATCGTGGTGAAAGATCTTCAACATCTCCTATAAAGATCTTCCCTTTTTTTTACCTAAAACCATTATTTATATCCTAGGGAAAAGAAAACATAAAAGGGTGAGCTCAAATGCTCAGTAAGGGTAAACAAAAGAAATATCAATCACATCGTATTCATAAGAACATAACATTTTGGAAATCTTAACCTGCAAAAGAGATCATAATTTCATAACATGGGATAAATCATGGCAGTGAAATGTAATCACAATAATCATAACTTAAAACATGAAACTTTTTGGCATTCACACATAATCATAGAGAATCATTTCTTGTTAGTCAAGACTCATTGCCAAGACTATCTTAGTGGACAAAGTCCCTTTCTGAATCGAGTAACCCTCGTTTCAGTCCCGTTTCACTGAACCGGTATAACCTACCGTTCCAGCCCTGTCTATCTCATGAGATATAAAATCTTTACCCAATGCATTGGAGGGAGATTTAGGTCCCACCCATCTCATAATTATACCATTCTTATGTGTGCCACAAAATCATAAATCATACATCATTTCATAACCCATGTAATAAAAATGGGATTCTTAAACAACATGACATCATAAAACCATTAATATAAGATAAAGGAATTCATAAACATAATTCCATCACAACATAGTCAAATCAATGTAAAAATATGGATAGAAACAGAACCCTTTATTATCTTAGATGGAAAATAATTTTGATAAAACACTTGAAATGAATTCTTGAGGAAAATATCCTTTCTTCTTCAAAATCAATTTCTTTTCACAAATCATCATGCAATTTTAAAAGAAAGAGATTTTATTAAAAATAGTCATGAAATCTTTTGGAGGAAGCTTCATGAAAATAAGTCTTTATAAAACCGTAAAAATCCGTTCGTGCCGTTTAAGTTAAAAAAAACATTCTTCGTACTTTTGTCGGAAAAGTCAAAAAGTACCTCGTACGAAAAACGACAAAAGATTACTTTAATATCTTTTAATAAAATCTCACCGAAGGGTAAAATTGGATTTAAACTATTGTAAGTGGATGGAAACAATATTACATATTGATGTAACATGGATGTGGATGATAAAATACACCCCAGTAAATGCCAAAGTAAAAAAAATCTCGGATAAAAATGAGATTGTGATATTTTCCTTACCTTAGGTCCGATTTGCTTCGTAAGTGTCCAAACCTCCTGTATAATGATTTAAATAATTTAATTGACTTATTACAGAATCATATTCATTGTTATGATATCATATATGGTTCACTTATGACATTATATTACCCGTTCTTTTGTAAATTCCATGTTAAAGAAGCGTTTTGGGTAAAATCGTTTCATTTATCGTAGGTGTTTTGACTTGTTGTTCTTGACATTATTATTACTTAAATAATGATTTACTTACTTCCAGAATATAAAATATGATTTTTATATCATATATATTCAGTATATATATATATATATATAATAGATAGATAAATGAAATGAAAAACACCGTTCATGGAGACGGTAGTCCGTACGTACGCATGAACGTTGTTTTCCTTTCCTTATTTTCTTGAATGGAAGTAAGTAGATTACATACATATATATATACATAAATCCAGTAGCTTTATAATGTCATATATTTCATTATTATTTCTTATATATACTTTATAATCATTCTTAAATGGTTAACATGGAGAATGAATCTCATCGCGTCGTGGAGACGGTAGTCCGTACGTACGCACGAGCGATGATATCATTTCCATAAATATTGAATTGAATTGGAGTGGATTATACAATATATCTGAATCAATATGATGTTGTAATAACTATGTATAGTTATTCTTTACACCATTATACCCATCCATGTAAGGTGGTGGTGGAAAATAGATTACACCAAGGCGTGGAGACGGTATTCCGTACGTACGCACGCACGGTGATTTCTTTTTCCGTAGGATGGATAGATGGTGAAATAGGGTTGTTTAGTACTTATAATAACATATAAGTATATGAGTGATACTGATGTTATTACTTCATAATGAAACAACCTAAGAAGAAGAAGTGGAAGAAGAAATAAAGATGAAAGAATTGGTAACGGTAATTACCTCTTCTTTGAAGCGCCTCTTTGAGACCTCCTCTTAGGGCACTAAAATTGGTCTTTGAGGAAGACCAGAACCTCTAGGATGTTGATAGGGAAGTGGAGAAGAGATTTTGGCAGGGGTTGGCTGAGCGTGAGTGCTCAAATTGGTGTGAGGAGGAGGGGGAGGAGGTGTCCTTTTATAAGGGAGGAGAGAGGAACCTTAGGAATACCTCAAAATATTATTTTATATTAATGTCAAAATCGGTTTATAATGGTTCCAAATGGTCTTATTTCGAAGCTAAAGTGGGGATGGGTCGAAATCCTATCAACCAATAAGATTTAGACAAGTTTAGGGTATTATTTTAACCTTATCAATTAGATTTAACTCTAAGTTAAATAATTTAACTTTTACCGTGTCTTTTTGTTTTCTTTCACTATATGGTTAATACACTTACTATAACATGCCAAAAGAACCCCAAATTGTTTATTATTAATACATATATCATTATCTAAGTCATTTGGTAGAACCTTAGATTTTTAGGAATAAAATAACAATTAATAATAGAATATTTGATTTAAAAACTATTTTGTGTCAATTTTGACATTATTTGATATATGATTTTTGTGAAAGTCATAACAGAATTATATGTTCGAACCAAGTTGATAAAATCAACACTAATATATCATTGTAACCTAGAAAATTAGTGTAATTTATAAAAAGTCTCAAATGACATTTATTTTAGTCTTTATAACACCAATTATGTCAATATTTCATTAATAAGATAATTACTGCATCATCTTTGTGTCATAAATAAATTTAATTATTTGATGTCTAAAAATTACAAATAAAATACCATCATGTAGGAAATCTTTTTATATTTCTAATTAATATTTACAATAGAATTTAGCTTATGTATAACTCTATATTAAAAATGTTTTAGTAAATAAACTTTGATTTTAACTCTTTTAACTCTTCTTTGAATTAAATAATAATAAATGTCCTAATCTAATCCAAGTGGGCCTAAATGGTCATATTTTATTCCTAAGCTTGTTTTCGGTAGAATTAAACTTTTCCAATAGAATTAGGACATGTGTTAGGGTAATAGTAATATCATATTTACCCTTAGTTACCCTATTTACCATTAACAGCGGTAAAAAAAGTAAAAAGTTACTATTCACCAAAAAATTATTTTTATCTCATTGAACCACATTTTACTTACTGATATCAACCATGTCTGTCGGATTTTCGAAATTCCATTCACAGAAGCGGTAAAATTAAGTTTTATGCAAAATTCAGTTTTTAACCTACCACTTAGTGGTTTCACTATTCATCAAAAATTTAAGTTTTTCAGAAAAATGCCAAAATTTCACCCTAAGCTATAATTGATATTCCAAATTAAAAAATGATTTCTATTTTACAAAATTACCAACATATAAGTTGCATTAATTAAATTAATTTCCGCTGTCACAACAAATAGCGTGTTTTTAAGAGATAATAACTATCAAAAGATTGACACTTGTTTATAACTGCTTTAAATGTGAAATTACATCCAATGACTAACATTGTATTAAATTGTAAAAATATATTCTAAATATACTTTAAAACCACTCAAATTCTTAATTTATCACTATTAATTATTTCGATTAAAAAAGTTGTGTTTTAATTAAAATTTAGTAATTTTCACTATTCATCAGAATATGAAAGTTATCCGAAATGTACCAAAATTTCACCTTAGGCTAAATTCAATACTCCGAATCCATAAATGAAGTCCATTTTGAGAGCTAAAATTTCTAAAATTTTAAAAAGTGGATACTACTATTCATAACGGCTAGTTTTAATAATATTTTAATAGCATATCGTTGTTTCGTGAAACTCAGTATTGCGTACTACACACGCTATCGAGGAAGGTTGCGATTGCGTGTAATGCAAGGCAAGTCAAGGATGCGTGTTGTGCAAGCTCCTTTTGGTGTAGCGTACAACACAAGACATTAGTGAAATTAAAAAAAATATTTTTCATAAAATCTTGGGCTGTTACATTCTACCCCCCTTAAAATGAATTTCGCCCTCGAAATTCGTCGGGGTTATAAATGGTTTACTATTTGAAAGTTTCTTTAAAGAAGCCCACATCGTAAAAAGGAATATCAAAACCAATATTTAAAAAAAAAAGTATGAAACGTAACGGTTACCCAAATAAACTAATCACTGGGTTTCCACATAGGTGAAAATATGGATATGGAAGAAAAATCTAACCATCATGTTCTGATGGAGAGTGGTAGAGAACATGGCTATGGAAAATACAACAATCACAAATCCATAAATTTGTGACGATCTAAGGTACCATCCGATTAATCAGATATAAGATCACTAGGACAACATTTTTGGTTTTCAAGATCGTTTCCCTAAAGTTGAAGAATTTGAATTAGAATAAATACTTTCTTTATTTTGGTACAGTCGCACTATTGTTCATGCCTTGAACAATTTCCACTTCATCTCTTAAATAAATGAAGTTGAATTTGTCATTCGTGAAGTGTTAGCAGATCATGTGATAGAATGACAGGTCATTCCATCTGTCTTAAACAAAAGGTTAGCAAAAATTATATACATAAGTCGATCTATAGTGAGATTAATCATATATGGTTCCTAAAATGGACTTATACTTCATATATCATATTGCTTAATATAATAAAACTAGTTTCTACTAAACAGGGACTTCCTGTAGGCCAGTGGTAGGCGATAAAGGCCAGCCGCACTTCAGTTGTGGGTTCGATTCCCACAGCCTTGTCCGAAGCGATGGGCTGTCTCCCGTCCTGCAGGTTGTCCTTTTTCTAAAACTACATTACTATAACTTCCCATCAATAATATCGAAAATATTCTATCCTTAAACAATACTAACTTATGTCCAACATAATCCATTCTAATATTTAGGCTTATCCATAATACTGCAGTCCACTCTCATAATATAGTGAAAACGATAACCAGAGATTTAATACTGTCGTTAATCCCCATATATATGTCTTGTTGGTCACATTCCAAACATTCAAAGGCCTTAATCATGTATTCTCTTGAATACCTATTGAACCTTAGTGAAAACATGAATGCAGTTAAAAGTTAACACTTTCCACATACCAAAATCCTCAAAATTCTATATACTCAAACCATGATATAACCTTCTCCTTATATCAGTCATGAGCTCATGAATACAATCAAACACCTCATTATCTTATTATTCCATCATTATGCGCATATAATCTATCTTCCAAAAATATCTGAATAACCTTTCATGGATAGTGGTACCATTAATCATACACTTTCATAACTCAAGGAAAGGAAACAATGTAACAATCCTTAGACGTCTCTTTATTCCATAGTACCATGAGATTTCTTATACAACATTACACATGATAAACATGTAATCATTCCACTACATTCTTAAACCATTGACCGAGCTTCAAAAATTCTTTCATCTCACATATCATTTGTAGTCTCTTCATTATCATCAACATAAATACTTCTCATACGACCATACTGATTATCTTCATGAGACTTTCCCTTAGGGCATTGGTTTTCATAATGCCCGTACATTCCACATTTAAAACATTTAACCATTTTTGATGTCGTAGTAATACCATTATCCTCATCCATGGTGTTAACTGAACCTTTTCCTTTGCACTTACTTGCTTTGTGTCCTTCTTTTCCACACCCAAAGAATCTTCCAGTTCCTTTGAAACATTCTCCTTGATTCCTCTTCCCACATGATTTACATAGGGGAAATTGAACTTTCTTTCCTCTATGATCATCATGAAACTTCATCTTTCTCTTATTAGCCGAGTCATGAAACTTACCAAATTTTACTTTATTGATCATATTTTGAGATTGCTGATTCGGCATAATAATGATGTTTGGACTTCCAAATCCCATTTCATTTTGTTTCTCATGAAAAATATCATTCCATTGTCCATCATATCCTCCATTATCGTGAATCACCTTGTTTCCAGCCATTTTCTAAAACCCAAAAAGAATAGTGTGAGAGGCAAAAATCATGCTAGGGAAAACAACATAATAAAGGGGGAGTACCTTCAATATCTAACATCTTAGGTTTAATTCTATGATTGTTAGCGTAATTCTAGTACTATAACCTATACTTATACTTAACCTTAGGGACATCCCTAGACATACCTTAGAAATATCTCTAGGGATCTCACTAAAGTACTCGCATCCTAGTTTACAAAGGTTGACTAAACCTTTCCTCTGATACCAACTGTAACGGTCTGGAATTACTTCCAGTAGACTATAATTGATACCTATCAGGGAAATCCATGGGCGGCTACACCCCCTGGGCGGGGCACACCACCATCCCCAGTGGCAGCCATTTCCTCATGAAGCCCTTGGGCGGAGAGCCATTCTTCGTCCAACGCTCACATGTGAGAGTTCCCAAGGATCGGATACATTCCTACCTCCTTTGCCTCTGATACCAACTGTAGAGACCCGAAGCTTGATGTACATGGACATTACATTACATTTGCGGAATACTTAGTACATAACAAAAACACACACACAAGGATCGTAATAGTTTAGTGTCTTTGGAAACTCGAAACGTAATCTTCTAATCATGGTGAAAGATCTTCAACATCTCCTATAAAGATCTTCCCTTTTTTTTACCTAAAACCTTTCTTTATATCCTGGGGAAAAGAAAACATAAAAGGGTGAGCTCAAATGCTCAGTAAGGGTAAACAAAAGAAATATCAATCACATCGTATTCATAAGAACATAACATTTTGGAAATCTTAACCTGCAAAAGAGAGCATAATTTCATAACATGGGATAAATCATGGCAGTGAAATGTAATCACAATAATCATAACTTAAAACATGAAACGTTGTGGCATTCACACATAATCATAGAGAATCATTTCTTGTTATTCAAGACTCATTGCCAAGACTATCTTAGTGGACAAAGTCCCTTTCTCAATCGAGTAACCCTCGTTTCAGTCCTGTTTCACTGAACCGGTATAACCTACCATTCCAGCCCTGTCTATCTCATGAGATATAAAATCTTTACCCAATGCATTGGAGGGAGATATAGGTCCCACCCATCTCATAATGATACCATTCTTATGTGTGCCACAAAATCATAAATCATACATCATTTCATAACCCATGTAATAAAAATGGGATTCTTAAACAACATGACATCATAAAACCATTCACATAAGATAAAGGAATTCATAAACATAATTCCATCACAAAATAGTCTAATCAATGTAAAAATATGGATAGAAACATAACCCTTTATTATCTTAGATGGAAAATAATTTTGATAAAACACTTGAAATGAATTCTTGAGGAAAATATCCTTTCTTCTTCAAAATCAATTTCTTTTCACAAAACATCATGCAATTTTAAAAGAAAGAGATTTTATTAAAAATAGTCATGAAATCTTTTGGAGGAAGCTTCATGAAAATAAGGCTTTATAAAACCGTAAAAATCCGTTCGTGCCATTTAAGTTAAAAAAAACATTCTTCGTACTTTTGTCGGAAAAGTCAAAAAGTACCTCGTATGAAAAACGACAAAAGATCACTTTCATATCTTTTAATAAAATCTCACCGAAGGGTAAAATTGGATTTAAACTATTGTAAGTGGATGGAAACAATATTACATATTGATGTAACATGGATGTGGATGATAAAATACACCCCAGTAAATGCCAAAGTAAAAACAATCTCGGATAAAAATGAGATTGTGATATTTTCCTTACCTTAGGTCCGATTTGCTTCGTAAGTGTCCGAACCTCCTGTATAATGATTTAAATAATGTCATTTACTTATTACAGAATCATATTCATTGTTATGATATCATATATGGTTCACTTATGACATTATATTACCCGTTCGTTTGTAAATTCCATGTTAAAGAAACGTTTTGGGTAAAATCGTTTCATTTATCGTAGGTGTTTTGACTTGTTGTTCTTGACATTATTATTAATTATATAATGATTTACTTACTTCCAGAATATAAAATATGATTTTTATATCATATATATTCAGTATATATATATATATATAATAAATAGATAAATGAAATGAAAAACACCGTTCATGGAGACGGTAGTCCGTACGTACACATGAACGCTGTTTTCCTTTCCTTATTGTCTTGAATGGAAGTAAGTAGATGATATACATATATATATACATAAATCCAGTAGCTTTATAATGTCATATATTTCATTATTATTTCTTATATATACTTTATAATCATTCTTAAATGGTTAACATGGAGAATGAATCTCATCGTGTCGTGGAGACGGTAGTCCGTACGTACGCACGAGCGATGATATCATTTCCATAAATATTGAATTGAATTGAAGTGGATTATACAATATATATGAATCAATATGATTTTGTAATAACTATGTATATTTATTCTTTACACCATTATACCCATCCATGTAAGGTGGTGGTGGAAAATAAATTACACCACGGCGTGGAGACGGTATTCCGTACGTACGCACACGCGGTGATTTCTTTTTCCGTAGGATGGAGAGATGGTGAAATAGGGTTGTTTCATACTTATAATAACATATCAGTATATCAGTGATTCTTATGTTATTACTTCATAATGAAACAAGCTAATAAGAAGAAGTGGAAGAAGAAATAAAGATGAAAGAATTGGTAACGGTAATTACCTCTTCTTTGAAGCGCCTCTTTGAGACCTCCTCTTAGGGCACTAAAATTGGTCTTTCAGGAAGACCAGAACCTCTAGGATGTTGCTAGGGAAGTGGAGAAGAGATTTTGGCAGGGGTTTTCCGAGATTGAGTGCTGAAATTGGTGTGAGGAGGAGGGGGAGGAGGTGTCCTTTTATAAGGGAGGAGAGGGGCACCTTAGGAATACCTCAAAATATTATTTTATATTAATGTTAAAATCGGTTTATAATGGTTCCAAAGGGTATTATTTCGAAGATAAAGTGGGGATGGGTCGAAATCCTATCAACAAATAAGATTTAGACAAGTTTAGGGTAAAATTTTAACCTTATCAATTAGATTTAACTCTAAGTTAAATAATTAACTTTTACCGTGTCTTTTTGTTTTCTTTCACTATATGGCTAATACACTTACTATAACATGACAAAAGAACCCCAAATTGTTTATTATTAATACATATATCTTTATCTATGTCATTTTTCCGGACCTTAGATTTTTCAGAATAAAATAACAATTAACAATAGAATGTTTGATTTAAAAACTATTTTGTGTCAATTTTGACATTATTTGATATATGATTTTTGTGAAAGTCATAAAAGAATTATATGTTCGAACCAAGTTGATTAAATCAACACTAATATATCATAGTAACCTATAAAATTAGTGGAATTCATAAAAAGTCTCAAATGACATTTATTTTAGTGTTTATAACACCAATTATGTCAATATTTCATTAATAAGATAATTACTGCATCATCTTTGTGTCATAAATAAATTAAATTATTTGATGTCTAAAAATTACAAATAAAATACCATCATGTAGGAAATCGTTTTATCTTTCTAATGAATATTTAAAATCGAATTTAGCTTATGTATAACTCTATATTAAAAATGTTTTAGTAAATAAACATTGATTTTAACTCTTTTAACTCTTCTTTGAATTAAATAATAATAAATGTCCTAATCTAATCCAAGTGGGCCTAAATGGTCATATTTTATTCCTAAGCTTGTTTTTGGTCGAATTACACTTGTCCAATAGAATTAGGACATGTGTTAGGGTAATAGTAATATCATATTTACCCTTAGTTACCCTATTTACTATTAACAACGGTAAAAAAAGTAAAAAGTTACTATTCACCAAAAAATTATTTTTATCTCATTGAACCAAATTTTACTTACTGATATCAACCGTGTTTGTCGGATTTTCGAAATTCCATTCACAGAAGCGGTAAAATTAAGTTTTATGCAAAATTCAGTTTTTAACCTACCACTTAGTGGTTTCACTATTCATCAAAAATTGAAGTTTTTCAGAAAAATGCCAAAATTTCACCCTAAGCTATAATTGATATTCCGAATTCAAAAATGATTTCTATTTTACAAAATTCCCAAACATATAAGTTGCATTAATTAAATTAATTTCCGTTGTCATAACAAATAGCGTGTTTTTAAGAGATAATAACTATCAAAAGATTGACACTTGTTTATAACTGCTTTAAATGTGAAATTACATCCAATGACCAACATTGTATTAAATTGTAAAAATATATTCTAAATATACTTTAAAACCACTCAAATTCTTAATTTATCACTATTAATTATTTCGATTAAAAAAGTTGTTTTTAATTAAAATTTAGTAATTTTCACTATTCATCAGAATATGAAAGTTATCCGAAAAGTACCAAAATTTCACCTTAGGCTAAATACAATACTCCGAATCCATAAATGAAGTCCATTTTGAGAGCTAAAATTTCTAAAATTTTAAAAGTGGTTATTACTATTCATAATGGCTAGTTTTAATAATATTTTAATAGCATATCGTTGTTTCGTGAAACTCAGTATTACGTACTACACACGCTATCGAGGAAGGTTGTGATTGCGTGTAATGCAAGGCAAGTCAAGGATGCGTGTTGTGCAATCTCCTTTTGGTGCAGCGTACAACACAAGACATTAGTGAAATTAAAAAAAATATTTTGCATAAAATCTTGGGCTGTTACAGGTGCATGGAACCTCAACCTGAAGTCATGTTTTCTGATTTGGGAAAGAAATACCCAAAACATTATTCTTCCATTCCCAACAACATTGACTTCTCATACTTGTGCGTTGGTGTGATGAACTCGTTCCACTACTGTAAAAGAAACATTATCTACCTCAAAGGTGGCTTTCAAAACTGTTGTGTTACTTGAGTGGTATTGGGGTCTTGAATGATTTTTTTTGGTTTTGAGTTTGGTTTCAGCCATGTTTTTAGGGGGTGTTCGAAATCATGATATTGTTGGGAGGTGTTTCTAGGACCTTTCATAAATTGTTCACCTTTAAGGCATTTTTCCAGTTATGTCATTGCAGGGTTGATCGGTCCTTTTGGAGGAAATTGGGTATATTCGGTTTAGGGAGTTCCCTCATTGCCCCCCCACCCCGAGGGGGGATGGTGGTGTGTTTGGGTTTCAAAGGCCTCTGTGTTAGTGGAATTCTTATGTTGGGGAGAACCCTCCAATGTTCTACCCTCAATATCATGTTTTGTTTTTTCTTGAATATGTCTACTGTGACGTGTGTTGGGAATCATACCCACAAGGATTTGGATTTTACTTGTTTTTACTGGTAATGGACTCGAGTTGTGTTAACTATTTGATTGGTGACTTTATGGTGGCAGTTTGTGTCTATGGTGGGGAAAATTTTCACAAACTAACCTCATATGCTCCTTTATTTTGATCTATTTATTGTATCGATTCCTTTAGTTGAGGTTTGAGTTGAGACTCAGTAAAACTTTTCGATGTTATAAAATGATCGGGAGGATTTTATTGGTGTTGCATAATTTCCGCATGGTTTGTAGTAACCATGCAGAGAGTCTGTTTGGCAGCTGAATGTCAGACAGAACCAGCCGCACGACATTCACACGGCTGTGTGGTTAATGCCATATAAGCATGCATATATACCACTATGTCCATAGTTTTCCACATGGTTACCACACGGTATTGCCGACCGTGTGGCCAAACCATGCGGTCATCCCAGAATAATTAAAAATTAAAATTATTTTTACCACCTACCCCTTTTTACCCTAAATCATGCCTCCTCCATGTATTCATTTTTGGTGCACCAAGGGGTCCCAAAACCCCTTCTCCCATATCTCTCCACTCCCATGGATGTATCCTCTTAGATTCCAAGGTAATTTTTTTGGTTTTGGGAGGATTTTACTTCTTTATCTCTGCACCTCCTCTATTCCTTGGTTCAATTTTGAATATCCCTCTTTTGGACAAACCCAAATTCTAGGGTTGTTTTGTTATCTTGTGTTTCATGGATTATAAGGTTTTCAGTTTATTACTAGTGGCCTAATATTTTGTTTCAAAGGGTTTCATCTCTTCCGCACATATCTGGTAGGTGTTTCCATGTCTTTTCATCCATTTGCAATCCATTTGATGCATGAGTTTTCTTAATTAATTCTAAAATCATGTTTCGAACCCTTCACATATTCACATTTTGTTATTAGTATCATTTTATTATTGGAAGGTTTGATTAAAAATAGTTTTTAATTTTTTTTTCTATTTGTGCCCATGTTTATCCTTACCTTTGGGTTTGGATAATTATCATTTTCTTTTGAAATGGATAGGTTGGATTTTTTGGGTGGTTTTTCATAGAGAAATTTTTTTTGTGGAAATTTCATTTCTATGATTTGATGGATTTATGAAACAAGGTGTTTTAATGTAAATGGGTTGTTGCGCTAATAAATTATGTATGTGTGGTTTCTTTAAAAATTGGTTGGGAGATGACCACTTATGCCATTCCATTGAATGTGGGAACATCCAGGGATGCATGGGGTGAACCCATGGAAGGGATTACAAAATATTATGAAATTTAGAGTGGATCGTTTCTTGAAACATAGTTTTTATAAAAAGAAATAATTTATTCTCTTTCAGTATCATTTGAAAAATGATGTCTAGGTATCCAAAATGGATTGGGTGGTTTTAAAATTGCATGGAAGGATATTACACGTTGGGTGTTTTTTAAAAAGTAAATTGTTTTTTAAAATTTATAAAATCCAATTTGGAACCTTTGTGTGCATTGAAAATTCTTCAAACTAATTTTAATGGTAATGTAGATATGAAAAAGTGCCCCGTTTGGGAAATGTGACTTGTTTAGAGGTGTGTTTTGAACACAAAGGTCAAATATAAAGGTAATAGAAGAAAATGAATTTAATATGGTAGGAAATTGGATAAGGTGTTTATTTCCTTTTAGTGAATGTACTTGGGATGGGTAGAAGTAAAGGCACCTTTGGTGACATGAATTCACTTTTTGAAAACCCTCTTGAGTGAGGTATTTTTCATTATCTATTGATCATGATATGGAAGGGACCTTAGTATGGGTCTTCATCATAAAGAAAATATTTTTAGGAAAGGGACTAACACTTGAGGTGGCCAGGGTGGTGCCAGATTGGTTGACGTGTTTGGATATATATATATAAATGTGTGTCTTGTTGTTTTATTCTACAGAACACCCCCTTTATAACTATACATTGGAACCTAACATGTATAAGTTTCTTTACTGAGAACAATTACTGAACTAGTCTAGGTTATTGTAGTAGTTAGTGGCCCATTCCTGGTGAATCATGATATTATTTCAATGGGATTGGGACCCTTGACTAGGACAGTTAGGAAAATGGTTAGGGATTAGAGAATTATGACGTTATTGAGTAGGGAATGCCTTTAGGATGAGTTATTTGTATAGTATATTCTGGTTTGCCTCTCAATTCCTAGGATTCCTGGTGTTTCCCCATTACGAGAATTTCTAGAGTTGTTTCCCTCATTGTGTAGAATCTTATTATTTATACCTGGTTTTGGTATTTCACTGAAAAAAAATATTAATTAATGGTTGGTTTAAAAAGAATTTCTATGTTGATATTTTAAAAGTAATTAACATTTACATTTTTCCTTTATTGTACCAGTTTCTAAATTAAGAGTGAAATGGTGCATGTTGTATGCTTTAAAAACTAAATTAACTACGAAATATATTTTTTATTAATTAAATGAAAACCAGTTTTAATGGAATGTTTTTTTGAATGTAATTGAGTAGATTACATGGCGGTTTTCTACCGAGATGTTAGCTCACACCCTACCTATACCACTCGGTGTCAGTAGACCCAAGATATTTTGTAGGTTCAGATTTTGGTCATGTTTCCTAGAATATTGTATATGTTGAAGAAGGGCTGGTCTTGTGGTTAGGCATGACCAATATGTCACATGGATATCTTGTGGTGGAATTTTTGTGTGTTCGTTTTAGTTTCAGTTTTGTAAATTATTTTTCTTCTTGTTGAGTTGTATCTTACAAGTGAATCTTTTTATATTATTGTTCACGATTTAGTTGTTGGATTACTTATTTATTAGTTTACTTAATTTATTTTTCTGGTCCTAGAATACCTTTTGGGATGAAATAGTTACCCTTTAATGTTTTTTTGATTCTCAGCACTACTTTCCTGCCCTTGGGGATTGGGAACACCCTTTGGGCCATGTCGCAGACTGACTCGAGTAACCTGTTCTTTGTCGACCCGAGTTGGTTCGTGACACCACCCCGAATATCCAATATCCTTTGTGTCCCTAAAATTATATCATCCGACAGTAGAACATATATTTATGAATTGTGTCATAGAACTTATAGGTTCTTGTTATAGTGTGGAACTACAAAGACCTTTTAGCAGGAAAACTGCTTTTAAGACATTTCACTTACTATGTTATGCAGAAGAATAATCATGATGCGATAATATTTTCATTATTATTAAAAAAAATTAAAACATGTTATCATAAATTAAATTGAAGATGGTTCTAGAGAACCAATATTAACAGGGATCATAACTCATAATCTACAATGACCAATGTTTTACGCCATGGTAGGATTCCAAGGGAATATGAATTTAAGTATTTAGTAGAACATATGTTATTTTAACTGAGCTTCTGAATGTAATTTTGAGTGTTGAAACATGATAAGGTATTTTTAGACTTAGAAATAGAATTGAGGGGTCCATTGAGTGTCTCATTGAGTTTATAGGGATTTGGGCCCCTAAAATCACAAGTTTGGGTGGTCTAAAGAGGGCACACAGTTTGTCTGACACCGTTCATCCACCAAAATCAAATCATATATCCTTATCTAGAGGTGAATAATGTGTTTCATTGGTTTCCCATGGTGTACCTAAATTTTAAACCTAGCTCATACAGTTAGTCCGACAAAAGTAGTAACCTCACACTATTCATCTCATGGTTGGGGCACGGTTGGGGAAGCCATGCAGGAAAAGTCATGAAAGGCAAAGTTACTAGGTAGTGGGTGTCAAATGGTTACTGAATGGTTTGGAAAAACTATATGACCAATCTATGAATCCTAATTTTTTGGGTGAAATGTAGAATCCAGTATTTTGAACAGGACCAAAATACGAATTTTTTTGAACTTTTTTGTTTACTAAACTTTTTTTTAAACTGAGCATCAGAAAAATTTACCAGAGTTGGATCACTACTATGTGGTAATTTTGGGATTGAGAGAAGTACCAAGATGTTTCTTGAGTGGATAAAGATGTTTTGGGAGTATTGGACTCAAAAAAAATCATGTTTTAAATGACAGCAGATGGTGCAGAGTTTGCACACAGTATGCTAAACAGTGTGACCGACAATAGTAACCATCATACCCTACTTAGAATTGGAAAGTGTCTTAGCCAATGGGATGTGCACAGTTTCCTAACCCATGGTCCTAGCTCACACGGGGAATGTCTTGGAGGTATTAGACCCTGCATGTTTTGCGCAAGGTTTGGAAAACTGTGCGAGTTAAACTGTGCGCGACACCCAGTTTTTAAAATATGAGTTATTTTAATTAAATTAAATTAAATTAAAATAAAACATAAATCACTCAACTGTCAACTTATCTCTCTATAATCACAACTCACCAAGGGGATCCTCTTTTATCCATGCACAAAACCCCTCCTCCGCACAGAGTCCTATCAGATCGCCTTCACCCACCGTTTCTATCGATTCTCATTCAAAATCACCCAGTTATTGGTATACTATTTTTTCTTATTTCTTTCCTAGATTTTCTTCAACCTAATCGGCACCCGGGGAGGTTGTACGAACTCTAGGTTTTGGGGTTAATGTTTTTATTGTTTTTTAGTTCTTAGGTTGTGAAGATGGTCTCTTTGGGCCTTGGGGTTCGTGTTCTGGAAACCGCTGCCGAAGGCGAGGCGGTTTGGGTAGTTTCGGTCCGCCGACAACATTTCTAGGTAAGTTTTACACCTTCTCATTTTTTCACACCTCTTGAATTATGATCTTTAGGTGTCCTCACATGTATTTGGATGTGTGTATGCTCAGTGGGAGAGAAGTAGCTACATTAATTTAGAATTCTCCAAGAGATGAGTGGGTGGCTTGGTTCCACTGTGAGGTAGGGTTCCTTTACAATTCCAAAAACATTTTAAATGCTTTAACAGTCATGATTACTGTAATTTTGTTATAAATTAATTCATTCAATGAAGTATTATAGTCAATTACACTTAAATGTGAATTTAGTTTGTTTCATGTTTTAAATACAATGATGATAAATGATTTATTGATAAACAGTATCACATTTTTATAATAAAACCCCTCCAATGGAAGAGTGCTACCTTCAAGATAAAAAGTAGTGGTTAGACCTTTATTTCATGAAATATCTTGTTTATAATTATTATACGTTGAAGTTATGTTGAGATACGACATGCTTCATACATGGCCCTAAATATGTTAGAGACACTAAGATTCCCCTTTTAATAAGATTAAAGGGCTGAAGCACCGTCTATGTGTCTGGTCTAATTTTGGATTTGAATTACCCATGTAATTAATTTTAATTTTAATGGATACTTGGAGCCCTATAAATTCAATTGACATGGTTTTGATAAAAGGAATAATCTATTTTAAATGTGTGGTTAATGACTAATGATTGACTCTCAAAACAAGTTACCGAATTGTTTTCAAATTTTTTGAAAAATATTAACGTCGTGGGATACCAAGTAGGTATTCCATGATGGACTCAATGTTTTTTCAGGCTTATACATTGGGTGATATCTAGATTCTGATGTAATAATTCCATGGATTGACCTGGGTTCATGAGGCAAGGATTGGTTCCACATCTTTGGTAACCCTTACCATGTTAAAGGAAGGTAGCAGTGTGGACCTTGGCCTTTGAAAATGAATTAATGGTTTTTACTAAATAGTTGCAATGATACTTGACCTTTTCACCCTAATGGATGGAAAGGACTGAACCAATAAATAAATGGTTGAAATTCTACTCGACCTTTACACAATAATGGAAGGCAAGGATTGAACTAATAAATAATGGGTTCAACTCTACTTGACCTATCCACACTATAAGAAGGAAAGAAATAAAAATGATGAATCATTACATGACTTATTTAATAAATATTAATGGTTAGACTCATTATTGGCATGGTTTTGGATAGAAAAATACCATGAGAAATTGTGTACCCCATTCCGGACATGTAATCAGTCCATTAATTGAATACTACCAACTTATTTGTAAGTCACATGTGAATAGGTTTCCTACCGAGTCTGAGGAGTTTTTACCATGGTAAAACAGGGGTACCTGAGATTTATATCTCACACCCTACTCAGGCCTCCATTGAACTGGGGTACCTTTGTAGACATTTCTTGTTAGTAGGGCCTTGTACCTTTCTTTTTGTCATTTTTTGTACTCGAGAGTTAGGGGTAAAGGACTGAGTTGGACCTCAGGATTCTCATGGAGATTGCCTTTAGGATATTAGTTCATTTCGTTACTTGTGTCCCATGTTTTATTGTATTGAAAAGATTGTTTTACAATTTACTACTTTCTGTAATGTATCAACACCATGTAATACATTCATTTATTGTTAAAACTAGAATTTTACACATTCGATCAGTTATATGAAATCTATTATCTGTTACTTTATTATTTCCATTTACTACTTCTGCTTTTGATTATTATTTAATCCGTTATACCACTGAGAAACTCTTATAAGAGGGTATAGTATCCTACTTACTATCCTTACACCCTCGCTACTAGTTGGAAGCCTCTAGCATATGGGGAGGCGTGCTTGAGGTCATACGATGATCGGTCCGGCCACCATCTTAGTGGTAAGCGAGGTCAGGACGTTACAATGTGGTATCAAAGGTGGTTTCATTTTGTGATACTATTTTGGGTTGGTAAACATGAGACTAGGAAAGTGTCTACACTTGGATAATAGTCGTGATTGGGACTAATCACACCATATAGGGGGAATTACCAAGTTCCTAGGGCGGGGATTTCTATTTATGCTGTTTTCTATTACAATTGATATGATTTCAACTTGAATGACTGTTGTACATTCCACTACTTATGATTTATGGAATTTTAAATATTACCCTTGGCCTATTATGGTAAGGATTAAAAATAGATTCATCATATTAGGTACTATCAAATTCACATTCCATGCACATATACCATGATATGTAGTTGAATTAGTAGGTTACCTACTAAGTATGATTCAATTCATTATTTACATGCCATGCTTCGATTTATACCTATTTAGGTAATACATTAGCATGCCTTCTATGCTTCCTACTCTATATATCTTGCTTCTATGATTAAATTTCTATGATTATGTGTTTGATTAATGATTCCATTGTTTCTAATATGGATGGGTGGTTTCAAATATTCTATGGAACGTTTTGACACATATAGTGTTTGTTAAATAGGAAATTGTTTCTTAAAATGGATGAAATATAGTTTGGAACTGTAGGTTGTGTTGTTAATGTTTCAAACTCATTTTCTTGGTAAGTTAGATTTAAGGTAAGGTCCCTTTTGGAAAATGTGTCACATTTGGGTGTGCGTTTGAAACATAAATTCTGAATAGAAAGGGAATTGAGAAAATGGAATTTATTATATTTGGAAATGGTTTTAAGGCGTTTCTTTTCTTTTAGTGAATGTACCCAGGGTGGGTATAACTAAGGGCTTGTTCAGCATTTTGAAATGGATTTTTTAAAACTACTTTGGAGTTAGGTATCTTTCCTCATCAATTGATCATGATAAAGAAGAGTCCCCATTATGGGACTTCCTCATATGGTAATTATTTTGAGGAAAGGTACTATCCATTGAGGTGGCTGGGGTGGTGCCAGATTGGGTGATGTGTTTGGATATATATATATATATATGTGTGTGTGTGTGTGTGTGGCTTGTAGATTGATTCTATTGAACACCCCCTGAGAACTGTACAAGGGATCCTAGAATAGTGAATAGGCTTAATAATAATGACTGTTTCACTAGCCTAGGTTATTGTACTAGCTAGTTTCCCATCGCACGTGGGACTTGGGTGTATTGCTATGGGATTAGGACCCTCAACTAGGCTAGGTAGGGAGGTAGTCAACCTGTATGACATTATGAATTCCTTGAGTAGGTCATTCCATCAAGATGTGTCACATGTATAATACATTCTTGTCTTCCTCTAAGTTAGTATCATTTTCCATCTTTCCCCATTAAATGTATTTCTAGAGCTGTTTACCTCATTGTGTAAAATCTTATTCTTTGTTCCTATGTTTGGTATTTTTTTATAAAAACTATGACTTCATGGTTGGATGAAATGAGATTTATAAGTTTATTTTTGAAAAAGAATAACATCCCCCTATTCCCTTATCGTGCGTCATTTTAAACTATGAGGGAAACCGTGCATGTTTCATTAATCCGAATTAATTATGAAATCTATTTATTACAAACGTATTTAAGACTTGTATTAATGGAATGCTTTTTGTAATGGAATGGCATTGATTATTTGGTTATTTCCTACTGATATGTTAGCTCACACCCTACTTATACCACTCGATGTCGGTAGACATGAGATGTTTTGTAGGTTCATCATTTGTTCAGGTTTCCTAGTAGATGCTATCGGTTGGAGCATGGCTTGTATTGTGGTTTGGGGTGACCTAGAGGTCACATGGAGATCGCGTGGTATTGTTTCAGTGTGTTCATTTTAGTTTCAGTTCTGTATTTTAGTTTTCATCTTATTGAGCAGTATCTTATAAGTGAATCTATTTATATTGTTGTTTGAGATTCAGTTGTCGGCGTCTCAATTTCTCATTTTGTTTGGTTTATTTTTCTAGTCCTAGATTTAATTTGTTGGCATAAATTCCCCCCTTGATTTCATGTTTCGATGATAGGGACTAGTTTCTACCTCCATGAGGATCAGGAACTCCCTTTATGCCATGGTACGGATCAGATTGGGTTACCGGTTGAGGGTTGACCCAGTTTGGTTTGTGAAAAAATGGTATCAGAGGGGGTTCTTGGTATTTGGGGGTGTTTTATAGAAGGATATTAGTACTATCAGTAGAAATAAGGTAGGTGTGGGTAGATCATTTCAAACTCTTACCCACAATGATCCATGAGTTACTAAGTGTATTTGGGGGTTTGAGACTTTTTTCTTTGGTTGTTTTGGATTGAGGGATTAAAATGGTGGAGAATATGGTTATATTGTGACCTCACATAGTATGGTGACCCTTATGGAGTCCAATTTCATGGTTCAAGGTCCTCATAGTGTTATTCTTTTCATATGGTGTGGCTGACCAGCATGTTTCCAGGTTGGGAATTAGCAATAGTTCCTTATTCCGGAGGTTTGTTATTGGTTGTGTTTCATTTATATATCAGTTGATGTGAGTGTACATTAATGATGAAAGTGGTTTTGAAAAGGAGAAATGATTTATTTCAAATTATTTTAGAATTGGTGACGTTGGTTCTTAAAGAGAATGTGTTTCGATTTGTAAAATTGGGTTTATGATTGGATTTGATAAGAAAATTTGTTATTTTAACCTTCATAGTTTTTATGGAGTGTCATATGTGTGTGGGTATGTACATAGAGTGAGTGTGGAAACTAGTCTGTTGACGATGTAAGTGGGGTTGGATAAACGAACATGTTATGGTCTATAATATTACATGGGTGAAATTTTGGAATTTAAGGCTTGGCTTGAACTTTCTCAAATTGATTGGAATTAGATGATGATTTCAGAAATTAGTTGTTCTTAAAAATTGGGTTTCATCATTATAAAATTGGTTTGCAAATGTGGTTATTTTTAAAATTATATGAAATAAGATTTTTTAATAGGGTGTGTTTACTTGTGTATGAGTTGTTTCAGCCACTAAGTTATTTTTTTGGTCTTGGAGTGTTTATTTTAATTATCTTTTGTCTTGACTCCAGTTTCGGTTTGTGTTGCTCGTGTTGTCCAATATGTACCACCTAGAAAGGTCCCTAATGTTGCTAAAGAGTCATGTCATCTTTCTATTTCTTTTGAGCGTTGCATATCTATCGAGGTAATAGAGGTCGATTAGAAACAATTTTCTGGTTTTGAAAGGGAAGTGTCTTTTTCTTATTGGGAACTCCCGTGGTTGTTATGGTTTGTGCAGTCTTGGGTCTATACGATTTTTCAATTTTGGACTAGTGGTGGTTCAATATATCACAATCATTGGAATTTGGGTGTTGATGGTGGTGAATAGTATTTTGGGGGCTTCTCCATCTAGCATATAATTTATGCAAGGGGAACCTGGTTATGAAATGCTATAAATTTGGCTATGTTATCCAATTGTTCTAATCACTTTCTAGTGTGCCATTGCTATGGACACTTTGGGCATTCTAAGACATAGTAGTGCATCTCTTTGGAAACGTACCACCATTGTGGTCATTTGAATCATGGGATGGAAGAAGGAGTTGGGATCCGAGGATGCTTGTTCTTGACTGTGAGGTAGGAGATACTTTAGCCATCAGATCCCCGGCCGTAGGCCTCATGGTGAAGTTCGTGCATAGTCAAGAGTTTCCAAGGGTGTTAGAAACCTCAACCCGAAGTCATGTTTTCTGATTTGGGATGGAAAAAACCAATACATTATTCTTCCATAATCATCAACATTGCCTTTTCATCCTTGTGTGGTGGTGTAATGAACTCATTCCACTATAATCATAGCGATATTATATACCACAATGGTGGATTTCAAATCCTTTGTGTTACATGAGTGGTATTAGGGTCTTGAATGAAATTTTTTTTTTCTAGTTTTGAGTTTGGTCGCTTCCATGTTTTTAGGGGGGTGTTTATAATCATGATATTGATGGGTGGTGTTTTTAGGCCCTTTCATAAATCAGTCACCATTAAGACATTTTTCTAGTTAAGTCATAGGGGTGTTGATCGGTCCATGTGGAGGAAATTGGGGAAGTTTGGTTTAGGGAGTTCCCGTGTTTCCCCTTGGGGTTTGTGTGTTTGGATTTTAAATTACTCCATGTTAGTGTAATTATGATGGCGAGGGAACCCTCTCATGTTCTACCCTCAATCTCTTATTGTGGTTTTCCATGAATATGTCCAGTGTGACGTGTGCTGGGAATCGTCCCCCAAGGCTGTCGATTTTACTTGGTTTTACTGGGCATGGACTCGAGTTGTGTTAACTGTTTGATTGATGACTTTATGTTGGTAGAAAGTGTATGTGGTGGGGAGAATTTTCACACCCTAACCTCATATACTCCTTTATTTTTATCTATTTAGTGTATTCGGTCATTTCGTTGAGGTTTGAATTGAAACTCAATCAAAAATTTTGATGTTTTAAAATGTTCAGGGGTATTTTATTGGTGTCACATAATTTTCACATGGTAAGTAGTAACCATGCGGTGAGGCCGTGTGGTAGGTGCAATTAGGACAGAACCAACTACATGGTTTGCAGACACCTATGTCATCGAATCCACACAAGAATTTAGATTTACCACCATGGATAGAGGGGTCTGCACGGTTACCACACGGTTTGGCCGACCATACAGCCAAAACATGCGGTTGGCCAAGAATAATTAAAACTTATAATTATTTCTACCACCTCCCCCCTTTTACCCAAAATCAGGCCTCCTCCCCCCTTCATTTTTGGTACACCAAGGGGACCCAAACCCCTTCTCCCTTGGCTCTCCACTCTCATGGATGTCTCCTATTTCATTCCATCATAGGTTTTTTTTTTGGTAGATTTTACTTCTTTATCTCCTCCTCTCCTCCATTCCTTGGTTCAATTTTGGTTAGACCTATTTTGAACAAACTCTAATTCTAGGGCTGGTTTATTATCTTCTGATTCATGGATTCTATGGTAGTCATTTTGTTCCTAGTGTCCTAATATTTTGTTTCAAAGGGTTTCATCTCTTTCAAACATATCTGGTAGGTTTTTCCATGACTTTTCAACCATTTGTAATACATTTGATGCTTGGGGTTTCTCAATTAATTCTTAAATCATGTTTGAAACCCATGAAATATTCATTGTTTTTTATTGGTATCATTTTCTTATTGGAAGTTTTGATTAAAAATAAGTTTTATTTTTTTTTCTATTTATTCCCATGTGTATACTTACCTTTGGGTTTGGATAATTTTCATTTTCCTTTAAAATGACAAGGTTGGATTTATTGGGTGGTTTTTCCTATAGAAAAAGTATTTGTGGAAACTTATTGGCTTTGTTTGGATGGATTAATGAAACATGGTGTTTTAATGTAAATGGTTTGATGTGCTAATGAATTGTGTATGTGTGGTTTATATAAAAATTGGTTGGGAGATGAAAACTTGTGCTTTTCCATTGAATGTGGGAACATCCATGGATGTATGGTGTGAACCCATGGATTGGCCTACAAAAGATGATGAAATTTAGAGTGGTCCTTTCTCGAACTACTATTTTTCTAAAATTAACTCTTTTATTCTATTTCCATATCATTTGATAAATGATTGAGAGGTTTCTAAAATGGCTTTGGTGATTTTAAAATTTTATGGAAGGTTATGACATGTTTGGTGTTTTTAAAAATGAAATTGTTTTTAAAAATGTTTGAAATCCAATTTCAAGCATTTGTGTGCATTGTAAATGATTGAAACTCATTTTAATGGTAATGTAGATTTGAGATAATGTCCTATTTGAAAAATTTGACATGTTTGGATGCGTGTTTGAAACATAAAGTTCAAATAGCATGGTCCTAGTGAAAAAGGAATTTCATATGGATGGAAATTGGTTTTAGGTGTTTATTTCCTTTTGGTGAATGTACATTATATGGGTATAACTAAATTCAATTTTGGTTATATGAAATGACGTTTTCCCAACCCCTCTTGAGTGAGGTGCTTTTCATCATCGGTTGATCATGAGATGGAAGGGACCTGAATATGGGACTTCCTCATATGGAAATTATTTTGAGGAAAGGGAATAACCCTTGAGGTGGCTAGGGTGGTGCCATATTGGTTGACACGTTTGGATATATATATATGTGTGTGTGTTTCTTGTTCTATGATTGTATAGAACACCCCCTTGATAACTATACATTAGAACCTAACCTAGAGAAGTGGTTTACTGAGAATGATTACTACACTAGTCTAGGTTATTGTACAAGCTAGTGGCCCATACCAAGTGAAACATGGGAATATTTCTATGGGATTGGGACCCTCTACCATGACAGGTAGGTAAATGGTCGGGAATTAGGGAATTATAATGTCATTGAGTAGGGAATGCCTTCAGGATGAGTCATATTTATAGTATATTGTTGTCTACCACTGAGTTCCTAGGATTTCCTGTGTTTCGCCATTATGAGCATTTAAAGTGCTATTTCCCTCATTGGGTAGAATCATATTCTTTTTAACTAGTTTTGGTTTTTGATTAGAAAAAATGTGAATTCATTGTTGGTTTAAAAGGAATTTCTATGTTGATGTTTTGAAATTAAAGAACATTTTCATTTTACCCTTATTGTGCCTAGTTTTAAATTACGAGTGAAATGGTTCATGTTGTATTATTTTAAATCCAATTTAACTATGAAATATATTTTTTATAAATTCAATGAAAACTATAATTAATGGAAGGTTTTTTATATAATGGAATTGAATAGATTATTTCATGGTTTCTTACCAAGCTGTTATCTCACACCATACCTATACCACTTGGGGTCGGTAGACCTGAGCTATTTTGCAGGTTCAGATTTTTGTCAAGTTTCCTAGATTATTCTATTGATTAGAGCATGGCGGGTCTTGTTGTTCGGAGTGACCAATAGGTCACATGGAGATCATGCGGTGGCATTTTTGTGTGTTCATTTTAGTTTCAGTTTAGTATTTTTGTATTCATCTTGTGGAGTGGTATCTTATAAGTGAATCTTTTTATATTGTTATTCAAGATTAAGTTGTTATATTTCTTCATTGTTAGTGTGTTAGTTTTATTTTTCTGGTCCTATCATACCTATTTGGGATGCCATAATTCCCCATTCATGTATGTTTTTATACTCATCACTAGTTTCCAGCCCTTGGGGATCGGGAACGCCCTTTGGGCCATGTCGCAGACTGACTCAAGTAACCTATTCAGGGTCGACCCTAGATGGTTCATGACACCACCCCTAATATCCTGTTTCATTTGTGTCCTTGAAATTATATCATTCGACTATAGAACATATATTTAATGATAGTTTCATAGAACATCTAGATTCTTGTTATATTGCAGAACTGCAATAACCTTTTAACAGGACAATTACTTTTATGACATTTCACATACTATGTTATGTAGAAGAATTATCACAATGTGATAAGTTCTTAATTATTATTCAAAACAATTAATACATGTTATCATAAAGTACATTGAATTTGGTACTAGGTAACCAATAATCTGAATGATCTTAACTCATCATCTAGAATGACCTATGTTTTGAGCCATGGTAGTATTCCATGGGAATTTGAATGTAAGTATTTAGTAGACCATATGTTATTTTAATAGATCTTCTGAATTTAATTTTGATATTTGGAACATGATATGTTATTTTTTATACTTAGGTATTGTACTGAGGGGTCCATCGGGTGTCTCATTGAGTTTCTAGAGAAATGGGCCCCAAAAATCACAAGTTTGGGTGGTCTAAAGAGGGTACACAGTTTGTCTAAATCCATTCATCCACGAGTAGAAAATCATATAGCCCGATATAGAGGTGAATCTTGTGTTGCATGGGTTTCACATGGTTTACCCAATCCATACACCAATATAATATAGTTAGTGTGACCGATGTTGTAACCTCACATTATTCATCTCATGGTTGGGGCTCGGTTAGGGAAGCCATACAGAAAAAGTCTTGAAAGGCGAAGATACTAGGTAGTTGGTTTCGAACGATTAGTGAATGGTTTCGCCAAAACATATGACCAATCCAGGAATCCAAAATTTTAAGGTGATATGTAGAATCCCGTGTTTTGAACAGGACTAAAATATGAAATTTTTTGAAATTTTTTTATTACTAAACCGCTTTTTTTAAACTGAGCTGCAGAACATAATTCCAATAGTTAGATCACTCCTATGTGGTGTTTTTGGGCATGGGAGAAGGCCCAATATGTTTCTTGGGTGGCTCAAGAAGTTTCAAGAGTACTGGACCCGAAAAAAATCATGTTTTAAATGATAGTATAAGGCACATGGTTTGCGCATGGTCTGCTAAACTGTGCGGCCAACAACAATAACCATGCAACCCTATGTAGAATGGGGCTGTGGCTTGGCGCACGGGCTAGGCACAGTTTCCTAAATCATCCACCTAGCCCATGTGGGGTGTGTCTTGGTGGAAGAATACCACACATGTTTTGCGCAAGGTTTGGAAAACCATTTGGGGTAAACCATGCATGGCACCCTGATTTTAAAATTTGAGTTATATTAATTTAATTTAATAAATCTAAAATAAAACATTAATCACTCAAGCCTCACCCTCTCTCCCTTGAATCAAGACACACTAATGGGATCCACATTGAGCCACACATGCAACCCCTCCTCTATAAAAACTTTTATTGAATCGACTTCCTCCAACTATTTCTATCGATTGTCAGTCCGAATCTCCTAGGTATGAGTTTCCTATTTCTTATACTCTCTTTCTCAGCTTCGCTTCGACCAAATCGGTACCCGGTGAGGAGCGTCTAATCCCTAGGTTTTTGGGTAAATGTTTTTCTGGTTTTCTTTTGTTCTTAGGTTGTGTAGATGGTCTCTTGGGGCCATGGGGATCGAGTTTTGGAAACTGCCATAGAAGGTGAGGTGGTTCGAGAAGTTTTAGTCCGCTGAAAACGTTTTGAGGTAAGGTTTATACCTTCTCATTTGTTTTACACCACATGAATTAAGATTTTTTGTTTCCTCACATGTATGTGGATGTGTATATGCTGAGTGGGAGAGGAGTAGCTGCTTCTAGTTATAAATATCCAAGATCCTAGTGGATGACTTGTTTCCACCGTATGGTAGGGTCCCTTTCCAAGTCATAAAACTTTATAAATGATTTAATAAAGCTGATTACTTCACTTTTGTTATAAATTAATTCATTAAATTAATTGTTATCTTCAATGACTTTTAAATGTGATTTAAGCATGTTTTATGATTAAATACCATGATGATAAATTATTTGTTGATAAATAATATCATGTTTTTATAATAAAACCCATCCAATGGAGGTATGCTACCTTTAAGATAAAATTTAGTGGTTAGACATTTATTTTCTGACATGTCTTGTTTATAATGATTATTCTTTAATGTTATGATGGGATACGACATGCTTAGGAAATGGCCCTGAAGATATTAGAGACACTGAGATTCCCCTTTTAAAATGATGAAAGGACTGAAGCATCATCTAATTGTTTGGTCCAATTTTGGATTGGAATTACCCATGTAGGTAATTTCTATTTTTATGGATACTTGGAGCCCTATAAATTAAATTGATATGTTTTTGATAAAGGGAATGATCTGAGTTAAATGAATGGTTAATGCTTAATTATTGACTCTCAAAACAAGTCACCAAATTGTTTCCAAATGTTTGGAATACTTATAACACCGTGGGATCCCATGTAGGAATTCTATGATATACTCAATGGGTTTTCATGCTCATACATTGGGTGATATCTAGATTCCCATATAGGAATTCCATGGATGGGCATGGGTTCATGAGAAAAGGATTGGTACCATGTCTGTGGCAACCCTTACTATTTTGGGTTGGTAAACATGAGACTAGGAAAGTGTTGACACTTGGCTAGTAGTCATGCTTGAGACTGATCACCCCATGTACATGAAATGACCAAGTGGCTAGGACTGATATTACTATTTATTATATTTGCTATTACTATTCATATGATTTCACCTTGAGTGAATGTTTTACATTTTGTTTCTTTTGATTTATGGAATTATGAATATTACCATTTCCCAATTATTGTAAGGATCAAAAATTCATTCATCATATTAGGAACTAAGAAATTCACATGCCATACACATATGCCATGCCATGTAGTTGCATCAGCAGGTTACCTGCTAAGTATGATTCAATGCCTTATTGACATGACATGTTTAGATTTATACCTGTTTAGGTAAGACATTAGCATGCCTTCCATGATTACTGCTCTTTATAGCATGTTCCTGTGATTAAATTTCCATTCTTCTGTGATTTTATCTTATTGAATTGTTTTAGTTTCTTGTAGTCACATGATTTCCTACTTTAATATATATAAGTTGTTTCATGGGCTATGTTATTGGTTGTGGTTATTGTTGAGCCAATAAGGTTTTCCTTATGACTTTTCCATTATTTCTTGTGTTGAAATTCACAAACACCTTATCTTTAAGGAAAATCGCTTTTATAAGGAAAATCGCTTTTATAAGGAAAATCGATTTTATAAGGAAAATCGCTTTTATAAGGAAAACCAATTTTATAAGGAAAATCGCTTTTATAATGAAAATCACTTTTATAAGAAAAATCGCTTTTATAAGGAAGATCTCTTTTAGAAGAAAAATTATACTTATCATTTTTTCATCCATATATTTCATAAGTATAAGATTCAGATTCATTTCTATATTCTCGGAATCGTTTGAAACTTTGATATGAAGCATTCTGTTTTAGGTTCTGAATTCTGGATGAGAACTGTAATGAAGTTTCACTCCAAATTCTGGATGAGAACTGTAATGAAGTTACACTCCGAATTCCAGATGAGAACTGTAACGAAGTTTCATTCTGAATTATGGATACGAACTCTGATAATGTTCTACTCCAAATTATGGATACGAACTCTAATAAAATTCTACTCTGAATTCTGGATATGAATTCTCATGAAGTTTGACATTGAAATCTAATGAGGAATCCTGATTACAAATTCTCATTACGAATTCTGATGAAGAATTCTCATTTCGATTTCTCATTCCGAATTCACCTATTAAACAGAATTTGATCATCATTTATTTAGACTCCGAATTTATTTAGACTCCGAATATTATTTTTGTTAGAATCCGAACTTTCATTTTTCTTACACTTTTTCTAATCTTTGACATTTTGTTTACACTCCGAACTTTTGAGTTAGACTTAAAACGATGTCGTACATTCTGTTTCACTTGTTTGGTTATAAAACGATTTCTTCTATTCTTTTATAAACTAACCGTTGGTTAAGTTACACGTGTACATGTCCCTCCGACTTTTACGGAAAATATGACTGTTGGAAAGGAGGCCGACCTTTCCTATAAATATGAGCTCATTTGAAAGAGCTCGCAACAACTTCTTCGACATTGTGCACACATGTTGTTGAAGTGATTTCTAGAGAGAGAGGCTCTTATTAACTCTCAAAGCTTCGTGCGACTCCGAATGTTGGTGATTATATTCGAGGACTTCCAGGGATAGGAAGACAGAGGTCCCGACTACCTTGAAGTTCGAGGGCTTCCTTGCTGAGGAAGACAGAGGTTGCCAACTACAAAGAAGTTGAGGGCTTGAGGGGATAGCAAGACAGAGACTCCGATCTTCGTATCAAGGGCTTACCCTGGTGTGGGTAAGACAGACTTGCTTGAAAGTATAAATCAAGGGACCTTTATCCAAGGTTGTTGGATACCCTTCTCTTTGGGTTAAAAGACTTATATCTTGTTACTTGTAGTTTTACTACTTGTTCGTTTCTGCTGCATATTGTATTATAAGGAAATTATAACTTTCTTATACTTGCTAACTTGTACTCTGTTTCATTTAGATTCTATACACTTTAAGGTAGAATCTCATATTGTAATCTTTAGTTATGTTTCAATTTCCGGATCCATATTTCCGGAACCTACTTTCATAATCTCTTTCGAGTTTTAAACAAGTACATAGGACTTGAAGTTTATAACTTCATTCCTTATTCCAAGTTTTCATTTGGTGTTAGAGGTTTTGTGAATTTACTTAGTTTAACTTTTTTTAACTTAGCTATTTCCTTTGTTTAAGGAAAACATATTTATTTGTAACTAACTTTAAATGTTCCAAAGGAATTTTTAAAGTGTACAATTCACCCCCCCTCTTGTATATTTAGCATCTACATCATTATTTCGATCCTACAATTGGTAGTAGAGGTTGGAAACCTCATACTCTATACCAATCCTACAATTGGTATCAGAGAAGGTCTCTGAAATACTTGAACTCACGTATATTTTTTTCTTGCTCACTTTTTCATTCCGAACTTTGTCATTTCAAACTTTCTCATTCTGAACTTTTTCATTTCGAACTTTCTCGTTCCGAACTTTTTCATTCCAAACTTTGTTATTACAAACATTTTCTACTAACAAGTTTGTGTGCCAAAGGTTATTTTAAGTATGGAAAGAGTTAATGTTGGTTCCATTGATAATCTAAATCCTACAAGACCACCAATATTTGATGGTAATGACTATTAATACTGGAGAGATCGAATGAAGACTTTTGTTATCAATACTGGAGTGGAAAAATTAGTTGTGCTTACTGGTGATTATAAAATTCCTGACAAGGAAGTTAGATCATTTACTAACCAGGAAAAGAAAGAGTTTCAACTCAATTATAAGGTATGCAATACCTTACTTTGTTCAATGACTAGAAATATATATAGCCAAATTTCTTCTTGTGAAGCAGCTAATTGTATCTTGAAGAAGTGAGAGGTTACACATTTTGGAACTTCTAAAGTGATTGAGTCTAGGAGAGCTATGCTTAGAGATGAATACCATGGATTCAATTTTCCTTATGGTGAACCAATTTGTAAAGTTAAACAGAGGTTTATGACTATCTTCAACAGTTTACAGTCTATGGGAGAGAAAGATTTAGATGATGAAGCACTTGTGGATAAGATAATTGATATTATGCCCAATGTGTGGGAATCCAAAAGAACTGATATAGATGAGAACATGAAGGTCACTCAAATTTCTCTTGATGAGTTATTCGGAACACTTCTCCAACATGAAACCTTAATGAAGAGAGATGCTGACAACATCAAAAAGAAGAATGGAAATGGTACTGTTGCTTTTACAACAACATCAAATCAGATGAAAGCTAAGACTCCTGAGAGAGTAACCAGATCCAAGTCTAAGAAGATGGTTGTTCAATCAGATTCTAGTGAAAGTGAAATCTCTGAAAACGAGTTAGGAAATATTGCTCGAAGGATGAACAAGATAGCTAGCCAGAGAAATTTCCAATCCAAGTACAAGAAAAAGGAAAGGAAAGATTGGAAAGATGGATAATTTACATGTTATGAATTCAAGAGAGCTGGACATATTAGACTAGATTTCCCTTTGCTCAAAAAGAAAGAAAGGAAAGAAAGTAATTCAGACAGGAACAGAAAGAAGTATTATAAATCCAAAGCTAAGAAAGTTCTGAAAGCTAGTGATACCTGGAGTGCTAGTGGTGGTGACTCTTCAGATGAATCTTTTGATTATGAATCTTCAGGACAGAAGAATCGTGGTCTTATAGCTAGACTACCTATTGAAAATCATTGCTTTATGTCCATGGTACGAAATGCAGAATCATTGACCAATGTTTCTTTAAATTCTAATGATAGTAAGTATTATAACTCTTCTGATGAAGAATCCTCTTCTGATGAAGATAATACTTTACCTACCTATGAAGAAGTCTCTAGGTTTTCTAAACTTCTTGAGATTGAGAACTCTAAACTCAATAAAAAACTTGATAATGCAAACTCTAGGAATTCTATTCTTACGAAAGAGATATCAGATATTTCTAAAGATTGTGATAGAAAAAATGCTGATTTTGATAGTATTTCAAAAAATCTCGAGGAAGTAAGTTCTGATAAGAATAAACTTTCTAATGAGTTAGAAAAAGTAATTTCTAAGAAAAGTATTTTCGAGCTTAGCTCTAGTTCTAAATCTGATGATTTTGAAGATAAAAACTTGGTTATAAAACTCAAGTCCGAAATTTTTTCCCTAAAGAAGTGTTTATCAAACATTACCCATGGTAAGGAAAATTTTAATAAAATGTATTCCCAAATACGACCTTTAAGAAACAAATCCGTATTTGGTTATACCCATGCAAAACCAATTTTTAGTAACAAGTATTTTGTTTTTCAAAGTGCCCCATTTTGTACCAAGTGTCAATGTGGTGGTCACTGGGCACCGAATTGTTCCTTAAAAAAACCCAATCTTTAGGATTTCACAAAGCATACTTTTCTAAGAAGATGTGGGTACCTAAAATTTTGTTATATGGAAATATCGGATCCAAACAAGTTTGGATTATGAAAGTCTCATTCTCTTCTTGATTTCAAAAATATAAAGAGAGTACCAGCAACAACACATGGTACATGGATAGTGGATGTTCCCGGCACAAGATTGGTAACAAAAGCTATTTTGAAAAGATTATCAAAACGAAAGGAGGAAAGGTAACTTTCAGAGATAATGCTATGGGAGAGATTGTTGGTATTGGTAATATTGTTCTTCTAGGAAAAACCTTGATTTAAAATATTCTTTTTGTTAAGGGTCATAAGCACAAACTCATTAGCATAAGTCAGTTATGTGATGAAGGATATCTTGTGAATTTTAGGAATGATAAGTGCTTAGTTCACAATTCTAAGGAAGAATTTATTCTCTAAGCCAATAGGCAGGAGAATGTTTAAACCTTAAATTTTGAAGACCATAGGATCCAAGATTTACCTTGCCTAAGTGGAATGGAAGATCATTCCTGGCTTTGTAATAGAAGACTAGGTCACTGTAACCTTAGGAACTTATGAAAACTCTCTAATAAGAAACTAGTTAAGGATCTACCGGAGCTTATATTTGATTCTTCTAAAGTTTGTGATCCTTGTCAATATGGAAAGAAACATAAATCTAGTTTTAAATCTGTCGGCGAAGTCTCAACAACTGATGCATTACAGTTAGTGCACATGGATCTTTTTGGTCCAACACAAACTGGAAGTATTGGAGGCAAATACTATGTGTTTGTTCTCGTTGATGATTACACTAGATTTACTTGGGTCTATTATATAGAAAATAAGTCTAAATCATTTTCTTATTTCAAAAAATATTAGAGCTCAAGCTAAAAATGAGAAAATCCTTCCTTTGAAAACTATTCATAGTGATCATGAAGGAGAATTTCAAAATTCCGATTTTGAAACTTTTTGTAGTAGAAAAGGTATTACTCACAATTTTTCAGCACCTAGAACTCTTCAGCATAATGGTGTAGTTGAGATAAGAAATAGAATTCTTCAATAGATAACTAGAACCATGTTGAGTGAATATTCTATAGCTAGACATTTTTGGGCTGAAGCTGTAAGTACTGCTTGTTATACTATAAATCGAGTTTTGATTAGACCTTTTCTTAATAAAACACCTTATGAGTTATAGAATGGTAGAAAACCAAGACTATCCTACTTCAAGGTTTTTGGTTGCAAGGTATTCATTTTGAATAAAAAAGATAACTTACATAAATTCGCACCAAAATCCGATGAAGGAATTTTCTTATGTTATTCCACAAATTCTAAAGCTTATAGAGTTTTTAATAAAAATACTTGTACTGTTGAAGAAATAGTGCATGTAAAATTTGATTAGTCTGGTCCTTTTGTTTTTAAACCATCCCAGTCTACATCCTCGGATGTGTTTTCAAAAACTGATTATCAACCTTCGATAGAAGATCCTTCTGATAAGGAAAATGTTCAAGAAGATACTTCTGAAACATTTACCCCAGAAGACTTTCTACCATATTTTGATGAACATGCTTTTCAAAACCCAAATCAGGTGTTTCTTAAGAATCTTCCCAGTGATAGTATCATTGGTGAAGTAAATCAACCAGTAAGGACTAGAAGTTCCTTATGAAATGAAGTAGAACACCTAGCATTTCTTTCCCAATTAGAAGCAAAAAGCGCTGATGAAGATTTAGGTGATGATGATTGGATCAAAGCCATGCAAGATGAACTAAATGAATTCAAAAGGAACAAAGTCTGGACTTTGGTTGAAAGACCTAAGGAAACTTCTGTTATTGGAGTAAAGTGGGTCTTCAGAAACAAATGTGATGAAAATGGATTCATAGTACGAAATAATGCTAGACTTGTTGCTAAAGGCTATAATCAGCAAGAGGGAATAGACTATGAAGAAACCTATGCTTTAGTAGCTAGACTTGAATCTATCCGTATTCTACTTGCCTTTGCTGCATTCTTTAATTTCAAACTTTTTCAACTAGATGTGAAATGTGCTTTTCTTAACGGTTATGTTCAAGTGGAAGTTTTTGTTAAACAACCACATGGCATTGAAGATACAAAACATCCTGATCATGTTTTTAGACTTACCAAAGCTCTGTATGGTTTTAAACAAGCCCCACGAGCATGGTATGATAGACTCGCTGGATTTTTGCTTCAAAATAACTATGTTAAGGGAAATGCAGATCCAACCCTTTTTATAAAGAAAGATAAGAAAAATGTTTTGATTGTTCAAATTTATGTTGATGACGTCATATTTGGTTCAACTCAGCAATCTTTAACCGACTCCTTTGAAAGTCTAATGAAATCTGAGTTTGAAATGAGTATGATGGGTGAGTTAACTTTTTTCCTTCATTTTCAAATTTCTCAAAAACCAGAAAGAACCTAAATATCTCAACATAATTATATTAAAGATCTTCTAAAAAATTATGGTTATGACCAAACTAAGAGTATAAGTACTCCCATTGGTACCTCAAACTCTTTAGATCTTGACGAAGCTAGGAAACCAGTGGATCAAACATCTTTTAGAGGTATGATAGGAAGTTTACTTTACATAAAAGCTAGTCAACCAGACCTAATGTTTTAAGAATGCTTATGTGCAAGATATCAATCCAATCCTAAGGAATCTCACTTTAAGGTAGTAAAAAGAATTTTTCGCTACCTTAAGGGAACCATGGATCTAGGATTATTTTATACTTTTGGAAACGATTTTGTTCTAAAAAACTTTTCTGATGCTGACTTTGGTGGATGTAGAATGGATAGAAAGAGTACATCCGAAACTTTTCATTTCTTAGGAGATTCATTAGTTTCTTGGTCCTTCAAGAAGAACCATTCTGTAGCAATTTCCACTACTAAAGCTGAATATGTAGAAGCTGGAAGTTGTTGTGGCCATGTTTGGTGGATGCAACACACACTCATAGACTATGGATTGAGTTTTTCTAAAACTCACATTTTGTGTGATAACACAAGTGACATTGCCCTATGTAAGAACCCTGCACATCACTATCATGCAAAACAAATAGATATTAGGCATAACTTTCTTAGGGATCACACACAAAAAGGAGATATTATTCTTCAGTTTATCGGAACACAAGATCAACTTGCTGATATTTTCACAAAATCATTGCCTTTTGATACATTTAAATACATTAAATAGAAGTTAGGAATGATAAACTTAAGGTAATATTTCTTAATTAACTTTCTGTTGAAAAAGTCTCCTTACAGTAATAAACTTTTTTTCATAGGGGGAGTACATTTGATTGTTAGAGTAACTAAATTTTTCAAAGTTAGTTTTTCAAACTATTCGGAACTAAATTTCCGGAATGGGAATTTCTGGAACTGAAATTTTCCAGAATGGATATTTTCAAATGGAAAACTTCTGGAATGGAAATTTTTGTATTGGAAACTTCCGGAATGGAAAATTTCATACTGGTGTTTCCGTAACGAGATTTTTTTATTGAGTCTTTCATAATGAGATTTTCATATTCAAACTTTTGTAATGAAATTTTCGTACTGAAATCCTTATTATGTTTTTTTTCATTCTGAGTTTTCCGTACCGAGATTGGTTTTCGTAGTGAGTTTTTCGAACTATGTTTTCTTTCGTAGTTATTTTTTTCTTTAAATATTACCCATAATGAATAGTCCTCATAAGCCAATCCGAAAGGTATGATTTCTTTAATCTAGTTTTCGTAATCATACTTTACATGCTGGTATTTTCTTATATTTTGTTTTTAGTTTATACTTTTCTTAAATCCTTGTTTTAATAAAAACCTCAAATGATCGGATTCAAGTTTTCTTGAGAATTGGATTTCAACCGTCAGATCTGATCTCAGCTTGGTACAACTGTTCGATCAACCGAGGAAGATGAACCGTCTTTTCGTTGCCTATATAAAGGGGACCCAAATGGTTGTCCCACATCAGTTTTTCAAGCTCCAGTGACTCAAAGCTCTGCCTCTCTGTTTTAAGGACATTCCGATCTTTAGCAAACTCCGTTCCGAACTTCTCAGAAGTCTTCAGATCCGAATGTCTTTGGAATTATCTTCTCAAGACATGTCTTCTTCTAAGCCGATTTTCAAGTGGTTAGTATATAGAGAAAGGTTGGTTCATCCTGATTTCTTCAACAAGTATGATTCTCTTATATCCAAGAATATAAAGCTTAATGGATGGGAAGATGTTGCAGTGTCCAAGCCCAGAAATCAAGATGATGTGTTTTAGGATTTTCTTACAGAGTTTTATGAGATAGTTTCCTTCCTTAAGGAAGATAGTAGGAAGAAGTTTTCTTTTAAGTCTTATGGTAAGACTTATAAGCTTTCATATTCCAAGGAAGTAAGCTTGGTAGGGATGAACAATGAAGGAGAAGCCGAGTTCATCTTTCATGTGTTGCCGGATTGAAAGGGAAGCTTCGATAAGGAAAAGGCATTGGAAACTCTCGGACTGGAAGATGACAAGGCTCCGAATATTTCTACTCTGTCTACGAATTTTTGGATTCTAGAAATATGGGTACAAGGCTTTATCGTACCGAGAAAGGGTGACAAAGACAGTTTTAAGAAGAGCGATATTTATATCCTAGAATTTCTGATAAATCTGAGGAAGTTTAATATGATGAAACAAATTCTTATTACGATTGAGAATGTTAAGAAAGGGAATCTGAGAGATTAGATCATAATGTATCCAACAATCATATCCAAGTTAATAGTTCGGTGCCTTGAGTCTTTCAAGGAGGCTTGCAAATATAAGCCAAGAGTTTCCAAGATTATGTTGGTGAGTGATGGTACCCTCAAAAGGATGGATGTAGCCTTCGACAAGAAGACTGGTCAGTTTGTTGATTTACCTGCTCAAGAAGAAGCGGTTCCGAAAGTTGGTGAACCTAAATCCTCTAAGCCATTGAGGAAGAGAAAGTTGAAATAAGTTGAAGGTGAAGCAGAGAATCCCAAATCTAAGGAAGTTCATTCCGCACCTCCAAAACCGAAGAAGAAGAAAGCTTACCCTGATGAGGTAGTTTCTAAGTGGAGGGAAATCAAAGAGAAAAGAGTGCAAGGGGAGCCTCAGTTTGGCTTGGATCCTACGGAGGCTAAGGCCTTAAAGGAAAGGACAACAGATGAGCTAGAAAAATAAGTGAAAGAAAATAATCTTAAGAAGAAGATGTCTGAAGCTGAGGTGGTTCAGAATTTATTAAATTTTACTGAGATGGCCTCCGGAAACATTCCAGTTCCGAGATCTTTTTCTTTGCAATCTCTACCTGAGACTCCAGGAAGAAACTTTGTCGCTCCGAAAGAGACAGTTGCTAAGCCTGTTGAGGAAGTTGAGCAGATTGAGCAAATAGAAGAGGAAGAAGCAGTTTTTGAAGGTAGTGGTGAGACCAGAGATGTTTTGAAGCAAGTATACGATTATAAGGGGACACCTTCAGAACATTTGTCGCTCCGAACTTCAGAAGCTAAATCATCGAAGTTAGTCACTCCAGGGAAGGATGAGGAGTAATGAGAACAAGAAGTAGATTATCATGAAGAGGAAGAACAACTTCTACATGATGTTTCTCTAATGAATAATGTAGAGGATGGTGCTCTAAAATTTTCTGATGATGAAGGCAATGTTGTTCTAGTTTTTGATTGTGAACAGAAAACCCCGGAACAGGAATCCATTCCGAAAAGTGACAAAGGAAAGAAACTTGTTGTTGATACCCCGATCTCAGTGTTTGTAAAGAGAAGTGATGTTGGTGATTCTTCTAAGAAGAAGGGTGAGAATTTTGAAGAAGAAAATTCTCCGAGAAAAGTCTCGGATTCAGAGTCATCTTCATTGGGGCATGAATTTGTTGTTCAGTCATTAAAGAGGTTGGTGGGTACTATTCAAACTTTCTCAAGTATTGATTCAAGATGCTAGATGCTCCAACATGCTTTGAATCAGAAAAAATACTCTGTATCCATGGTTATGGACAAATGTGTTGTGATTGAGGCTCAGTTCAAAACTTTCTTTGTCAGCTATGAATCCCACAAAAGATCTTGCAAGAGGATGACTAGTTGGTTGAGGAAGACTATAGAAGAGATGAGGCTCTTTGATGAATTCCAAGATAATGTTAAGGATGATTTTGAGACAGAAGACAAGAAGATAAATGAACTTACTTCGACCTTTGAAGAAAAGTTGATAGATGAAAAGAATTTCCGGATTAAAGAAGTCAGTGATCTGAATGGGAAGCTGATTTTTGTTTCTCAAAACTGGAAGTATGAAAGGGATCATCAGATTGAGTTTGAAGAGAAGTTTTTAAAGCAAGAAAAAATCTTAAAGGCTTAGGAAGAAAATATTGAAGCTCAAAGTTCAAGAATAGTTGTGTTAGAGAAGGAAGCTGAGGAAGACCATAAAGACTTGAAGAAGATAAAGACTATTCTTAAGGGTCTCATGGCGAAGGAAAAAGATCCAAAATAGAAAAATCCGATATTTTTTTGTATCTTAACTTCCTTGTTGTTGAACATTCAAACTTAATGAAAATTGTGCTTGCTAGTTCCTTTTTTTGTTTCTACTAATTTTTCAGGTACTTTGATATATTTTCCATTCCCTCAAATTATTTTTGAAAATCACAAAGGAGGAGAAGGAAATGAAACCTAATAAAGGTGGAAAAGGAAAAAGAATCTGAAAAAAGGGTGAGAAAGAAAAATAACTCTAATAGAGTTTATCTAAGGGGGAGTTTTTCATTAATGAATACATTCTTATTCTTAATGAAATATAATTCTGGAAATCTAGAATACGATCCTTAGAGTTTCAATGCCTAAGGGGGAGTTAGTCGTATTCATCAACATCCATAATAAAAGGGAGATAAGACTTAATGTTTTCTTTCTTCTTAGACTTTGTTTTTCATAAGGATGATTGTGCTTTCCAAAAAGGGGGAGATTTTTGAGTCAATAAGGTTTTCCTTATGACTATTCCATTTCTTCTTGTTTTGAAAATCACAAACACCTTATATTTAAGGAAAATCTCTTTTATAAGGAAAATCGCTTTTATAAGGAAAATTGCTTTTATAAGGAAAATCTCTTTTATAAGGAAAATCTATTTTATATGGAAAATCGCTTTTATAAGGAAAATCGCTTTTATAAGGCAAATCACTTTTATAAGGAAGATCGCTTTTATAAGAAAAATTATCCTTATCATAGTTTCATCCATATATTTCTTAAGTATAAGATTCAGATTCATTTCTATATTCTTGAAATCGTTTGAAACTTTGATGTGAAGCATTCTGTTTTAGGTTCCAAATTCTGGATGAGAACTGTAATGAAGTTTCAATCCGAATTCTGGTGATAACTGTAATGATGTTTCACTCTGAATTCCAGATGAGAACTGTAACGAATTTTCATTCCGAATTCTGGATACGAACACTGATAAAGTTCTACTCTGAATTCTGGATACGAACTCTGATAAAATTATACTCCGAATTCTGGATACGAATTCTCATGTAGTTCGACATCGAAATCTAATGACGAATCCTGATTACAAATTCTCATTACGAATTCTGATGACGAATTCTCATTTTGAATTCTCATTCCGAATTCACCTATTAAACAGAATCTGATCATCTTTGCTTTAGACTCTGAATTTATTTAGACTCCGAATATTATTTTTTGTTAGAATCCGAACTTTCATTTTGCTTACACTTTTATAATTTGTCTAATCTTTGACATTTTGTTTACACTCCGAACCTTCACTCTGAACTTCTGAGTTAGACTTAAAACGATGTCGTACATTCTGTTTCACTTGTTTTGTTATAAAACGATGTTGTCTATTCTGTTATAAACTAACTGTTGGTTATGTTACACGGGTACAGGTCCCTCCGACTTTTAAGGAAAATATGACCGTTAGAAAGGAGGCCGACCTTGCCTATAAATAGGAGCTCACTTGAAAGAGCTCACAACAACTTCTTCGACCTTGTGAACACATGTTTTGAAGTGATTTCAAGAGAGAGAGGTGCTTATTAACTCTCAAAGCTTCGTGCGACTCTGAATGTTGGTGATTACATTCGAGGACTTCCGAGGATAGGAAGACAGAGGTGCCAACTACCTTGAAGTTCGAAGGCTTCCATACTGAGGAAGACATAGGTTTCCAACTACCTAGAAGTTGAGGGATTGCGGGGATAGCAAGGCAGAGACACTGATCTTCGTATCGAGGGCTTACCCTAGTGTGGGTAAGACAGACTTGCTTGAAAGTATAAATCAAGGGACCTTTATCCAAGGTTGTTGGATACCCTTCTCTTTGGGTTAAAAGAATTATATCTTGTTACTTGTAGTTTTACTACTTGTTCATTTCTGCTGCATATTGTATTATAAGGTAGTTATAACTTTCTTATACTTCCTTAATTGAAATCTGTTTCATTTAGATTCTATACGCTTTAAGGTAGAATCTCATATTGTAATCTTTAGTTAAGTTTCAATTTCTGGATCCATATTTCCGGAACCTACTTTCGGAATCTCTTTCCAGTTTTAAGAAAGTACATAGGACTTGAAGTTTATAACTTCATTCCTTATTCCAAGTTTTCATTTAGTGTTAGAGGTGTTGTAAATTTACTTAGTTTAACTTTGTTAAACATATCTCTTTCCTTTGTTTAAGGAAAACATAGTTATTCGTAACTATCTTTAAAGGTTCCAAAGGAATTTTTAAAGTGTACAATTCACCCCACCTCTTGTATATTGAGCATCTACATCATTATTAATATCCTACAGTTATAAAGGGAGCCTTTTTTTAGTTCTAAGGTTTATGGGCACCTTATAGGTGGGAAAAGGTAACCCATGTAATCAAACCATTATGAAAAGGATGATAAATTCAATTTTTAAGTGAACTTGGTTTATAATAAAGGGTGCCAGATGCCAAACACTAATGTTTATGGGTTATTTACAGATTGGTAGGTGGCCACACATATAATTTGGACCTTTATGTTGATCATGTTAAATTTTGAATAGACCTTGGTACCGATTAATGGGAGCCGGTTTTGAATCCATTGAGTGTATGACTGCTTTAGAAATTGGGAAATGGAAACCCATATTTAATGAAATGGAACGATGCTTTGGGAAATGATTATAAATGTGAAAGATGTTTAGTGTTGATCTAAAATCAAAATAGTTAGATTTCGAAATTCAACTGGACCCAAATAGGTCATTTGGGGAATGTTTTTATGAGATGACCCCTTGGGGTGTTTAATGTTTTTTAATCATTTGAGCATTTTCTATTGGGTTTCTTTCCAGATTACCCATGTAGTTTAAAATTAGAAACTCATAGTCCAACTTATCTCATTGAAATGAATTTATTTTGATATGTTTCCTAAAAATGATTGGATTTCAAACAATGTGAAATGTTTTTAAAATGAAGTTTAATAAAACATACCTATTTTCCCTTGGGTAATTACATAAAATCAAGTACCTTGAGATTTGTTTTGAAAACGGTACTTTGATGTTTTGATTAAATCTATTGATGATTCAAGATTTGATGTGATTAAATATAAGAGGCTTTGAAGCTGAACCCATAGTGGTGTCCACTATATAAAATCATCATGTATGGGTGGTTTGGACATCCATTTTAGTTTCCTTGGAACAGAAGCATGAGTACTTTTCATAGGAATTCGTTTTTGTATCAATGGTGTTATGATTGTCTTTTGAGCCTAGTGAACTTTTTGTTTGACATGAACTGGTGTATGGGTTGAAACCTTTTCTTTTTAAGGGGATAAATCGGGGTTGGTAGCATCCTCAATACTTAAATTCCTTGATAGTGCAGTAACTTTCTCACTCTTGGTGCTATTTGGGAACTGTTCTCCCTAGAAGGATTTTTGGTTATAAAGTTACACGCTTGTTTTCAGGGGTGGTCATGTTTTTATTTACCAATTTAGGGGATTTTTCATCAAGTAATTCTCATTTACAGGAGGTTAAACATGCCTCGGGCATGGTTGGCTGCTTGTTGGTTGTTTGACCCTCTCTTCTATTTAGTAATGGGAGACTAGTTATGTCATCATCCATGTTGATAGTCATATGAGGCAACATGAATCTATAATAAGTCCTCTTGTACTGTTGAATATGTTCTTGTGTCATCTCATTATAGAGTGACATGAGAGTTAAAGAATCAGTTCCATTCCAATACCCGGTTTTGTTTTCAAAAGACTCAGGTGTTTTGACATGCCAGTTTGAGTTTAATAATATAGTGCACTTATGTGTGGCTAGTATTCTTCTCTATCAACCTGGACACTCTTAAAGTGGGTAGTGTACTTTCATTTTTTTTAATGTGGAAATCCACGTAGAAAGTGTACAACCTAATAAAACCATTGGAAAATGGTTGGTTATTTATTTGTTTTCCTTAAAGATTGAAAGTCTTAAATCGAGTCGGTGCTTGCATGGAACCACAACGTTGTTTTGGTTAAACTATTTTATCATTGAGTTTCTGGGTGTGTGTAACTGGAAACCCCATCGTAAATCCTCTTAGTGTACTCTTTTTAAGAGATGATCATGTCCCCTATCTTGGAATCTTCCTCGATTCACTAAGAGAGAATCAATCTTACATCGTGCTAAATATAAAAAGCTTTTGAGCTTGTTGGAAGATCTTTTTTAGTGTTTCACATTAAAGAGATGTCCTCATTAAGGGTTGGTAAGTTCAGAGTGATTTCTAGGTTACCATGTAAGAACGCCATGTTTGGACTCATGGACTCCAATAGTTTGTTTTGAATTTATTCGGCCGCCTATTCTATACTTCTTCAAGATATGTTGTTCAAATGGATCGACTCATTCTCTCTTCCTTTAGTTCAATGATTACGGGTTTAAGGGGCCATTTTAAATCACACTGATAGGTGAAAGAAAGTGTGGTATCAAGGTGATAAATTTATTCTGAGAGAGCCTAATTGACCAGTTCTATTACGTTGATCCGAATTCGACCGTCTCCTTTTTACAAAATCATGCTAGGAGTGTCGAAATAACTCTCAGAGTAGTTCTTTGTATGGCATAGCTGATAGTAGAGGTACCGTGGCTTCGATTTTCCCTTCTTTTAGCTTATACCTATGGTGGGGAAAACCATCATTTGAATTTCTATCGAGATGACGACTTGATCATGTCCCTATCTAAAAGGGATCATGTAAGCTCTATTTCTGTGTTTAAGTTGATCTTTGAACATTGGGTTAGGTTTTAAAGGCTGAAGTGCGAGTTCTTATGAAATTATTAGGGTTCATTGGGAATTGGTAACAAAATTAAACCATTTTGAACGAAACACCACAAACCATGTAGTTCATGAGATGTTTATATTGTTCTCGAATGCTTCTCAGGGATGATTATTTTTAAGGTGGGTATATTGTAAAATCTCTTGTTCTGAACTGAACTAAAATATGGATGTTTTTGAACTCTTTACTTTACTAAACCCGTCGTTTTTAAAACTTAGATTAGGAACGTAATTCTGTGAGTTGGATCACACATAATTTATTTTTTTGGGCATGATAAAAGGCCCAAGAAGCTTTTTGAGCGGCTTGAGAAGTTTTGGGAGAACTGGACACGAAAAACATCATGTTTTAAATGACAGAAGAGGCTGCACGGTTTGTACATGGTCTGCTAAACCGTGCGGCCCACAGTAGTAACTGTGCCACCCTATTTAGAATGGGGTGGTGTATTAGAGCATGGTCTATGCACATTTTCCTAAACCATGCTCTTATCCCATGTGGTTCATTCCTTGGAGGCAGAAGATCCCACATGGTTTTCACACAGTTTGGAAAATTGTGCAGGTTAAACCATGCATGATGCCCATTTTTTAAAATTTATGTTATTTTAAATAGATTAAACCAAATTCAATTAAAAAATAAATATATCAACCCTTACCCTGTCTCTCTCAAATCGAGATGCACTAAGGGGCTCCCCTTTAGGTTCTGCGTGTAACCCCTCCCCCCTACAGACTCCCCTCAGATATACATTGACCCATCATTTCTTCCGATTCTCAGTTTGAATCTCCTAGGTATGAGTCTCTTATCTCATCTCCTCTCTTTCCCAGCACCATTCCGACCTAATCAGCACACAGTGAGGTACTGTCTAACCCTAGGATTTTAGGGTAATGTTTTTCCAATTTTCATAGGTTCTTAGGTTGTGCATATGATATCTCAGTGCCTTGGGGTTCAAGTTTCTGCAACCGCTGCTGATGGTGAGGAGATTCGTGTAGTTTTGGTCCACCCACAACATCTCTGGGTAAGGTTTATACATTTTCCTTTGTTTCTCACCTATTGAATTATGTTTTTTATGTGTCCAGACATGTATGTGGATGGGTGTATGCTCATAGGGAAAGAGAAACTTCTTTTAGTTAGAAAACTCCAAGATCTGAGTGGACGGCTTGGTTCTACCTTGAGGTAGGGTCCCTTTCTCAGTCCTCAAACATTAAAATGATTTCATAAATTTTTTTAGGACACTATTTTTATAAATTAATTCCTGAAATGATGTATTATGTTAAATTCCTCTTAAATGTGAATTTATCATGTTTCATGTTTTAAATGATAAGATTATAAAAGAATTATTGATAAACAATATCATGTTTTTATAATAAAACACATCCAATGGAGGTGTTCTTCCTTCAAGCTGAAAAGAAGTGGTTAAACAATTTTTCTTGACTTTTCTTGTTTATAATTATTATGATTTGATGAAATTTTGAGAAACTACATTCTTAGGACATGAACCTAAAGATATTAGACACTGATATTCCCTTTCTAAAATGATTAAAGGACTGAAGAGCTGTCTAAGTGGTTAGTCTAGTTTTGGATTGGAATTACCCATGTAGGTAATTTCACTTTTTGTGAATACTTGGATCCCTATAAATGAAATTGATATGTTTTCAATAATGGGATTGAGTTGAGTTAAATGAATGGTTAATTCATAATGATAGAATCAAAAAAAATTACCCAATTGTATTCAAATTCATTGAAACTAATTACACCTTGGGTGACACATGGGTTCCCAAGTAGGATTTCTATGATAAACTCAATTGGTTCTGAAGTTAATACCCTAGGTGATACCATGATTCTCATGTAGTAATTCCATAGATGGACACGGGTTCATGAGATATGGATTTTTTCCATGTATGTGGAAACCCTTTACATGATAAAGGAAGTTAGAGGTGTGGACCTTAAGCTTTGAAAATTCATTATAGTTTTTTACTAAATGGATGAAATTCTACATGAACTTTTCACACTAATGGAAGGAAAGGCTTGAACCAATAAATAAATAGTTTCAATGCTACTTGATATTTCCACATTAATGGAAGCCTTTTCTTGAACCAATAAATAGTGGTTTCAACTCTACATGAACTATCCAAACTAATAAAAGGCAAGACTTGAACCAGATGAATAATTATATGACCTTTTTACTAAAAAGGAATTGTTAGACTCGTGCTTTTCATGGTTTCTGATTGGAGAATACCACAAGCACTCGTGTACCCGATTCCAAATTCAGGGACGAGTTACTAAGGTTCAGACCTTCCTAGATCTCATTCCCTGTCTTATCTTTGGATTCTCTATATACAACCATTGGGTTCCCATGAATTACTACAATATTCCTTAGATACACTCCTTGGATCCAGGATTGAACACTAGGTGCCTTGGATACACTCCTTTAACCCATTCTTTTCTTAGCCTCATTTTACATTGTATACACTCCATGGACTCGGTAGGAACCTTATTGTGGAATTCCTTGGATTACACTCATTGTATTACACTCTAACCCCTTAGATAGACTTAGATACTATTGAGTTATCATTCATTGAGTCTACATTACCTTGGATTTTACCCTGGAACTCCCCCACTATATATCTTTTTCAAGTTTCCTTGTTACGTGTTGGAAACTTCAATGTTATACTATCATGAGGTTGTTTCCATGGTTGTTACCATGAGACATTATTACTAAATACCATCGTAGAATGCCTTGGATAAAATCCTTGGGTCCAGCATTGACAAGTAGGTTCCCAGATTATGTCCAACCAGGCCCGGTCATTACTGAGCCCCGATTTACCTGGGAGGATACTCTATGGACTCATAGGTGACCCAGTCACATGTGGCTTATAAATAAGTTTGTATTATTCAATTAATGAATGGATCACATGTCCCGACACCAGCCGAGGATGAAGCAGGTACTAGTGTATTTAGTTAAATTATACTGATTACTTAATTTATGCATGCTTGCACCCTGTTAAATTTATATTACATTTTCAGGATTGGGTTACACACCAGTGGTGCTGGCCTACTGAGATTTATATCTCACACCCTACTCAGGCTACCATTACACTGGGGTACAAGAGTAGACATTTCTTGTTCATAGATACATGAAATTTTCTTGTTGTTTTATCTTGTACCTGAGATTTTAGGGAAGAGGACTGAGTTGGAGCTCAGGATGCTCGTGGAAATTATCTTTAGGATTTTAGATCATTTCATTAATTGTGTCTCATGTTGTATTGAATTGAAAATAATGTTGTATAATTTACTTCTATAACGAACCATACATTACATACATTGTTATTGCTTCAAAATTTAATTGCACTTATTACAACATATAAAAAACCACGAAAGGACCGTATAGGTATAGTGTCTTTAGAAACTCGTAATCATAAACAGCTGGTTCATAAATCATCTACATTGTCTCCCTTTTATTTTATCATAGCTAGAGTCCCTTTTGGAATATCTTACTTAATACCCTTATTCCTAACCTGGGGAAAAGAAAACATACAAAATGGTGAGCTCAAATTCTCAATAAGGGTAAACAAAAGAAATATCAATCACATGATATTCATAAGAACATATCATTTTGGAAATCTTAACCTGCAAAAGAGATCAAAATTTCATAACATGGGATAAATCATAGTAGTGAAATATAATCCCAATAATCATAACATAAAACATGATACTTTGTGGAATACACACATAATCATAGAGAATCATTTCTTAGTAGTCAAGACTCATTGACAAGACTATCTTAGCAGACAAAGTCCATTTCTGAACCGAGTTCACTACTCGTTTTAGTCCTGTATCACTGAACCAGATTAACCTGTCATTACAGCCATGTCTATCTCATGAGATATAAATCTTTACCCAATGAATTGGAGGGATATATAGGTCCCACCCATCTCATAATGATACCATTCTTATGTGTGCCACAAGTTCATATATCATACATGATAGCCAAAACCATGTAATAAAAATGGTATTCTTAAACATCATGCCATTATAACATAATCCATGTAAGATAAAAGGACAACATAAAATTAATTCCATCATAACATAATCAAATCAATGTAAAAATAGGTATATAAACAGAACCCTATATTATCTTAGATGAAAAATAATTTTGATAAAACACTTGAACTCCATTCTTGAGGAAAATATCCCTTCTGCTTGAAAAACATTTTTCCTTTATTAACATGTCATCCAATTTTAAACTAAAATAAGTTAATTAAAATTAATCTTGAAAAAATGTAAAAGAGGATTCATGGAAATAATGTTCTAAAAATCCATTCATTCCGTATAAGTTAAAGAAAAACATTCTTCTCTTACTTTGGCCAAAAAGTCAAAAAAGTACCTCGTACTAAAAAACGAAAAAATATTCCTTTCATATATTTTACTAAAAATCAACTAAGGGTAAAATTGGATTTAAAAAATTGTAGGAGTATTTAAATAACATTACATATTGAGTAAACATGGATGTGGATTATAAATACACCCCAGTAAATACCAAAGTATAAACAATCTCGGATAAAAATGAGATTGTGAGATTTTCCCTTACCTTAGGTATGATTTTCTTCGTACGTGTCCGAACCTCTTGTATAATGATTTAAATAATGTTATTGACTTATTAAAGAATCTTACTCATTGTTCTGATATCATATATGGTCATATTCATAGCTTCTTATTAGTAATATTTCATTGCTACTTGTTATTCGGGTGTTTATTGCTTTTTGTTCTAATGCGTGTTTTGTCGAATAAATTCTTATTCTTCTCTTTAGGTTATAGATACCTCATTTCCAGAATAGTATTAGTGTAATATATATCATATTTATTCATTCAATTCATTTATATAATCATTATTCATTGAATATGATGTAGAACGATTCGCATCACATCGTGGAGAAGGTAGGCCGTTCGTACGCACGAGCGATGATATCGTTCCCATGATAGTGGAATTGTATTGAAGTGTATGTATAATATTTAAGAATCAATATCACTTTACAATAATCATATATAGTTATTTGTTACACCATTATACCAATCCAAGTGAGGTGGTGGTGGAAAACAGATTACACCACAGTGTTGAGACGGTATTCCGTACGTACGCACGCGCAGTGATTTCGTTTTCCATAGGATGGATAAAAAGTGAAATAGGGTTGTTTCATATTTATAATAAAATATCAGTATATTAGTGATACTGATGTTATTACTTCATAATGAAAAAACTAATTAATGGGAAGTTGAAGAAGAAATAAAGTTGAAAGAATCGGTAACGGACATTACCTCTTCTTTGAAGCGCCTCTTCTTAACCTCCTCTTAGGACACTAAAGATGGTCTTTGAAGAATACCAAGACCTATAGGATGTTTCTAGGTAATTGGATAATAGAAATTGGCAGGTTTTGGCCGAGAATGAAGGCTAAAAGTGGTGTGAGGAGAAGATAGAGGAGGTGCCCTTTTATAAGGGAGGAGAGGGGAACTTTAGGAAAAACATAAAATATTATTTTATAATAAAGTAATATTTGGTTTTTTATAGCTCAAAACTGATTTATTTACAAGATAAGGTGGGGATGAGTCGGAATCCTTTCAACCAATAGATTTTAGACAAGTTTAGGTTACTATTTTAACCTTATCATTTAGATTTAACTCTAAGTTACATAATTTAACTTTTACCGTGTCTTCTTGTTTTCTTAGACTATATGGTTAATAAACATACTATAACAAGCCAAAATAACCCCAAGTGTTTCATTATTAATATATATAACCTTAAATAAGTCATTTTTCCAAACCATAGATTTTTAGGAACAAAATAACAATTAGTAATATAATATTTGTTTTAAAAACTATTTTATGTCAATATTGACACTATTTGGTAATTGATTTTTGTGAAAATTATAACAGCATGATTAGTTCAAATAAAATTTAATTAAATAAATACTAATATGTCATATTAACCTATAAAATTAGTGTAATTCATAAAAAGTCTCAAATTACATTTATTTGGGTATTTATAATATCAATTATGTTAATATTTCATTAATAAGGTAAGTACTGCATCATCATTGTGTCATAAATAAATTACATAATTTAAAGTCTAAAAATTATAAATAAAATACCATTATGTAGGAAATAGTTTTAGATTTCTAATGAATATTAATAGACGAATTTATATTATTTATAACCCTGTACTAAAAATGTTTTTGTTATTAATCATTGATTTTAACTATTTGATCTCTTCTTTAAATAAAATAAGATTAAATGTCTTAATCTAATCAATGTTGACCTAAATGGTCATATTTTATTCCTAGGGTTGTTTTGGGTCGAATTAAACATATAATATAGAATTAGGACATGTGTTACAGTAATACTAATACCATTTTTACCGTTAATTACCCTATTTACTTTTAACCGTTGTAAATAAAAGTAAAAAAGTTACTATTCACCAAAAATTATTTTTATCTTATTGAACCACATTTTACTCCTTGATGTTAACTGTGTCTCTCGGATTTTCGATATTCCACTCACAGAAGTGGTAAAATTATGTTTTATATAAATTTTCATACTCTCTTAGGAGGTGGGTAAAAGACTGTGAAAAGATCAATATAATTTTTAAAGATCTAAAATTATTATAAAATGACTCCAATGAATTAATTTGAACTTATATAGGTATTATATATCAATTTTGACCTAAAATAAATTTAAATAAAATAAATAATTATTTAAATAAAAAGTCGGTTTTTAAATAGTAACATAGTGTTTTCACTATTCATCAAAAATTGAATGTTTTCAGAAAAATACCAAAAATTCACCCTAGGCTAATTTTGATATTTCGAATCCAAAAATGAAGTCCATTTTGAAAGATAAAATTTATAAAATTTCCAAAAGTGCATATTTCTATTCATAACGGCTAGTTTAAATAATAGTTTAATAGCATATCGTTGTTTAGTGAAACTCGGTATTGCGTACAACGCACGGTATCGAGGAAGGTCATGATTACATGTAAAGAAAGCCAAGATAATATTGCGTGTAGTGAAAGATTCCTTTGATGATAACATAAAAACAAAATATTTCTCATAAAAATCTCGGGTGTTACATTATACCCCCCTTAAAATGAATTTCGCCCCCGAAATTCATCACTTTGTAACAAACAGATGAGGATACCTGCCCCTCATCATATCCTCAAGCTCCCATGTAGCTTCTTCTTATTGGCAGTTCCTCCATAAAACATTCACCAAGCAAGTGGTCTTGTTCCGTAGGACTTTTTCGCTACGATGCAGAATCTCTATCAGCTGTTCTTCATAAGAAAGATCATGCTCCAGTGGTACAACTTCTGAGCTGAGTACATGTGAAGGATCAGGTATGTACTTTCTCAGGAGAGCTACATGGAACACATCAGGAACTAGAGAGATATTCGGTGGAAGCGCCAATCGGTAAGCTACCTTCCCAACATGATCCAGTATTTTGAAAGGACTGATATACCTAGGGATCAACTTTCCCTTCTTTCCAAATCTCATTACTCTCTTCCAAGGAGATATTCGTAAGAGCACTTTATCACCCACTTCAAACTATAGGTCTTTTCTTCGGTTGTCAACATAACTTTTTTGTCGACTCTGAGCTACTCTTATGTGTTTTTGAATAGATCTAACCTTTTCAACCATCTCATCAACAAGATCATGTCCTAATAGCTTTCTTTCCCCAACTTCATCCCAACAAGTTGGAGTCCTGCATTTCTTTTCAGTGAGAACATCATAAGGATCCTTCTGAATATGGGAGTGAAAGCTATTATTATATGAAATTTCCACCCATGGTGGGTGTTGATCCCAACCACCTTTTAAATCCATATAGCAAGATCTTAAAATATCTTCTAGAGTTTGAATTGTCCTCCCAGACTAACTGTCTGTCTGAGGTTGATAAGCAGTCCTAAAACTCAACTTTGTATCCAGAGTATGCTGAAGACTTCACGAAAACATTAAGGTAAACCTCGGATCCCGATTAGATATAATGGAAAGTGGTACACCATGAAATCTTACCACTTCTTTCACATATATCCTAGAAAGATGATCAAGAGAGAAATCCTCTCTAATAGCAATGAAGTGTGCCGACTTTGTAAGATGATCAACTATGTCCCAGATAGCATTATTGCCTTTGGATGTTTTAGGAAGTCCGGTGACATAGTTCATAGTGATGTTTTTCCATTTCCATTTGGGTATGGGTAATGGTTGTCACATCACCTTAGACTTCTATCTCTCAGCTTTAACTTGCTGACAAACCAAGCATCGAGAGACATATTCCGAAACATCTCTTTTCATGCCATTCCACCAGATGTACTCTTTCAGGTCCCTATACCTCTTCGTGATTCCAGGATGGATAGAGAATGAAGAACTATGAGCCTCATCCAGAAGCTCCTTCTTTAATTTTTGGATGGGAGGATCAAAAACCCAATTCCTGAACCTTATTATCCCATCACAATCAAGGTTGAATTCAGTAACATTTCTCACATTCTTTTGAAACTCTACATCTTATTTTTTTGCCTCTCTAATCTTCACATGTATAGATGGTTGAACATTCATTTGAGAAAGATAAGATTTTTTCCCTTCCAGTATAATTCCAAGATCCATCATTTGTAAATCCATAAATATTGGATCTTTTGTGATCCTCATCATGGATAAGCTAGCATTGTCTTGTTGACATAACGCATCTGCCACCTTGTTTGCTTTCCCATGGTGATAATGAATTTAGCAGTCATAATCTTTAATCAGCTCCAACCATCTTTTATGGCACATATTCAGCTCCTTTTGTGTGAAAATATATTTTTAACTTTTATGATCAGTATAAATATCACAGATTTGACCATAAAGATAATGCCTCTATATTTTTAATGAAAATATTACCATAGATAACTCCAAATTAGGAGTTGGGTAATTTTGATCATGCAGTTTCAACTGTCGTGAGGCATAAGCTATCACCATATCATTTTTCATGAGAACACACCCCAATCCCTTCTTGGATGCATCACTATAGATCACAAATCTTTCTCCACTACAAGGCAGTGTGAGCACAGGTGCACTAGATAACCTTATTTTTAACTCCTTTAAATTCTCTTCACACTCCTCCATCCAAACGATCTTAACTCCTTTTCGAGTCAACCTTGTGACTGGATTAGATAATCGTGAAAAATCTTTCACAAAACGTCGATAATATCCAGCCAAACCAAGAAAACTTCGGATCTCAGTTACTATTGTTGGTCTCGACCATCTTTTGATAACTTCTGTTTTTTCTAGATCCACAGATATCCCCTCTTTTGAGATTATGTGACCCAAAAATGAAACTTTTTGAATCCAAAATTCACACTCGGTAAATTTGGCATAAAACTTCTCCTTTCTCAGGGTCTTCAATACAATTCTCAAGCGATCTTCATGTTATTCCTTTCTATTTGAATAGACAAGAATATCATCTATAAAGACTACTAAAAACTGATCAAGATAGTATCTAAAGACTCCAATCATTACATCCATGAGGATAGCATGGGCATTAGTAAGACCGAATGGCATCACTATAAATTCATAGTGTCCATACCTTGTACAGAAAGCCATCGTTGGTATATCCTCCGTTTTGACCCTTAATTGATGATACCCTGAACGAAGATCAATCTTGTAAAAGTATTGATCTCCGTTTAGTTGGTAAAATAAGTCATCAATGCATGGGAGAGGATATTTTTTCTTGATAGTGATCTTGTTAAGTTCTCGATAATCAATGCAGAGTCTCATTGATCCATATTTCTTCTTAACAAACAGAATAGGTGCTCCCAAAGGTGAAACACTAGGGCGAATGAATCCCTTATCAAGATTCTCTTGGAGTTTATTCTTCAATTAATGCAACTCAATTGGGGCCATTCTATAAGGTGTCTTTGAAATAGACAAAGAACCCAGTACAAGTTTTATTGAAAACTCAACTTCACTATTTGGTGGAAGACCTGACAATTCCTTTGGAAAGACATCATCAAACTCCTGTACAGTGGGAATATTCTTAATCATCAGTTTCTCACCTAACATTTGAGATAAATAACCTTCATTTATTGGAATCATGACCCATAAGATGAAGGAAATTTCCTCTGGAAGGTTATGTTCATCCTAGCATCGATAGATGATCATAAATTGATCTGGAATATGAAATGTGACTTCCCTTATTTGGAAGTTGATATGAGCTCCATATAAAGAAAGCCAATACATGCCAAGAATCACATCAAATTCCACTATAGTAAGGATCACATGATTTGAAGGAAGTAATTTCGCACAAACTTCAATCGGAGAAGAATTGGAAACATTTGATGCGACTCTTGTGCCATTAAGGGTTGTCACAGCTAACTCAATGTCTTACTGCTGAGGTAATACAACGATACCCTTAGAAAATTATTCAGAAATAAAAGAATGGGTGGATCCAGAATAAAAAAAACATTTTCTACTTTAGAGTGGATGGTAAGTGTACCTTTCACCACATCTTTATCGTAATCCGCATTGCTGATAGAAATTTCATGTGACATTCCATTATTTTTATCCTTAAGAGTTTGTTGATGTCGATCATCAACATCAACCCTAGGATTAGGGCATTGATTGGCATAATGCCCCATTTCCTTGCACTTGTAACATTGAAGTGTAAGAGGTGCACTCTATGTAGCCTTATCTTTGTTCGCATCATTAGACATCTTTTCCCATCATTGAGGCATTCAAATCCCCGATGACCTTCTTTTCCACATTTGAAACATTTACTTGTCCCTTTAAGACAACTCCCTACATGTTTCTTTCCACACTTTAAGCATAAGGGAAAACTCATCTTCTTTTCAGTGTTCTCTTTAGATTTACCTTTGAATTCCATTTTCCTATTCTTATCAAACCCATATGACTGATGGGTTACTCCAATATCCCTCTCAACCTTGAGAGAACATCGAACGATTTCCTTGTAGCCATTGATTTCCCTTATGGCTAACGCCCTTAGAATAATTTCTTTTAATCCACTAAAGAATCGATCGATCTTACTCTCAGGTTGGATAATAATCCCAGAAGCATACTTTGAAATTCTTGTAAAATTTGTTTCATAGGTACCAACAGATTCACCATCCTTTTTCTTCAGTTCAAGAGACTCCTTCTCCATCTTTGTTTGAAGAATATGAGGGAAGTACTTATTGAAAAATAAGATCTTGAACTTGTCCCATTATATGGATTCAATTTCATCCCTTTGCCTCATATTCTTGATAGGATTCCACCATTGATAAGTTTCACCTTCCAAACGATATACTGCTAAGATGAATTTATCATGTTCAGAACATTGAAAACTAAAAATATATTTTCAGTAGTTCTGATCCATTGTTCAGCAACTAATGGATTATTAGACCCACTGAATGAGGGTGGACGCTGCCTCATGAAGGATTCAACAGAATTTTTCTCCTTCGTTTGCTCGTTCGGATGTCCTATATGATTCATAGCTTGAGAAAGTTGTGTGAGCATGGCTACAAGATTTTTCATTCCAGCTCCCATAACGTTTGGTTGGTCAGGGGGACAATCATTTCATTTCCCATCACATTTATCATTAACACGGTTCCTTTGGGTTCCAGCCATTGACTAAAAATAATAAGAATAGTGTGAGAAACACTAATCATAATAGGAAAACCACATAATAAAGAATAAAATTTCACACTTAAGGTCTTATCATAGGTTATTAATGGCCATTTCTAAAACACTAAGATTTTTTCCTATGCTTAAACATATCCTTAGGGTTCTAACTAAGGATTTCACATCCTAGTTTCCAAAGGATGACTATAAAATCCCTCTGAAACCAACTATAATGACCCATACATTACATAAGTTGTTATACCGTGAAAATTTAAGTACACTTATTACAACATAAAACAAAACCATGAAAGAACAGTATCTTTATAGTGTCTTTAGAAACTGGGAAACATAAACAACTAGTTCATAAATCATCTACAGTGTCTCCCTTTTATTTTATCATATCTAGAGTCCCTTTTGGCATATCTTACTTAATATCCTTCTTCCTGACCTGGGGAAAAGAAAACATACAAAAGGGTGAGCTCAAATTCTCAGTAAGGTTAAACAAAAGAAATATCAATCACATGATATTTATAAGAACGTATCATTTTGGAAATATTAACCTGTAAAAGAGATCATATTTTCATAACATGGGATAAATAATAGTAGTGAAATGTAATCCCAATAATCATAACATAAAACATGAAACTTTGTGGAATACACACATAATCAAACAGAATCATTTCTTAGTAGTCAAGACTCATTGATAATACTATCTTAGCGGACAAAGTCCATTTCTGAACCGAGTTCACTCCTCGTTTCAGCCCTGTGTCACTAAACCAGATCAAACTGCCATTCCAGCCATGTCTATCTCAAGAGATATAAATATTTACCCAAGGCATTGGAGGGAGATATAGGTCCCACCCATCTCATAATGATACCATTCTTATGTGTGCCACAAGATCATAAATGATACAACATAGCATAACCCATGTAATAAAAATGGGATTCTTAAACTTCATGCCATCATAACATAATCCATGTAAGATAAAAGGAAATCATAAAATTAATTCCATCATTACATAATCAAATCAATGTAAAAATAAGGAGAGAAACGGAACCCTAAATTATCATAGATGAAAAATAATTTTGATAAAACACTTGAACTCCATTCTTTAGGAAAATATCCTTTCTACTTGATTTTTTTTCCTTTCTTAACATGTCATACAATTTTAAACTAAAATAAGTTAATTAAAAATAAACTTGAAAACTTTTAAAAGATGCTTCATGGAAATAATTTTCTAAAAATCCATTTATGTCGTATATGTTAAAGAAAAACATTCTTCTCGTACTCTGGCCGAAAAGTCAAAAAAGTACCTTGTACTAAAAAAAAGACAAAAGATTCTTTTCATATATTTTTCCTAAACTCACCGAAGAGTAAAATTGGATTTAAAAAATTTTAGGAGGATATAAATAATATTACATATTAATGAAACATGGATTTGGATGATAAATACACTCCAGTAAATACCAATGTATAAGTAATCTCGGATAAAAATGAGATTGTGAGATTTTCCCTTACCTTAGGTCTGATTTTCTTTGTACGTGTCTGAAACTCCTGTATGATTATTTAAATAATGTTATTGACTTATTTCATAATCATAATAATTGTTATGATATCATATATGGTCATATTCTTAGCTTCTTATTAGTAATATTTCATTGCTACTTGTTATTCGGGTGTTTATTGCTTTTTGTTCTTATGCATGTTTTGTCGAATAAATTCTTATTCTTATTTTTAAGTTATAGATACCTAATTTCCATAATGTTATTAGTGTAATATATATCATAATTATTTATTCATTCAATTCATTTATATAATCATTATGAATTGAAGAACATGTAGAATGAGTCGCATCATATCATGGAGACAGTAGGCCGTACGTACGCACAAGCGATGATATCATTCCCATGATTGTGGAATTATATTTAAGTGCATGTATAAAATTTCAGAATCAATATCATGTTAAAATAATCATATATAGTTATTATTTACACCATTATACCCATCCATATAAGGTGGGGGTGGAAAACAGATTACACCACGGCGTGGAGATGGTATTCCGTACGTACGCACGCGCGGTGATTTCATTTTCTGTAAGATGGATAGAAGGTGAAATAGGGTTGTTTCATATTTATAATAAAATATAAGTATATGAGTGATACTTATGTTATTACTTAATAATGAAACAACTAAATAATAGGAAGTAGAAGAATAAATAAAGTTGAAAGAATCGGTAACAGACATTACCTCTTCTTTGAAGCGCCTCTTGTTAACCAGCTCTTAGGGCACTAAAGATGGTCTTTGAAGAAGACAATGACCTCTAGGATGTTTCTAGGGATGTTTAGAAGAGAAATTTGCAGGGTTTGTCCGATCTTGAAGGCTCAAAGTAGTGTGAGGAGGAGAGGGAGGAGTTTCCCTTTTATAAGGGAGGAGAGGGGCACTTTAGGAAAAACTTAAAATATTACTTTATAATAAAGTCATATTCGGTTTTTAATAGCTCCAAACTTATTTATTTAAAATATATGGTGGTTATGGGTCTAAATCCTCTAAACAAATAGATTTTAGACATGTTTTGGTTACTATTTTAACCTTATCATTTAGATTTAACTCTAAGATAAATAACTTAACTTTTACCGTGTCTTCTTGTTTTATTACACTATATGGTTAATAAACTTACTATAAAAGGCCAAACTAACCCCAAGTGGTTAATTATTAATATATATATAACCTTATCTAAGTCATTTTGATGAACCTTAGATTTTTAGGAATAAAATAACAATTAATAATATAATATTTGTTTTAAAAACTATTTTATGTCAATTTTGACACAATTTGGTAATTGATTTTTGTGAAAATAATAACAGCATGATTAGTTAAAAAAAGTTAATTAAATCAATACTAATATGTCATATTAACCTATAAAATTAGTTTAATTTATTAAAAGTCTCAAATTACATTTATTTGGGTATTTATAATATCAATTATGTTAATATTTCTTTAATAAGGTAATTACTACATCATCATTGTGTCATAAATAAATTAAATTATTTAAAGATTAAAAATTATAAATAAAATACCATTATTTATGAAATATTTTTATCATTCTATTTAATATTTATAGTTGAATTTATCTTATTTATAACCGTGTTTTAAATTTTTTTTAGTTATTAAACTTTTATTTTAACTATTTTAACTCTTCTTTAAATAAAATAATATTAAATGTCCTAATCTAATCCAAGGTGACATAAATGGTCATATTTTAATCCTAATGATATTTTTGGTCGAATTAAACTTATCCAATAGAATTATGACATGTTTTAGAGTAATAATAATACCATTTTCACCCTTAATTACTCTATTTACTTTTAACAGTGGAAAATAAAAGTAAAATGTAACTATTCACCAAAAATTATTTTTATCATATTGAACCACATTAAAATTCTTGATGTTAACCATGTCTCTCGGAGTTTTTAAATTCCACTCACAGAAGCGATAAAATTATGTGTTATGTAAATTTTCAAACTCCCCTAAAAGGTGGGTAAAAGACGACGAAAAGTTCAATAAAATATTTATATATCTAAATTTTTTATAAAATGACTCCAATGAATTTCTTTGAACTTATATAGGTATTATGAATCAATTTTTACCTAAAATAAATTTAAATAAAATAAATAATAATTTAAATAAAAATTCAGTTTTTAAATAGTAACCTAGTGTTTTCACTATTCATCAAAAATTGAAAGTTTTCATAAAAATACCACAAATTTATCCTAGGATAATTTCGATATTTCGAATCCAAAAATGATGTCCATTTTGAAAGATAAAAATCCTAAAATTTCAAAATGTGGGTATTAATATTCATAACGGCAAGTTTTAATAATATTTTAATAGCATATCGTTGTTTAGTGAAACTCAGTATTGCGTACAACGCAAGTTATCGAGGAAGGTCACAATTTCATGTAAAGAAATCCAAGCTATTGTTTTGTGTAGTGAAAGATTCATTTGATGTTAAAATAAAAACAAAATATTTCTCCTAAAAATCTCGGGTGTTACAACTTTTTTCTATAATGTATCAATATAATTTCATGCATTAATTTATTGTATAAACTATCATTGGACACTTTTGTTCAGTTTTATGAATTCTACTTTCCGCTAATTTATTATTTACATTTACAACTTCAATTGTTTATTGTTATTTACTCTATTCTACCACTGTATTACTCTGATAAGAGGTTATAGTCTCCACAATGACTATCCTTACACCCTCGCTACTAGTCGGATGCCTATGGCATAAGGGGAGGCACTGTTGAGGTCATGTGGCGACCGGTCTTTCCACCTTCATAGTGGTGAGACGGGTTGAGACATTACATGAAACTTTGGAACTTACTTTAATTAGTTTAAAGTTATTTTTTCCATTTTTACCCCTCTCCCTCTAGACACCTGACCCTCCTACAGCATACCATGTGTTCCTCCTCCTACCACCTCTAGGATTTCCAAGATCTCCTCCATCTGAAGTTGGAATCGAAAACCATCTGTCTTTAGATATTTTTATCTATATTCTCTTGATTGTTTTGTATCTTTCTTCATTCGTTTCCTCTTGACTGAGTTATCATGTGTAATATCAATTTCCATATTTTCAGTTTGTATGTATGTTTCATAAAATTCTTCCAAACCAGTGAAAATCATACATTGATATTGGACTCATAAAATGCCTTACACATTAGGTAGGCGGCCTATAAATTTTTCTTCAAGTATTTGTAGTTTTATAAATAGTGTCGTTGTTGCACATTCCGACCTTTTCTAAGCATTGCATTAATTTTTTTTTTCATCAATGTAAATTGTATTAGCTCCTTGTTATACACCTGTTGATTGTTGATATGTAATTAGAGGATTCATACCTCTATAATGGACAACCATTCAATGTTTCAACTTGAATTACTCCTGTATAAATAATTTTTTAAACACATGAAATGTCTTCTAGGTGATTGATTTGGAATATAAAATCATTTTCCCTTATAGTTAATTTTGAAAATTGATAAAATTGCCTCTTTTGTTCCATGTTGAAATTAAGTGTTTGTTTTATCTTTTTTTGTAATCAATAATTTTTTTTTCTTTAAAGTGCATTGAGTTATGAAAATTTTATTTGATTATTAATAATTATAAATGAATTATTTGATGAATAATGGGATGTTTTTATAATAAAACACCTCATATGAGGGGCATTTTATTTGAAATTACAAAGTGATGATAGTGGTCTTTAGTGCGATTTAACATATTTATTTGGTCTTTCTTATATGATTAATTTCACTTTTAGGTATTTGGAACATTCAATAAATGACCTTTAAAAGAGTTATAAATTGAATTTTCTCTCCTTGTAGTTAAACGTTTTTTAAACAAATGAAACTTATATATTAATTGCGAGGACCGCTCCCATCTACTGACTATAAGATTATGCTCCTCCAATGGGTTTGAGATACATAATAAATGGGACATCCCATATAGGTAATTTTCCTCTTCATCGAAGGTACCTACTAGGTGCCTCTTGAGCCTTGTTAAATGAATTTCCATGCTTGAGTAGATTAAATGTCATCATTCTAAATAGAATGGATTTTCATGATGGATTTCCTTTCTTGAATGATTTAAATGGTAAAAATGAATGGACTCAAACATATTAAATGTTTTTAATGAAATGTAATTTAATTGGGTGGTTTAACCATGCCACATAAAAAATTTGAAAATAATTGCTGATTTGAGTTGTCTAAATTATGATAACCTTAGTTATAATTGGTCTTAAATAAGGAAAATCCTGATCGCTACTGCCTCATGGGTATTTATTATAATATCATTGTTCATAGATATATATTGTGGATCTATTGTAAGGGTTATATTGATTATGGAGGTATCACATATCCTTACATTAGGTGTTGAGCATGACTACTCACACAATTGACACTATGTGGATGGTGGGCATAATGCACCCAGACCCTTGTTAAGTGTTGGAAAGAGGACACTCTCACAACTAGTTTTTTGACATGATGGAAAAATCATCATATCGATTGATTATCTTGAATTGTCCTACTCATTATGAGATGTAGGCCATGCACCCTTTGGATTGCGATCATATGCTCATTCAGACTGGTTATGGTTGACTAAGTTATGTCTCAGTTCACCCAACAACTATAATTATATATGTATGTCCACTAATGTCAACACATACTTTTTTTATATAGGTGGATGAAATATTGAACAATAATATATATATATATATATATATTATACCATATATATATAGTTACTAACAAGACATTCATTTTGACCATGAGCTGAAGCAGGTAGAGATGGACATGTGTCATGTTTGGACCATATATGATTGGTATTTATTTATTTATTCAGATTTATTCAATTCTATTCTTACACTAGTACACTACTTTACTTTATATTCATGGATTGGATTTAGTTGTACACAGCATGGGTTGTAACCTACTAGGATTTATATCTCACAAACTGCTTAGGACACCATTTCACTAGAGTACCCATGTAGATCTCATGTTCACAAGACAATGGATTATTGCTTTTTCTATTTTTATAGTACATAAAAGTTATGAGAAAGAGAATGAAAAATATCTTGGGATGCTAATAGAGTTCTCAGTTGTGGATTTTGTTTCCTTTCATTATTCATGTGTTATACTGTATATTGTTTCATGCAGTATGTATACTGTTTAGATTATGTATCATCACCTAGATAGGCATGAATTGTCATATTTTGGAATTGGCATCTTTTATATTCAGTGATATTATTCTTCCACTAATCTTTCATTCATATAAAACATCTTCCACTTATTTATATTATTTAGTTTTTGATATACCACTATTCTATACTGATCATTAGGGTATAGTATCACTTCTATCACCTACTTAGTCCCTTGCTTCTAGTTGGTAGCCTCTGGAATACAGGTTTTCATGCTTGAAGCCATGCGAACCACCTTTATTTATACCACTTTATTGGTTAGTTGGGATTTTATGTCACAATTTGGTATCATAGGTGTTTAATTTCCCTTGTCTTACTATTTTGGGGTGGTATAAAGGAGACAAGGAATGTGTTGGAACTTTTTAAATAGTTTTATTTGGGGGTGATCAACCCATATATGGAAAAAGTCCAATTTTATATGGTTGAGAATGTTGTTCATGATTTTCTCAATTACAGTTGAATATTATTACACCATGAGTGACTGGTATACTTTCCACTTCTTATTTATTTATAAAAATTGATGGTGTATTTCCCTTATCTCAGTATAGAAAGGATGTAGCATAACATGTACCATTATATTTACATAGGGAATAATATGCTAAGAATATTCCATACCATGTAGTTTTATTAGTAGGATTCTTACTAATTCAGACTGTGTATGTTCAATGTTATGTAATAATTTTTTTCCTTAGCATTCTAACTTATATAAAAAGTTTGAGTGATTTACTTAGCATGTTCCTCCTCTTTATCATGAATTTATATTTATTGAACATTTCTCTATGTTTATGGATTGTGATAACATGCCAGATTTATTTGATATATATAATTGGTTTCACGGGATAAACATATTGGTTTTGATTAAACAAGTTATAGTCTTCATTATTATGGTGTATGGGTGCCTTATAATTGGGGAAATGTAAACCATGTATACAATATATCCTTGAGTTTTTTACAAATGAAAATATTGTTGTTAAAATTGTAATGTTTTTATAGTTTTATTTTTTAATGTTAATTGGTATCATTTAAATAGGAGAAAACTTATAATCCTTTAAGTGTATGTGCATTATATATGTTGGTAAATGTAAACTCATACAATCAAACCATTAAATATTTATTTTTTTTAATCTTGAAATGGTAAAAATGTAAAAACTATTTAATTTTGATCTGAAATGGATTGGTTGGCTCTATAAAGGCTTGGGACACTATCACACGGGCATGGAGATCATGTGGTTAACTTCTAAAATGAATAAATTGACCCAATTAGGTAATTTTGGGAATTTAACTTTTGAGATAAACAATTAATGGTGTTTTGAAACATTAATTATTATGAAACGTCTATTGTGTTTCATTCCGATGAACCTAGGTTGGAAAAACTGAACCCTCATAGGTTTTATCATGTTTTACCAAGTTGTCTTGTTTTATAAATGGTTCCTGATCCTTAGTTTTAAATATTTTAAATTAATTTGGATTAATAATGGATTATGTAATGACCATAAAATGGAACCTTAGGTGGTATCCTTCATTTAAACCCTTGTGTATGATTATTTTAAACAATTCTTTGATTTACATTGGAATGGAAACCGGAAAATTTTTCCTAGTATTTTTCCTGTTAGAAAGAGAATAAATGCTAAGTGTAGAGTATAGTGATTTTTGATGAGACCTAGTGATAGGGTTGAATATTATGTATTTGTAAGTGGCTAGCCCTTGGTAGGTAGAAACATTGGAGCTTAAATTCATTTCTAAATGTTGTGATCTTTCAAATGTTTGGTGTTGTTTGGCTATTTTTATTCCTAGTAGGACTCTTAGACTCAGTTGATAGACATGTTTTGATGGGTGTTCATTGTATACTTAACCCTTATTTCGGGTGTTATCTTTTATAATTCTTAGTTTCAACAGGATAGACATTCATAGGGCGTGGTAAGACGTTTTATTTGACGTCTGACACTCTTTTCTTTATCAGTGATGAACAAAATGATACATATTCATATAGGTAAATGGTCATATGAGGAAATAACAATTTGGGTTAAATATCTAATATATTATACCTAATAAATGAATACATAGTTAGAATAGACTACGAAATGAATTAGGGATGTTCCATCTTTCTTTGGAAACCTTGGGCTAGAGTGTGTTCATACACGCGGTACTCATCGTGTTGCTAAATGGTATAACAAATTATTTGAGTTCTATGGATTAATTGAGCCTAGATTTTTTGAGAACATTCTCATGTAATCTCAGTAATAGACCGACCTGATAATTAATGGAATAAATTTTGTCCCAATTCTCAGGATGGCTTTCAATAGAATCATGTGTTTTGACATGCCGATCAGTTTTGTTTTGGTTTTCATGTCAATGATTTATCATTTTTTCCTATGGTGAATCTGACTAGGTGTGAATATGATAGGATGATATATCTCTCTTTTAGGACATGGAATCTACAAAGTTAGGCGCCCTCATGTTGGTTATAGTGGATATTTTCCCTTATAAGTATAAGGAAACCAACCAAATATGACCATTCGGAAATGGCCAGTCTTGCTTGAATGCCCTTATGTCTTGTAGGTTTGTAATAATGATCATTCTTTCTCAAAAGAAATAAATTGAAGTGGTTGGTCATCTATGAAACCCTTTAGTTTCACTGTAATTCATGGATGAAATTCATTGGTAAATCATGAACATTCACGAGGGTACCTCAGATGGTGAATGCATCACGGTTGATTTAATGATGATTTTTTATAATGGGAAGCTGAGCTTATTTCCCAAGAAGCTGACCAATAGGGGTTTGATTGTGTTTCATCCTGTTTTTAGGAATGGTTTTTTGGAAACCATAAATTTCACTTCATCATGGTTATTATATAAGTCTCTCAAATATTCAAATCTTCATAGTGTACTGTCTCTTAGTGAAGTGCTTGTCCCTTATCTTGACATCATCATTGATACACACAAAGGGAATTAGTCTTATGCCACACTAATGTTTTAAAATCTATTGGGACTAATGGGTGATATCTATAAAACATTACCACTTTATGCATGGGTTTTATAAAGGATTGGTTAGTCTAGAGTGATTATTCGGTTCCCATGTAGGAATGCCTTGGATGGGCTCTTGGACACCAGGCCCACCCTTTGACTCGACCACTAGTCGGATGCCACTCCATGATTATTTAGTGATCTGATATAGATATTATAGCCTTGTTATAATGTTTCACTCATAAATACGGTGTATAAACTACCTTGTGCGAGTTTCTTGGATATTTATTTAATTAATCCTAGGTTATCTCAAACTTGTTGTTGGCCTCATAGGTGATATTTAAAAAGGATGGAAATGCTAGTGGGATGGATCTGGGTTACACCCCTGATCATGCAGAGAAATTATGGATTAAATGCTATGGTTATGGTTTGATCATAGAACATCATCAAAAGTCATGTATGGTCTTTAGTAAATGTGATCGTGGTAAACATAAGATGTATTGGTGAAGGGTGTTCTATTTTGGATTGTGAAATGCCATCCGTCTAAGAAAAAAAAACTAGAAAATAATTATTTTGAGGTGGATCAACATGTTATATTCATTGTTGGATGTATATAGTTGAGTTGAACCATTTTGAATCATGTCTATAGGTTAGAGTGTGGGTGGTCGAAAAGGGTTGTCCATTTCTTCTGGGAAAGATTTTGTGACTAGTTTTAGTTAGGTTGATCAGGATTCAATCATTTCATTATGATGAGTTTCCTATTTTTTCCTTAGATGTAATCGGGTTACCCCAATTAAAAAATTCATGTCAGGTTTATTTCTATAATGCTTAGAGGCGTACTTGGTAATGAAATTATGATGGTTGTGGTATTATGGCATAGAATTGGACACTTTTTGTGTTAAAACCTATAGTGATGAGCACTATTGAGAAGTTTTTTAATGATATGATGAATTGATCATGTATATATATAAAAAATATTAGGTAAACACCATTTAAATTGTTCTTTTAGGAAACATGTGTTGGATTGGATTTTTATGACTTATGTGCTGTGTGGTTAACAAATTCATGTTGGTGTGTTTGGAAATACAATTTGACCATGTGAATGAGACATAAAAACCGATAAATTTTGAGAGATTATTTGTTGTCCCTAGGGTGTATCAATGACTTTTAGGTGCACCAAGCCAAGAAAATAAAAAGTTTTGGTGGTCTGAATAGGGCACAAGGTTTGTTTGAAACTGCACGACTTGATCTGGAGGTGCAGTCGGTGTCACACGAGCTGCGCACAGTTTACTCAAACCATTATCCTATAATAAAACGTTAGTGACACATAGGAAGTAACCTAACACTATTCATCACATTGTTGACTCATGGTTAGGAAAACCATGCGACACAAACCTTGTAATATGGGTTTTATATAATGTGGTTGCCGCATGGTTTGTGCACAGCTTGCTAATCCATGGGGCCAAACTGTGCGACCCTGTTTTTATGGTGAAATTATGAATCAAAACATAAATATTTTATATTCCTTTATTCATATCCCTCCATCCTCATGAACCTCCTCCCAGGATCCTTGGGTTCCTCCTCCTTCCACAACTAGGCTTTGCAAGATCTCCTCTGTCTAAAGTCTAAATCAAACGTCACCAATATCTATGGTTCTGCATCGGTAAAATCTCCAGTCCTTTTTAATCATTTAGTGTTCTTTTTTCCACTTGACTAAGTTATCATGGTGTGATCTCATTTTCCTATTTTTTGGGAGACTGTTCATTTATTATATTTCTTCCATACTATACTGAATAAGACCTTAATATTGGTTGATTAAATCAATCTTTGAATAAGGTAGGTGGTCTATTACTTTTTCCTCATGTTTCTGTCATTGTGAAAATAGCATAATTGCACCACATTCCAGCCTTTACCATGTGCTTCACTGATTTTTTCTCGATCTAAATTGTATTATGAACCTCTTAATACACCCGTTGAGTGTTCTTATGTTATTTGAGGAAGTCTACCAATGACACGGACACCCTTTGGGTGTTCTGATTATTTACCCTTTATAAATAATTGTTTAATTTGACGGAATGACTTCTATGAAATCAAAATGGATTATAAATTTAATTTCCCCTTGTATTTGATTCCTATTTATGATAAATGAATTTCTTGATAAAAAATGTCAAATTTTTATAATAAAAGCTACCAGATAAGGTGCAAAGTCTTTTAAATTACAACATGATGATAGTGGTTTATAATGTGCTTGGACATCATGCATTGGTAAATATTTTATTCTAGATTTCATTGATATGTAATGTTTGGGGACATACCTTTAATGATGATATAAAATTGATGTTTCTTCCTTGTATTTAAATGTTTTTTAAAACAATGCACATTCTCAGTGTATGGATTGGACCACTCGCATCTAAATGGATAATGGACCAAGCTCCTTCTAAGGGTTTGGTTTTCTTAATAAATGGGACTTCTCATTTTAGTAATTTCTCAATTACTCCATGGTACCTTATATGTTTCTCTAGAGCTTTATCAAATTAATTTCCATCCTTGATTTTATTAATTGGAGTGCTTCTAAATAGAATGAATTTTTATGATGGATTTTCTTACTTGATTGATTAAAATGGTATATATAAATTGAATAAAACACATTAAATTGTTTTAATGTAATGGAATTAAATTGGGTGTTTTGACGATGCCACTTGATATAATTTAATAAGTATAAATTATGTGAATTGTTTTAATTATGATGCCCTTAGTCTTAATTGGTCTTGATAAATGTAAAGAATTATAGGTACCAACTGATGGATATTTATTATAATATTATTGTGCCTTTATATAGGCTATTAAAAATGGTAAGGGTTTTATTGAGCATGGTTGTATCATGTTCCCTTTCATCGTGTGTTCAGCATGACATATTACACCATTAACACTATGTGGACTTTGGGAATATTGTGCCACCTACTTTGTTGAGTGTTGTCATTACGACATGCTCAATAATTTTGTTTTTACATGATAGAACACTCATCATCTACAGTGACGAGCAAGAAGTCTCCAACTCATTATGAGATGTAGAGAATGTACCTGTTATCTTGGGCTCATAGTCTCGTTCATAATAGTAATGGATGACTGAGTTACACCCCGATCCAGGCCGCACTTATTATTCTAGGTATATGGACACTTAAACCTACATATACTTAGTTTATATAGGTGGACATAATGTTGAAAAATACTCTATATATATATATATATTATACCATATATATCGTTACTGATTAGACCTTCATTCTGGAAATGAATCGAACTAAGTTGAGTCGTGCATGTGTTTTGCTGGGACCTGAGATGATTGATATTTATTTATTTATTTATTAATATTTGTTTAATGTCATGCTTATACCAATATACATATTTAATTTATATTCACTGATTGATTTTAGTTTTAGACACCATGGGTGGTAACCTACTAGGATTTATAACCCACACCCTGATCTAACTACCATTGCACCAGGGTACCTGAGTAGATCTAATGTTCATATAACCATGGACTAATTCTTGTGTTTTTTCTTGTACTTGGTAGTTAGAAGCCGTAGACAGAACTGGAAACTGGAATGCTCACGGAGTTACCCATTGGGGATCCTATTTTCTTTCATTATTCATTTTTTTATTGTATATTGATTCCTATTGTATTTCTAATTTTTATTTTATGTATCATCATCTGGATATGTATGCATTGATATATTTTGGAATGGGTCATCTTTTATATTTAGTTATATTATTTATTCACTGCTCTATCATTCTTATATTACTACATACATTATTTTTTGTTATTTAGTTTCTTATATAACATTTTTCTACTATCATCCTGAGGGTATAGTCCCTGCTATCACCTCCTTACACCATCACTACAAGTCAGGAACCTCTGGAATACATGGAGGCACACTTGAGGCTATGTGATGGACTATCCTAGCTATGATTTTAGTGGTCATTAGGGCTGGCACATCACATTATACATTGACGAAACCAATCTATTCTTCTCATAACTTCCCATTACATCATAAAAAGATTATGGTTCTCATACTTTAGTGAAGATCAAATACTTATCAATTGAATATGGAGTAGAAATGGTGCACTTTCATGATAACCTCATGAGTGGAACTGTGGGTTTATTAATAACCCATGGAACTAGATTATTAGAAATAAAAGGTGCATCAAAAATATCAGCTCCAACATGTTCAAACTGAAAATCATTATCCACATCAACATGATTATTGAAAAAAACAATATGTGGTAAATGTGAATCAGTACTAGTGTCAAGACTAAAAAAGTTTTCATAAGTTAGAGAAGTAGCTTTTTCTCTATTATCAGTATCTACAATAATCAAATCCTACTTAAACACTAAATAACCTCTTCATAAAAGATTCATCAATGTAGGATATTAAAACCTATACCAATACACATCATGTCTATAGCCAATGAAAATACAATGGAAAGAATTACCATTTAGTTTGGACCTCTCAACTCTAGGCATGTAAACAAAATAATTGCAACTAAAAATGTGTAAGTGATCTTATATGATCTCCTTGAAGTGAAAAAACCTTTTAGGATTTTCTATCAAATAAGTAAACACATATGATAAATTCATAATATAAGTAGTAGTGAATAAAGAATCACCCCAAAAATAACTGGGAAACACTTCTTCTGAAATAAAATAATGATCACTTTCCAACAAAGTATTCCTCATCCGCTCAACTAGATGATGTGTCTTAGGTGGAGCCTTATAATTTCAAATACCTTCCCCCCCTACAACAATGATCATGAGAGACACAATACTCACTCTCATTGTTAGTTATAATGGTTTTTAGTTTCATATTTGTTCCTGTATCTACAAAAAATAAAATTTCATAAAAACACAAAGAACCTTACATTTGGAATTCAATTCATAAACCCAAAGAATATATGAGAAGTAAATAATAAAATTCCCAAAATGAATACTGCCACTAATGGTATTATAAATCATGGGACCATAAAAATCCAAATATACTAATTCAAGAACAAGTGACTTCTTGTGAAAAAGATTACAGCTGAAACTGACACTTTTCTATTTTACATCTATGTGGTGGTCACTTGTGCCCAATTTGTCACTCGTCCAATATAGAATAAGATTTATCTCATCCAAAAAACCATGAAATTTATTTCCTAGTCTGGATAAGACTCTTATTTTCTAACATGGATGAAACCCTACACTCAACAACACAAAAAGTATCACAAGAAATAGAAGCTATAGTCTAATAAAACATGAATGTTTCTTCCCTCGATCCCAAATTAGAGAACCCTTGGAACGATTACATTGGACATCGGAAAAAGTACTGATAAAATTCCATCACCAATAATTATGATATAAATAAGATTCATACAAACCTTAGGTGATTATTAAACATTCTTCAAAATATGCTTACTTCTTGTAGAGGTTTCTAAAAACTGTCTTGATACATAAATCATAAGCATGACCATCATTAACCATTTTTAAATACCAAAACTACAAGGGATATAATATTTAATGATATCCTTCTTCTATATTATGTGAAAACTGACACCAATGTCAACAACCAAGATAGAACCAATAGAAGCAATTTTAATGCAGTCATAAACAATAACAAGATCACCCAATTTAGAGTTAGCGACATGATCATCTCTATTTCAATTTTTCTTCATATAATTTTTATTTATTAAGTATTATATTTTTAGTTTATATAAAATCTTTTTAACATAAATTGAATTACCATAATTATGACAATAAAACTCTCTCTACATCAGCCTAGTGTTGTTTCTATCTTTTCTTTTACCTTGACTGCTCTATCCAGGATTATTTTCCAGGTTTCTACCATAGTTATATGTGACTAAAAGATATAAAAGAGCTCTATATTTAGTATGTCTCCTGTACTCTTAATTAAAAATATATGACTTAAAAAACTCAATTACACTACTACTAACACTGCATTTTTATAAAAGAGAAACCCACAAAATAGTGGGGAAAAACAACACCTCAAGGATGCCTATATTAATTTAGTACCAATTGATCACTCTTAATTAGACTCACACCCTCAGGATTCAATCACTGTAAATCCAGAAAACAAGACACAAAATTACCTTGGCCCTCATCTGCAATGGAGGCAAAGAAGTCAACAACCATATTCCCTTCCCTCCACGTATGATACACCTGTATACCTTGATTCCACATCTTGGAACAACATATTCTAATTATATAAGAAATTGCCCAAGGTGTGGAACAATTCCCCTACACACAATCATAGAAAATCATAGAATCGGTTTCCACAGAACTAATAGAAATGTCCCTCTGTTCACAATGAGAAATCCTGGCCAGCATCACCAAGGCCTCAACTTGGAGGGAGTTGACATTCCCAAAAAACACTGCATAAGCTAGAATGAGGTCTCCCTTGCTGTCTCTAACCACCCCTCCCCCTCTCATATCACCCATAACAATCAATCCATAAATATTCAATTTAAAACCTCTGATCGGCAAGATCCAGCGTACCCACCTTCCTCTAATAATAGAAACATGTACACACCTCCCATTCATCTGCATGGTGCAAAAATATGGGGTATTGTACCAACCGTTGATGCCACCAATCAGGTCAAGAAGGAGGATTTTAATTTTTGTAACAATGGATTCCCATGTCTCCACATGACCCTCAAACTTAGCATTATTTTTGGCATTCCATATGCACCAACAGCCTATTTTAAAGATCACCGAACGAGTAGATCTTTCAGCCCCTGCTTCATTACATCCATGAAACCATATTTACAAGATAGAGGCCTCCTGAAGACCTGCTAAAACCCACCCAGTAAACTCACCAAACACCCCCAGATCGCCATGGTCCGGTCTCCTTCGAAAAAGAAGTGCCCAACACTCTCCTCCTTATGAACCCTGCAATAAAAACATTTTGAGACAATACAAATGCCCAGCCTCTTCACATTCTCATCCATAGGGATGGATTGGTTTCTAATCCTCCATAATATAAAATTATACTTAATTTGAACCCTGTTACACCATAATATATCACACCATTTGTCCTGCATACCCATAGGCAACACTATACGCTGGAAATCTTTAGTCACAAAATTTCTAGATTTAGAGGCATAGAAAACACATTTATCCGGATCATTACTTATATCAACCAGATCAAACACCTACCTTTTTTCTCTACTAAGGATAGCACTAATAAAACCAGGAAAACCACTAGCCTCTTTGAAGGTGATCAGGGGAGCAGGACACCCAAGGAATCCAATGCATGTTCTTTCCCAGTTATCCTGCCAAAAAGAAATATTACCCTTGCCAACAATCCATCGGTAGTTCATTATAATGATATGGATCAAGTCTTGAACTGATGTCCACCAAGCAGACCCATGAGGAACCGAACAACCAGACATGGATTTCCCCCACAGCGTGCGACCTTCCACAATTTCCTAGGCCAATCAAGCATGCATCCCATGAATAGTCCCAGCCAGACTTCTTACATTAATCCCTCTCTCCTGTACAGACCTTTCCATCTTACCCCCAGAGGACCAATGATTCTTCCCCTCATCCTGAACATACCATATAAATCTGGCCAACATTTTATCAATAAAAGACAACATGCCCTTTAGTACACTACATCCAGAAAGCACATGAATAGGAATAGTAGTAAGAACACTATTAATTAACGTGATCCGTCCTCCAAAAGATAGGTAAATGTTCTTCCAATTCTGAATTCGAGTGACAATCATGTTCATTATACCATCAAAATCCGAAATACGAACCCAGCTAGGAGCTGAAGGAGAGCCCAAACATGTCATTGGAAAAACCCCCATCTGCATATTCAGAATCCTACATAATAAATCCATCTGTCTGAACCCACATTTGTTGGAGATAAAAAAATTGCGTTTCATCTTATTCACCATCTAACCACTCCAAGAGCAATACTCTTCCAAAATATCTATAAGCACCTTGATTTAGCGAGCAATATCATTTTTAAAATTTAAAATATCATCAGCAAACATATTATGAGAAACCACCTTTTTGTTCATAGTCCACTAGAAAGGAAGAAAAATCCCCATGGAGACCTTCTTATTGATCGGCCTGCTAAGCGGGTCCTGCATAAGGATAAACAGGGTCGGAAAAATAGGGTCACCCTACCTCAGACCCCGGGCTATTTTGAAAAAACCATGATACATAACCATGAAGGATACCACCATCCAATATGAGCTAAAGAATCTAAAAACAATATCCACAACCCGTGGAGATAAACCCATACCTCACAAAATCATATTAATAAAACCCCACTCCATACGATCATAATCCTTATTCACGTCCAAAATAACAGCCAAGTTAGACCCATGAGTTTTCAAATTGATACCCCGAATCAACTCATGGGCCAAAGTAACAACCCCCTGAATAGATCGACCCATAACAAACCCATAATGCTCTAGAGAAACCCATCTGTGTATAAATATGGACAACCTTGAATTAACAATGCTCGAAAGAATTTTATAAGAAAAATTGCATAGACTAACCAGCCTGTAATCATGAATAGAGGATGGGTTCTTTACCTTAGGAAGCATGACCAAAGTCGTGGCTCTAGAAACCCTAGGGATGAGACCCCCATGATAAAAATCCTGAATATCAAAAATGATCTCATCTTTGATAATGCCCCAAGACCCTCTGTAAAAAGCACCAGGGAACCATCTGCACCCAGTGCACTTTCAGGATTAATATGCATCATGGAACCAGGAATTTCCTACTCACGAGGGACCTCCTCCAGCAAGTTTTTATCCTGGATAGACATGGAGTTAGGAATACATTCCAAGAGTTCTAAAAAACCAACAGAAAAGCCATTACATATCCTCTCATTAGGACCAGAAAGGAGGTTTTTATAGAAGGAAACCACTAGACCCCCAACCATATCTCTATCATTTGAGATAGAACCATCTTCCAAAAGAATATTAGGCTTAATTATCCACTTCCGTTCCCTAATACAAGCATGGAAATAAGGGGAATTTATATACCCTTCATGTATCCACTTGACTCTTGAAGCCTCCCCAGAAGCCCCTTCTTCCCTCAAAATTAACAAAGCTAAATCCTTCTTCCTATCAGCCAAAGCCACAAAAATACTATCATCCCACTCCTTCTCAAGGACACATTCCAGACATATAACCTCCTACTTATTATCCCCCATTAACTGATCAGAAGCAACAACAACCTTGGACCATACCTGAATCCTCTAATTCAAGCTCCTGAGTTTATTGTGCAAAGCCACCCATGAGAAACCACGGACTGGTTCCCTCCAACTTTCAGACACCAGCTAAAGAAAATCCTTCATATCAAACCATTTTCTACTGAAACAGAACCTCTCACGCCCGCCCCGCTCTTGAGAGAAAGACACCATAAATGGTTAATGATCCGACAACCCACGCACCATGTGATCCACCTTAGTACAAGAAAAATTCGAAATGGCCTCAACATTGGCCAACACCCGATCAATGCAACTTTAGCACCTATTACCCCACCTCTGATTGTTTCACCACTTAAACTGATCCCCACAAAAACCCAAGTCATGCAGAACATTCCTATCCATAAACTCGATTATAGTTGTATGAATATTTTCCCTAGAATGATGTAAATTATTAGGGAAAAAATTCTCAAAAACATTATCTTATAAACTTATAATCATACCATGGAACCGATCAAAACATCCCAGATTTTCACTCAAATGGTTATAAATTTAAATAACATCTCTGTGCCTCAAATTCATCATTTTTTATGGAGAAAAAAATTTATTATTTCCTATATTATAAGAATATGTAGTATCAAGACTCTCCCAAAAAGTTCTACCATGAGAGATGTGGATAATATGGTTCATCATATTGCCTTAAAAAATGGGATAATGAAAAAACACACCATCTCCAGTTCAAACTCACATTCTTAATCTACCATTATTTCTGGATATCGATCAATAAACAACATGATCAGAATTAACTTGTAAAAAATCATATCCTTTATTTTTTTAATCGTAATATTTCTTAGTTGGTACCATTCAGCAATATCATCTGATTATAATTGTAATCCATACTTTATTTAAAGAAACAAAACCCTATGATACCAGATGTTAGGAATGATGGAATGAAAATAACTCAAAAACTATATCAAAGAAAACACGTAGCATAAAAACTTTTATTTCCTTACAAACAACCCTACAATAATTAAAATGGATTTGTGTTGAGAAAATATATGTCTGTGGAAAATAAATGTTTACACAGATAATATTAAAATAAAAAATTCAACAATGGAATAACCATGGGACCTAGTATAGAAATTTGGATCCACTAATAGTCAATATAAAAAACCAAGACTTCCATATATGAGAGATATCTCAAAAATATTACTCAGATAAAACAGTTGATTAACAGAGGAAAATAGATGCAGTCTAAATCCAACATGAAATGAATAATGTAGCATAATAGTGAAATAAAAATAGATCTGATTGTTAAAAAATGTGTTCCATGTTAGAATAAAAGGTTCATGTTGAAAGAACCATGATCGGATGCAAGAGCATCGCAAATAAAATCTAAACAGACCCGTAGTGTTCTACCAGTTTTAGATCTAAAAACCTCTTGGTATTGTCGGCATCTTTTTTTCTAGATGTTACCACCACCCTTAATTTTTAAATGGAGGATGAAGATGTGAGATCGTGGGTGTAAAAACAATTCCAAGATCACCAATAGAGAAAGAAGTGGCATGGGGAGAGGCATCCAATAAATGGGGCTCTCTCATGGTGGTTTTTCATCCTCAACTTCACCCAATTTCTCATCACTATCTGTCTATCATTATTCAAGATGTATTTGTGAGATAGTTTCCCCACATATCAAAGAGAGGTATTTATGGGGATTTTTCATTGTGATAGTGAGGGAGTGTGTACTCAGAGTTACCCATAATTACATCTATCAACTTCTCATGGGTTTTTACCTCTTTCATTTTGAGGTTTTCCACATTACATATTGTGTCAATTTATTTCTAAATTTTTTACTTTATTTTATCACATGATTAAATTTTCACTAGTGGGATAATTAATGATGGTCATATAAAGTGGTATCAGATCAATGTTCTGGATCATTGTTGTTCATATTTTTGGGTATTAATAATTGTCAAAAATTTGAGTATGCTATGTGATTGCGACACCAGTTGATCATTCACAGAATAAAAAATGAATTATGATTATTAAATGAACCACGGTTAAAAGAAGGATGTTCCTTACCAATTATATATAAATATGGATATGAAATTATATATTGAAAAATTAAGTTGGAATAATTTTTCAATTTGGAAAATAATGATACAGGTAGTGCTGTAGAAGGAGAATTTCTTAATGGAGATTTGAAAAAGACTAGAGGGTGTGATGAAGGATTGATAACCATATTATTTTAAGGAGGTAACTCAAATTTTAAATATATCCGCATGGATGGCAGTGATAAATGAGGTACTTGATGCCCTGTACATGAACAAGACTTGACATTCTGTTCCATTACCTCAAAAAAGGAATGATATAAGAAAAAAGGTGTCTTTAAGATCAAACAGGATGGAAATGACCACATTAAAATATACCATGACTAATTGGTGGTCAAAGTATATAATCAGAAGAAAGTGATCGATTTAAATGAAATATTTTCTCTTATTTTTAAAATAATGATTATTTAGTTAGTTCAGACAATGTGTGCTATATATAGTTTAAATATAGAGCAGCTGGATGTGAAGAATTATTTTATCCATGTAGATATTGATGAAGAGATCAATATGATCCAACTGGAAGGTTTTTCATTAGAAGGAAAAGGAAACATGGTTTTCAGGTTGATAAAATAAAGGTATGTTCTCAAACAGGAACTAAGGTGTTGGTAAAATTGATTTTATTCTTATATCTCGATAGTGAGATTGAATATAATTCATTTAGAATATTGTGCATATTTTAGGTTCTTTAATGGTGATTATTTTATCATTATTCTATTGTAAGTGGATGAAATATTTTTTGCAGGCCCAAAAATATATCAGATCTCTGAGACAATGGAACAGTTGGCCCGGGACTTCGATATGAGTTACATTGGACCAGAAAACAATATCCTTGGGATTTAGATTTACTGAGACATAAATAGTGGAAAGTTTTGGATATCAAAGATGTATTAGTTATGGAGTGTCTTAAAATGATTCAACATGAAAGACTATAAGACAATCTCTACCCACGTCCTATTAATTTCAAGTTATCCTCTATAATGATTCATATTAGTGAAGTTGATATGATTGATATGTCTCGAGTACCGTATGCATTAGAAGTGGGTTTTCTGGTTTTTTCTATGGTTTTTACTAGACCGAACATTACACATGATGTGGGAATAGTTACATGGTACATGGAGAGTCTTGGATGGGAGCATTGGATCATTCTAAAGAGGTTCCTGATATACATCAAAGAGACTTCAGTTGCTTCATTATACAGTAGATCGTATGTCACTACCAGAGGAAATGTTGATTAAGATTTTGTAGGTGATTTTGATTGGGAAAAATCCAGTTCTAGATATGTTTTTACTCTTATAGGAGGAGTTGTGAGCTGGATTTCATTGTAACTTTCATCTATGGATTTATTAACAATGGAGACAGAGTAAATGGAAGATACACATTCTTTCAAAAAAATAATTTTTATGAAAAGGTTGTTTGCTGAGCTCGTGTATAGTTAGGATAATATTATATTGTTTTATGAAAGTTATATAACCTTATATGTTTCAAGGAATCCATATTTTCATCCCAAGATGCAGCACATTGGGGCACTATATCACTTTTTTGAGATGTGGTGGAGGAAGGGCACATGGACATGCTGAAAATTGATACTAAATATAATATCGATTATTTCCTAATGAAGGAGGTTGACTCTGATAAGTTCAGATGGTAAAAATCCACGAGTATCCTTTTAGAGACATGAGAATCATGCTTTTAAGATAGAAATGATGTGTGGATATGTGATTCTTTCTCATTGAAATTTCCATGTTGGTTATGTGTGAGAACATTTTTTTTAGATGGCACCACCGCCATTAATTTGAAAAATAGGGCGGGATATGGTTGGTGGTTGGTGGGAAAACCCCACCAAAATACCCACCAGAGGAAGAGAAGGTAGGGGGATTGGTAGCCTACAAATGGGGCTCTTTTCTTGTGGTTTTCATCATAAGCTTCACAGTGTTTCTCATCACCAGTAGTTTATTGTCATCCGAATGGTATTTGTGAGTCAGTTTCCCCAATTATTTACGATTTATATTTTTTAATGACAAAGTCTCTTTTATAGAGACTCCCTATAAGGCTGATCAGTGAACTATAAATATAGATCTAGGGTTATATGAAAGATTGATGGTGGAGGTCAATCTAAGATCAAAACTCTCTGGTATTATAATTTTAATGTGAAAGATTACAAAACAGAGGTTAGAAATGAGTATGAACGTAGACCCCCATTATGGGAACTATGTCAAATTGTTGGGAAATCCATTTTAAATTGTAGGGTGGTAAGAAATATTGTTTTTCCACAAAAATAAAGTGACTGGAGAGAAGTTAGAAGACACAATAATGATAAGGGAACTGTGATAGATAAACCTGAGCCTTCCAAGAAGAAAAAAGATATATGGATAAATAAATAAAATATTTTCATACCTTTAGGAGAGAATACATATATCACATGGGATGAAATAGTTGACGAAGTTGAGAATGCTGTTGTAGAACAAGTAATTTTATAAAAAATATAAAACCTGGTCTTGGATGCTATCAAACAATCCCAAGATATATATGTAATAGGGGATTCCCATATAGACACTTCTAATGAAACTAAAAAGCATGGTATTATTGATATTTACTATAAAATAGTACTTACTGATAACATCCTATGCATGAAATATATTCCATTGGTTATGGATGAGAATGCTATGGGAGAAAAATATTTCAAGGATATTTTTCTGAATGAAATGCAATAAGGTATAAAGTAGGTTGAGGATTCAGAAACCTCTATGTATTTTGGGCATTCATCTACTCAAATGGGTTTTAATACTCTTATTGATGCTACCCACCTACAATGGAAGAGAAACCTTATAGAGTTGGATAAAAAAAGGTCTGTGTTATCCATCCCTACTTAGATGTTGTTGGGTACAATATAACTGAAATGATTCACACTCAGGATGGAATCAATGTCGATAACTTAGAAAAGGATCCTATAGTAGATTTCACAAGTATGGTTTCCCCATACACCACTACAGTTACTGTCTCAAACTCTATTATCTCTTTACCTAAATATTCCTCGAATATAGTAGGCACACACCACACCTGTTTTTCATTAAATTACACTAATTATACCCATGTTTAAATTTAAAATCATACAATCGATTTATGTGTCATATCTATGGTTACTACATTGAAGGCTAAAACACTTGAAACAACTCAATGTGATACAAATGAAGGCACCTATAACATATCTTTTTTTATTCTATGAGTAAATAGGGAATGAAACATAGTCCAAAATCACAAAAAAATGATAGAAGATCTACTTGGGGAAGGTCTCTGGATGTTAAAAAGGGGTTTCCAACACCAAATTCAGATTTCAATGATTTTTATTTTTTTGGAATTTTCACGGTATTACCAACCCTAAATATTTTATTATCCGTAAAATATTTATTAATACTCATAAAACTAAAATATTTTCTACTACTGAACCTAAAATCATATTTTCATCAAAAAAGTTTCAACTTCTATCATATAGTTATAATTTTTTAGGTTTTTGAAACAATGATATTTCTATAGAAACTCTATGGATTTTTTAACATTGCCCTATACAGAGAGTGAATGTTTTAAATGTTTCTAAGTATATTTTACATATGAATTTCTCTTTTATTGTTGGAAAAGTTTTTTCATTGGTTAATTCTAATAATAGATACCAATATAGAATACTGCTTTGGAAAAACCATTATTTTTTATCTAACAACATTCATGATCCCTAGTTTGTGATCAGTGATTTCAATGAGATTATTTCCTTTGGTGAATAAATTTCCCCATCAAACTCTTCCATCTCCTCGAGAGAATTTAAAGCCGCAATTGAGCATAATAATTTTGTGGAAATCAACCTTGCTGGTTCCAAGTTCACTTAGTATAGAAGGAACTACAACAAGGTAGTTTCTTGCAAATTGGATAGAGCTTTCACAAATGATTCTACTCAGGATAAATGTGACACCATATCAAGAATTACTCTTCCTAAGATAAACAATTATCATCATCTCATGCTTTTCATCCATTATATCAAAATCCTAAAACCCATTATTCAATTAATATTTAATAATGATTGGTCCTTTGAACCTGAGTATTCTAACATCATCAATTTTTTTGGGTGCCTATGAAAAATTAAAATGACGATTTTTCTTTTAGAATCATGTTAAAACATCTTAAGTAGTTTATTAATGGTTGGTGTATTTCCAAATCAGATAAAATTGACAATGAAATCTCATTTTTTGAGAATTAACTTATCTAACTTCAAAACACAACTACTATATCTAATTTCACTATATATCCTCAACTTGAAATCAACACTTCTAGGAAACATAACGCATTGATCAACCTTTATGAAAACATGTGTAATAAAATTTTAAATATAAAAAGGATCTCATATGGTGATAAAAACACTAATTTCAACAACCATCTTTAAAGAATCATGAAATTATGTATAGCAAACACTTTTCATAGAGATAGGGAAATCAACATTGATAATGAGGATGAATTGCTAATCATGTTGTCTCTTATTATGAAAATATGTTTAATGTCCAAGACATAAATAGAGACCATATTCCTGATGTCATCCCAGCTAATGTGAATAAAGATGATAACACTTATCTTTTTAAGAATCCATATTGATCATGAAATCAAAGATACTATTTTTAGCCTTAATCCTGATAGTTCCTCGGTCCCTGATGATTTCAATAATGGTTTCCATGATAAATTATTTGAGGTAATTCAAACTGATGCTTTCAAACCTTTCAAATCCTTTTTTCCAATGATTTTATTCATCACGTGTTGAATGATCTATTTGTTTATCTAATTTATAAGGTGGACAATGATTCAGGGATTCATCTCTTTGGACTTATTGCAATTATTACCACTCTGGAAATAATGTTCTTGAAACTTTTTACTAATATACATACTTTTATAAGAAATAAAATTGTCTAATGGAATCAATTTGGATTGTTTAAAGGTAGTTCTATAAAATATTTCATTAGTCGTGCCTCTAAATGAACTAACACTTTAAACAAATCCCCAAGGGGAGGATATATTTTTGTTAAACTTGATATAATTAAATCCATTGATACCATTGATTAGAGTTTTATTTTCAATGTTCTTAAATGTTAAGTTTTTAAGGATTATTTCATTAGACAAATTAATTATTTATTCAAATTGACTAACATATCCATCCTTGTCAATGGTTCCTCTAAGGGTTATATCAAACGCACGAAGGGAGTTAGACAAGGCGACCCCTCTCTTCCATTCTTATTTTTTAAATTTCAGAAGATTATTTAGGAAGATTTATCACCCTCTTTGTTGAACAGAAAAAACAGAATCTATTAAGGATTATAAGAACATAAATCTTTAGACACATTTTTATATACCGTTGACCTCATAATTTTTTTTACACGAGATAAAATTAATATTATACTCTCAAATGTTCCCTCTCACATTATGAATAAATCTTTGGTCAAACCATTAGTTGGAAGAAATATTTTTTCTTCTTTAGGAAAACATTTACTTCTAATAGAAATGGTAATATTATAAATGATTTAGTTATCAAATAAGGATCTGTCCCTTTTACTTATCTCAATGAACCCATTTTTGGGGTAAGGCCTATATCTAGTTACTTTTCTAACACTGTTGACCAAATCCTTATTGAATTAACCTGTTATAAAGGTAATTCCCACACTATTTCAATCATAATATGTCTTTTTAAATTTAGAATAGTCTCTAAATTGGTATATTGATTTATTTTTTACAAATGGAATGTTGGTCACTTTAATAATATAAATTTTTACTTCAAAAACATTGTTTGTATATGAAGAAATATTGAAAGGAAACATGTTCCCATTCCTTGTATTACTTGTTGTTAGACTTTAGATAATGTCGACCAAGAAATTAAAAACCATAAACTCTTTAATGATTTTTTTCAAGACAGTTTCAAATGTAACCTTCTTCATAATAACTCTGATTCCATTTCTTTTCTCTAAAAATGATTCCTTAACATGTTAAAGAAAGAAAATATGAATTATATTAGCTCTTCCATTTGGATGTCCATTAGGCAAACCATTACCAACATCATGATTTACTGTAGATGGATGGTTAGTACCAACTCAACTATGAAATTTTGGTTTCCCACATGGACTGATGTTCCTTTAATCCCCATGATGCTTCCCAATAATTTACCAGACCATTAGGAAACCCTTTACCAACATCATGATTTACTCTAGATGGATGGTTCGTACCGACTCATCTATGAAATTTTGGTTTTACAACTGGACTGATGTTCCTTTAATCTCCATGCTTCCACCTAGTAATTTACCAGACCACACCAATAGTAATATCAGGTATGCTCTAAATTCTCATCAATCAAGTCTACATGATATCATTACTCATGTAATTGAAAATTATCTCTATTAAAATTCTTAGTATTTCTTAATCTAGGAAACTTATCATAATGGAATCCTTGACTCCAAATTTTTTTGCAACCACAACTTTCTAAATGATGATAATAATTTTTTTGGGTTAATATTTTTTGACAAACTGTGGATTAAGACCCCGAGTCTTACAATTAGTAGGCATATTACTCAAAAAATAATCCACAATTATTTTTGTATTCAAAATTTTTAGATTCAAATTTACTCTAACTGTCATATTTGTTACCAACATAGAGAAGATACTAACCCTATTTTTCTATCTTGGGATACGACCTCAACTTTTAAGAACTATATTTTTTAAAATTATGATTGAAGATGGTTACATCTTGATTCAATCAGCTATCAACTATTGCTTTTTTTGGATATCTAAACATCTCATCAAATAAATAATATCTTCTTATTTGATTTTTATATGCTTATCCATGTCGTATGATTTGATAGAAGTGATATTATTAATAAAAATTTGTCATCCACTCTAAATGTATGTCATATGTGCATTCTCATTGCCATTTAGGAAGCTTCGTCGATTCAGAAGGAAATTATAACAACATTGTTAAAGATTTGGAATCCTCCGACGACAATGGATTGATGGAATCTATAGTCAACCAAAACTCACTTTGTAAGTGTTATAACAAGAACCACTCCTAGGTTGGATTAATGTGAATGTTGATGTTCCTTCTCAAGGAAATGTGAGACCCTCAGTCTACTTTTCTATTTTCAGAAACCACATTAGGAAGTGTCTTATATTCTTCTATGGAAGCTTCAGAATTTCCTCGTCTATAGAAGCTAAAATTATGTGTGTGATACATGCCATTTCATTTTATATGAAATAGTGTTGGACCAATATTTGGGTTGAAAGTGATTCGACTAATATTTTCCAGGATATTTGGATTTTAGTGGTGCACGTTTTTTGGCTGCCTACAACCCATTGGATGAAATGCCTCCTTTCGCTTATGGAGATCATCTACATTGTCACTCATAACATTCGTTAAGAGATAATGGTTGTAGATGATATTTTTAAGAAGGGATTTAATGATGAAATAACATGGTTGGATGACCTTCTTGTTGATTTACTTCCTCTTTATGATAAGAATTATAAAAATATTCCATCTTTTAGACTAATGTAACTATTTTTTTCTTGTTATAATAATTTGTACTTTGGTAATTGAACAAGGAAGAACCATATTCAAAAAAATTAAATGTTAATATAAATTCTATGTTTATTATACTAATATAATTATATAATATCAATACATTAATTATAAATAGATATATGATTTTGAAATTTTGTCTATTTGATGCCTGAGTGTCTTGGAGGATAGAGGTGGGTGATCACATTTTGTGGGCCATCAACATCAGTTGGGGAAGTAATATGGAAATGTGGGTGGTGGGGTTTATGGGGTCTTGCATGTGAGTCGACCCACTAGGCTGGATTTTAGAAATAATCTTCAACTAGTACCAACTCACAAATTTATATGACATAATTATTTAATTATTTATATACATTCACATATTCATAACTTTTATTTATTAAAACCTTTAGAAACAAGTCAAATATAAAGAGAAAGAAAATAAAAAATGAATGGTAATGGATACATAAAATGAAACCAAATTAAATGAACTTTTTAATCCACTTTTGGTCAGCCTATTAGAATTTTCATTTCATATTATATTGATGTTCATTGAATTGTTTTTTAAGATCTTCAGAAGTTGAACTGTCTTTGTTGAAGTCAGTTTCAACTTTCTTACGTGTATAAATTTTTTATTTAATTATTTCTTTTTTTAAATGTCATTAAAAATAATATGTTTAATAAAAGATCTGTAAACTTTCACTAGATAAAAATAGATAATGTTATAATAGTGTAAAATTCATAATTCATGTCCTATCCATCAATCAGTTTCATAATTTTATTGAATTTTTCAGTTAAAATTATTGAAACTAAAACATAAATGAATCCACATGAAAAACAAAATTAATTATACATCATGTGTGTATCCCATTCATAAAAATATTTAACGTGTTTCATACAAAAAAATCACATTGGGATCCCATTTTATATTCTATAATTTCAAACATTGTTAATAGTCAAACAAAATAAATCATGTTGGTATCTTATTTGTGTATTCTTATTAATGAAAGTGTGTTGGACTATCGAGGAAAAATGGGTGGTGTTTATTCCAAGGCTAAAACATACATTTATAGACTTGTGAAAAAACTAATAAAAACAACCCTCAATCTGTGAAAAATGCTTTCATGAAAAAACATACACCTTTACGAAAAAACATACCTCTTTATCTTCTACTTGATACCCTTGTGAAGAATACTTATTTTTCATATATATTTATATTTATCTTATATGATAAGATCTTATGCGTGACATCTTTAAAACCTCCCAACACCAATACCTCTCAAATTATCTCTCTCTGTATAATTTTATCTATTTTATTTACTCTACATACTAATGTGTCAAATATTTCATGTTTATCATAAAATGTTTTAAGAATCATTACATCATTCATCAAAGAAATCATATATAATGCACACTACCATAGATCTCACTATATGTGGTGCTGACATTTAAAAGCAGTAGACAAAATCCCTGATAATTAGAAGAATTTTACCAGCACTTGAAAAAGTGGTGATTATGTTATATTTTATATGTTCAACCAAAATAATTGATAAAAGGGTTCTCTTTGGGAACAAATTTCTCTAGAACAGATAAAAATATATCACTTATCATCATTTTTAGCACTGATAAAAGTGACATATTTATCATTTTTGGATTTGGATTTATGGCTTGAGATGGATTTTTGGTTGATTGAAATCCTCTAGTACATCACCTTTTTAGTAGGAGTTATGGTTTATATGGACAAATAATCCCAAAGTGCTCAGTATGGACACTTTTCTCAAGTTTTAGTTGTGGTTGATCTGAGTTCTCCTTTAATGCATTCCATCATTTTTTCTACGGATGAAAACAGATTTGATATTTCTATTGAGAATGAGATGATCACCAATTTCTCTTCCAATATTTTGAACATAATTCATAAAATGGGTAAATGTCAAAGAATACTGGTATTCTTCATTTGTTGTATCACTATTTATACCAATGCAACTGTAGAAGGATACCAATGAACCAGGTTGTTAATGAGGACATGAATAATGTGTAGTTTGATCCAGTCGATGAACAACATCACCCTTAGTTTGATGGGGCTTCAAATTCCAAAAGGGCCCTCAAAATCCATACAAGGTGGAAAATTTTGTTTTAGGTAATCAATGAAAGGATGTTGAAACATCATTAAATTATTCTATTTTTAGAAAAAATGAAACGTTCAATTTTGAAAATGATGATGAAAATGAAGAGACAAAAAGGAAACTTTATTCCTAGTTAGAAGTTGATAAAATCCAATCCCAAGAGTGGAGTATTTTTTCAAACCATAAATGGAAGATAAATATGTATGATCAATTCATTCATGGAGTCTAGTATAGGTTAGGATCAATTTAATGTAAGGGTATTATCGGTAATGGTGTGGGTGTAGTTGCAGCTGTTGATTCACCAACTACTCCCTCCATTCATCTTTCTTTAGAGGAAGGATTAAATGAAAAATTACCTCTATACCCAAAATTATAATTGATGAGACCTCTACAATAGTCATGAAGGAAAAGTACACTGAAAATATTGTTCATGGCGTCTCATTGTGTTCAAAAGTGGTCGAATGGGATGGTACATGTGATAGAGCCCCTATTCTTAATAAAAAAAATGCTCAGGTGGAAAATTTTAGGCATTAGAGCCTACTATGGATATGTTCTAACCAAATTCATGGGAAAATTCACTTAGTCTACTCGATATTTTAAACAGAACCTATACAAGGGAGGTTTTCCTTATGAAAATTTTCAACACTCAGAGAAGTTTTTATTTGAATATATTATTAGAGGGTTCATGTTTGACTAATGGATATGATACTTGGCCTCTTGAGGATCCCAATCCACTGAATAGATTTCTAAACCCAAAGTCAGATTATGAAAAGATGTGAAAAAAGTGAAGACATAGAATATGGGTTGTTATCTGAGAAGAATGGAAGGTGGCTAATCTCAGTCCACGAGATGAATTTTATTCTCTTGTTTCCTAGAAGATCATGTTTTCTTTATTTTAGGTAGCATAATGTCACTTGTTTTTAGAATTCCATTTTATTATTTACTTTATGTTTTTTTATTCCCATAAACTTTGGGATCCTGGGTCTTACCCCTGGTTAATTCCCTTCAGGTCCAACATGTCTACATACAATGATGCCCGCAAAGATGTGTTGTTCGACCTGTCTTGTCATCACCAATCAAAGGATGTGTTTCCCCCTATTAAAATAAGCATAATGTTGTGTTACACATTCTTATTTTATGGATGGGAACCCCTCTATCCCAATCATTTATATGAACATTTGAATGGTGTCAATGCACCTATTTTTCTTTTGAACATCCCAATCAGCAATGTTACATCACATCAAGAAACACTTCCAACATGATGTGCTGCATTGATTGTCTATTCACTCTACATCACATGTTTCTCTGTGGTGGCCCGAATACCCTATGGCCCAAAGAACCAAATTAGTTTCTTGTAGTCTAAATCGGGTGAATTGTTACATTTCTATAATAACTACTACAATGCATGCTACAATAACTATTATAGTACAACTACAATAACATAGAAATTCCACCACCACCCGGATTTGATCCCAGTACTTTTGGATGATAATAAAGATCCTTTACCACTCAGGTATAGACTCATTGCTTAGACACACACACACACACAAACCTTAATATATATATATATATATATATATATATAAATATATAAATATATGTATAATCATATACAAATATTTAAAAATATATTTATTTATAAATATAACTGAAAATAAATAATATATTCAAATAATAATAAAATTATAATAAATATATTTAAATATAAAATATATTTCAGTTGGTGATCTGGATTTATCCCCCAACAACATTGATTATGAGAGTCATGGGATCTAATCCTTATCCCCACTCATTAGTTTCCTGATTAAATTCAGGAATTGGGGGGTCCATCTCTATGTGGCATGTTTATCAGGTCTGTTGATGTAGAATTTTAGTGGGGGATGTTAGTAGAACATAGGGGCCCACATGCTGTGGGGTTGGTGACTCTTGGAGGAAGACGTCTTCAGATGGGAATGGTATGCAGCTATCTAAATCCCCTTCTTCTATTTCTGCACCACATCTTTTAATAAGTATTCCATGTGGAATTTTCATGGCCAACAATCAAGATGAATATCAAATGGATTTGGATAATGCTTCTACTAATCAGTCTAAAATGGAATTTATTCATTTTCGGAATAAAGTTGAACCTATGATTGATTAACCAGGCCTTTCATAAGGAATTACCAAGATAATAGAAATTGGAGACCCCCAAAAAGGGAATGGTAATTTCTTCTCCATGCTTGATTTGTTTAAGGACATGGACTTTTAGCATCTTTGTCTAAAAAGTATGGAGAAATATGGTGGTCAAAATAATCAAACATCTTACTCAATGATGGAAGGCTGGGAAGATATTAATGAAAATGATTAATGTAGTTATGTACGAATCCCAACCCCAATGAGAGGTGGAGATATTATTGTATAGATAAAAGAGACTAACTAAAATGTGGATGAATCTGATTTGGGACATAGAAAGAAACTTAACCATGTAAATAAAATTAGCCAAGTCTGACACTCCCCCAAAATCTATAATACTTATTGATTGGAAGTAGAGTTCCACAAGAAAGAATAATACACTAAATAAAATCAAGACTCCTCACACTCCCTCTAAAACTAGGCCACTGATGCTGTGGATACCCATTTTGGTGCAAAGAGAGATCATTTGAGCTCCTGTTAGTACATTTGTGAAGAAGTTGACAAGATGATATATCATTGGGATGTATCAAAAAATGACTTGGTACTACTATATGTAATAGAGAAGAATGTGACATTCCACCTCGATATGATTTTTTTGTTCCTGTAAAACTAGAGGGTAATAAATATTCTTTTCTTCTTTATTATCACATCAATCATGAGAAGATATTAGTGGAAGGAAAAAAATCTCTTGACAAAGATGAAAACAAATCTATGTAGTGATAGTGTCCATCGTATGGTATTATGATTCATTATTGGATCTGGAGATGATGGTCTATTTCTTTCATTTCCAAGAGATAAGGTTATCTTCCAAGAAAATGACAAACCAAATTGTAAAATTTCAGGTTACTGAGAAATTAGAATAGTCAACATCATAGAAGGCCTCAATATTTAAATTTTTATGATGTTACATATCAAAATGGTATCAATGTGAGATTACATCTAATAAATGTTAATATTGTTCTCCTTTGAGTTAACCTCCCCTCCCTTGTGTGATTATCCCAATGTCCCCCACGACCAGCCCCTCCTGTAATACAGAACTACATGCCCCTCTCCTCTCACCACTCATATTTTGCACCACCTCACATGCCCCATCCATGCAGTTCTATTCCTGTACCCCTATATTAGCCCCTCCTATGAGGAATCCCCAACATTCCCCTCCCTGTGTGCGCGATAGCCTATTGTTATCCCCACCACCTCCTGTGGTAGCCCTGCCTTATGCTGTGGAAACCCTGCTTCAATTTTATCCTTATCCTGGGGATGCCCCACCTCCATGCCGGTGCCTCCTATGGTTGTCATGAACCTGTCTTTGACAGGCCCTCCTCTGCTATGCCTCATCACCATCCCACATGTCTCCTATAAAGCACTCCCACCACACCACCATCTGACAATATGTGTGTGGGCCTCTCCCAAGGAAGAAGAACCCATCCACTATTACCTCTCTATGAGACACATCCCCCATTCCCCCACCCCTACCTCAGTGCCTCAGTCCCTCCCTTTCCTGCCATCCCCACCTATACACAGGACAACCCTCCTAGCACACGTCAGACTAAATTCCCTACATGTCGTAAATGCTGTCTCCGAGTTGGAGGCATTGGATATATACACTATCCAAACACCAACAACAACCAGTCAGTATTCATCACATGTTTTTGAATCTTCCCTAGAAAATTTCTTCGGTGAGGGGCTCCTCACGTGGGCCCTCGACCATCTGATACCATGTCGGTATGTACAAGTCCATACCTCAATGAGAGATAGAGAGATTATTTTATAAATAGAGGAGAGTAATTACAAGCTAAAATAATATGACGAGGGACTCATAAAGCCACTAATCTCAGTAAATACAATTATCCAGGTCTAACACCACACACCCAAATAAGGGGGATGATGATGATGATCACTTTTTGATTATAAATGGAGATGATGGTTTGGAGGGCATGAGAACTAATGCATTAGAGGTTTCTCGATCGGTTGAAAATCCTACGATCTATAAATTTTAATATTGATAGGGTCTTAAACATGAACAATAGGAGGAAAACGAGGCTAAAAATTATACTTCTAGTTTCCTAGAGCATCAAAGTGGTCCCTAGGTTACTCCAAAATTGATGAGGGGAACTACTCGTGGGGATATAGTAGGCATTGAAAAATTTTTGTGGGTTTGTATCTTGTCTATGGGCTTTAAGAAGAATATGGATGTTGGGAATAGTGCATTAAGGGGTATTTAGTTGAAACTATTTGGTTTGTCCAATGAAACATGAAGCTTATCGCCTGTTCTTGTATCATGGTGTCTGAATTAGTTGCCTTTCCATGTAATACTGATTGTTGACTTTTTTACTTAATGAGAGTGGATGTTCCGATCACTGGATATATATATGGAACCCTACTTCTTTCCATAAATGGATATACATTATTTTAAACTATCTCAATATGTTAGATTTTGATGCTCTCTTAATGAATTTTCTTTGTTTTTAGGGATTTGGGAATGTAATCCTTCTATTTACACTTGTTTGAATTTATTTTTAACAAATTTTCATGGGATAATTGATATAGTTCTTCCAAATCCAGGGTTCACATATTCCTAGCATATATATCTATTTAAATAATTATAAAATTATAGTAAATATATTTTAATAATAAACATATATTTCATATATTCATATATATATATATATATTAATAAATATATATAATTATATATAAATATTTTTTTATAATTATTATTAAAATTATACATCTATAATTATATTCCTAAATAAATATTTACCATTTATTATATATATATAATTACATAAATAATTATTTATTTATATTTATATATATTTATATATATTTATAATTATATTTATAAATACATATTTATAATTCCTTAAATATATTTAAAATTTTATAAATAATTATTATAATTTTTTGTAATGATATTTATTTATAATTATACATATTTAGTGTTTTTATTTATATTTATTATATTGTTAATTATTGTTATGTATTTTTTTAGTGTTCCAAAAACAAGTCTTTTCCAATTCCAGAAAATAATTGATAAAATGTATATTTATCTGTGCAAGAATCGCTGCACTGATAAAGATTTGTTTTATCAGTATTTTTTAGAAACATTGATAAAAACCTTTTGATGCTATATAAATTTTACCATAATGTACCAATAATAAATTGCGCTTCTTTCTCACGTGAATGTAAAACCCTCACTGCTACTCTCCCTCCCATGTCACTACTCCCCCTCTCTCACTATAATGAGCCCTCTCCGCCATGAGAACTCTCTAGTTCCACATGCTAATGCCCTTTCTCTCCCTCGATACCACCATTGTCACTTCATGTCGTCTCTATTCTTCTCCCTCCCAATTGATGTTGCTTCCACTATCCATTCCTATCATGATCACCACCGCTCTCCCTCCCTACGGTCACAGGCATTGTATCTCTCCTCCGTCACCATACACGTTCCCTCACTCTCTCTCGAATGAATTGAAATCCTTAGTTAATGGTATTAAAATTTTTATTTTTTCGGTGTTATTAATATTACCAAATTATTTGAATGTTATGTTACCACCATTATTCATTGGAATAATATTGATAGCTCAGGTGAGTTATGCATGTCATACATGGAATTTTTCAAGTGACAATTGTTGGTCACTCGAACTTTCCCACTCCTTTCTTATTGAATCCTAACAAAATTCACCATAATTACTTTATAAGAATAAAAGTATTCTCTTCTATCTATGGTTTAACCATATAACTTTAGTTCTAATATATTTACATATGTAAAAAAAATTCTATAAATGATTTTTTATTATTGTTTTTTAAAAAAAATTCACTATGAATTTATTTTTTAGTATAATTATATTATGATGATCACACAAATATATATATATATATATATATAAATCATAATGTTCATATGTTATTCTTCACCCAATCTCCATTACCTTGAGAAATTTTTGGTTGACCCTCTCCCCCGCCTCCACATTCATTTTCACCCATTCATCATTATTTGTCACTCCGATTACATGGATCACCTAAATATTCAATAAAAAAACACATCACACTTATCATGTAAGTTGGTGACTGAAAATTATAAGTTGGAATGGTTTTTTCATTTTATAGATGGTGATTGAATCTATGTTCCATGTATCCCTCCCACTCCCATTGATTAAAATCAAACATTCCATCCCATTTTAATTCATTACCAGGAAAAATAACCCAAATCACTTTAATATCTTCTAATTTGTTTGTAAATACTATAAGAATTATTAAATTGGTTTACATTAGTTTTTATTATTAATTCCAATTTTTTATATTTATATTTCTTGATAAAAATTATTTCGCGATACTTTTGATACTTATACACACACTCTTTAATCATATTATTTATTTCTACAAGTTTTTTCTTAATAATTTTATCTTATTATGAAATTAATATATTTTTATATTTGTATAACATTATTTAATAATTCTTAAAAATAATATTGACTTTTTATATGGATAGAGATTTGTTTTTTACATACGTGACAGGACATAAACACATGGGTTATCCACAAGGATTATAGATGTAGAATGAACAATCACTTATGAATGAACTCAATGTAATGTTATAACCAGAACAACACTGTCCTCAACTGCATACATTCTGTTAGAATTTTATACTACATCCCAACACAAAACATCTTATCTTACCACAAATAGAGTATAAATATATCGATAGAAGATATGTCCTTTCTCTAATTCCTACGTGGATAACAAAATCAATACAAAAAATGAGAATTGTGATGCACAACCCCTTTATTGTTTTGAACTAAAACCTGCTACTCTAAATGTTTAGTATTTTAAACTATTTTATCTTCTTGATATTGCTCATTATTATGTAACAATTAATGGTAGATGAAGTAATTTAAAGGTTCTTGAGGTAGGCTTTAAGTGTGTTTTAGTTAATGAAAATGATTATCGATTAAAATGTGATGTACTAATTTGAAGAAACGATGTTTTTTGCACTTGTTTTAATGAGTGAATTAAATGAATACTACATAGATATAAATATTGATACATTATTGCATATTTTGAACTTTTTTTAAATTTATTTTCCTAAAAAATGGAATATCAAAATGGTATTTTAAAATGTTGGTAGTCCATTGAAATGAAAATTCCTCAGTTGACTTGTTTTACATTCATTCCAATTTTTATAAAAAGTAGTTTAATTTCATAAATAAATTTTTTGATAATAGTGATGATTATTTCCTATTTGGTTGTTTAATCTTCTTTACATTTATTTAAGAAATACATTGTTTTAAAGTGGTATGTGGTGTTTAATTAATCAAATTTCATGGAATTGGATGTTGAAATTCCACTTTGATAAAATGTGAATGGTATTAAATTTTAATTGAACATGGGAATTATATCTCATGACATCTGGTGAATTTGATTTAAATTTAAGAGTTTCTTAAAATTATTCTTTAAGAAATATTTTTATGTATTTGAAGCTCATAATTTTTATGTAGTTATTTTTTAAATATTAATATTTCTGAATAAAATAGGATGGATATGCATAAAAAATGGGTGGATGACAATCATATGAAAAAATAGTATGAGGATGGGGTGAAAGAGAACATCAGGTTTACAAAAGATCATGATTATGAACCTTCTCAAATCCATTTTCTGTGTTTTCACTACTATTATTATTGACTAGTTAATATAGATGAAATGGAAGAACACATGAAATCACAAATAATATAATGATGTAAGAAATGATATACTATACTTGGAAAAAAAACTAATATCGATAGTGACTAGAATAAAACGACATTTTATGGATCATCTGGTATGATTACACTTGTGGGAAATGATTAATAATTTATTAAGGATATGATTAGAGGTGTAAAATATGATGAATTTCATAATGAGTAAATGAAGATGCTTATTATTGATGAACTTTTGGATTGTCCAAAATTCTTTGAGATGTTAAAGAGCTATGTAATGATTCCATTGTAGGATAGTTGTACTAAATATAAAACATTATACCAAGACTAAATCAGAATAATTTAAATGCTAGAAACAGATTAGGTGATGCCTATTTTATAAAACTACATGCTCTCATAAATAATATTCTCTCATAAGATAATGAGTTTCTTTTCTAAACAGATGACATTAAGAGGATTATAAAATCAACAGGTATGATCTCTGAAATAATACATACCTATCCAAATGTTTGTATAATATTTTTCAAGGACCAAAAATATATTAAAAATTTCCAAAAGTGTGATGCTTATCGATACAAGAAAGATAATTTGGGTCCTTTGATGTTTGTATTGAACTTTCCGATAATTCCAAGGTGTAGGTACCTATAATGAAGTGACGTGTCTCTAAGACAATTGATGTGGCACACGTATATAATAAACAAATATGGGAAACATCATCACCTATAAGACTCTCTTAAATGGAAGTGAATTGATCATGAGCATCCTACATTTGGAAATGGTCCATGAATCATTCACCATGCACTATCAATTAATGGAGTGAATCCTTTTATTAAAGCATCACTCATAGTACGTGGCTGATTATGTTTATAATTTATAAATTTCCACCATAGTTATGCATGAAACAAAAATAAATTATGTTATCTCTACTTATATCAAGAAAAAAATGGGTAATGATATTGATGTTTATTTTCATCCATTGATTGATGGATTGAAATTATTATGGGATTTGGGTGTTATGTTTTAAATTTTTTACAGAAATAAAGATTTCACATAGAGAGAAATTTTATTCCAGATGAAAAATGAATTTCATACTTATATAAATTTTTCAGGATATAACAGTAATGAAAATCAAGGTTGTCCCATTTTCAGACAATATATTGAGTTACTTAGGAAAAATAATTCATAGAAGACAATGTTTCTAGGACATCACAAATTTTTTACAATGAAAGCATAAGTACCAATCTTGGATGACATAATTCTATGAGATTTCTTAATAAAAAACATCACCATTTCTACTACCTTGTGATCAACTATTTTAAAAATTAAATGATATGGAATTTTTTTTCCATACCATTTTTGAAAGAACATATAAAAACATGATAGAAAAAAGAAACCATTTTTTTTAAATTAACATACAAGAATTTTTTTATCTCATCAATTTTATTGATATAATTCATGCTGAGATAAATTTAAGTGATCATGTTATTGTAATGTTACTAAATGATCCTAAAAAATCAAATAATGGAATTAAGGACTGGATGGAAAATATATACATGGTAATAAGGGAAGAGTTTGCTCTAGTGAATAGTGAAAAATGTTATTTTCTTCCTCCTGTTCCTTAAACTCTTTTGAGGAATGAGATATATTAGTTTTTTCTATTGTTGAATGATGTAAATGTTTCAAAGGGGTGTTCATAAAATATCAAAAATATCTTGTTAATAAATTATTTAAGGTTAAAGGGTCAGAAATTACATTTATGTTAGGTTGTAATGAAATATCTAACAGATGTAGCTTTATATTTCATTTTTCTAAAGAATTTCCATAATTAATTTACAATGATCTATTTAATTTTCAAATATATATTAAACAATGTTATAGACCTGATGAACATTTTCACTATAGAAAAAGAAGCTACTTTTATATTACATGAATCCGTGATGTTTTTCCTATTAAAATTATTTTATATAATCATTCTCTTGATGGTTAACTTGTTAAGAGATATTTGAATATGTGGTCTTATACATTTTAGATGGATGTTCCCCATTGAATGGTATATGATGATTTTAAAAGGGTATATCAAACATTAAATTCAACCATTATGTTTTATTTCAGAGAAACATGTTATTATGGAATCCATTAAATTATCTAATGACTCCCTATATGATGTGGAAATAATTTTTATTCTAAAACCGCATCACAACTAGCAGCTTGTGGGTGAAGGAATTTCTAAAATAGATGTTATCACAATTAATATTATTGATCAGGAGTAGGCCCATCATTATGTTTTGTATAATAGTTTAAGGGTTTCCCTATATGTTGAAACCCAAAAAAATTCTTAGTTATTTGAGTCCATCAATGGATGAAATATGGAATTCAAATAGACATGAAAATAGTAAAATGGATGGCTTTGAGACCATATTTTTAAGGTGTAAATGGGAAATATGAATCCAATTTTAAAAAGAATTCGTCAGAAATCTTGAGGAATAAGTGTTCAGGTATTATGTTTTAATAGTTTGGTAATTAATGGTTATAAGTTCTATACAAATGAACATGATGAACATAGTACCATGAATAACAGGGGAGTTACACTTGCGGTTGAGGTGATTCATGTATCTAGTACAAAGAAAATAAATATAATTTATTTCAAAATGTTATAATTTGGAACCATAAAAAAATATGGGATTTGGATTATATAACTTTCCATGAGACAATTTTTCAATGCAAGTTGGTTGACAACATGGGTGCTGTTAAAATAGGTGAATTGGGATTCATGATTGTGGATTTATACAAGGAAAGGTACAATGAAAAAATGTTTATAATGACATCATAGGGAGTACACATATTTTATGTTCCAGGTCCTATAAGCCGAAAGTGGTCAATTTTTCCGTTATCATTAGAAAATACTAAAGGGTCAAATTTTAATCAAATGAAGATGAATATTTCCGTTGTAAGTCTCTGTAATTTTACAATTCTACCAATGTAGATATTTTTTGTATGTCAGATGAGACGACAATGATAGTATTTAGATACTTGATAGAGGGGCCAAATCCCTTGAACTTTAAAAAAGGTATTTTGATAATATTGTTATATATTTTTTGTATTATTTTTTTGTTACCTAATATTATTATCTATTCACTACTATATTTAAAAAATAGAAAAAAATTGTTCAACCACTTCTACAGATAATGAATCATTTATATTTTGATGATACTAATTATGAGGAAGAACAGGTCACTTCTAGTGCTCACAATGAAGATGCTATAAATCTAAAAGAACATTGTATTGATGATATTGAATCCAGGGAAATGATAGACGGTGAACAACTGGTTTTCTAGAAAAAATGGATCATTATAACATGATAGTGTTAGAAAAAACTATTTAAATGGTAAATAAAGGTTTCAAATTTGAGGATGGATGGAATGAACATGGCCAGCCTATTAACCACAATTTGGCCATGATCAATAGTTACATTGGGCTCACCAGACACATGCATATGAGAATTGATGGAGATTCATTTAAAAAGGTTGTTCCCTCTCTTAAGACACCTATTTGGGATGATATTGGGGTAACATTATGACATACATTCTTTAATTTACTAAAAACAAATTTAAAGAAACACTGACTTACTATTAATTGTGCAATATAGAGTGAATTTATAGTTGATGAATATTTAATTAGAGCTTTTTAATGATTACTGGAATCCATCACATAATGTTTCACAAAATTTATCTTAAGTATCATCTTAATGATGTTTAAGGGAAAATAAACCCACACCCACCACATTTTTTTGCACACTTGACAAACCTTTAAATGTGGGATTCATTTATTGGCCATCATGAAGAGATATATTTTTTGGAACATTTTTAATTGTAATACATTATATGAAGATACGTGTATTAATCACTTGGGATAATAATTGTTAATTTCTAAAATAATAACTATGTTCATAAAATAAGAAATGAGTAGAAAAACATACACACCCCTACACTAAAGCAAGGATGGGGTGTGATTTACTTGAAAAATATGGTATATATTTCAAATACACCGCACTAAATTTATGTGAAATGAATCTAAAAGATAAATATTCCCTTATATTTTTATGTATATTTGTGAATCAAAATCTAAATTCACATTCATCCCATATCATGTTCTATGAATGGACGGACATGTAAATAATTAAGAGATACTAAATGATGAAAATACAAAACATTTGTGGGATGTATGTGTAAATATGACATAATAAAAACTTGTTTTTATTTAAATAATTATTACCAAATAATGAATTTATATTTATATATATTTTTTATTTAACTTATACAATTGAATCATCATCAGCTATACTCGAAGAAAAACTACTATCAGTGGCCTTGAAGTAGCCAGTATAGTAAGGCTATGTCAAAGGTGTTGGTTTTAGGGTGTCACCCCGAACAAATTTTGAGAAAACAATTAATAGGGAGATAAAATATGAAAATTGAAGAGTTTCACAAATTATTATATTCTTTAGAAGAAAAACATAATTCTTAGTAAGAGTTTTTAGAAAACGATATGGGAATGAGTCAAACTGAAGAAATAATAGAAGAAAGACCACTATGTGAAGATAACCCACCAAATTTGAGTTGATCCATTCCCCTAAAAGAGATTTCTTAGAAGATTCAATAAATATTACTATAATTTTTCTTGAAATTTTTATTAGGAAGACATTGATGACATTATTATACATATTTTCTACATGGTGAAAATGATTATGATTTACATCTATCAACACCCATACATCACCGTGTTGTAAGGGATACCATGTACAATATATTGGGAGATATTATAGACAAAATATTATATCCAATAGGTTATGTGACAATTTTGAAAAATGTAGGTCAAGTGTAGACGTCCAAGATACATTTATAACATGATGATGCTGATATTCATACAACCGATCAAGCTAAAGAAACATTCATAGAATGACTCTTATATCATATAAAGAAAATTTTTTATAAGTTGGTATTCATTTCAAATATATTTATCATAAAAAAATATATAAAATTTATGAAAAAAGTTTTAAATGAGTGAATTTTATTAGAGATGGAAAAAGGGAAGGACTTGAAATATAATATCAAATCAAAAAAATCTAAAGGATTAACAAACTAATTGAAAATATCTTCATAATATACCTTAATCTCACCCGTTAAACATCCAAATTTACTAACATTAATATTTTCTGTAGATAGAATGTTATAACATGGTGATATGAAAAAAAAATTAACATCCCTCCCCTCTTCATTTTATTGATAAGGCAGAGGAACATTACATGGACTTAAGCAATGTCGCCAAGATGCCAAAGGCATGTAATAAATGCCAAATGGATTAAATAGATGTGGGGGAAAATTATCCAATTGAAAATAAAAAACAAACCAGACATTCCACAACCAAATAAAACACTATATGATTCATGATTAAAATGAAAAAAACTCAACATTTCACTATTAAAAAATAAACTAAAACCCTATACCACAATGTAAGACCACATTATCAAAGTACGTAGCAGAATACTAAAAAACACACAGACTCAAAAGGAAAACTCCAAGATCCAAACATTCTCCATGCTCTAAATACAATAAATCTCCAAAGAATCATGAAGTACTGCTATAGATTTGTGATAAATTACCTTTTCTCATCAACTGATAAACAACATCTTCAAAATCACCACTGTGCTGAAGATGGAGTGAGTAATCAGACTCAATATTGTTTCCCAATAAATTCCCTACTCATCCCATCAAGATAGAATATGTAAAGACATTAATATAAAATATTTTAGATAATTTGATTTCTAAAATTAGTTAATATCTAAATATTAACAAATTCCCTAGTTAATCATTTTTTTTAAAACGAAATTTTTTTCCAAGGTATGAAACTAAACAATGTTCTTGAAGAATTTCATAAATTCTATTTATAATAACTCATTACAATCTGTAACCCATGCATCCCAAAATTCAGGCTTACATGTGATAGTTCCATATACATGATAGTTTCCTTGTCTATCTACCATTTCTTCTCAAGGTAATTAAATCTCATGTGAAATTACACCATTGGCAATGAGAACAAGGTGAAATTTCAACTAAGCCTCGTAACCAATATGACCACCCACCACCATGTATGCACAAAACCTATTCTAATAAAATCATTCCAACAAATTTTAATGTAGATCCTCTGGATTGACAAAACCATTTCAATAAATAATTTTTTTATTGAAAAATATTTTCCATTAATCAATGTAGAAACTATTTTAAAATAACTATTTTAAAATCATTTATCAAATCCCTTTTCCCAACATAAGCCCAATTTCACACAAAACCACGAAACATCACTAAATAAGGTTTCTATCATGATTTTAATACTAATTATACAAAAAATTTAAATGTTTTTTTATCTATTTGAAACTAATACTTCATATTCTAAATTGATGCATTGAGTGTGAAACCACATACCTCAACAATTTGGTGAAAATGGTAAACAACATAAAAATTACGAAGGAAACTGGGTTGAATCTCAAAAATCAACATTATTTATCTTCCCCTAGCATCAAAAAGACCAAATATAATAATATTTGGCATCAAATGTCTTAGATATATCTATAGAGAATGTATATCTATGAAACTGAGAGAGAAGGAGAATTAAATCTAAGGAAAACCATAAAGAATGACCTATGATGATGACTTACAATGAGAATCCAACTTCCAATCACCAAGAGAAGCCATTGGATCTCCAACAGATGGATGAGAGAACATTACTTATCCTTTGAGAAGAATGAATTTCGAGTTATGTCCACATATGTGAAAAAAATGAGGGATTTTAAAAATAAAATTCATGAGACCCAAAATTTTAGGATCTCAATTTTAACACGTGAATGGTTAGTCTCACGGTCACACAACCATGAAAAAACCGTGTTCTAGATACTGTATCAAGGATAAACCTAAAACGGTTAAATCCCATGGTTTCCAAACCATGTTCTTGCCATGCCAAATCCCACTATCTCATATTTCATGGTTTTACTAGGCTTCCATGTGGTTTGGTAAAACTATTCACCACATGTGTTCCTTCTCTTTATCCCTTTTCTCATTATGGATAGTTTCCTATAGGTGATGAAAAGTTTTCCCAAACATTGAACCTATAGAAAATCCCCAAAAGACTCCACATGTTCTCTATACTCTCCCAAACTTCACCCATATACATTACATAAAAAAATCATAAATTAAGGGTTAATTACATGAAAATGGGGCACTAAATTCTCCCCCATTGGACTTTCCATCCCTGTAATGTGTAAACCCACAATAATATTAAAGAGTTCTAGCCATTTCTCTTTTATTTACGTCTCTTGATCCCATGTCTCTTCATGAATCTGACTATGTTTCCATAAAACCCAAACTAGGATAATTATTTTTCAATGAAATACATACTTTTTCCCATCCAGAACCCTCATCAGGATATATAAAAATAAAGAATATAGATCTAGTTAACATGATCCCATATGATGACATGGTTAGGAATAGGTGGTTACTTTTTCAATTAAGATATGTGGTATACATTTTTCACCGCAATAAACTATGGTGGAAATTTCAACTGATATTAAACCTCACCAACCTATCCTAGAACCTCAAAAAGTCTTGCATATATAGGAGACAAAATTCCCTACTTCCCAAAAATGTTGTTGTACAAGCCTTAGATATATCATTAAGAACAGATGATCATAATCCTAGACTGAAAATGACCATCGATGATGATTTTCATGTGATTTCTGATGACTCTGATACATCTCCATCCATTTCATGATTAACTGAATCTTTTATGTTGTTTCTTGGACATGTCTCGGACCATCTACTAATGTCTTAGCTTTTTTCACCTAGAAAAGTGGAGAATGAAAAGTAATCCAATAAAATTCTTCAAAAGGATCCAATTGTAACAAGGCCTAATTGATGCTACCATAATAGAACTCAACTAACTCTATGTGATCATCCCTTGAGACCCCAATAAACCATTACAAAATCCAATCACATTCCTTTCATCATTTGTATCGTCCTTTCGGATTATTAATCCATATGAGGATGATAAGGTGTACTCATGGTCATCTGAGTCCCAAGGGTCTTCTATAATTATTTCACAAACATGAACAAAACCTAAGATATATATCTAAAACAATTGAAACTAGTATTCCATGCCTTCATAACAATTCTCAAATATTGATTTTTGAGAAATAATACACCATATTAGTTTCAAAAATTGTAATAAAAGGAGGAGACAATGTGATACGATTCACTATCACCGATATGGAATTGTGTTTCCAAACCATTCTTGGGATTCATGTTTCAAAAACCGTATCTACCTGTTCCTACATCCAAATTATAATTGGTACATAATTCAATATTCAGGTTGGTCACTGATGCTCTTCTTTAATGCGAGGAAAATTTAATCACCTCAAAAAACACAACCACCTTCCTTTTCATACCGACCAACTACAACATTTCATTCAACACCTTATACGTATTATGTATTCTAGGATTAACAACCTATCTTTAATGGTGTTATGCATCAATAAGTTATTCCTAACAAGCCATATGTATGAACATCCAATTTCTAAAAAACAACAATGAACTACCATGAATCGTCAATCCATTAATGGTCTCCCCACCATTGAGTTATGAACACATCGCAACACATTCTAAATCATATTTTTGTCCCTCTTTAACCATCATTATTAAATAAAGAACAAAAAAAACTAGAATGAAAATTATAACATCACATTTGTCTTCATATTCCAAGAACATGGTGGCTAAAATCGACATCAACTGCCTCTCATATGAAGCTTCTTTTTCCAACTGAGTATAAGACATTCATCCCAATGTATCTACCACCAAATTTCTCTAAACCAGTGAATACACTAAATAAAATTCAAATATTTGAAGATAATATATCCATATTATTTTTCCCATATTCAAATTATGTTGTGATAAAAAATGTTTCTAGATCTTACAATCGGTAAACACTATAAATTTCTCACTGAAGAGATAATGAAACCAAGTATTTAAAGCATAGAATACAACATCTAGCATCAAGACATGGGTTTTATAGTTCTTTTCATAAAACCTCAACTATTTTTATCCATAAGAAACAACATGTTAGCCTTACAAGATAACACACCCCAAAACCATATCCTAAGGCATCACAATACACCATGTACCCTTCTCCTGATTTCATAAAAATCAACATTGGTGTTTATTTAAGGATAATAATAATCTCTTGAATAAAATCCTTTAATTCCTTGTCCCATTGGAATTGAAAAATTAATTCCTATATAATAATTAATAGGTGAATCTAATTGTGAAAATTCACGAAAAAAGCATCAGTAATCACCAGTCTATCAAATAAAACTATGTATCTATAAGACGTTCTTCATTAGTTTACAAAATATCAACACCTTTAACTTTTCTAGATCCACAGAAAAAACTATTTAAAAAATTACATATCCAATAAATCATACCTATTGTATCCAAAAATTACACATTGATAGTTTTTCAAACATACGATGATCCATCAAGATCTCCCACACTGTCACCATGTGTTGTTCATGCTGAGCACTTGTCTTAAATACAAAAACCATCCATCCAAAAACCCCATAAAAAATGAATATAGATATTGATAAAATATATAATTCATCAAATCCATAAAATACCTCTGATGAAATCATAAGACCAAAATACATAACCACATATTCATAATATCCATATCTACTTCGGACAGTTCTTTTGGGAATAGTCTCCTTTCAAACTCATAGTTGGTCATATCTTAATCGCAATTCCATCTTAGAGAACCAATATTCTCCCCTCAATTGATCTAATATATCATCAATGTGAGGATGTTGATGCTGATTATTTATAATATCTTTGTTAAGTTTATGATAATCAACATAATGAAAAAGTGTTCCATCTGCCTTCAAGAGAAACATGCCCAATGCTAGCCACATAGACATTCTCTGATGAATAACCAATTTATTTTCATGATCCTAATAATAAACTTTGAGTTCCCTTAATTATATTGGTTCCATATTATAAGATGAAATTGAAATGCGACTGGTCCCCAGTAGGATATAAAATCTAAAATAAACTTACATTATAGGTGGTAACCTAGAGAAATTTTCTGAAAACACATCAGCAAACTGATCAACCAATACTGGAAAAATGTCATTCTCAATATTTTCTGTCGATTTCAAAGACAATTCCACCTATTGGTATGAGATCGTTACTATAGTTGGTTCCAACACCATAATTTCACCTGCCTTTACATTCTTGTCTTCTAGAAAGAGATGCTTTAGGGCATCATTAGTTGTAAAACTGGACATTCTAGTATAATAGTCGATGTCATCCATGTGTGTTTTCAACCAATCCATACCCAATATTATTTCAAAGACATAAATATCAAGCATAGGGAAATCCCATATCACCTTAGACCCATCAAAAGTTATAGAACATTCTATATAAACAAAATCTTGAAATTAACATTGTCCAAGAAGAGTTTCAAGGTTAATCATAGATGACATCATATCAACTTTTGAACACCACAAATAAATAGCACGAGAAGAAACAATGTAATGAGATGTAACCTTATAAAATAAATATTTAACAATGGTAGAATTCAAAATAATCATACCTTGTACCATAGATTGTATAGGATGATCATCAACAATAACCTTTTCAGCTTCATATAGTTGCATTATTGCTGCACTTTTATCTTTATCACCATATTGAGATATCACTGCTTGGGGAGTGATGGTGTTTTTTGGAATCACAATGGATAAATATATTATTCTTATGACATTGATTCTTCTTCCCCCACCCTTTCATGTCATATGATTCTTGTGACACCTTATAAGTGTCTTAATCGTTTGACCTTATAACATTGTGACAATAGTTTTGAGGATTCCCCATCTTGTTGCAATTTTGGAATTCTCTCAGTCGTTTCGTACACTCTTAATTGATTTGATGGGATGAAAAGAATTGGAAACATATGTCTTGGATCTTAAGTTGTGTAGGGAGGTTTACAAATCCATCAATCTGATTTGATTCACGCTACCACCTTGGAAAAAGATTCCCTTTTCCATTTTCTCCCAACATTAGTGTTCTAGCCCTTTCTTGTGGGTATTAAAATACTACATCATCCTATATTTCTTTTGATACCCCTATTAACATACATCACTCAATTTACTATCTCTTTATAATCCATAATACATAACTCTTCAATATTCAAGAAAATATCATATCTCATGCCCAATTCAAAGATGCATTCCTTCAAGGATGTACTAGTAGTAACATTAGGTGAAAAGAAAACTAATTTCTCAAATTTTTCCAAATAATTCATAAAATAAATATTATCCTAATTCAAAATTAATAATTCCATCATTATTTTAATTTTTAATGTGTGATTATAGAATTGTTTGTTTTATAATTCCTTAAAATCATCCCATGCCATGTCATTGTCTAATTTAGCCTGAACATGTACATACCACCACTAGTGTACAAGATCCTCCAGCATATACATTTATAGATTGAATATCAACTCTGATGGAGTGTTCCTGAAATTCAAGATACAATTCATCCTATTCAACCATACATCGTCATTTTCTAGTTCTGAATCACCCTGAAATATGGGTGGACTCTATATCTGAAATTGGATGTAATGATATTAATTCCTTGTCTCATCATTCTTTTTTTAGCTATCCATAGTAAAAAATAGTTAGATAATAAAATAAACTAGTTTTGGATCACATGACTCTTAGGTGAACCCAAATTATTTGTGGATTCTTCTCGTTGGTCTCTACGACACTTAACAATTTCAATTATCTATATGGACAAAATTTCTATAAGTTCTTATCTTTATCAACTAAAGGATTAAAATTTAAAATTAAACCACATTATATCATCACATAAGTGCTTCCCAAAATCATCTTTTTACATGATAAACCATTTAAAAAAATCCATCATGCCTTTTGAGAAAATAACAATTTTCAAAATTCCCCAACCATGCTCTTTTTCAAAAGAATACATTTTAAAAAAACATTACCATTGTTTTAAAATCAACACATTAAACCAAATAATATATCATTAATCCAAATTAAATATTAAATCCAAGGGGAAATTCATACCTAAAATTCAATTCATGATCGTCTCATTTACTAAACCCAGGACAATGAGATTCTAAAACCTATATGTGTATCAAAAACAATTTTGTACCAAACTCCCTAGAAACATGAAGTTCATTACAAAATGGTCATCTACATCATTTTAGGGTATAAATTTTATGTCCTTACAATCATACTCTGATATGTGAATCTAACTCGTGGAATATACAATAATGAATTCATATTCAATACCATCAAAAAAGACAAAGTCAAATAACTACCAATACTATTACCACTTATTTGAAATATATCAGAAGGAACAAGCTAATGCCTCTTGTAACATCCCTCCCATCATGATTAGCTTGGGGATATAGAGGAAAATTACATAGAATTAGGATATGTCTTCAAGACCCCAAATGATGGAAATAAATGATGAAGTGATTCAATACATACGGGGGATGATTTTAACTTTGAAAAAAACTAACCAAACATGAAATAACCAAATAAACTACTATATGATGCATGTTAACAATACAATACAACTCAACATTTCATTTTTCAAAATAAACTAATATCAAGTTCCAAATCAAAACACCGCTATATCAATGTACATGGATAAAGACTAAGATATCAATGACTCAATGGAAAACTCCATGCTCCAAATATAATTCTTGCTCCAACTCCCAAAAAATAACCCAAGAATCATGAAGTGTAAGTAAATATGTGTGGTACATTACCTTTTCCTATATCTCAATACACAATATACAAAAAATCATCAATGTTCCAAAGTAGGAGTGAATAATTAATGTCATTTTATTTTCCCCAATGTCTTCCCTACTCATTCCACATGGATAGAAATGTTAGAAAATTTATGTAAAAAATTTACATAATTTTTTTTCTAAAATCAATATATAAATAAATACAAAAAAATACGATAATTAAAATGTTTTCTATAAACAATATCAAATTTCATTGAAAAAAACAAATCATTGATCTCTAACCATTTAGTAAATACCATTTGTCATAACTCATTCTAATCCACAACCCACACATCTACATATTCATGCATCATTATGGATGTTCCAAACTAATGAGAGGTAACTCTTCCATATACCAAGTATTCATAAGGTAATTAAATCATAGGTTCCATTTGACCTTTGACACCAAGAGTAATATGATATTTAAACCTTTCCTCATAACGAAATATGAACACCCACCACCAGATATATCAAAAAACCATCACAATACTCTCATGGAAAATCATTTTATTGTCACGTAATTTAAATTAAAAAACCATTCGAATAAAAACACCTTCTTTTTTAAAAACCCATTTCCATAAATCAGACCAGGAAACAATTTTAAAATCAATATTATGAAATAAATTATCCGACCACATGAAAAAAATCAACAATTTCTCACAAACCCACAATCTATCCCTAAATAAGGTTTCTATAATTATTTTAAAACCAATTTCACAATAAATTTCAATCAGTTTAATCAATAATAAACTAGGAATTAATATTCTAAATATAGAAGTCATTAGTGAAGCCACTTACATCGACATTTTGGTGAAAATGATTAGCGACCTGAAAACCTTCAATGATACCAAGTTTAATCTCCCAAAAAACATCACTTTTATATCTACCCCTAACATCGAAAAGAGAAAATATAATCATATTTTTCATCAAATATATTATTTCTATCAAAAGAATATCTAGATCTAATAAACTGAGAGAGTGGGGGAAGTAGATCTAAATAATACCACCAAAAATGACAAAAAAGAAAGGCTTATCATGATAATACGGATTAAAATCACTAAGAGAAGACTTTATATCACCTTAGGATTGATGAGAGAAGCTTAATTAGCCTTTGGGAAGAGTTAAACTCGAGTTAGGGCCACATAAGAGGGAAAAGGTAGTTAATGATCAAAACATGTGAGATCAATGATTTTAAAATCTCACTTCAAACCCATGCATGGTATTTCACATGGTTAGGAAAACCATGCACTAACTGTGAACTAGAAACAACCTCTAGGATGATCCATTCATGGTTGTATCACATGATTTAAAAACTATTCACTAGCTATGCCAAATTTAACTATCTTTAATTTCATTGGTTTTTGTTTAATGCTGAATGGTTTGAAGAAACCATGTGTTTCATGTGTTCCTTATCCATAGTCCATGTATCACTTTACATAGTTTTATGTAGGTGTTACATGGTTTTCCCAAACCTTTCACCAATTGTGAACCTATAGAAAATACCAAAAAAAACTCCATAATTTATCCAAACTATCTAAACCCTCACCCATATTCATTACATACTTATAAATAATAATGAAAGGGTTACTTACTTGAAACTATGGGTGTTACAATTTTGTTTGAATAAAATATGTAAAAAAGGGCCATTACATAATATATTAGTCTTGAGGTTGTAAATTATATCTTCATGCATGAATGATTTGGAGTATCTATTGTAAATGTATACAGGAGGTGTGTTTTCTGGATTTCTTGTCCAATAGCTATTCAACTAATGTAATTAAGACAAAATACTATACATATTTTTTGTAGGTGCATATATCAATAATATTTAAAGGTAAAACCTCATGAATATAAATTTGGACACATTAGTCCACACATCACTTCTTCACATCTATTCTCATTATAACCAAGGGAATATAAATGAATAGTGGAAAAAATGGCCACAATGTTTAAAAGAAAACATACATATGATATACTCTACTCAATACCCATGATAGAGGGGTAAAAATATGCAATTTAATAATATTAATTATATTTTTATTCATTCCATAAATTATTCATTTTTGTTTTTTTAGAATCAGTGGTTACACATTATTTCCAACTTGGATATTCCAAAGGATTATTTTCTTGATTCAATGCATGGATACAAAAAAACGGACCACATGTGATGATGTTTATAAATTTGTAATACCTACATGAAATCTCATACATCTAAATTAAAATTTATATATTATATTTTATGATTTCATGAAAATTCATTTACGATAGGAAGGTGTTAAATTATCATAAAAATCATTCAATGAAGATTTTCCAAGAGCACGTAAAGAGTATCAACTTCTATAAGTGGATAATTATGAGTGTATATATTATTAGATTTCACTATAAAAACATTTATCAAACCCAATTGATTATTATTATAAAATTTAAATCAGTATCTCAAACAAACCAATGAAAAATATTTTGGTTATTATGTTTGAAAATTTATAAAATATATCATATACCATCCACAAACTAGCATCCATGAAGAGATACTATTTAAGATAATTAAAATTTTATTTAAAATATTTATTAATTTGTTTTTTAGATATATGTTTCTATTACTAATAGGTCTTTAGATAGTCATATTATTCATTAGAGAAAATATATTATTTTAGAAAATAATCGAAAGCATACATAATGTCATAATTTATAAAGAAATCACCAAGAGGTGACTTGAAACTACCTATTTAGTTGTTTATTACATCATTATTATACATTTATAGTGAATTTATATATAATTTTTATTATATACATTATAAAAATGACCCCTAATTTATCATTTACATGTTGGAATAATCCAAAACACATTCTAATACACAATGTCTGTATGACTCAAAGTGCATGATTTTAGTTTAAAATTGAAATTTTAGTTGGTAATCATCATCACATACTTAAAACATAGAAAAATAATTCATATATTTTTGATATGTTAGGAAAATAATCCATATTCCATTTTCATGTGTATAAATTATTAACACCTCAATCAGATACATGGTGTGCCTAAGATGACTCAAACTACCTATTATTAGTTTAAAATCGATAATTTATTAAAAACCCAATATAACTCGTTTAAAATGAATAAAAAATGTTCAGATTTTATTTATACATTAGGAAAATAACCCAAATGTACTTTTTGACATGTATAAATTAGTTTCATAACAAAATAACACATGATGTGACCAATATGACTCAAAGAGTGTTTTTTTGTTTAAATTGACATTTTATTAAAAAGGACACTTGAAAAAATCAAAATCAAGAAAATCAATTCAGATTTTATTTATAAATCAATAATATAGTTCTTATTTCATTATTGACATGTAGGAATCAATTACATGTCAATTTTATTCGCAGTGTGACCAGTCCGACTCAATGTTTGTATCTTTAGTTTAAAATAAAATTTTAGTAAACACCAGAAGTGCCATACTCAATATTGAGAAAACACATTTGGATTGTTTTTATACTTTAGAAAATCTAATAACAATTTATTTATGATATATAAGAATCATCCACAACTCAATCTAACACATGGTGTGATCCAGAGTATATTTTTATATAAAATTGACTCTTTAGTAAAAAAGACACGTGACATAGTACACAATGATAAAAATCATTATTATTATTTCAATACTTTAGGATAATGATACATATGTCATTTTTGAAATGTTGGGATTATACACACTTCAAAAATTTCATGATGTGTAGGAAAATTATTCAAGTGTCTATTGTCATTTTAAAAATTGATTTTTTTTCTTCAAAACGTGCATCTCTCCTTGAAAACATAAAAAATAGGATCCAATTATCATTATAATGTAGGAAAATTATTCATAAGTAATTCTTGATGTGTAGGAATTAGTATCATATAAAAAAGTCAGACAATGTGGCCCATATGACTCAATGTGCATGTTTTCAGTTTAAAATGATATTATAGTAAAAAAAGAAAGTGGCATTCTCAAAAATAAAAAAACAAATTTATATTTTTTTAATACTTTAGAAAAATGATTCATTTTCCAATTTTGAAGTTTTTTGAATCATCTTCATTTCAATTCAAAAAATATGAAAAATACTACTCATTGTATTTATTTTTTTGTTAAAAGTAAAATTTTATTAAAAACCACGAGGGACTTACTCTAAATCAATAATACACATTTGGATTGTTTTTATATATCATCAAAATGATCCATAAGTTATTTTTATGCGCAAGAAGAATCCACATCTAAATGTAAAAAACCGTGTGACTGATATGAATCCATGTGTATCTTTTTATTTAAAATTAGCATTTTATTAAGTAATAAAAGTGACATTCTAAAAATACAGAAAACACATTTTGAATTTTTGATAATTTAGGAAATTGATAAATAATTCATTTTTTATGTATATGAATCATCCACACCTAATTATGATACAATATGTTCCTGGTATGACTCAAAGTGTCCATTATTAGTTTAAAATTGACATATTGGGTCAAAACACAGGTCACATACTGAAAGAAAATAAAAAATTCTCCGGTTCTCATGATAATTTTTGAAAATTACTCATACGTCATTTTTGACTGTTAGGAATCAATGTCATATAAAAATTACACATGATCTGATGTATAACTCATTGTGTGGGTTTTTAGTTCAAAATGAAATTTTAGAAAAAAAAGTTACATACTCAAAAAAAAGAAGACACATTTATATTGTTTTTATACTTTTGTTAAATTATTCATAAGTCATCTATGATGTGTATGAGACACCCATATGTCAATTCGTTTCACTGTGTGACCAATAACACTCAATGTTCATGTTTTCAATTTAAAATAACATTTCAGTAAAAACTAAAATAAAAAAACTAAAAACTAAGAAAAAACATTCAGATTGTTTTTATACATTATAGAAATCATACATATGTCATTTTTGAATATTAGAAATCATCCAAACCATAATCCTATGGACAATGTGACTGATATGACTCCAAGTGTTTCTTTTTATTTAAAATATACATTTTCTTATAAAAAATAAGTGACATACTCAAAAACAATTTTGTTTTAATAATTTAGGGATACAATATATAATTAATTTTTGACATGTAGGAATTATCCACACCTTAATACAATACATTATTTTTGTGACATATAAAAGTGTCAAATATAAGTTTACAATTGACATTCTAGTTTAAAATGTGTGCCAATCACTAAAAATCGAGAAAAAACACTCCATTTGACTTAGTAATGTTGATGAATGATTCATAATTCATTCTTGACATGTAAGAATCAGTTTCATAACAATATACTAAACAATGTGACCTGTAGGAATTATAGTGCATGTTTTTATTTTAAAATGAAATTTTAGTAAAAAAAGAAGAGACATATTCAAAACTAGGAAAACACATTAATATTATTCGGATAATTTAGTAATGTGATGTATAAGTCATTTATAATGTGTATGAATCAACAAAACCTAAATATGATGTATTACGTAATACCATAAGATTTCATAGTATGTTATCTCTTTAAAGAAATTCAATAACTTGCATTACACGCAACACTACGTTCGAGTGCACCACGACTTACGAAACTAGTCATTCAAAAAGCAATTATGATTAATATTAACTGAATTCTGAAATTTATTTACTCCATATAATTTTAGAATCCATATTATGTTTTTATTAGACATAATATAAGAACAATTTCATTTTTTCAGATAAAAGAAGAATTTTTCAAAAAATGCATTTTTACCGCGTTTTAATGGCGAACCTTTTTTTAAAACCAATATCTGACACTTTTATAAATTAAATTAAATTAAATTAAATTATTATTTAGAACTAGGAAATAAAAATATTGTTCGGATGAATGTTTGGTACTTTTCTAATAACTTTCATATTTGATGAATAGTTAAAAATAATATATTTAAATTAAAAAACAACTTTTTTAATCAGAAATAATTTATAGTGTTAAATTAAAAATTTGAGTGGTTTTAAAGTATCATTAGATTATATTTTTATCATTTAATATAATTTAGGTCATTGGATGTAATTTCTAAATTAAGCTGAACATAAACAAGTGTTAATCTTTTGATAGTTATTATTTCTTAAAAGCACGTTTTTTGGTTCGACAACGGGAATTAATTTTAAATTAATTTTTTCCACATATATGTTTTGAATTTGGAAAACTATATTCCATATTTGGATTCAGGAGGTCCAAATTGTGTAAATAGGTAACTTTAATCTTTAGACATTATGAATATTTGCTTTAGTATATATTTTATTTACCATGGTTAAAGGGTAAATATGGTAAATAAGGGTAAAATAATATTATTATAAAAATATTAAATTAACCTAACATTTGTTCTATTCCAATTTTTTGATACATGTCAGACCATGGGTATCATTGAATCGATTTTGGGATCACATAGAGACACTTGAGAGTGATAATGACACTTTATATTAATTAATTTAAAGTAAAGAAAAAAATGACATAAACATATATCTTTTAGTAAAACAATTTTTACAAGGTGTTATATATATTATCATTTCAACTAAAAATATTAATAATAAAGATAAAATTATTTTATATATAATTATATATTATTTATAATTTTCAGTCATTAAATAATAAAATTTATTTATGACACAATGATGATGCAATAATTATCTTATTAATGAATGAATCAAATAAATTGTATTATAAATATGAAAGTAAATATAATTTCAATGTTTATATGACATCCATGAAATTTATAGGTTAATATGACATGTTATGATTAATTAAATTTATTTTTTTTATAATTAATCAGGTTGTGATGACATTCACAAAAACCATATTCTAAATAGTGTCAAAATTGTTATAAATGATTTTTTAAAACAAAATTTATATTATTAAATTATATAATAGTCCTAAAAGTCCAAGGATCTGCAAAAGAACTTATATAAGGATATTTATATCATTAATGGACTCCTTGAGGTTCTCTTGTCATTTTATAGTAAGTTTATTAACCAATTATTATAATAATACAAGAATACATGGTAAAAGTTAAACTTTTTAACTAAGTGTTATATATGAAATACATGGTTAATATGGTTACCCAAACCTATCTAAAACATATTGGTTGAGTGGTTTTCGACCCATACCCATCGTATTATAGAATGAAATCATTTTGGAGCCATTATAAACCAAAAATTAATTCATAACAAAATAATATTTCAAACTTTTCCTAAAGTGACCCTAAGCTCTCTTATAAAAGGGTAGTTCTCCTTCTATTAAATTCACACCTAAAAAGCCATTTGGATCGACTAAAACCTACCCAAATATCATATAAAATATCCTCCCTTCATCCTGGAGGCCTTCCTTTGGTCATAAAGATAACCTATACATCCTATTTGAGCAAATCAAAAGGAAGAACCCAAAGAAGAGGTAAATATTTCATCACCTCTTTCAAGTTCTTTTCTTCTTCCACTTCATTTTTTCTTTTTTGTTTCCACAATAAAATAATAAATAAAGTATATTTTATCTAATTTAATTTTATTATAAATATTTTAAAACCATATTAAATATTATATATATCCTATAAATGACCAAGTCACCATACGTGCGTACGTACAACTTACCGTCTCCATGTCGTGGTGTAGTTTGTCATTCAAACACTTCATTATTTGGATGGGTATAATAATGAATATAAATTATTTAATAATAAATACAAAAAGTTAACAATTCTTTATATATGATATACCATCCAGTTACATATGATTTCACCATCAATATAATGATATTATCACTTGTGTGTACGTACGGATTGACGTCTCTACGACGCGATGAGATTCATTCCCACATTCACAATTCGAAGATGATTATAAAAAAAATTATTAATAAGTATTTATTACATAATAATGCTACTAGACACATATATATATGTACATACATATATCTTATTCACTTACTTCCGTTCAATACGATATGAAAATAGAAACATCGTTTAAGATTATGTACGACCTACCGTATTCATAAACAATGCCTTCAATTTAATATATATATATAATAAAAATAGTTGTATTACAAATATATATTATATATAAATAAAGGTTTATATTCTGGATTTATTTAATTCATGATCTAAATGATACGGTCAAGAAAAACAAGTTAAAACATGTTGGATAAAGAAAGCGATAATTACCCAAAATGTTAATTTAACATGGAAATCATTATTAAATGGGTAGTATAAAGTCATAAATATATCATGTATTATGTAAAAAACATGGATATGGTTCTCCTATAATTTAATAACATACTATGGTCATTATAAAGGAGGTTAAACATACCCTCAACCAAATGAAACTAAAAAGGTAAGAGTTATTTTCTCCATCTCATTATTATCCGACATTGTTTATGCGTAAGTATTTACTGGGATATATTTATCATCAATACCCATATTTCGTAAAAACGGTTTTAAGAGGAATTTTTTTAGTTTTTATGGGATGATCTATTTAACTAGATCATCATTTTAAATGTTTTAATGATTAATATTTTTAAATCCTTTTTATTAATGTCCATGTTTTCAAAATGATATTAAGGATTTATTTATATGGAAATGAATGTTTTGAAATGAAAAATCTTGTCAAAAGTTTCAAAGTGGTATGGTACACTTTGATTAAAAAATCTCTTTTAAATTAAATCCTTTATAAATTTGTGAATTTTAAATGATTTCACAAAAAGGGATATTTCTCTCAAAAAGTTTTATTGATCATTTTCAACTATATTAGCATCCGTTATAGGATATTATTCTTGATTGAGGTTGATTTATTATAATAAAATCTTACATATTGTATTGAATGATTTAGGATACATGTGACTATGAATGTTCTATTTTTATACCATTCATGGTTTATCGTTAATGTATTGACATTTCATAATCTTGTTTTAATACGAATGTTTATGTTATATTTCATCTTTTTCATATAAATAATGTTGTGGACATAGTAAGTGACGGGAGGAGCCAATTGTTGCTCCTCGATGCATCGGTAGGTCTCATTAGACAAACTACTATCTTGGCACAAATCCTTGACAAAACGTTTATATGTAGTCTTGGCACAAGGCCTTGAATATGGGGTAATGATGTCTAGAATTAGACATTACCTCATTATGAAAGTTGTTATTACATGTGATTATTAGACTATTAGAATATCCATGTGCATGTTTATATGTTGATTTTTGATTTACTTTTTCCATATTATATTCAAGGTTATGTTTGAAAAGGTTTTTATTTATATTACACATATTGACATAAAATTTTATAGCTTCTGCTAAATTATTTATCCTTACTGAGCATTTATGCTCACCCCTTTCTTATGTTTTATTTTACCAGGATTCCAATATGTGTATTATGATTGATTTATAGAGTAAATACAAAGGGAATTATGGTGTTATCAAAGAACTATATATTATGTGGTACTGTCATGAACCGTCCTCCGGGGTCGGTGTTGTGACTACCCGAAGCCGCCTTCCATAATCCAGGGGCTGAAGACAAGCACCCAAAGTCGTATTCCCTAAAACTAGAAAGGAATTGCCTTTATAAACTGTGAACTCATGTAACCAAGAACACAACAAGATACAAAAACAAGAAATCTATATAACCAAAAGAGTTCTAAAAGTAAAAGGGGCCGGAATAAAAGCCCAACTGTAATGGTACAAGTACAACTGAAATACAATACAACTGAAGAAAGAGAAAATACAACTACATGATTGTCCTCCGAGATTCCTACCTGAAGGGTTGGTAAATATTCCCTCCTTAGCACTCCACGTCCAACTGAATCTCATGTGTACTGACACTCCATATGGTCCACCTCTGGGTACCGTCCAGACCTAGTACTCTCATCCTCGATCAACGTTGTTCGTCGTCTACACCGAACACAACGATGTGCGGGCATAGCCCGTGAAAGAGTAAGCATAATGATACTCAGTATGGGCCCCGAGACCGTCAAGGTCTCACAAAATCTACCAAGGATAAACTAAAAAGTATTAAATCAACAGACAACCATACTTAGGTATATGTCCATACATATACTTAAGTTTTCAAGTAATCTATCTCAATCATGAGGAAAACACAAAGGTACTAACTCATATCACACTAGGTATATCTTTAGGTATAGTAGAAGAGAAGATTATTTATAAAGTCTGAATAATATTATTACGTTAAGAGGCTCTGCTTTTGACCTGTACATAATTCCTAGGAGCTGACCCACACAAGATTGCTGGAGCTGACCCACATAGGATCACTGGGAGCTGACCCACACAAGATCGCTCGGAGCTGACCAACAAAGGATCAGTGGAGCTGACCCACAAAGGATCTCTTGGAGTTGACCCATATAGGATAGCTAGAGTGTAACACCCCAAGCTTCTATGGTACGCTTCTCTTTGAATAATGTGATAGCGTGTGTTGTACGCAACACCGAGTTCTAACAACCAATTAAACTAGCCGTTATGAATAGTAATAACAACCTTTTGAAATTATATATATTTTATATTTTAAAATGGACTTCATTTTTAGATTCGGAATATCAAAATTAGCCTAGGGTGAAATTTTGGTACATTTCGGATAAATTTCATATTTTGATGAATAGTGAAAATTACTAAATTTTAATTAAAAACAACTTTTTTAATCAAAATAATTAATAGTGATAAATTATGAATTTTAGTAGTTTTAAAGTATATTTAGAATATATTTTTACCATTTAATATAATGTTGGTCATTGGACATAATTTTACAATTAAACCGAACATAAACAAGTGTCAATCTTTTGATAGTTATTATCTCTTAAAAACACGCTTTTTGTTTTGACAGCGGGAATTAATTTTAAATTAATTTCTGCCACTTCTGTGTTTTGAATTTAGGAAAATGGATTCCATATTTGGAATCAGGATGTTCAAATTGTGTAAATAGGTAACTTTTATTTTTAGACATTTTGAATAATTACTGCGGTAAATATTTTATTTACCATGGTTAAGGGTAAATCCGGTAAATAAGGGTTAAAAAAATAATATTATAATAATACTAAATTACCCTAAAACGTGTCTTAACCCTATTGGTTGATACATGGTCGACCATGGGCATCTTTGGGTCTATTTTGGGACCCCATGGATCCACTTGTAAGTGATAATGACACTTTATTTTAATTTAGTTAAAATGAATACAAAAATGACACAAGCATATATCTTTTAGAACAACAATTGTTACATAGGGTTATATATGTTGGATTTTAGATTATAAATATTCATTAGAAAGATAAAAAGATTTCCTACATAATTATATTTTATTTATAATTTTTAGACATTAAATAATTTATTTTATTTATGACACAATGATGATGCAGTAATTACTATAATAGTGAAAAATTAAATTAATTGATATTATAAATACCCAAATAAATATAATATGAAACTTTTAATGAATTAAACTAATTTTCTAGGCTAATATGATATATTAGGATTGATTTAATGGACTTTGTTCGAAGTAATCAATTTGTTATGAGTTTCACAAAAATCAACTATTGAATAGTGTCAAAATTGACATAAAAGAGTTCTTAAAACAAATATTATATTATTAATTAATATTAAATTCCTAAAAATCTAAGGTTCGGCCAAGAGACTTATATTATGATAGGTTCCTCATTGATGGACCACTTGGGGGTCGCTTGGATGTATATAGTAAGTTTATTAACCATATTATATAAAAATACAAAGAGACATTGTAAAAGTGAAACTAATTAACTTAGAGTTAATACTTACAGATAAGGTTAATATAAGTACCAAAACCTGTCTAAATTCTATTGGATGAGTTGTTTTCGACCTATCCCCACCTCATCCTTTGAATAGTCAACTTTGGAGCCTTTAGAAACCGAATATGAATTTATTATAAATTAATATTTCTAGCTTTTCCATAGGTGACCCTCACCCCTCTTATAAAAGGGCACTCCTCCTTCTCATTTCTTCACACCTCTAAAGCCTTTTGGTTCGGCCAAACTCTGCCCAAATACTCTCCCAACATCCTTCACTACAACCTAGAGGCCTTAGTTTGATCATAAAGCCAACCTAAGGAGCCCTTTTGATCAAATCAAAAGGAAGAACCCGAAGAAGAGGTAATGATTTCACCACCCTTTTCTAAGTTCATTTCTTCTTCCACTTCTTCTTCCTTTGTTCTTACCATTCTAAAATAATAACTCCAGTATCTTACATATACTGTGATGTTATTATAAATATGGTACAACCATATTCATTATTATATCCACCCTTTGAATAACATGTCACCATACGTGTGTACGTACGGCTTACCGTCTCCACGTCGTGGTGTAATTGTTATTCAATATATTATTATTTGGATGGGTATAATAATGATGTGTAACTCATGTAAATAATAAATATAACATGTTAATGATTCTTTATATATGATATACCATCCATTTATATATTATTTTAATATCAAAATAATGATATTGTCGCTCGTGCGTACGTACGGACTACCGTCTCCACGAACGCGATGAGATTCATTCTCCATCGTAACCATTAAAGTATAATTATCATTTGATGATTTAAAAATGATGTTTAAGGACTTGATATCATTCTGGATATGAATAATATACAACCTATCCTTTACAAACATGTCTTACGTAACAAAACATATGAAAGAAAACAAGTAAGTTAACACCCGAAACAACGATAATACTAAGATACCAATATTAAAAGATCATATATGATATCATATTAATATATATGATTCTTGTATAATTTAATAACAATTATTTCACCATTATACATGAGGTTAACCTACCCCAACCAAGGAAAAGTACAAGGTAAGGGGTTTTCATCTCACTCCTTATTTCCGTGAGATTTATGTCATATTGCCACCATCACCTTTTGTGTGGTATATGTACTACCCATAATTATATTCTTTGTGTAATACACTCTAATTTATGTGTATTTACATATTCATTGTATGATACCTCTTTCATGGGTTGTATATTTCATAAGTTACCGAATTGGTAAGGGTTATTTCACAATCTCTTCATTATCCGAGGTTGTTTATATGTAATAATCTACTGGGATCTCTTTATCATCCACATCCATGTTTCTTAAAAATGTATTTCAAAACATTTTTACTATTTACAAGAATATGGGTTAAAGTCATTTATACCCTTTTTTGACTTTTTATAAGAGGTTTATAAAGGAATCTTTCCGTCGTTTTCAAAACAAGGTCCTTTTTAACCTTTTCGACAGAATTGAGGTAAGAATGTTTTTTTTAACTTATACGGCGGGTGCGGTTATTTTACGCCGTTATAAAATCTTCAAAGCTTTCCTTACAAACTTATAAGAATATTTTCAAAGAAAATGTTTTATTTTATATGGATCTTAAATGATTTAAAAAAAAAAGGAGATATTTCTTTAAAAAAAATTTGATTTCATCTATGTCAACATCCTTTGATGGATTTTAAGATTATTTGAAGTTAATTTATTATGATACAAAACTTATATATTGTATTGAAGGTTTTGTGATATGTTTGACTGTGGATGTGCTATTTTTATACCATTCATAGTTTATTGTGAAAGTATTGACATTTCGTATGATAGTTTTAATACGAATGTTTATGTTATGTTTAAACCTTTTCATATGGGAATGCATTGGACTTAATAAGTGACGGGTGGAGCCCGCTATAGCTCCTCGATGCATCGGTAGGTCTCATGAGACAAACTAGTGTCTTGGCACAAGGCCTTGACAAAATCTTATTTGTAGTCTTGGCACGAGGCCTTGGCTATGTGGTTATGATAGTCTGGCATTATGCATTCCAACATTATGAAAGTGGTTATTGATATTGCATGTGATTATTCGATTAGTAGAATATCCATGTGAATAAGTAAATGGCATTATTTCATTTTTATTTTTGCCATACTATGTTGAAGTTCAATTTTAAAAGGCTTTTGTTTTAGTAATTCATTGCCTTAAATGTTTATGCTTATTATGAATGTTCCGCTATATTGTTATCCTTACTGGGCATTTGAGCTCACCCCTTTTCTATGTTTTATTTTTCCCAGGTAGTGAAGAAGTAAATTATGAATGACTTGCAGGGATATTATGAGGGGTTAATAGTGTGGATATGAAGACTTTGTTGTCGTAGTAGTTTTTCACTTTGAAATGTAATGTAAAACTTTATGATTATATCTAGTGTTTCCAAGGCTACTAAACCAATCGGTCTTTCGAGATTTGATCTTTCTTGTGATCATGCCAATGTTATGTAATTAATGCACCGACTCTGGGCAACTGGGGTCGGGGCGTTACAGTTGGTATCAGAGGATGTTTAGTACAAACCTTGGAAGCTAGATTTAGATAAACTCTGATTAGAGCACGTAGACTTAAGATGAACTTTGAGGATTAGTATAGAAGAACTTCCTAGAATTTTGGTATTGTAGAGATTTTGTGAGTTTTCCGAGCAATACATCCCTGTCTGGATACGAGCAGGTAGAGGCGGCTCTGGCACAGATGTACCTAGGGGTAAAACCCGAAAACACCGCTTTGAGCTAGACTCGAACGGGAACTGGTGCACGACAACGGGCCTTGCTGCACCTTTGGTTACGACACTCCCGGGGGATATGCTTAGGATAACTCTCATTTTCTTTACAAATCATTATGAAGGGTTTATGAGTATATACTTCCTCAGAGAAAACATTTTTATGATTATGGATTATATCCATAAATAGTTCAATTTATGTTAAGTGTTTTATAAGTATGGGATTATGTATTTTGATTCATAAACTGATCTAGTTTATGCCATTGTTTAGAAATGGCGCCTAGTGGAAGAAATGGAAACCGTATCAATGCACGCACTCCATGTAGGGACTGCCCTCCTGCTCAAGATAATTATAGTGGGGCTGGTGATGCAACTGGTGCTGATCAGCTAATCACCGTACTGGGACAACTTACTCAGGTTATGAATAATAACCTTACCCGTATGGAGCACCCTGATCCGCAGCGTGGAGGATCAATGTTAGATCGATTCATGAGACAACAACCACCAACATTCAATGGGAGTACAAATCCCTTAGTAGCTGAGCAATGGATATTTTCCCTAGAGAAAATATTTCAGGCTTTGGGGAGTAGTGAAAGGGAAAAAGTTACCATGGCAGTTTACCGCCTCACTGGAGATGCTGATCAATGGTGGTCATTGATTCAAAACATGAAGGAAGATGATGAAGTATCAAACATGGAATGGAGGGAGTTCAAAGATCTGTTTTTAGAAAAATACTTTCCTCGCGACCATCGAGCAGATATGGAAAGGCAATTTCTGAGTCTGAGACAAAAGGAGGATGATAATGTCACAAAGTATGAGGCTAACTTTACAAGGTTAGCGAGGTATGCTGGAGATTATATTCGCAACCCAAGAAGTAAGATTGATCGTTTCTTTGATGGGTTAAAACCATTTCTCTTTCGAGCATTAGTCTCACAATCCTTTTCATCGTACGAAGACATTGTCTCATGTGCTATCAAGACTGAAAAGGAATTCTCTAAGTCTTATGACTTTAAAGCAAAGCAAGAGAAGAAGAGACCTGCTGATCAATCTGGGAATGGAAATAAGGGGAAGAAGGGAAAGGTTGAATATCCATCTTGTGGTAAGTGCGGGAAGAAACACCCCAGTGCTTGCCTGAAGGGAATGGGAGTCTGTTACAAGTGTGGTGAAAAAGGCCACCAAGCTCATGATTGCAAGGGGAAGAAGGAAGCTACCAACGTTCAGTGCTACAATTGCAGGGAGATGGGGCATTATGAAAATTCATGTCCTAAGCGTCAGGAGAACTTACCTCAGAAAAGGCCAAGGGATCAAGGCCAGGCTTATGCTATCACTACTGCTGAGGTAGAAGCTCCGAAAGACGTGGTGGCAGGTAATTTAATGGTTTCCTCAAGTTTAGAAAATGCATTATTTGATTCTGGATCATCGCATTGTTTCATATCTTCCCAGTTTGCTAAGAAAATTAGATATTTCCAATTTGATTTAATAAGGGAATTGTCAGTTAAAACTCCTAAGGGAAGTATCGTTGCAACAAAGTTTTGTGAATCAGTCCCCATTAGAGCACATAAATTTTCTTTATCTGCTGATTTCATCGTCATACCTATGATTGAGTTTGATATAATCCTCGGTATGGACTGGCTTTCGGACTATGATGCGAAGATTTATTGTAAGAAGAAAGAGGTTACGATTCTTGATGATAATGATAAGGAGCACCTTATTTTTAGAGCAGAATCGTCACCACCTAATTCTTATTTAGATCCACCCCCTGTAGCTCAATTTAATTCAATTATCGGGGAGGAAGAGAATGAAATAACTGTCGGTGAGGAAAGGAATGTTCAAATAGAGGATGTACCTATTGTGAAAGAGTTTGTAGATGTATTTCCGGAAGATTTACCTGGACATCCTCCAGAACGAGAAGTAGAGTTTTCCATTGATTTAATTCCTGGATCAAAGACTATATCGAAGACCCCTTATAGAATGGCCACTGTAGAGCTAGTCGAACTAAAGAAACAACTAGAGGAATTGAGTAATAAGGGATTTATTCGCCCTAGTGTTTCTCCATGGGGAGCCCCTGTTCTTTTTGTTAAAAAGAAAGATGGATCTATGAGGTTATGTATCGACTACAGGGAGATCAATGCTATAACGATATAGAACAAGTATCCCCTACCTCGTATTGATGATTTATTTGACCAACTGCATGGAGCTCAATACTTTTCAAAGATTGACCTTCGATCTGGATACCATCAGTTGTGTGTAAAGAAGGAAGACATTCCGAAGACAGCATTTCGAACCAGGTACGGGCATTACGAGTTTACTGTAATGCCATTTGGATTGACTAATGCACCCTCTGTATTCATGGATCTGATGAATAGAGTTTTCAAAGAGTATCTCGATGAATTTGTGGTGGTATTTATTGATGATATCTTGGTATACTCTAAAACCTACAAAGATCATGAAAATCACTTGCGCATTATCTTGAAGACTCTGAGGAGGCATGAATTATATGGAAAGTTTAGCAAGTGTGAATTCTGGCTTCAGGAGATTTCTTTTCTTGGCCATATTGTCTCTAAAGATGGAATCTCTGTTGATCCTTCTAAGACCAAGGCAATCCAAGAATGGCCAGCACCTACGAGTATAACTGAGGTACGTAGTTTTATTGGTTTGGCAGGTTATTATCGACGTTTCGTCCAGAATTTTGCCCGATTGGCTAACCCATTAACGAAGCTCACACGTAAAGGGGTTAAATTTGTTTGGACAAAAGAGTGTGAAGAATGTTTCGAAGAACTGAAGAGAAGATTAGTCAATGCTCCTATATTGACTCTACCATCGGGGAATGATTGGTTCGTTATTTATAGTGATGCATCGAAGAAAGGACTTGGCTGTGTCCTTATGAAGAATGATAGAGTTATTGCCTATGCATCACGACAGTTGAAAATTCATGAACAAAACTATCCTACTCATGATCTTGAGTTAGCAGCTGTGATCTTTGCTTTGAAGATATGGAGGCACTACCTCTATGGTGAAAAATGTGAGATTTATACTGATCACAAGAGTTTGAAGTATATTTTCTCACAAAAAGAACTCAACATGAGGCAAAGGAGATGACTTGAATTACTCAAGGATTATGATTGTACGATACACTACCACCCGGGGAAGGCAAACAAGGTGGCAGATGCTTTGAGTAGAAAAGACCATGGAGTTTTGAACAATATGAGAATTTAAAGGGATCCAATTTTCATGGATCTAGTGAAAATGGACATGGGAATAACCAGGGAAGGTGAAACATCAATGCTTTTTCAAATGGTTGCCAAACCATCTTTACTAGAAAGGATTAAGAGTTCTCAGACCGATGATGACGAATTCCAAAAGAAGATTAAAGCTGTGAATGATGGGAGATTGAGAGACTTTGTGTATGAAGATGGAATTTTGAAATTCGGGAAGAGACTTTGTGTTCCCAATATACCTGATCTAAAAAGGGAATTGCTGGATGATGCTCATAGTTCCAATTTCTCTATACACCCTGGGAGCACCAAAATGTATAGAGATTTGAAGGAACATTTTTGGTGGGACAACATGAAGAGGGAGATTGCTGATTTTGTGTCAAGATGTATGGTTTGTCAACAAGTGAAAGCTGGAAGGCAACAGCCTGGAGGAGTCATGCAACCTCTTCCCATACCGGAGTGGAAATGGGACAATATTACGATGGACTTTGTCATGGGGCTACCAAAGACTCCTAGAAGGAATGATGCAATATGGGTGATTGTTGATCGTCTTACCAAGTCAGCACATTTTCTTGCTATAAGAGAAGATCTACCCCTGGAACGTCTAGCAAGACTATACATTAATGAAGTTGTGAGACTTCATGGAGTTCCCCTATCAATTGTTTCTGATCGTGATCCCCGTTTTACTTCAAGATTTTGGAAAAGTCTTCAGAAATCCCTGGATACTGAACTTCATTTAAGCACTGCTTACCACCCTCAGACAGACGGACAATCAGAACGGACTATTCAGACCTTAGAAGACATGTGGAGATCTTGCTCACTTGACTTTCAGGGTATGTGGGATCAATATTTACCACTGGTAGAATTTTCCTATAACAATAGCTTCCATTCGAGTATACAGATGGCACCATATAAAGCATTATACGGAAAGAGATGTCGTACACCAACCTGTTGGGATGACGTTGGTGAAAGAAAACTTGTAGGCCCAGAACTGGTAGAGGAAACGATGGAAAAGGTAAAGGTAATCCAAAATCACATCATAGCAGCTCAAAGTAGGCAGAAGAGCTATGCCGATAATCGAAGGAAGGATTTGGAATTTCAAGTCGGTGATCATGTTTTCCTGAAGGTATCTCCATGGAAGGGAGTCATACGTTTTGGTAAGAAAGGTAAATTGAGTCCCAGGTACATCGGACCTTTCGAAATTATAGAACGAATTGGGGTTGTAGCTTACCGATTGGCAATGCCCCCAAGTCTCTCCAAAGTTCACGATGTGTTCCACATATCTCTATTGAGGAAATACATGCCTGATCCGACGCATGTACTCACCTATGAGGAATTAGAACTGGAACCCGATCTGTCTTATTGCGAAGAGCCCGTCAAGATTCTTGATACGAGAGAACAAGTGCTGAGAAACCGGACGACGCGTCTGGTAAAAGTTTTGTGGAGAAACCATAAGATGGAAGAGGCAACGTGGGAACCCGAGGAACTTATGATGAAGAACCACCCGAGTCTTTTTATGCATTAATACCCTAGAAATTGCGAGGACGCAATTATTTGAAGGAGGGGAGAATGTAACACCCCAAGCTTCTACGGTACGCTTCTCTTTGAATAATGTGATAGCGTGTGTTGTACGCAACACCGAGTTCTAACAACCAATTAAACTAGCCGTTATGAATAGTAATAACTTCCTTTTGAAATTATATATATTTTATATTTTAAAATGGACTTCATTTTTAGATTCGGAATATCAAAATTAGCCTAGGGTGAAATTTTGGTACATTTCGGATAACTTTCATATTTTGATGAATAGTGAAAATTACTAAATTTTAATTAAAAACAACTTTTTTAATCAAAATAATTAATAGTGATAAATTATGAATTTTAGTAGTTTTAAAGTATATTTAGAATATATTTTTACCATTTAATATAATGTTGGTCATTGGACATAATTTTACAATTAAACCGAACATAAACAAGTGTCAATCTTTTGATAGTTATTATCTCTTAAAAACACGCTTTTTGTTTTGACAGCGGGAATTAATTTTAAATTAATTTCTGCCACTACTGTGTTTTGAATTTAGGAAAATGGATTCCATATTTGGAATCAGGATGTTCAAATTGTGTAAATAGGTAACTTTTATTTTTAGACATTTTGAATAATTACTGCGGTAAATATTTTATTTACCATGGTTAAGGGTAAATCCGGTAAATAAGGGTTAAAAAAATAATATTATAATAATACTAAATTACCCTAAAACGTGTCTTAAACCTATTGGTTGATACATGGTCGACCATGGGCATCTTTTGGTCTATTTTGGGACCCCATGGATCCACTTGTAAGTGATAATGACACTTTATTTTAATTTAGTTAAAATGAATACAAAAATGACACAAGCATATATCTTTTAGAACAACAATTGTTACATAGGGTTATATATGTTGGATTTTAGATTATAAATATTCATTAGAAAGATAAAACGATTTCCTACATAATTATATTTTATTTATAATTTTTAGACATTAAATAATTTATTTTATTTATGACACAATGATGATCCAGTAATTACTATAATAGTGAAAAATTAAAATAATTGATATTATAAATACCCAAATAAATATAATATGAAACTTTTAATGAATTAAACTAATTTTTTAGGCTAATATGATATATTAGGATTGATTTAATGGACTTTTTTCGAAGTAATCAATCTGTTATGAGTTTCACAAAAATCAACTATTGAATAGTGTCAAAATTGACATAAAAGAGTTCTTAAAACAAATATTATATTATTAATTAATATTAAATTCCTAAAAATCTAAGGTTCGGCCAAGAGACTTATATTATGATAGGTTCCTCATTAATGGACCACTTGGGGGTCTCTTGGATGTATATAGTAAGTTTATTAACCATATTATATAAAAATACAAAGAGACATTGTAAAAGTGAAACTAATTAACTTAGAGTTAATACTTAAAGATAAGGTTAATATAAGTACCAAAACCTGTCTAAATTCTATTGGATGAGTTGTTTTCGACCTATCCCCACCTCATCCTTTGAATAGTCAACTTTTGAGCCTTTATAAACCTAATATGAATTTATTATAAATTAATATTTCTAGCTTTTCCAAAGGTGCCCCTCACCCCTCTTATAAAAGGGCACTCCTCCTTATCATTTCTTCACACCTCTAAAGCCTTTTGGTTCGGCCAAACTCTGCCCAAATACTCTCCCAACATCCCTCACTACAACCTAGAGGCCTTAGTTTGATCAGAAAGCCAACCTAAGGAGCCCTTTTGATCAAATCAAAAGGAAGAACCCGAAGAAGAGGTAATGATTTCACCACCCTTTTCTAAGTTCATTTCTTCTTCCACTTCTTCTTCCTTTGTTCTTACCATTCTAAAATAATAACTCCAGTATCTTACATATACTGTGATGTTATTATAAATATGGTACAACCATATTCAGTATTATATCCACCCTTTGAATAACATGTCACCATACGTGTGTACGTACGGCTTACCGTCTCCACGTCGTGGTGTAATTGTTATTCAATATATTATTATTTGGATGGGTATAATAATGATGTGTAACTCATGTAAATAATAAATATAACATGTTAATGATTCTGTATATATGATATACCATCCATTTATATATTATTTTAATATCAAAAGAATGATATTGTCGCTCGTGCGTACGTACGGACTACCGTCTCCACGAACGCGATGAGATTCATTCTCCATCGTAACCATTAAAGTATAATTATCATTTGATGATTTAAAAATTATGTTTAAGGACTTGATATCATTCTGGATATGAATAATATACAACCTATCCTTTACAAACATGTCTTACGTAACAAAACATATGAAAGAAAACAAGTAAGTTAACACCCGAAACAACGATAATACTAAGATACCAATATTAAAAGATCATATATGATATCATATTAATATATATGATTCTTTTATAATTTAATAACAATTATTTCACCATTATACAGGAGGTTAACCTACCCCAACCAAGGAAAAGTACAAGGTAAGGGGTTTTCATCTCACTCCTTATTTCCGTGAGATTTATGTCATATTGCCACCATCACCTTTTGTGTGGTATATTTACTACCCATAATTATATTATTTGTGTAATACACTCTAATTTATGTGTATTTACATATTCATTGTATGATACCTCTTTCATGGGTTGTATATTTCATAAGTTACCGAATTGGTAAGGGTTATTTCACAATCTCTTCATTATCCGAGGTTGTTTATATGTAATAATCTACTGGGATCTCTTTATCATCCACATCCATGTTTCTTAAAAATGTATTTCAAAACATTTTTACTATTTACAAGAATATGGGTTAAAGTCATTTATACCCTTTTTTGACTTTTTATAAGAGGTTTATAAAGGAATCTTTCCGTCGTTTTCAAAACAAGGTTCTTTTTAACCTTTTCGGCAGAATTGAGGTAAGAATGTTTTTTTTAACTTATACGGCGGGTGCGGTTATTTTACGCCGTTATAAAATCTTCAAAGCTTTACTTACAAGCTTATAAGAATATTTTCAAAGAAAATTTTTTATTTTATATGGATCTTAAATGATTTCAAAAAAAAGGAGATATTTCTTTAAAAAGAATTTTGATTTCATATATGTCAACATCCTTTGATGGATTTTAAGATTATTTGAAGTTAATTTATTATGATACAAAACTTCTATATTGTATTGAAGGTTTTGTGATATGTTTGACTGTGGATGTGCTATTTTTATACCATTCATAGTTTATTGTGAAAGTATTGACATTTCGTATGCTAGTTTTAATACGAATGTTTATGTTATGTTTAAACCTTTTCATATGGGAATGCATTGGACTTAATAAGTGACGGGTGGAGCCCGCTATAGCTCCTCGATGCATCGGTAGGTCTCATGAGACAAACTAGTGTCTTGGCACAAGGCCTTGACAAAATCTTATTTGTAGTCTTGGCACGAGGCCTTGGCTATGTGGTTATGATAGTCTGGCATTATGCATTCCAACATTAGGAAAGTGGTTATTGATATTGCATGTGATTATTCGATTAGTAGAATATCCATGTGAATAAGTAAATGGCATTATTTCATTTTTATTTTTGCCATTCTATGTTGAAGTTCAATTTTAAAAGGCTTTTGTTTTAGTAATTCATTGCCTTAAATGTTTATGATTATTATGAATGTTCCGCTATATTGTTATCCTTACTGGGCATTTGAGCTCACCCCTTTTCTATGTTTTATTTTTCCCAGGTAGTGAAGAAGTAAATTATGAATGACTTGCAGGGATATTATGAGGGGTTAATAGTGTGGATATGAAGACTTTTTTGTTGTAGTAGTTTTTCACTTTGAAATGTAATGTAAAACTTTATGATTATATCTAGTGTTTCCAAGGCTACTAAACCAATCGGTCTTTCGAGATTTGATCTTTCTTGTGATCATGCCAATGTTATGTAATTAATGCACCGACTCTGGGCAACTGGGGTCGGGGCGTTACATAGAGCTATCCCACACATGATCACTAGGAGGTGACCCACACAGGATCGTTGTAGCTGAACCACACAAGATCACTCGAAGCTGACCTACACAATATCGCTTTGAGATGACCCACACAGGATCGCTGGAGCTGACCCACACAGGATCGCTAGGATCTGACCCACACAGGAACACTAAGAGCTGACATGCATAGGATAGCTAGGAGCACTCTTCTCATCACATCCAGCTTCTGGGTTTCTGCACTAGGCTTGATCGTTTCAGGTAGAGTCCTCTCCCCAAGCCACTTGTATAATCTACAAATACTACTATTTCCCAAATATAAGTATCTCAATGGACCACCATGTCGTAGGGGTGTCAACACAATAGATGATGCGTCAATCGGACGCCCGGTCTGTGAGTTATTAGTCATTTAGTCTGAGGTCCTGGTCGGATTCGTGCTTGATCCAACCTGACTGTGCCCCATCCTTTTCCAAATCTCCAGTGGGGTATACCAAAGGGACCATCTCACTCCATGGTTTCTTTCGCCACTGGGGGTTTTTCAATCAGACATCTGGTACCAACGTTATGGCCTAAGTAATGTATAAGGTTGTTTCTAGTCCGGGTCCGGTCTGACTCAGTCAGACCGACCCGGTCTGACCCAGTCCGTGTCGAACCGGTTTGGGTCGACCCGTCCGAGCCCACGTTGGGTGGCCCGACCCACTGGGCAGTGGCTCGTGAGGGACCGTGGGGGTCGCGGATGCTACGAGGGCATGGAGGCCACGATGGGGCCACTGGAGGCCGCGGCGGTGTGGCTGGCCATGAGGCAGCTCGGCGAGGCTGCGAGGTGGCTTGGCCTGGGCGGCGTGGTGACGACACATTAGCGGTTTGGCTAGGTTGGCCTGGAAAGGCTTCGAAGGCGGTTCAGCTGGGGTGGTGTGGCTGGCTGCGGGGCGACTCGGGGGGGCCACGGTGGCGTGGCTCAACCACAGTGGCGCGGCTCGGCCGTGGGGTCGTGGCTCAGTCGCGGGTTTAGCTGTGGATAACGGCTCAACCATAGGGTGGTTCGGCCATGGACGAAGACTTGGCTGTGGGGCGGCGGTTCGGCCGTAGGGCTGTTTGGCCGCAGTGCGACAGTGGCCGCGAGTAGGCGCCATTACGCCGTCGCCTTCCTCATGGGCAGTGGTGGGGCTGACCACCATTCTCGTGTTCCGCATCAGTGCAAAAAACCCACTCCGGTTTTCGTCTTCCACCATCACAAAGGATGCCACAAAACATTACAAGAATTATGAAGAGGATGGTGCATGTTTGTTTGGCCCGCACTCCCTGCAATAGAGGGGTATCAAGTATCTATAAATGCTCTTTGATTTACGAAGAGACATCAAGAATGACTAAGGGATAAATTTCAAACAACCACCCTACAACCCTCATCAATCTCTATTATCAATTCTGCAAATGAATTAGATGGGGAGAATATGGGAAGTGATAATCATATAGAAATAAACCCCTACCTCATTTGATTCGTCGACGGAGATCGTAAGGGAGAAGGCGAGGTCATTGGGGAGGGAAAGATGACCGTCAATTGAACACGTCCAACATTGGAGGATGTCCAGAGGAAGAATTCCGAAGTCGAGGTCGGCGTTCTTCATTTTCATTCTTCGTTGGAGATATTTTCTCCAAATTCTCCAAGCTTCTCCATTTTGCCCAGATTTTCCTCCAATTCCACCCAAAATGACGATTTTCCAACTTAATAGATTAATTTGGCATAATTTCATATTCGATTAATTAATTAAATTATGGGTGGCATAATAAATTTAGGGGAGGGTTTTCATAATTAAGTGGGGAGCTCAAGATGCTTCTACTCACTTAATAGGGAGTTCAATAAGTTTCAATCCTCAGGTGTTCGCCACCACCATAATATCCCCAAGTGGGTTCTTACAACAAATAAAATAAAATTAGTGATCAGTTTATATTATTATTTCCATGAAGAATCCAAAAATAATCTTTCACTCTCGACCAAATTTCATCGAGGTGAAAGTCTTCTTAAGCGAATACCGGCATTACGAGTTCAACGGTGTCCTCAGATTATAATTATGAGCACTGGTTCAAACGTTACAATAACTTGCTCATACGTTTACTAAACGTACCCGAACAAATTTCAGATATTCATTCATAGAACTCTGGGCCTTGAAATCACGCGTCGTCAATTTTTGTGGACTCGTAAAATTCCAATATATTTAAATAAAATTCCATGGAAATTATGGGTCTTTAAATTCTCTCCACCTCAGGGCTCTACATCCCCGTAAGACACAACTCAAACTAATGGAACAAGTGGGGGTACTGAGTACTCATCTGAGCCTCACACTCCAATGTGCTCTCATGGAGGTTCCCATGCTGCTAGTGAACGCGCACAAGAGGTATCAAACATCCATAAAGGACCTGCTCCTATCGATCCTCAATCTCTACTGGAACCTCCGTAAAAGTCGCCCCGTCGTTGACATCTAGCTCTCTGCGGTCGATGATGTGGGAAGGGTCGTGCACATATCTTCTCAGCTAAGATTCATGGAAGATTTCGTGCACCCAGTGCAATTGAGGTGTATGTTCTAAGAGATAAGCCGCCTCGCCAACTCTATTGAGGACCTAAAAGGGTCCAATGAACCTTGAAGATAACTTTCTGCCTTAGCCAAATCTCTACAAACCTCATCAAGGTGAGACCTATAGAATGAAGTGGTCAACATCCTCAAACTCTAGATGTCGATTTCCTATACCAGCATACAAATTCTACATGCTCTATTCAGTCTTAATCTGTTCCGGAATGATCTGTACCTTCTCTATAGTAGACCGTACAATCTCTGGTCCCACGAGTGTTGACTCCCCTGGGTCAGTCTAGCACAAAAGTGATCTTCATGGTCTCCCGTACAACGCCTCTAAAGGTTCCATCCCATTGGTGGAGTGATAGCGGTTTTTTATGAAAACTCCACCAAATGAAAGTGATCCTCCCAGCTAAGACCGAAGTTGAGGACACAAGCACATAACATGTCCTCGAGGGTCTGAATGGTCTACTCAGTCTGGCCATCCATCTGAGGACGGAAGGTGGTTCTTAAACAAAGCTACATCCTAAAAACCTCCTACAACCCCTTCCATAGCCGCGATGTAAAACTTATACCATGACCGGAGAAAATCGTTGAGGGTACTCTATGTAGCCATAAAATATTATTTACATAGAGGCATCCCATGATATCTACTAACCCATGTTCTCTGGTTGGTAGGTAGTGGGCCGACTTGGTGAGCTGAACGATGATCACCTAGATAAAATCATGTTCCCTGGATATACATGGAAGTCTTGTCACAAAGTCCATGGATATCCCATCCCACTTCCACTCTGGGACCACTAATGGCTGAACAAAGCCTGCTGGTACCTGATGTTCCTCCTTCACATGCTGACATGTGAGTAAACTAGTGAATACTCTGTTACTTCTTTCTTTATTCCTGACCACCAGTGTAGTCATCAAAGATCCAGTAAATCTTTTCTACTCCTGGATGAACCCCCAGAGGGGATGTGTGGAACTCCCTCCAAACATCCTCCGGGAGTGACACTGGTACCATGATATGTCTTCTAAAGAGGATGAAATGCTCCCCACCTTCAGAAAATCCATGAGGTGCCAATCCTATGGATTTCTGAGCACATTGTGTCTCGCAGGCAGTGTCCCCATGTTGTGCCTCCCTGACTCACTGAAGATGTGGGGGGGGGGGTGACTGTAATATATAGAAGGAAGGATACTCCATCAATTTCCACGAAGGATATCTGCAAAGTGACTAGCTACTTTATTACCTCATAGAACAGCTGTATACCAGATCTCCTGCTGAGTGCATCTGCAAAAATCTTCCCCTTCTCAGGTGTATAGACTATCTCGAAGTCATAGTCTTGGATGAACTCAAGCCAAAGTCATTGTCTCAAGTTCTGGACCTTTTGGGAGAAGATATACCTAAGACTCTTGTGATCCGAGTAGACTGTAAAACACTCACCCATCATATAGTATCGCCACATCTTCAAGGCAAATACCACTGCTGCTAACTCCAGGTCATGGGTAGTGTAGTTCTTCTAATGCTGTATCAGCTTTCACGAACCATAAGCAATCACTTCATGCTCCTACATTAGGACACATCCAATCCTAGTCCTTGATGCATCTCAGAAAACTATGTATCTTACGGCCTCCTCTAGTAGCCTCATGTTGGTGGAATTAGTTAGCCTCTATCTCCACTGCTGAAAACATTGATGGAATATCTCCGACCATACGAAGGGTTGCCCCTTCTTCTTCAACAATAAAAGTGGTGATAAAACTCTTGGGAAATATGGCACGAACCTCTAGTAGTAATTGTCCAAACCCAGGAATCTTTGTACCTCCATCACACTCTTGGGTGGCGCCCAAGAAAGTACCGCATCAATATTCACTGGATCCACTGCAACTCCAGCCTCTAACATGACATGTCCTAGAAAGTGAACCACTCGGATCCGCAAGTGGAACTTTGAGAGCTTACCATAAAGCTGGTTCTCTAGGAGTTTGTCCAGTACTACCTGAAAATTATAGGAATGCTCCTCCTCAGTAGCCAAGCATATCAAAATATCGCAGCTGAAGACTACTACAATGCCATCAAGGTATGGCTGAAATATCATATTCACGAGTCCCATGAACACTGCTGAAGCATTGGTTACACCGAATGGCATAACCAAGAACTCATAATGGTCGTATCGACAACTGAAGGCCATCTTCTGCACATCCTCATCTCGTACTCTAAGCTGGTGATAGCCTGATTCGAGGTCTATCTTTGAGAACCACCATGCTCCCTTCAGCTGATCAAAGAGATCATCAATCCTTGAGAGTGGGTAATTGTTCTTCAAGTCACCTGTTTCAGGTGCCGATAGTCAACAAAAAGTCTCAATATCCCTTATACCTTCTTGGAAAACAAAATCGGGGCTGCCCAAGGAGAAAAACTAGGCCGAATGAATCCCTTCCCCTACGAGTACTCTAGTTGTACCTGTAACTCACAAAGCTCCTCAGGAGAAATCTGACATGCTGGTGTAGATATTAGTGCCATTATAGGGTAAAATTCATTGTAAAAGTCCATCTCTCTGTGATGAGGTAGACTTGGAAGATCATCAGGGAAGAAATCCACGTACTGGTCCACCACTACATGTTCATTCAGACTCTCCACATCAACCACTCTAAGGGTAAGGCTAGCCAAATGATGTGTAGTCGACTGCACCATCCTCTGAGTAAGTCCATCCTGCACTGTAAAGGCTCCCTTCTTTCCGATGAAGGTAAAACTGGTCCCATCCGTTCCAACACACCACACTTTGCGCCTAATACAGTCAATCTGAGCATGGGCTGTAGATAAACATTCCATACCCATGATGATGTCGTAAGACATTGACACCACTACTAGAAGATCCCAGCTGAATCTTTTGCCTCCTAGAGTAAGCTCACACTGCCGGAACCAGTGTGTAATCATCTAATCTGGTCCTATAGGAGTCTCTAGCCATAAAGATTGACCCAAGATCTCTATCGGAATCTCCGATCTCCGAATGAGGGCAGTTGCAAAAAAAGATTGAATGGAACCTGTGTTTATATGAACTGTAGCTTAGGTGGAGTATAAATAGATCATACCTCATATAATCTCTAGAGAACTGTGATCGTAAGCCTCATATACCTAGAGTTAAGCTCTCACGTATCCACCTGCTCCCTACAGTCGGGGTGGACCTCTTAGTAGTGGTGGCGGTAACATCTCGAATCGTTGCCCACCGCCAGCTGCACGACTGGCTCCTTTGTCACATCCTCCTGCTCCCTACAGGCCTCCTTAGTCGAACCTCTATCTCTGTCTGGGTGGTCCCTTGACTGTCTGCTGATCATCCAAATGGTGGGTCAGACAGTCACGAGCCATGTGACCCTGCCCGCCTCATGCTTAACACTGTCCTCTCATAGCATGTTTGTGTCTACCTCGGGTGCCCCACACAATTGAACTTGAATCCTCCGGTCATCCACCTATAGGTATGGTCCTTTTGGACCTCTGTGACATCTGTTTTCTGCCTATTGCAAAAGAATATACTGTGAGATGACTGGTGGTGGGTATTTCTACTAGTGACTGCTCAGTATGGAAAATCTCCACTAAGAGGGCACTCTCTAACACCCCCGCCTGCGTCGGGATGATGAGTGAGATCATCGAAGCCCAGATCTCTCACATGAGCCCCTGCTCAATGGTCCATGCCCTAAAGAATGGTTCCCACACAAAATTGGTGGAGTAGCATGAGAGGTCAGTGAACCTCTCTGTTTACAGAGCCACTATCATGATACCCTAATGAATATGAAGATTATCTTGTATGTGCACTATGAGAAGAGTCACCGAGACAAACACTGCCCGAAACAGGATATTGAAGTCTTCCTAGAGAAGCGTCACCTCGTCCTGAACCTGGAGTATCATGCTCTACTATCTGCCCTCTATTGCTTGTAGATGGATAGCGACAAGGATCACCATGAGATCGACTGGTGTCCCTACCAGTCGGAAGAATCTTACTAGACCCTCCCAGCAATCCTCAGCTGCGTGTGGGTCTATCTATTCCTTGAACCTTGGTGGCCTCTGGCACTGGAACTCATGCAACACGCTCAAGCGGCATGCACCGTCTGCTACTGAGTCTAGTTTTATCGGTGGCCCAATGGGTGATGGTATCACTAGTGCCTCCACTGGTGCCTCAACTGGAAAAGGTCCAAACACTGAGGCCTCATTGCTCTGTGGGATGTCAGTGTGTACTACTCTATGAACCCTAGACGTCTGTCTGTGTGGAGGAATCCTGAAAAGAAATAGGTGCTCCACGATCGATAAGTTATACCTAGTGAGATGACTCAAAGAGTTCACAAATAAGACTCATAAAAACACACACGCAATCAGTGTTTTCATGCACTGAGGCGGAAATCACAAGTCAGGGTCTTGGTGTATGGATACGTTACCCACCGCACCAACAATGGATTCCCTAATCTGATAACTGGACACACTTCACTTAACATTATTAAGACTAAAAACAAAGATCACAGTCTTATGTTTTGCGGTAGAACCGACTCCTCTGAAACTAATTTTTTAGGACCCATCCCCCGGGGCCTGTACCGTGACTGCCCCAAGCCCGCCTTCAATAGGCTAGGGGATGGCAACCTGTACCAAAAGGCATATTCCCTAAAACTGGGACGAAATTGTCTTTATAACCTATAAAATCATATAAGCATGAACATAGTAAGATACGAACAAAATAAACTGTATAAACAAAAGAGTGCTAAATGTAAAAAGGGTCAGAATACAAGCCCAATAGTAAAGGAACAAGTACAAATGAAATAAAATACAACTGAAGAAAGAGAAAAGATAGATACTGGATGATCCTCCAAGATTCCAACCTGAAGGGTAGGTACAAATCTTCTCCTCAACACTCTATGTCCACTCATCTACTCTGCGTACCAGCACACCATATGGTCCACCTCTGGGTACCGTCCATACCTGGTACTCTCATCCTAAATCAACACTGTCTGTCATCCGCTCCAAACACAATGAAGTGCAGGCATAGCCCGTGCATGGGTGAGTATAACGATACTCATTGGGGACCCCGAGACCCTGAAGGTCTGAAAAAATCCACTAAGGATAAACCACAAAGTATGAACTCAACAGATAACCCTACTTATGTATATTCCCATACAAATAATTGAGTTTTCAAGTAATCCGTCTAAATAATGAGTAAAACACAATGGTACTGACTCATCTCACACCCGGTATATCATTAGGTATGGTAGAAGAGGTAATTAGTTATAAATTCTGAATCATATTCGTGTGTTAAGTGGATCTGTTGCTGAAATTTACAGAATCATTAAGAGATTACCCACACAAGATCGCTGGAGCTAACCCACACAAGATCGCTAAGAGCTGACTCACAGAGGATCGCTGAGGCTGACCCACACAGGATTGCTGGAGCTCACCCACAAAGGATATCTAGGAGCTGACCCACACAGGATCCCTAAAGCAAACCAACACAGGATCCCTTGGAGCTGACCCACACAGTATGGCAGGAGATGACCCATACAAGATCGCTAGGTGCTGACCCACACATGATCTGTAGGAGCTGACCCACACTGGATCGTTGGAGTTGACCCACATAGGAATGCGAGGAGCTGACCCACATAGGATCTCTAGGAGGTGACCCAAATAGGATTTCTAGGAGCTAAAATACACATTATCTCTAAATTATGACCCACACAGGAAAGCAAGGAGGACTTTTCTCATCATATCCAGCTACTGGGTTTCTGCACTAGGCTTTCTAATCTATGAGAGAGTATGCTCCCCAAGAACCTGGTCGACTCGTCAACTTCTAGGATGTCCCATGAAGAAGTATCTCAATGGACCGCCACATCATAGGGGTCTCAATGCAATAGATGGTGCGTCAATCAGATTCCTTGTCTCTGAGTTATTAGTCTTTTATTCCTGAGGGCCAGGTTGGATTCATGCTCGATTCAACCCAACCGTACCCCATCCTTATCCAAATCTCTAGTGTGGTATACCAAATGGACCGTCTCGTTCCAAGGTTTCCATCTCTATTGGGGGTTAGTCAATCGGATGTTCGGTGCCAAAGTTATGGCCCAAGTAAAGTATAGGGTCGTTTCTGGTTTGGGTCTGGTCCGACCTGGCCTAGTCCGACACGGCTCGGGTCGACCCGACCCAACCCACTGGGTCCGACCTGACTCGTGATGGGAGGCCCAGCCCGCTGGGTAGTAGCCCGCGAGGGGCCATGAGGGTCGCAGAGGCCGTGAGGGCGTGAAGGCCACGAGGGGGCCACATATGGATGTTGGAGGTCACGATGGCACAACTGGATACGTGGAGGACGACGAGGCTATGAGGCGTCTCATCTTGGGTGGCGTAGTGAATCTGTGGCGGTGGTTCAGCCGGGGTGGCACAGTGAGGCTGCGACAGCTGTTCTGTTGGGGCGACATGGAGAGGGAGTGGCGGCGGTTCGACCGCGTCGATGCGGTTAGGCCACGACAGTAGTTTGGCTAGGGCAGCGCGATTCGGCTCCAGGGGAGCGGCAGGCTATGGGGTAGCGCAGAGGGCCATAGAGGCGTAGATCTTCTACGGGGTTCAGCTGCAGATAGAGGCTCATCTGCGGGGTAGTTCAACCAAAGACGGCGGCTCACCGCTGGGCGGCAGTTCGGCTATAGGGCAGTTCGGCCGTGGGGCGGTGGTGGCTCCTTTGTGCCATCACCTTCATCATGGTCGTCGATGGTGCCGACTACAGTTCTCGTGGTCATCATCGGTTCCAAAAACCCGTTGCAGTTTCCATCCTCCTCTATCCCAAAGAACACCACAAAACCTTACAAGAATTTCGGAGAGGACATGCCATGTTTGATTGTCCCGCACTCTCCGCAGTAGAGCGGCATCAAGCAGCTATAAACTCTCTTTGAATTACAAAGATTCATCAAGAACGAATAAGGGAATAATTTAAATCAACCACCCTACAACCCTCATCAATCTCTATTCCCAGTCCCGCAAATGAATTAGAAGGCGAGAATAGTGGAAGTGATAATCATATAGAAATAAACCCCTACCTCATTTGATTCGTCGATGGAGATCATGAGGGAGAAGACAACGTCGTTGGGGAGGGAAAGACGATTGTCGATTGAAGACATACCGCGTTAGAGGATGTCCCGAATAATATAGTCGAAGTCGAGGTCGGTGTTATACGTTGGAGATCTTTTCTGCCAATTCTCCAAGAATCTCCCCTTTTCCCAAGAGTTTTCCCCCAATTCCACCGAAAATTAGGATTTTCCATATCAATTGATTATGTTGGAATAATTTTAAATTTGATTAATTAATTAATTGATCGATGGCATAATAAATTAGAGGGATGGTTGGCATAATTAAGTGGGGAGCTCAAGAGGTTTCTCCCCATGTAATTGTGAGTTCAAGAGGTTTCAATAATTAGGTGGTCCCCACCACCATAATATCCAAAAGTGGTTGGTTACAAGAAAAAAAGAGTGATTATTTTATTTTATTATTTCCATGAAAGACCCAAAAATTATATTTCACTCTCGACCAACTATCGTCGAGGTGAAAGTCTCCTTTATTGAATACTGGCGCTGTGAGTTCAACAATGTCATCGGATTTCAATTATGAGAACTGGTTAAAATGTTAAAAAACCATGTCGTACATTTACTGAAAGTACTCAAAAAATGTTCATAAATACATTCCGGGCTCTCCAGGCCTCAGAGTGACGCATTGTAAATTTTCACGGACTCATAAAATTCCCATATATATTTTTTAAAAAAATTACATGGAAATTCTGGGTCTCTACAGGTACCAAGAAAATTGACCCAATAACATGTTAAACTTTTTTGAAAAATACATTATTCATTGAAAGAAAATAATTTAATATGGTCCTCATACCAAGGTATTGATTTCTGGAATAAGATATGATTGATTTGGATAAATTATATTGGAAATTATTGACATCCTTAGAACTAATTAATGGTATGTTTATTCCATCATTGTTGTAATTTACATTATTTATGGATATAAAGAGTATATCCAGTATTCTAAAAGGAATAAGGGAGAATGAATATAATCAATATGAATTTATGGTAATTCAGGGTGTTACAATGTTTTAAAATAATACATGATGAAGGTATCCACATGTTATTACATGACAAAAAGATTCTTCATTGTGTTTACTTTCCATATAAATTTTGGACATTGATTTTAGACAGAAGTATTTTGGATAGGTATAAAGGTAGTAATGGATTAAGTTTGACATTGGATACTATTTTAAAGGTTAATCCATTTCTTAAGATTATTTTTGGATTGTCATAAAAAGGACTTTCCAATGGTCTGGTGACAACCCGTCATGTCCGGCAAGGCTGTGAGACTTGAACCCGCAACCGAAGGGTGACAAGGGAACATCACGTACCACGAGACTACATGTTTTCATGATTTTTATAGTTTAGTTTTTTATAAATAGTCTGTCAAATGAATTATAAATTCATTATGTTTGTAACCCCATATGATTAGGATAAATAGAATAATTTTTAACTCTATTATCTTTTGGTGTGAAAGATAAATATGTGGTATGAATTAGTTGAAGGATTAAATTCTACTTCTCAAGTATATATATTATTTTCTCATATTCTATGAAGAAATTAATTCTTAAAATTATGGAATGGATCTTGAAACCAAAAATGTTTCATGCTAATACCTTATGTTTTGTTGAACTGATGATATTTTAAATCATCATAGATCGATGGCCTTGAGTCCCTCAATTGTACAATTGTTTGTAATTGATGACATCAATAACTCCCTATAAATATTTGAGTTTTTCCTCTAAATACTTATCTCTAATTCCAACCAATTTTCTATTAATCAAGATCTTAATTTGGTGGTGAGTTTTTCATTTCTATTTACCTCTTTTTAAGAATAATTTTTATTAACCCAATTTCTGATGTGTGTTTTCCACGAAGGTATTTTTTTTTTATTTTTGACTATTTATTTTCAAAGAAAAATTTTAAATTGTGAGGATGCAGTTTATTGAAGTAGGGAAGAATGTAACACCTCATGATTTCATTGTTTGTTATCTCTTCAAATAAATTTAATATCTTGCGTTACATGCAACACTGAGTTCGAGCACACCACGACTTTCCAAACTAGTTATTATATTGATGGTAAAATCATATGTAATTGGACGTTATATCATATATACAGAATCATTAACATGTTATATTTATTATTTATATTAGTTATTCTCATTATTATACCCATCCAAAAAATGAAGTGATTTAATGACAAAATACACCACAACGTGGAGACGGTAAGCCATACGTACACACGTATGGTGACATTGTCATTTATAGGATGGATAGAATAAAGAATATAGTTGTACCATATATATAATAAAATAAATGTATATATAAGATTATGGTGTTGTTATTTTAGAATGGAAACAACAAATAATGAGGAAATGGAAGAAGAAACTAACTTGAATGAGGGGAAGCAATATTTACCGCTTCTTTGGGTTCATCCTTTTGATTTGATCAAAAGGTCTCTTTTATTGGATTTATGACTAAAGTAAGGACTATAGGATGAAGGGAAGAAAGATGGGAGGATATTTTGGTAGGGGTTGGATGAGGAAAAATGCTTTGGAGGTGTGAAATTAAGAGAAGGAGAAGTACCCTTTTATAAGATATGTGATAGTCACTTTAGGAAAAGCTTGAAATATTATTTTATAATAAAATAATTTCCTGTTTATAGTGGACCCAAAATGAATTTTTAAATTATAACGTGGGTATAGGTCAAACAACACTCAAAAATAGTATTTAGATAGGTTTAGTTCATCATATGAACATTATATTTTAGATTTAACTCTTAGTTAAATAGTTTGACATTTACCCTGTATCTTTGTATTTTTATATTATAAGTTTAATAAACATACTATAACAAGACAAGAGAACCACATGTGATTCATTAGTAATATATATAACCTTAACTAATTATTTTTTCTGAGTTTTAGATTTTAATGAATATTATATCAATTAATAATATAATATTTGTTTTAAAAACATAATTATTTCAAATTTGTCACTATTTTGTATTTGATTTTTTTAAAATCCATAAAAACATTATCAATTGGAATTAAATTTATTTTACCAATCCAAACATGTCATATTACACTATAAAATTAGTGTAATTTGTAATAAGTCTCAATTTACATTTATTGGGATGTTTATAATATCAATTATTTTAATATTTCATTAATAAGGTAATTACTACATCATCATTGTGTCAGAAATAAATTAAATTATATAATGTATAAAAATTATAAATAAAATACCATTATGTATGAAATTTATTTATCTTTATAATGAAAATTTATAGTCTAATTTATATTATGTGTAACCCAATATTAAAAATGGGTTAGTTTTTAAACATTTAATTTAACTCTTTTAACTATTCTTTAAATAAAATAATAATAATTTACCTAATCCAAAACCAGGGGACCAAAGGGGGTCATATTTTATTCCTAAGGTTGTTTTTGGTTTAATTATACATATCCAAAAAAATTAGGACATGTTTTAGGGTAATTATAATATCAATTTTACCTTTAATTAGCCGATTTAATTTCAACCGTGGTAAATAAAAGTCAGAAGTTACTATTCCCCAAAAATTATTTTCATCTTATTGAACGAAATTATACTTACTTATGTCAACCATGTCTCCCAGATTTTTTAAATTAAACTCACAAAAGTGGTAACATTATTTTTAATGCAAATTTGTAAAAGCTTCTAGAAGATGGGTAAAAGATGGTAAACTGTTCGATAAAATTTTATATATCTAAACTTATTATAAAATGAATCCAATGAATTACATTGAAAATATAGAGGTATTATGTATATATTTTGACCTAAAACAAATTAAAATAAAACAACTAATTTTTTTAATAAAAAGTTAGTTTTAAATAATAATGTAGTGTTTTTTTACTATTCATCAAAAATTGACTATTTTCAGAAAAATACAAAAAAATTACCCTAAGACAATTTTGTTATTACAAATTAAAAAATAAAGCCTATTTTACCAAATTCAAAACACATAATTTTCATTTATTAATTTAAAATTAATTCCTTTTGTCAAAACTAAAAAGCATGTTTTTAAAAAGTGAAAACTATCAAAAGATTGACATGTGTTTATGTCAAATTTAAATGTGAAATTACATATAATGGCATAAATTTTATTAAATGAAAAAATATAATCTAATTATACTTCCAAACCATTAAAATTCATAATTTATCAGTAGAAATTATTCCAATTTAAAAAATTATTTTCAATTAAAATATAGAATTTTTTTACTATTAATCAAAATATGAATATTATTAGAAAAGCACCAAAAATTTATCCAAACTATATTTTTATGTCCCATTTATAAAATGAATTTAATTTCATTAAATTGAATATATAAAAATGTAAAATATTTGTTCTAAAAGGGTTATCCATTAAAAGGTGGTAAAATTACACTTTTTGAAAAATAATTCTTTTATCTGAAAAATTTAATTTGTTTTTAAATTATGTCTAAGAAACACATAATATGGATGTTAAAATTATATAGAGTATATAAGATTCAAAATTTAGTTACTACTATTAATAACCTCTATTTGAACGGCTAGTTTGGTAAGTTGTGGTGCGCTCGAACTCGGTGTTGTGTGTAGCACATGTTATTGAATTAAATTGAAAAAAAAAACATTCTAGGAAATATTGGGGTGTTATATTCTTCTATCCTTCAATAAATTTCATCCTCACAATTTGAAATTGTTCTTCAAAATTAAATGGTTAAATATTGAAAAATACCTTTGTAAAAAACCCACATCTGAAATTAGGTTAATAAATTTAGTCTTAACAAGAGGGAATGGGAAATGAAAAAGTCCCCACTAAATTATGATCTCGATTAGGAGAACATTGGTGTCAATTTAGGACACATAATTGGAGGAAAACCATAAATGTTTATAGGGAGTGATTGAGGTCATCAATCAAAAACAAGTGTGAAATTGAGGGCCTCAAAACCATCAATCTAAGAAGATGTAAAATATCACTAGTGCAAAAAACCTATGGTATTAGGATAACACATTTTTAGTTTTAAGATCCCTTACCTAAATTTGAAGAATTAATTTATTCATATAATAAGAGGAATATATATATATATATATATACTGGACAATTAGAGTTTCACCCTTCAACTAATTCCTACCACAAACCCCTCTTTCACTCCAAAAGATAATAGAATTAAAAAATATTCTATATATCTTAATTATATAGGGTCAAAAAAATGAATTTATATTAATTTTTCAGACAATTTAAAAAAACTGCATTATACAAACCAGTACATCACATAGGCTTGTGATAGGTGATTCACCCTTGTCACCCTTCAGTTGCGGGTTCAAGTCTCGTGACCTTGCTGGACGCGACAGGTTGTCACCCGATCTCCAAGCTGTCCTTTTGAGGACAATACAAAAATAATCTCAAGAAATTATTTAACCTTAAATATAGTATCCAATTTCAAACTTCATCGATTCCAACCTTTAGACTCATCCAAAATACTTCTTTCCAAACTCACTATACAAAATTTCTAAAGAAGGTAAACACAATGAAGATCATTTTTTCCACATAATAACATGTGAATACCTTCATCATGTATTCTTTTAAAACACAGTAACACCCTTAATTATCTTATCACCATTTTGATTACATTCATTCTCCCTTATTCCTTATAGAATACTAGATATACTCATTATATCCAAAAATGTTGTAAACACCAACAATGATGGAATATACAAATCATTAATCAGTTTTAAGGTAGTCATGAATATCCAATATAATGTATGAAAACCAATAATATCTTATTCCAAAATCATTACGTTAGTATCAGAATCAAATTATGTTATATCTTTCTCTGAAACATATATTTTCTAAAAATTTAACTTGCCACTGAGTCACTTATCTTTGTTCCACACTATCTCATGTCCTTAATGAAATAGTATTGTAGTACAATCCTTATATACTTTATAATTATTATAACATGTACATCATTAATAAAATACTCAAATGACACATGAATTTAATAACAACATAAGAATTATTAATCATTCCTCTTCATCTTTGGCAGTATCATAACTTGATTATTATCCAATAGCATCATTTGGGGAATACTCTGATGATTTGGACATTGATTCTTGTAGTGTCCCAAATCCTTGCAGATGAAGCATTGTACATTTGAAAAGTTTTTCTTACCCTTGAAATCAAATACTTGTTGTCCCTTTTCTCCAACCTTTTAACAAACTCTGATTCCCTTCAAGCATTTACCAAGGTGATTCTTTCCATAGTTAACACATACAAGAAAATAATTCTTTCCCTTATTACCTATATCCATCTTTCTTTCTACCAACTGTTTCTCCTATGGATTCCCTTCAATTCCATATGAATCAGATAATTATTTACATATCTTATTAACACGTGATATTATTTCTTTATATGTTGATAATATGTGGGAGACTATTTCCTTTATAAATGTTTTCTTAATACCAAGAAATGTTTGATCCTTCTTGCACTTTGGATCATGTGTTTTGCTGGAGTTCTTATTCCATCCACTGGGAACCCTTTATAAACAATGGAATACACTAAGATATTTTATGAATCACAATGAATAATTCCATACATGCAAAATACATATCATAAATTGAAAACATTATACATATAATCTATAATCATAAAAATGTTATCTTTGAAGAAGTATCTACTCTTAAATCCTTCATAATGACTAGTAAAGAAAATGTGAATTATCCTAAGCATATCCCCTGAGAGTGTTGTAACAAAGAGTGTAGCAAGGCCCATTGTCGTGTACTAGGATACCCCAGGTAAACCTTGAAATTCCTTGTTAGAGTTTTCACTCCTAAGTACATCAATGCCATAGCCGTTTCTAGCCACTCATATCTAGACATGGATGTATTGTTTATAAAATTCACAAAATCAATATATTACCAAAATTCAAGGATGTTCTTTTATACTAATCCTAAAAGAATATCTGGGGGTAATGATCTCTAATTAGATATTTTCTAAATCTAGTTTCCTAGGTTGTTACCAAACTTCCTCTGATACCAATTGTATTACCCTGACCCCAGAAGCTCAGAGTTGGTGAATTATTTTAATATATTGGTATGATATCAAGGAATAATGTCCCAAAATATTGATTGGTTTAGTAGTATTGGAAAATAGATTACATATATGAACGTTACATTACACATTAGAAAATAAAAAACAACATAAACGATCCTTTGATAACTACATTAATAACCCAACTTAACCCTTCATATCTATCATAATACACTTATTGGAATTCTATGAAAATAAAACATAATAAATTGGTGAGATCAAATTCTCAGTAAGGTAACAATATAGTAGAAACTTTCACAAATACGAATAAACATTTAAGGTAATGTATTAGACTAAAACAAAAGCCATTTAAACATATATTTCAACATAATATGGAAAATATAAAATCAAATAATTCTATTTACTTATTCACATGAATATTCTACTAGTCGAATAATCACATGCAATATCAAATAGCCAATTTCATAATGATGCCTTGCATAATTACAGACTTCATAACCACATAGTCAAGGCCTTGTGCCAGGAATACATATTAGATTTTTTCAAGGGCTTGTACCAAGATAATAGTTTGTCTCATGAGACCTACTGATGCATCGAGGAGCTATAATGGGCTCCACCTTTCACTTTTTATGTCCAATGCATTCCTCATATGAAAAGGTTTAAACACAATATAAACATTTGTATTAAAGGTGGAATGAAAAATGCAAATACTTTATCCATAAACCATGACTAGTATAATAATTACACATCCCTAGTCAAACATATCACAAAACCTTCAATAAAATATGGATGATTTGTATCATAATAAATCAACATCGATCAAGAATAATATCTCATAAATTTATTGACAAAGTTGTAAATGATCAGTAAAAATAATTGAAATAAATACACCATTTTCAAGAAATCATTTAAAAGTCACATAATTTATAAAAAAAGTAATCTAAAATATATTTTTGAATCAATGTGTCCCAAACCAATTCTAAAATTTTTAAAGGAATTACCAATTTAAAATATTCATGTCTATATAATTAAATCCTTAAACCCATTTAGAAAACATGGACATTAATGAGAATGGTTTTATAAGAATAAATCATTAAAACATTTAAATTGATGTTTTAGTAAAAATTACCTCTAATATAATCACTATGAAAACTATTTTATGAAAAATGTACATGGATAATAAACATGTCCTAGTAGATAATTACGTAAAAACAACCTCAGATAATAAATAGAATGTGAAATTAACACTTACGTTGTTCTTTCCGTTAGTAGAGGGAACGTTTAGCCTCTTGTATAAAGACTGTAGTATTTTATTTACTTATTATAGAACCATATTAATATTTATGATACCATACATGATTCATTTATGAATTTATAATACCCATTTAATTATAATTCCCATGTTAAATTAATATTTCAGGTGATAATCGCTTTCTTTATCATACATGTTTTAACTTGTTACTCTTGATTGTATCACTTAAATAATGATTAAATACTTCTAGAATAAAAACGTATTTATATATCATATATATTTAGAATATTAATATGTATTATATACATATACCTGAAATCAAAAGCACCGTTTATGGTGACGGTAGGCCGTACGTTCACATAAACATTGTTTCTATTTTTATATTGTATTGAACGAAACTAAGTGAATAAGATATATGTAAGTACATAAATAAATATATATATATATATATATATCCAGTATAATTATTATGTCATATATTACATACTTATTAATGATATATATTTTTATAATCATCGTTGAATGGTGAACGTGGAAATGAATCTCATCACGTCATGGAGACGGTAATCCAAATGTACGAACGAGAGAAAATTTCATTATATTGATGGTAAAATAATATGTAATTGGATGGTATATAACATATAAATAATCATTAAAATGTTATATTTATTATTTACATCAGTTATATTCATTATTATACCCATCCAAATAATGAAGTGTTTGAATAACAAACTACACGACGACGTGGAGACGGTAATCCGTACGTACGCATGTATGGTGAGTTTTTCATTTATAGAATGAGTAGAATAATGAATATGGTTGTACAAATTTTATATTAACATCACAATATATATTATATTCTGCATTTATAATTTTAGAATGGAAACAAAAAAAAAAGGATGTGGAAGAAGAAAAGAACTCAAAAGAGGTGATTAAATATTTACCTGTTCTTCCTTTTGATTTGATCAAAAAGGATCCTTAGGTTGGATTTATGACCAAATAAAGGATTATAAGATGAAGGGAAGAAGTGTAGAAGGATATTTGGTTAGGGGTTGTCTGATCCAAAATGCATTGGTGGTGTGAAATTCGGAGAAGGTGAATAGCCCTTTTATAAGATAGATGGGGGCACTTTAGGAAAATCTTGTAATATTATTTTATAATAAAATAATTTTCGGTTTCTAATGGCTCAAAAATGAATTATTTAAAAGATAAGGTGGTTAAGGGGAAAAAACACTAATCCTATATGTTTTATACAGGTTTAGGTCGTCATATTAACATTATCTTTTAGATTTAACTCTTAGTTAAATAGTTTGACATTTACCACGTCTATTTGTATTTTTTATATTATATGGTTAATAAACATACTATAAAAAGCCAAGAGAAACCCATGTGGATAATTATTAATATAAATATATCTTTATCTAAGTCCTCTGGACAGACCTTATATTTTTTTGGAATATTATATCAATTAATAATGTAATATTTGTTTTAAAAACTTAATTATGTGAATTTTAACACTATTTAATATTTTATTTTTTTGAAATCAATAAAAACTTTATCACTTCGAATAAAATTTATTTAAACAACCATAACATTTCATATTAAACTATAAAATTAGTTTAATTCATCATAAGTCTGAATTTACATTTATTTGTATATTTATAATATCAATTATTTTAATATGTAATTAATAAGGTAATTACTTTATCATCATTGTGTCATAAATAAATTAAATTTTATAATGTCTATAAATTATAAATAAAATACCATTATGTTGGAAATAGTTTTATCTTTCTAATGAATATTTATAGATGAATTTATATTGTGTGTAGCCCTATATTAAGGATGGTTTAGTTATTAAACACTGAATTTAAATTTTTTAACTCTTCTTTAAATTAAATAATAATAAGTGTCCAAATCTAATACATGTTGGCCAAAGGGGATCATATTTTATTCTTAAGGTTATTTTTGGTCGAATTATACTTATCCAATATAATTAGTACTTGTGTTAGGGAAATCATAATATCATTTTTAACCTTAATTACCCTATTTACTTTTAATTGTGGTAAATAAAAGTCAAATATTACTATTCACAAAAATTATTTTCATCCTATTTAACCACATATTACTTCCTTATTTCAACTGTTTCTCTTGGAGTTTTGGAATTCAAATCACAAAAGCGATAAAATTATGTTTTATGCAAATTTTTAAATGCTCCAGAAGGTGGGTAAAAGACGATAAAATGTTCGATAAAATTTCATATATCTAAAATTATAATAAAATTAATCCAATGAATTAAGTTGAAAATATATAGGTATTATTTATCTATTTTGACCTAAAACAAAATAAAATAAAATAACTAATTATTTAAATAAAAAATCTGTTTTATATAATAACACACTGTTTTTCACTATTCATCAAAAAGTTGAAAGTTTTTAGGAAAATACCAAAAATTTACCCTAAGATAATTTTGATATTCTGAATTCAAAAATGATGTCTATTTTACAAAATTAAAAATAGAGAACTTTCATTTATTAATTTAAAATTAATTCTCGTTGTCAAAACCAAAAAGAAGGTTTTTAAAAAGTACAAACTATTAAAATATTGACATGTGATTATGTCAAATATAAATGTGAAATTAATTATAATGACCTAAATTTTATTAAATGATAAAAATATAATCTAATTATACTTACAAATCATTCAAATGAATAATTTTTTATTATAAATTATTTTGATTAAAAATGTTGTTTTCAATTTAAATATAGTATTTTTCACTATTCATCAAAATATGAAAGTTGTCAGATTAATTACAAAATTTTATCCAAAATAAATTTGTTAGGTCCCTATTCTAATGATTAATTTTAATTTCATTAATTTTAATATATAAAAGTGTCAAATATTGGTTTGAAAAAGGGTTCTCCAATAAAAGGCGGTAAAATTGCATTAACTTGAAAAATAAATCTTTTATCAGAAATAACGAATTTGTTTTTATATTATGTCTAAGAAACACATAATATGGATGATAAAATTATATAGATTATATAAGATTAAAATTTTAGTTAATACTATTCAGAACTGCGTTATGAATGGCTAGTTTGGTAAGTTGTGGTGCACTCGATCTCGGTGTTGCGTGTAGCAAAAGTTATTTAATTGCTTTAAGGAAATAACGTACTATGAATTCTTAGGGTGTTACAAATTTTCTTGATATTATAAGGAAATGATTCATACATAATTTTTGATATGTAAGAATAATTCTCACCTCAAATTGACACACTATGCGACCGATCTATCTCAAAGTTTGTGTTCTTAGTTAAAAATGGCATTTTAGAAAAAAACAATTGACACACTCAAAACTAATCAATTTTTTTTTGATACTTTAGTAAAATTTTCAATAATTAATTTATGAATTTTTGGAATCATTCATTCCCCAATTTGATTCCATTGGTAAGGAAATCATTGGTGTTTATGATTGTTTTTGAAAAATTGAAATTTCTAATGTAATTATACAAAAAAATGCCTAAATAAAAATAAAATTTTATTAATTATTATATTTTTTATAAAATTTTGATATGCACGAAATTATGAATTTTACATATCCCATACTTTCCTATATTTTAATTTATTTTTTGAGGCAATATGATGTAATTTTAACAGTATACTATAGTAGTATAGACCATACCAGTGCTATATCATGCACTGATTAAGACAAACCTTTATCAATGTTTTTTGTTCTGATGATGGTTTCCATTTATCATCACAATTGTATCATTGATAAATGGGGCTCCCCTTTAATGTTTTATAGATCAAAAATTCTTTTTAACAAAGGTAAAGTATTTTGAAAGCATTATTAAAAGCTCGTTCTGTATTAGTGAGAAAAATTGATATAGTTTTGATTTCTATATTATATCTGAGTTATAATAAATTATAAATTAAAAAAATATATATGAATATTCCACCTTTCATATATAAATTTTAAAAAATCACCTCATAATTTTCTAGAAAAATATTTTGAGTCATTGTGAAAACGGTAAAGAGGAACTCAAATAGGGAATTTGATGAATCCTTGAACGATCCCACTGGATGCATCTAAATTAAAAATCAGATAAAACATTATATGATTCATATAATAATATCTAAATTTTAATAAAGTATATAATAGTGGAATCAAATTCGATATAGAATCACATAAAACATATGGGTAGATATAATGAATATACCATAATTGTAATTAGAATAACCTATTGATCATACATTATCTCACACTCTATGTCATTTGACTAGATTATTGATCAATTTAAAAGAGTCTATGACGAGTGTAAAATTTATAATTTAATACAACTGAAGCTAAAAAAACTAAACTAACCAATTCATCTAATAGTTTAATTTGAATACAACACCTTGTGAATATATTATATATAAGTAGATATTGACATTAATATGGTTATATTAATGTGTAAATATTAAAATGTAATGAAATTTTATTATTGTTATCAAACATATAAAAATTTGGTTTTTGGGAAAATTTAATTTACTATGAGTCTTGAAAAACCATAGACAGAGAAATAACAAAGATTTTTTTTGATTGAATATAGACATAAACATGCAATTTTTATTGAAAGTGGAGACTTCAATGAAAATATTCATAATAAGTAATGAATTATTTCTCGATCATGAGAACAATTTAATAACTTTTAATGATAAAATGAGGATTTATGTTAGAGATATATGAAGAATAAACATAGGTTTGAATTAGTTCAAAACATTTCCCATGTATTTTTTCAATGTTGAGTTCAAGAGCTATATTTTTATTAGGTGTTTCAATAAATTCTTATACTACAATAGATTTCTGAAGTATTTACTAGAAAATAGAAGTGAAATATGGTTAAATCACATATATACTTCTTTTCCCAATCTACCTTATATATAATCCAGTACGGTTTTAATAAATATTTTAAAAAATGAATACATGAGACTATTTCATAAAACAATTTCACATGCCTTTTATATAATCCAACTCCATATTTATAAGTCATCATAATTCCCTGAAATTTAATAAAATTAGTATTATAAATAAATATAATGAAATAAATATCATCTATAAAAATTATTTAATGTAAATACATCAACTATGTTTTCCAAGCTAAACTGAATATCTTGTTCTATCTAAATTGAATATACCCATGATGTTGTAGGTATTTATCCCCTATACTAAGTAAATTATATAGGTTAAGATATTTAGGAATCCATTATTCTCAATTTATTTTTCTCATATCATATTTTAATCATGATTTAAAATATGTCTCCAACATATAAAAAAGAAAAAAATAAACCCTAGAATATTAGGTCCAATGTTTTAGAAGGTAACATGAGGAAATTAAAAATTAAAAAACTATCGAGTTTTGAGATAAGGATAAAAGAACCTATGATTATAACCTATATATCTATTATATTAATTTCACATTTGAAAATTATAAGGTGAAGATGTTTTAAAAATGTGTAAACCTGTAATGTAATTAATGATTATTAATGAATAAACAGATAAAATTGAAATGTTTAAGACAATGTAAAAAATTATATAGAATATGATAATGAAATAATTTGAAAACATGTTAAGAGGTTATTTTATTTTAAAATACACTTTTATACTTTCATCCTTTTCTCCAAACAGCCTTAAAAAATAACATACCTTGAAGCATTAAAAACTAATTCCCAATGCTAATGGAAAAAAATTAAAATTTAGGGATTTGAGAGAACTGATCATTAAAACTGACATAGAGATGTATTATGAAATATATAATATTAAGAGAATATAATTGATTTGTTATATGGTAATGATTTTTTTTACATTTATAGGGATTACACATCACATGATACTTCAGGTTTAGTTGATGCGATGAAAATTAGAAATAAAATGAACCTTAAGTTCGAGGATATGGTATTATGTGATGCCTTTTTGAATGACTTGATGAAATCAAATTGAAATTCATCAATAAAAAAAATAATTTTATTTTTGGTAATTAAATCCAAAATAGTGGAAATGAATTATTATTTTTTTTAATTTGATTAAAATTAAATTATTGAAACCCTTATCATTGATCGGTGTGAAAACTTTGGTAAGTTTGAGCATAGTATCCATATAAATTAAGTTTGAGCCTTTTTATGGGTTGAATCCATGTTTTTTTACATCATTCATTATAATAAAACAATAATTAATAATTAAATTTTATTCATATGAAGATGAATGAGTTTTTATATAGGTAGTGTTTCAAATAAGAATATGTTTTGAAAATATGTTAGATTGGATAATCAATGGAAGAAGACTATGAATTATCCAAAATAAAGATGAAGAAATTGAATTATGTAGAGTAAGTGTTGTGGTAATAGGATGGCAGGGAGGTGATGACTTGGATGTGGGATTTGGAGAGGGGAGGATAGGGGGTTATGGAACATTTGGGGACTGATAAGGGTTTTCGTATAGGAGATGATAATTGAGGTATAAAAAGGAGGAATGAGAGGGTTACATGCACCCATGGAGGGAGGCTAGGGCGACACATGTATAACGAGGGACACACATATATATATAAATATATTGTAACATGTTGAATAAAAATTCAAAAAAAAATAAATATAAAGAATTTTAACGCGTCATACAATTTCTAGTTTGTGAAACCTAGAGTGATTAATCTTTAAAATAGTGTAATACAATAATAAAATAGAAAGTTCATGAACATTAGTTATATAATAATAATCACACAATAATTATTGATTTTAAGAATAATATATCATAATATAAATCATTTTATAAGATAATGTTTTGATACATTAAAGAGGAGATGATGACCCATATCAAAAGAATAAAAATAAATTTTTGGATTGTGTCAATCAAAAATAATGTGGGGAAATGTTCAGGGAACCTAAAATAAATATTATATCAAGAGAATTGTAACATATGTCATTGATTTTGAATTATGATATTGGTACAAGTTAAAAGATATATGTATTAGAATATTAATAGGTAATATCCATGTGTTGGATATGAAATATATATATACAATATATCCACTGAAAATATACTTAGTATACAGAATAAGAATGATCCAAATGTACTATATTCACTAGAAATTTCAATACAGTAGTGATATTTAGAATAAATAAGGAATTTCAAGTCTATGTGTAGAATATAAAAAAATGAACTTTGAGCCAAAATATTATAATTTTGTTGGGATGTGTGGAAGGAAGAAATAATTTGGAAAGTTTTATAGTAGTTAGGGTACCCTACCTTGTAGCATGGAAGATAATTTTTTTTTAATTTGAGTCTCATGATAGGTCCTCCATAGTTTTAAAAATATAAAATTTTTTAAAAAATAATTTAACAAGAATATGAATGATGTATTTTAAATCATTTTCATTATTTGAGAATTTTTATTTACCTATACATGATTTGGGAATTATAATCATATATAGTTTTGAACCTATCACAATTTAAGATCACCATCCTGAACATTAAGTCAATTTTGTTCTGTTTTATTTTTATATTATAGGTTTCATACATTTTTATTAATTCTTCTAACCAATCAATGATTTTGAGACAATTAATTTTTTAGTTTAAAAGTTGATGTCGTTGAATGATTAATATAGTTTTTTATATCTCTATAATATAAATTTCAGTAATAAGAAAATTCATATATTACAAATTAGATTAATTTTTATGCATTATTATTATCAGGGTAAATACATAAAAAAATAAGTTATTATAATAGATTGTTTACTTTTTCAATACTGGAAATCCATAAAAATGAATTTAATGAAAATTAATAGAAAATAATGAATTGATTTGTTTTCCTTATTATGTACTATATGCATCATGAGTGTTCAGGGTTGAAAAATATCCATCATTCATATTTTCAGTGTATCAAAGACTCAAATCAATACTTTAAACATAAAATGGTTCAATTTATTCTCATATACTCTATGGAAGATTTAATACATTTTTCTCAATTCTAATGTCTTGTCACTAATTTTAGATAATTTGGTTTTGAGATAAATAATAGATATAGTTCAGTGATAAATATGTTTCTTTTTTTTCTTTCACTAGAAATAAAATATTAGTAGAAAAAATAATCATCATCAAAAATGTGATCCATATATAATAATTAATAGTAAGAAGGAAAAAAACTAAGAATTTTAGATTACTAGGAAATTATTTGTACTTATTTTGAGAGGAAAATCCATAAAAAAAGACTTCTATGTACTAAAAATTAAATGAATAACATATATTGGATATTTTAGGGATTGCACATAGCATGACTCTCAAGATTATGTGATGTGATGAAATCATAAAAGTAAAGGATCTTGATGTTTGAGGATCCAAGATATGGTGATCCCACTTAAAAAAATATGATGCCTTTAAAGTCTAAATGAGATACACAAAATCCTAATGCGAGTGTAGGTAATGAAATCATATGGAGTGAAAATAAAATTAACAACATCTACTGCATTTTTATTATTTTATAAGGGAATGACATGACATGAAATTATTGGATAATGTGATTCATTGATATTTAGAATGAAAGTGTGTCTAATTTTCAAAGATCCTAGATTAGGTGATGCATCTTTGATCAACATGATTTCCTCGAAGTCAAAATATAGTATGAAAAATTCTAATGAGAGTGTAGGTAATGAAATTCAAAACGGTTGAAAATGAATAATTAAATCCTCAAATAGGCGAAGAGGTAAACTATAAGAAATATTTTTTTTATATTGGGTTGTGGAATGAAATTTAGAATGAAATGGTACATGTAGTCGAAATAACTAATATTAGGTGATGTCACCTTTAATAATGTGGTGCCTTTAAAGAAAAAATCTGGTATGAAAAACCCAGATGCTTGTACATGTGAATAAATTAAAAATAGTGAAATTTATGCATAAAATCATTAAATATATGTGGATATAAATTATAGGAAAAAATTTCACAGATTGGAATCTATGATTTTGGTAGGTCTGAGCATTGTGACAATACCAAGGGTGTTTCTGGCCTCTTAATGGGGAGAGTCGACAAGTGTTTACATATTCCATTATATTGAAAATGTAAGAACTAATTAAATTATATCAATATTCAGATTATGGAGGTATCATATAGGTGTGATTTTATAGAGATATAAGGTTTTAATACAAGATGGAATTAATGAATAAGAGTGTAAATTATGAAAAATCAAGATGGGTAGAACGAATAGTGGGTAGTTATGGAGGAGAAGGTGAGGACATGGGGAGATGAGGAGGATGAGAGGTTGTGGATGCAGTGTCTTATGTGTGGTAGGTAGATAATGGGAGATGTACTCCGGTAGAGATGAGGATATGGTAGGATGGTTCATATCAGTGATGATAACTGAGGCATTAGGAAGATGAAGGATGGAGTGACACATGGTATTGGAGGAAGGATATGGCGATATATGGACTTGGATGAAGGATACATTGATATGTGTTCTAGAAATTCATGCTCCAAGTAGAGATAATGGACATTTCAGAGAGGTTTAATGGAAATATAAAAATAACTAATGGTCCAATGCAAACCAGAAAACATATTATGTTTATTTTTTTTATTTCAACGAAATTTATCCTAAAAAAACAGACACACACAAATATATATTATTTTTGTGAAGAATATATATATATATATATATATATTAACAATTAGGTGATAAAATTTGTGTTTTTATTATTTAATTTTTCCCAATAATTAGTGTGGAATTATTTTTTCCAACTTTTTGTTCATGATTTAAAGTAATTTAAAATGAATACCATAATAGAATAATTTTTTAGTTTGAATTAAAAGATAATATAAATGAATCATATATTTATTAAAACATTAAATATGGGTTTGGATCGAATGTTTATGACCTTATAGAAGCTGCAGTCAGACTCATGTCCAACCATCATCGAATCTGATGAATAAAACACAAGAGCCTGAAAAAAACAACATATCCTATAACTTTATCTGAAAAGACATGTTGAAAAAATATTAGAAACTAAGAGATTACCATTTTCATGGTAAATTTAAAATTAATTAAATAATATGAAAATACATTATTTATAATTTTCTAGGTCATATTCCACTCGATTAGTTCCCCTCCTAAATTTTTCACATAACCCCAAGCTCATCTCCCCAATTTGTTGATGCCATTGGCCAATACTGTGTGTCTAAGGAGGTAATGGGGGAGGATATACCCCATTGTATAAAATTAAGAAAAATCAGTGGAGATACAAATGCATCAGACATAATAATAGTTACCAGTATAGTGAATGATATAAAGATAAGACATGAAATTATAAAATGAAATACAATATTCAACATTAATAATCATGATCATAAATTAAATAATCATACATCGACTACTGGGATTATTTACACATGAAAGATAAATTAAGAATAAAATGAATTCATGATAGGATCAAATCAACATTAAACCATACCACATACCATGATCCATATCCCATCCAAGATGATCTGACTGAATCTAAACACTAGGACCCAACCCATCATGTGACTGTGATAACCTTGTTAGATCTAATTGAGTACCTATGTGTAATGATGATCAAATATGGAAGTGAGTAAAAAAATAGCAGGGAACAAAAAAAATGGTCTTGTACTAACTAATATATGTTTTAATCTATTCACATGAAATGATTAGTGCACATGAGCCTCATACCTATTGGTGAGGACTCGATAGGTGAATCCAAGATACACGAGATCAAATACGGGTGGAGGAATATTTCCGAGTTGCTGTAGAAGTAATGTAGCGGGCTCTGTAGTAGGCATTGTTCAGTACTATAGTAGACAGAACTATTCATCCATCTGGGCCTTCAGGCCACTGGTTTGGTCCTCAGGTCCTGAAAGGGTTTCCTGCCACCCAAGGCCTTCGGCTCGGTTGATTATCTTGGCCTTTGGGCCATCTTAAGTCCTTAGGGACACCCCAAGGACTTCAGGACACATGAATTCATGCCCCAAACACACTACAAAAAAGGAGCATCCCCAAAAGGGGATTCAGAGTAGGTGCACTCACTAGAGAAGAGACAAATGGATTGTCAGAATGAGAGGGTATGGATATTCCACTGGAACCAGCATGTGCTTTCACGGGAAGCCTAGCCATACGATCATTCAAAAGGTGGAGAGCTACTATCAGGATGCAGACGCTGGGGAGGGGCAATTCATTGTAGATAGTCTGGTTGAATTACCTAGGACCTTCAGGTCATGTAATATCCTAAGCCTACATTCCATGTAATCTCTTATACTATGGGCCTTGTAAGGGTTCCCCCTCACCCCTTGAAGGGGGGGGGGGGGGTTATAAAAAGTCAATAAAAATGAAGGCCTTTGTGGCATTCAGACCTGAAATGATTAGATAAAATAAATAAATATCTAAAGAATAGTAAATAAATAAATAACCACCAATACCTTCTTCAACTCGATGCTGTAATATCTCTGACTAGATCCCAATGACTGGACCTCCATATTACCACCAATTAACCATGAGAAAACACAAACAACTCGATCCATTCCCAAAAACCATCATTTATTCTCTGGTTCACAACCCCAATCAACCAAACCTACTTCGACATGTTTAAAAGTATATTTGAGAATGAGAATCATGTAAGGGGAACCTATGATTACTAGCTGGTTATCCAACACTCACACATACATCGTAATGAGTACTATCCCTTATAACATCACTATAATTCTATCATCCTGAATCCCAAATAATGAACCCCATGTTAGTACCTATGTGTTCTAGATGTCAGGACAACATATGATCCTGTAGAGGCATAGGCCCCATGAAATCCTTTACATCTAAGAAATACTAATTCCTCTATGAAATAGGAAATTGAATAGAATACCATCTTGGATAAAATGGTCTCCAACATTGGTGTCCAATAAATCTTTTCACTTTTTCCAAACCATCAATGTTGTGTCCACTCGATCCCAATGGGTATCATAATAATTGATCAAGGGGATGAAACTATTAGCTTTAGGATACCCAACAACTGTGAATTGGGATATAATTCAACCTGAGAGCTTATATTTCCATATAAAGCATGATCATCATAAGCTTTCGCAATGGTCACACCGTATTTATGGAATCTTGTCCATCTCAGGAATTCTTATATGTGTTCAATCACATAAATATGATTATGGATCCATTGTAACACAACTAAAAATCAAATCTAGAAAAAACCACATCATTTTATCATAGTCGGACCAGGAATCCACCCACAATACCCTACAAGAGAATATCCTAAACACATCGTGAATTCTAGGGTCTCTACAATGTCATCGTGAGATTTCCATACTTCCCAATATGTCACATCAATTCCACTCCCCATGACCAATTCTTAGGCATCTTGGCCAATAATACATCATCAATAATAAATATAAATAAATAAGCATACATGAAGAGATTAAGAGACACCCAAACACATCACTATCATTAAAACCCCTTTGGGCTGACATATATGTTCAAGTTTTAGGGTGTAACCCACAACCCTCACTACATGAATGCACACACACCCACTCAAGTTTCATTTCACCGATGGGACACCAAATCGGGTCCCCTAGGTCATATTACATCAGAGTCACTCTAACGAGGGTCCGTGGTCTCATAAAAGGTATTAGGTCGAGACCTCATACTCTAATGACATTATGTCCAATGGAATCATCTATAGGGTAGCATGACCTCATAAAATACATGGGGTTCATCAAAATATTAATGATCCTAGATATGGAACACTACCCATCTTGATTCTCAAGGTAACTCTAGGTCGGTCTGCTCACCCAAACCATGTATTTTCTATCATAAAGTATGGATAAGTCATTCTATGTGGGTATTTGGACCAACATAATCAATTTCCACAACCTTATTCATTATTTTACGAATCATTAATAAAGAGAATAAAGGTATATTGAGGCCCATAGATCACTATATTGTCAATGGGAATCCATAAAACTAATTAATAAATTTAGTTACTTTCTTAACATACCATTTAAAATATTCTATTAACTAAATTAACTATCTCATCACCCTTAGGGGAGATACAATAGGTCACAGTGTATCCAGACTATACAAGAATTATGCCCAAGGGTGATTACTAGAACCACCTACCTCTGTTAGATCATTTTCTATTTTTTCCAAGGGATCGAAGCTATATCCTCAACCATGCAAGGCTTTTCCATGTCTACATTATGTCTATTCCATAGGACTAGCCTCTAACTGAATAAAAAAATTAATAATTAATAAAATATAAAATTAATAATTAATTAAACAACTAAAACTAAAAGAGTAATAACCATAGTTTCACTCATAAGATACCTCATCACATTAAAAACCCAATAATATGTAGGAGGTCTATTGAGGATCTTTTGTACTATCCGAGGCCGAAAATCTTACACACACCACCCAAACCAAGACCAATGAATTTTAATTTTATTAAGAAACCGTGTTAATTTGGTAACCTGACAAACCATTGATGAAAAAGATGTATCATAGTAGGATAATTTCATCCTAGGATGTAATTCCTCTAGGATTTCAGAAAGTCCTATTGAAATCTTCTCAATTAACTATTCTCATGTGAAATTACTATTTCATACAAAAAACAAACCAACTTTCAATCAACATTAAAGAGGAAGGAGAGAATCATGTACCCCAAATCTCTACAAATAATTCCCAATAATTACACCCAAAAACGAAGGGAGAGAAGAAGGATAAGGTTTGGGGTTATTCAGATCACATAAAAAAGGCTAAGGAGGGGGGTGGGTTACCCTCTTAAACGGGGGGGGGGGGGAGATGATTTTTTCATAAAATAACCCCATAATATAGTTAGTGTAACCCTTGTACAAGGGGGTTCCATTGTCCTACAACAAGCTTGTGGGTTCCTAATGCAGGATTTACTATAGTTGACTGACCACCTCTTCAAAACGACCACCTTGTTCTAATTCCAATGCATGCTTGAGAATTACTGACACCAATCAGACCCCATTCTCAATCCAAAATACCTATTTTGAGCAGTCAAAAACATCAAATTTCAATTCCGAACAACATTTCAAAATTTACCCCCCACTAATTCAAAGTTGACATTTACACTCATATTTTCAACCATCCATACTCATGGCATATGGAAAACTACCCAGAGTAACAATTCTCATTCTTGAGAAGACATATATATCATCCGACAATACAAAACAACCAATCATGGTCATCAAAATAATCAAAAAACCATTTTTTATACCCAAATTCCTGAAGAACATCCATGGAGGAACCTCCTACTCAAGGTGCCTAAGAAAATAATCTTTGAGACAATGCACTTGACCATTATTGAAACTAGAGACAACTCATTACACATCCTTCTATACAAGATCACCCATCATATTTGGATCTAAAAAAACATATGAACTATGTTTCAATCCAACACTTGAATTAATTCAAAACTTCTAATTCCTGATTTTTTATGCTTCCACAATTAAAATTTCTTATAGGAAATCCATACCCACATTCCCATGATGTGTCGTGTGTGTATTCCAACCTATCACAGAAAAACATATATGAAATAAGAGGTCCAATACCACTTTTCACTTCATTCTAAAATTAAAAAATAAAAATACTATCGTCCTTCATATATGAATAACATTATTATATAGACTTCAACACGATAAACTATAACCAATTCTCAAAACAAACCCATCATGTCTCAAAATATATACATGATAAAGTTTTTGTCCTTGAATATCCAACCACCTAAAAAACCACAAGTCATACCTCCTTCAACTAAACTCTATTGAAAACACTAAAATCCAACCATATATATGTTACAAATTCCCAAATAATTATACCCTTAAGTTTGGAGGAATTTCACGATCAGCAAAAAATGTTTATCAAACTCTATGTTTGTAATATTTTTAGTCAGATCCTCAACTAACAAAAACCACTATCATACCAAGCAATAAGAATCAAGATATATTTTATCCAATCACCCTCATATCCCATTTAATTATTCTTCAATCCTAACAACAACACTCAGTATCTATCCATAATCGCATCTAATAACCTATATGTTATTCCTTGAGGAATCTAAATACAAATCTAATTCATTGCACAATAGTATGAGAATTGAAAAATGATCGGCCAAAGATGAATCCTATGTACACATTCCCCTTGATCATGATGGTTTTTTCACTCGATAATGACGTCATACATACCAATATAGTAGTGTATTTGTTCTCTCCTAACTTGATCAAAATAAAACACTAAAACCCATGCCATATTTTCCACTAAACAAGATGAATTTACATGACCAAAACTGCTCATACCTAATCTCCACCACAATATTTGTTTTTTAATTCAACCAAACATTAACTAGGATAATTCTATAAAATGATCAATGGTGTACTTCCCACTACATGTAATTACTTAAACTACTCCTTCAGAATAAACATAACACGTTTCACTTACAAATAAGAGTACAAATACTCTTGAACAATTCTCACCTCATATCTAGAAACATTATCCTTTAAATGCATTTTGATTGATAGTTGTACAACACACAATCCATTCTCAATGTATTATCTAATATAGAGGGACATTTAAAAATATAAACCTGATTCTAGGGGATTCATTCCCACAATAACGATGTCAAAGCACTTGAACCCTCAACTCTCACTTGATCGTTCACTTATTCAAAATGAAACAGCAGCATGTGCACACGAAACATGTTTCCGAAAACTCATCAAAATGAAATTAGTGTATACTCTTCCACCACCAAATTAAAAAATAGGAATCATTCTATTGCGAGTCATTGGCTATTATAAATTGTTTCATGATCCCAAAACAGTTACTATGACCCTTGATAGATCTATTTTTCAAGATAACCACTCAACAAGACAACATTCAATGTCATTCAAAGTCCTCGAGTGTTTACCAAAGCTCAAACTGTTCTCAATAAAATATCCAATGAACTGATAATTTAGGTTCTTTTATAAAGATCAACCAAGGAATAACCACAATGATCCCTTAAATTGATTTTCACCTCCCATGAATTATTCTCCAAGCTATAATATACCCATGGTTTCCAACAGTAAGGAACTAAAGAACCTCATACCAATCCCTCTCAATTATTTCCTTTGAATAAAAAATAAACTAACTCACTAATCCCTAACTCGATATCTATGGTCTCTTGGTCCACCTACCTAGCCCAATCCAAAACTCATAAGGGTCACATATGTTAGGAGTCCTTCACAGACCCATCAGAAAATTCTCATGACATCATACACCAAACACCCTCTCAAGGATATCACAACATCACAACATCACATACCATCTTAATAGTCTACCAAGGCACTAAATATTATTTATCATCCCTATATTGAAATAATTCTTCAAGAATAATAGTTCATGGTAATTCCCTATGGAATATTATAGGATGATTCATCTGAAAGAACTACTGTCATGAGGTTTGGTTTGATTGAATTCCATTCTAATGTATACTGGAAAAAATTATATAGGTTGTTATTAGAACATTAAAAAACAATACCATGGGAACTCACACTCTCTGATTTTATACACATACAACCAATATATACTTAATACAATACAATCCCATGAACCAACATTGCATGGATTAGTTAATTAGAGTGTCATTCTATGTTATATGGTAAAATACTATATGGGTTGCAGTTAACACTTTAAATAACCATGTATTTTAAACAACCATATTGAGGGTTTTTTGTCCATGCATAAATTCCTACAATGACCTACTAGGGTCACCACCCAACCATATAAACGAGAGACTAGACCACCAACATTAATCGTCCCATCATATAATCTATATGATGTTCCAAAATAATAAATTAATAGTATATAATACAACAATGAAAAGTATAATTCCACAATGTAATTGTATGAGAATGCTCCGTATGAGAAGTGGATAAAAATTTGAGCATCCAAGCATCAATTTTTAGTGAAATTAGTCACACCATTAGACCTATATATCACATGAATCCTGCATGTATGATATGATGCATGATATTTCACATGCCTCTATTGGATGAGAGACAAAATCCGTAACTGTATTTACATAAATGGACTATAAAATAAAATCCAACAAATCATAAGTCATAAATCTCAAAAAAATATTAATTACATGATTTGAAAATCATATCAACCATAAAATCATAGGTAATAACATTAATTCCACTACCACGGTAACCTATTCTTATAACAGGAATGGTTTTGGTGACGCACCAACACTCATTTCATAATAATAACCAAAACATTCCCATGTATCTAATCTACCAAATCCCAAATAGTAAGTAAAAAAAGCTCTTATACCACTTTTTAATTCCCCAGTTCATGGTATACTCAATATTTTCATCACCATTGTTTTCCACACGACCTCAGTCTCATCTATTCAAATGCTATAGGTTATTGACCAGAAGCAGGGGTCTAATGAGATTTATTAGGAATCAATACCCTGTATATCAGAGAAATAAAAAACAAATAAAATTACAATCTATCAAACATACTAATAGTAACCAGTAAATCTGGAGAAATAAATATAAGACATGTGATAGAGAAATAAAATACAATATAAAAGTTGAATAATTGTTCTTGGAATTGAAATACTGACACACCACCCACTGAGATGATCAATGTATAAATGTGAAATTCAATAAAAAAATGAATACATTTTAGGATATAATCCACTTTGATATATACCACATACCATGATACATATCCTATTCAAGCTGATATAACATGATCTTAACTTCAGGAACTAGCCCAAACTGTGCCTGCAATAACTGTGTGAGAACTGCTAAAGTACCCTCATGCAATGGAGTCCCATGGAAGGTGTGAGTATGAAACATAGTTGGGAACCATTTATATGGTCTTGTAGTAACCACTATATGTTGTGATCCCTTCATGTGACACACTTAGTTGAAATAAATATATAACTATAGAATAAAAAATAAATAAGTAACCATTAATAGAGTCTTTTCCCTATATAAGAATATATTTGAGCATATAAAAATGATTATTCAAACATAGTATCTTCATCACCCCATGGGTATAACCACATAAACAAAAACATGCTCAAAAACCATCACCAATCCCCATGTTTTTTACTATAATTGATTATACCTTCTTAGGAATCTGCTGAAGTGATCCTGAGCCTATGAATCACCTCAGGGGTACCTCTTTCCACTCACTAAATATCACATGACCACACCTCCATAATTATGAGTAGTGGACTATGGGAAAAAATTAGGAAACTATCATGCTTAATCTCGAAAGGCTGAACCCCATGGTAGTACCTAAGAATTCTTGATGTTAGGCTGATATTTGATTCCTTAGAGGGGGAGGCCTCAAGAAATCAAATATGTATAAAAGAGAATAATTCTATAAAGATCTAGGAATACAAATGAGATACCATAGAAGTTAACACAATCAATAACCTTGGAATCCAATAACTCGTGGAGCCTTATCCATGCCATTAATAGTGCATTCATCAAATCTCAGAGGGAATCCAAGGTATCGATAAGGGGTTATACCTATCACCCTTGGGTTGTCCAATATCTATGAGAAGGGTTATATTTAACCCTAACACATTATACATAAATTTGAAACCTAGTCACCGTAGGAATAAAAAATAGTGTTATGATATCACAATTATAATACCAATATCCTTGGGGATTCACAATGGTCACACTATATTGAAAGAATCACTTTCATCCCAAACATTCACGTATGAACGAAATCACACATATATGATATTGTATTATTTTTAAAACCACTAGGAATACACTCCTGTATCAATCATATCACCGTATTCTAGATGGATAAGGGACAAAAAACAAATACACTATGATAATGGATCCAAAACATGATGGTAATTATAGGGTCTCATCCATTTCAATAGGTTATTCATAGTCATCCCAGACATTCACATAAATGTTAGGCCTACCGAATGATTATAAATTATCATGGGAAATCACATGTAATCAATAATAAATAAAATTTAATACATATAAATCAGGTAATGGGTGAACTCACAGACCCATAACATTCATCCCAACCCCATCTATCCTATACATTGGTTTAGGTTTTTGGGTGACACCTGCAACCATCCTACCCAAACCCACACATAGACACTCTGATGTAGTCTACCAAAATGAAAACCAAATAGGTCTCCTGGGTCATATTAAATCATAGGAACTCTCATGAGGGTAATTGGACTTGTCAAAGGTCTTGATTCAATACCCGGCAAGCTAAGGATGTCACTTCACATGAAACCATCTACATGGTATCTTAAACATTCCTTCCCAATGGTGATAATCACATTAGAAATGATTATAGAGATGAAACATAAATTATCTTGTTACTTAGGGTCACTGTAGGTCAGTACACTCACCCAACCCATGTTTAATCCAAATTAATTAAATGAACCTTCCACAAGGTGAAGGTATGAAGGAAAAATTAAACAATGGTAACAATCTCTGCCATCGATGGCCTAGGAATAAATCCAGAGAAAAGAGACCATCATGGCCTTGGGATCTAAATATAGTCAAAGGGATATCATTTAATTAATTCAAAAAATTTATTGATTATAATTTTAAATGGTCAATTTATCTTATTCCATTTACGTAATTCATTAGTTCATCACCCTTAGTGGCAAGATGTCTTGTAATAATGCATAAAAAATAAATAATAATCACGTGGGAGGGTGAGAACCAAGACCATTTACCTCAATTGGTACTTCTCACATTTAATTTAAAGGGTCGATACCTATAACCCAAACCCACCACTCTTTGTCCATGTCCACTCCCTGTTCATTACAAATTCCATGATTCTAACTGATGACAAAAAAAATAATTAATTAAAATAATTAAAATTAATTAAAAATTGAAAATAAAATCATTATAATCACTATTTCACTCTTCAGAGACCACATCATATTATAACCATGACCAATAATCCACAAGATGTTCGTTGAAGACCCCTTGAACAATACAAGATGAAACCCATAACACACACTACCAAAACCAACAGCAAATAAATTAAATTTAAATGAAAACTATGAACAAATTTTGAAACATGACATACCAATAATGAAATGATTAATGAAGTCAAGAAAATATTTTTATGAGACCTCATATCACTAGGTTTCATGAAAGACCCATCCAAGTCTAAGGATTCCATAATTATTTGGTGAAATCACCATTTCCATCCTAAATCGAACAAATGATGAATCAATATGAATGAGAAAGGACACAGTACCAAGTAAGGAGATGAGAATATTTCTTTAATTACAAATAAAAATTCCTCATAATGTCACACCAAACTAATGGGGAATAAATAGGTGGGTTTGTAGGATCAAATGATCAGAAAATTGGAAAAGAGGGGGGATTCCCTTCTTAAACATAGGGTGTAGTTTACCCTAAATAAACCCACCGGCTAGCCAATGTCACCCATCTAGAAGGGGGTATCAGTTTCCATCCACTGAATATATGATGGCTACTACAATATCTCAACAATAATAGGTTGCTTCTGGTGTATTATCAAGCCTCCATGATATTAATTTGACCCCTTACCACATATAAAATACCTCTGAGGGGTCTCAAATATCAGAATTAAATTCTTAATATAAGATCAAAATTCAACCCGTCCATCTGTTCAAAACTCAAATTGTGCTTCAAATTTCGAATATTTTTCTCACAAAGGTTATTACCTTGACCTTGATATCCTTTTTCAATATAAATATTGATCAATAGAACCCCATTAGAGTTATATATTTGTGGAATTGATAGGTTCAAATGTAGAATCCCTTTAGTAGTTTCCACAAAGGCTTTGAAAATTATGTGCATGGATGGAGAATCCAAACACCTTATGTTATTTTCCTTAATCGCAATTGGAATCAATAAAATCTGAAGGATTGTCTCACATGTTCTCTCATTATTAATATGGATGATGGAGGTGGAGGAATTATCTCATCCTCGAGAGAAGCCATTGTGATTTTATTCACTGGGATAATTCTCCAAAGGGTAGATTCATTGTGCACAACCATTATAAGGAATTCACACACTAAAAAAATGATATTCTTTGGGAACATATAAATCATGTTTTGTTAATTGAAAAATTGCACATGTAGCCTCAGTAAAATAATAAAAAAAATATTTTCCTAATTCCGTATATTAATATTAATAATATTATTATATACACTATGCATTGACATTCACAAAATAAATATTATTTTATTAAATAAATAATTCACTATTTATTTGAATAATATTTATAAATATATCATGTCTGTTATTAGACCCTTAAATTGGCCCATCTAACATAATTTTAATTCCAAAATATTTAAGAATAAATTACTCATTGAATAGATAAATAAAAATTATATTCATTGTCTTGTGAATTAAACTATATTTTAATAAATTCACAACTTAATTAATATTTTTTAAATATAAAAATATCATTTATTACCTTTTAAATAAAATGGGATATCAATAAATACTGTATTATGTTGAATTTTGAATAAATATTTATTTAATATTCAGCTAACACACACTCACAAACATAGACTCTCATATATTTCAACTCAAACATTACATTTGGATGGATATTTGAAATTAGAAAATTCTGAATAATTATAATTTCTTAGTATTAAGAATAATATGAATTGAAATCATATAATTCCAATAAAATTTATATAATTTCAATGGATATACTTATTGTGTGGCCCTATAATCACATCCTTAATGGAATTAAGTTATTTTTATAAACTCCAAGATCAATGTCTAGAAATATTTCATGTCACCCATAAAGAAAAAAGTTAATATCACAATGGAAAAAACCACATATGAACACTCACTGTGTAATATAATTTTTTTCTCTCAAAATCCCATAAAGTAGGTTGCAAGCATATATCATCATCTTATATGCTCATTATATATTTATTTGATATCATAAAATTATTTTTTAATCACAATGATCTTGAATTATAGTTCAATAGTTAAATTAAAATCAAGTGGATGAGATATCATCTTCTACTCTTTGAGGGGAAATTTTTTTCTTGAATTATTCATTTTGATCATATCACTCATGACACACCCAACATATTATACTTAGTCATGAAAAAATGACATCATGTTTTTTTATAATACATCAATGTATGTGACTCATCATATGCATTAATAATAATCTCCAGTTAAAGGTAAAATATAGAAGTTCACAGGTGATAAATTTGGTTCTCTAGAACAAACTAATTTTTCACATTCAATTAAAAATATATAATGTAATTGAATTTTAATAACTTATCAAATTATGAATTTTTCTTTTCAAAACAGCAATCGGTTGACATACAAAATGAATATTTAACCAGGAAAGGCTATAACACTTCTATACTATAATTTGAACCTTAAAGTGCTATGAAAGTATTTGTAAATACAAATTTTATGGTCAGTTTATGTCTTTGGATGAGACACATATGATATATACTTTTAAGAGATGGAATGTCAAAATTAGATTAAGCTTCGATCCCTGATGTTGGTCTCTTTGTAATCTTTAGGAGATAAAATTTTGAGAATTGGTATGTCATTAAAAATTATACCTGTATAATGCGCCAATGGATATTACTGTTTGTGAACATGTGTAATGATACTTAGAAATTAAATTATTATTAATGCATATCATAAGGCACACACATTAATGTATTTACCAAAACCATGACAATCTATTCTTGTAGAAAAGAAGGATACATTGCACGTGTCACGAGTGATATTACATTGATGAATAAGTCAATATAGGATTTTTATTATAAAAGATCATAAGATCATATCTTATTCCAATTGATTTAAGTAGAGATATATAACTTAAAATCCATGTCCATGTTAATTGGAATGATCATTTAATAATCTCAAATAAGGATTAATCATGCATAAATGTTGATGACACATGTTTTCAACATGATTGATTATGAAATATCATGAAAAAGAGATTATATTATATAGTGGGAATTTTTATGTGGTTATTCTATTTATGACATTAATTTATTCATCTATAAGTTCATTGATATATTGGCATACAATGATCATGGAATTTATGAAATCCCGCCTAATATAATATAGGAAGATTCCTAGAAGAGAATGCACTTAGTGTATCCATTAATCTTAATTATATTCAATTGAAATTTAACACATTTTGAAAATATTATTCCTAAGACCATTGGGTAATATTTACTCTAGATTTATTGATTTTATATATTCATCCACTATATTTATGTTGGTTTAGTATTAAATAAATTTTAATTTGAGAGACTATCAAATATTTTATTTATTTATCTTTTTATATATTCATAAATAAATAAGTAATATTTATTATTAAATAAATATTTATTTTGATCGATGAATATTAAGACAATGTATTCATACAAAAGACCATGAATATAACATTTATGTATTTATCAAATAAATAATATTTATTATTTGAAGTTCGATAAATGCTGGGGAAGGTGGGTGGGCTAGTTTTATGGCCAAGTAATATAATTCATATATAAAAATTTAATTTAACTAAACATGTTATTGTTTAATAAAAATATATATTTTTCATATTTTTATGCATATCATTATCAAATATTAAACCATAGCACTATATATTCTCAATTTATATCATTTGTTTTGTAAAATACTATTTTTTAAACATTACATCATAGTGAATTATTTCATTAAATAACATCTCAAGAGTTTATCTTAAGACTGAGATAATTTGTACTCTTTATTTATTCCTATAATAAATGATAAAACAAGAGAGTTGATCCTTCAATCACAAAGTATTGTTTTGTAATAATGATAAATAACACAAGACAGTTGGATCATCCACACTAGCACATAAGGATCCATTATTTCCATTTAGAGATCAAGGAACACATATGTATATTTCTAGAAGAATTATAATTTAGATACTATTGGTGAAACATTGATTCAACATGAATAGATATAGAATGATCAATATTTATATCAAATAAATATATCAATAATGAGTCATTTTCAAGTTATTAAATTAATTATTAATTTAACTTAAAGATTTACCTCTTCTTTGTTTTGAGATTCCTTATAAATTTTCTCCATATAAATTCATTGTACCTAATTTTTCATCGTGACATTCTAATGGATTATTCATAGAATAAAAAAATTGAAGTTGAGAATGGGTCAAATCGGTGCTTTCACTTGTCCAAGAAACTCTAAGTGGTATCAGTGCAGTCATGTTCAAATTTATAATTTTTTAACATTATTGATCAATATCATGATTAAATTGTTAGATGTGCATTTATTTTTCATAAAAAATCTTTTAAATTAAAATTATGAGTTCATTCAGTATTATGTTGAATATTCCATTCATAAAAAAGCTGACTGAGTTAGTGCCCAATGATGGATTTTCATCAGAATCCAACAAATAAACCATAAGAACATTTCGAAATATTACATGAATCATGATTATATATAAATAATATAGACAAGTTAATTCAAAAACTAAGAAAGAGGTTCCTTTATGTGAAATTTATAATTAATTTAACAACCCGAAATATACCTCGCACATAATATTCAATTATTGATGAGGATATTAATATTTTGTATCACCATTGAAGTCATACTATAGTTACTATATTAGGATTCAAGTGTATAATCCCTCTATTAGTGATCCACATATGCTAAATGATCCGTGTACATTTCCAATAGATATTCAGGTGTTAGTGTGGAGGTACTCATTATCTTTCATTAATCACGTTGAATATAACACAATCATTTAGTCTTGAGTATATTTTTATCTTGGTCTCTCAGTCTTGACATGGATAAGGTGGTGGATGAACCTCTCAATCCTAAGAGAATAAATAGTAGAGTGTTTTTAACACATGATAGAGAGTTTAAGGGATATAATCATACTGTAAAAAATGATTAAATTTTTGGTTCTCTATGTGACTGACCTTATAAAATGACATAAGATATAGATAAATTGTGCAATGGGTTCATATATGATAATTTTACATAAGGGGATTATCAAATAATAAACCCCATATATTCCCCATTACAATAATTATAATAATAATATTATTACATGTAATGTGCTGACTCACACAATGTTAAATATGATATTGTTAAATAAATGAATATGTAGATATTTAGTTATTTAATAGTATATAACGCTTATATAATTCCCATCACCTGAAACTTCTTGGACCATAAATCCACCTTGACATTTATCGAGCATTTTCAATGATAATTGATATATTATTTTTATATAATAAATATAGAAATAACATATTTGCAGTATTATGAATAAATATTTATAATAGCCATAGGGGGTTACAAGAAGCAAATAACTCACACACCTAGACACCCTAGTGGGTGTAGCCTCCTCCCTCCCCACAAGGAATGACAAAAACACACTTGATCTATTTTATTGCATTTTAAATGAAATTAATTCCTTGTGGATTTGAAATTAATTTGTTTTGTATCCCAATGTCCCATCACCTAATGTACTATTTGAATGTCCACCAGAGTACCCACAATGAGATGACTCAAAGTCCACACATGAGTATCCCTTTTAATATTGTGACACAAGTCTCAAGCCATACTGTACCCTATCATAGTCATTTCACCCAGGTTATCAGTGATGGATGATACATTCCTCCCTCCTAATTCAATGTTTCATGCTTCCCCTAAGACAACTTGATAGGGAACCCCTCCATCCAACATCAATGTATGGGATGAAGGCCCTGTGATAGGTTCAAACACACCTCCCTTTAATTCTACCCACCTTATGATAATTGTGTGACACCCCACAACATTGAAAACCTATTTCAATATAATATATATTTTCAAGACAATGATGAGAATAACGTGGTAGGGTATCCTTCCAAACAAGATTAGGAACTCCCGAGGATTGATGATTGGTTATTAGATTCACATCAACCATTCCTCTTTTGTTGACACCCACCTAATGACACTTATGTGTCACCATTCTAATTCCACCTTCCAAATATGATGAGCTATAGCATGGTCCTACGAGGTCACATGTATAACTAATACAATTGACCCAAAGGCCTTTTATGCATGACCTGGAGGACCGGTGGAACTAAAGGGCCATGAAACGACCCAAAATCCTTTATGTGAATAGTGAATATGTATTTAAATAATATTAAACACACACACACACATAGATATATATATATATTCCAATATGAATATAATAGGTGAATGAATATTTAAGATCCTAATAATCCTGAATAATCATTAAATCAGATGTCAGGAATAATATTTATTGAAATTTTCAAATTCAAATTGAATTTAATTGATACCAAAGAAAACACTTTGTCATTGAATATCCATGCCTCTTTATCTGTGGAATTGGGCTGGCATTCCTAAAGTCTAATATTAGAATCTAATAAAATATAATGAAACCCATAGAAGAAGAAGAAGTTAATGTTATTATGAAGAAACCCAAATTCGATCTCTCATTTCAAATAAAATCCAATTTTCATGATTTCTCATCAAACAGGTTGCATGATAAATTTCATCAAACTATATGCTAGATATTGAATTTTTGAAAATATCAAATGAAACTATAAAAAAACTATAGCCGTGGATTTTAGTTTGAAAGCTATATCCCGATCTAATTGATGAGAAATTAAGATCCATAATGATGGAAGGGACAATTTGTTTGTTGAGTTAATCATTAATTCCATATCTCTGAAAACACACCCAATATATCCTTCTTCACCATGAGCATATTGAAACATGGTTTTGAGAAGTATATATCAAATTACAAGATTCATGATATGAATTAATGATAATATCATGTCTGAGGATCATCATATATGATAATTTCCAATGACATGTAACATATATAATTCTTACGGACAATTCTATTCTCAATACATCATCTATTGGATATTACTATATTTGAACATAATGAGACGAAGTTTCATCCAAAAATTACTACTCACACATGATATTCAAGAATACACCATTTCCCATCAATGAATGTTATACGAACATAGAAAATATATTCAATAATATATATATATATATAGTTTCAAGGATATCATCATAATGGATTACATCTAAGGAATTTATGTGTGATGAATACACATATAACCTTATAAAATTTATATTACATTAAATAAAAAATAATCATTTGATATGATATTCCTTAATATTCAAAACATTTAATATTTAAAAGGAATCTAATGTAAAAATTAGTTGTTTAAAGGGAACTAAATTCAGTATTTTCCAACATTTACTATATCTACCTAATAACATTCTTGTTTGTTCTCACATATTATTCATGCTTCTAGAAAGTGTGGTTATAGTTTTCGGGCCAACCATGATTTACCATGTGAAATCCTTGTTTTATATTTCCACATGATTTTTTTTCAATATTATCTTATTATGACCTCACTATCTTGATAAAATACCACAAGAGATGGAATCCATATTTGTTGCACTTTTTATTCCATTATGAGAGTCTAGACAAATTGTATAATACTAGTGTAATGTTTCATCACAATAATTATAATAATATTACCATTAGTATAATATAATAGTCAACAAGTAATTTATTTATATATTTTAGGCTGTATCAAAAGATTAAACATACTAAATTATCATATATATTAAAAACCATGGTTTTAATAATTTTTTAAGGTATATTATCATAGTTTAACCGTAATCATAGATCAAAATTATATTAGAGAATACAAATGTTATAACCCCTTAATAAAAACTATTCTCATTTCCTCTATTATTAGGAACTCATCTAGTTTTAGTTTTAGATGCACAATCAGATAAATCCAACTTTATGTCTATTCTGTTAATATAGATCTGTTTGATATTAATTCAATATTCACTCTGCATAAGAAATATGATACATTTGTGAAAATCATGACATATGTGATATATACATAGATCATAAGATTGATAATATCTATAACCATATTATAATATTCACACACACACACATGATATTGGAGGGATTTCATTCCTTGTGTTATAAGAAAAAAAGAGTTTTAAATCCCCCCATTCTATAATTTTCAATACATTATCAACATATGCACTTTGACAAGATTTAGAAACCCTTAAATCCAATTCTATATATATTGATCCGAAGGACATGATTTCTAGATTATGTTATCCTTGGAGATATCCCTTTTTAGTGTTAAAAACAAGAAATAATGAATTTTAATTTTCTATATTCTATTAAAATATATTTCATTAGAAAAGAATAATTATTCCAATATCTAATTAAAGACACATGAAACTACTTAATTCCTAATTAAATATCTATGATCACTATTCTTATTTTTATACATAACTGGATATGAGAAATATATATATATCATTGAAAATTATTTGGGTCACCAACCCATTTGGTTGTATTATGTTGTCATGTTCTAAAGAGTCTCAATTAAGGAATCTAATATTGACATACAAGCACCACATATAACGATCCTAGAAAGTAGAAATGATATGTAGAATTCAAATGGATTTGTCATGGTGATTAGTGTAAATGTTCAACCATAGAATATATCTGAACAATGACTGAAACATTCAAACAAATTCATGATTTATTGGTACCAAATTCTATTTTATACCCACAAGAAGAATCAAGTCTACGATCATTCAAAATATAGATCCATTGAATTTTTTAAATGCAATCCTTTATTAAAAACATATAATGTGATCAATCTTAGAATATTATCCTTTTCTCTTTCTTGTAGGAATCATTATTTTGATTGAATAATATATATCACCAATTAAGGGGAATATAAAACCATGTGTATTATTTTGACATCCAAAATCGTATGTGTCAGTAAAAAAATTATCTCATTGATCCCAGCAGAGACTTTTATTCGTAAGTGAACACATGTGCGTTTGTATCATTAACCACTTAAAATTTAAGTCCATTTACACTATTTCTAAAGTGATGTGAATCCCTCATAAAAATTTAGTAATCTATTTAAATAATACCACTCTATATTAGGGATGAAATAATTCTCAATGTTAATAGGATAAATCTTTGAGATTCACATTTTAATTCCTTGATGTTTGTTGAATATAATACTAGATTTTAAGTCACTGAGATACACTTTTCGTTAGCTTTTTTAATTTTAGGAAACTTTTTTAAAAATTGTTCGATAATTTGTTGTGATAGTTTTCTTCATTTTTTTAAAATTATTTATACTTGTTTTATTATATGAATATTTTTGTATTAATTTTATATTTTATTTTTTTGAAATGGGTTTTGAAATTTTTATGTGGTCTAATTTTTGAATTACTTAATAATTTTGATATCATTTTTTATAAATTAAGATACATTTAAGTTTTCGAATTGTTTTACCATTTAATAATATGTAATATATGTAATAATTTATTCAAACTCATTAAATTATATTATAATACATAATTTATTTCTTAAAAAATAATAAAAAAAATTACAATTTATGTAAATTTTATTTTATAAAATTCTATACTTGAGAAAATTATTTATTATTTTTATTATTGAATTAATTAAATTATATATAAATGAAATAAAATAAAAGTAATAATATCTAACTATATAATTAATGATTAATAAAATAGCGTGCATGGGAAATATAAATGGAAAAAAATTATTTCAATATTTTGAATTATGTAATAATATAATGTATTTAGTTTTATCGTTATGTTGTCAATCATCGCCTGATGATTCATCACTATCCATATCAGCCCATCATTACCATTAGTAAGACCACACAATATAGGGTAAATATGATCATTTTTTCTATATATATATATATATATAATAAATTGTGGTTGTTTTACTTTTTTGAAATATTTTTTGATTAGATATTATTAAATATATAAAAAATGATTCCAAAATTAATCAATTAAAATAATTATATATGTTAATAATTTAATTTATATAAAATAATTTTTTTAATTAAAATAATATAATTTAGTACAATTATTAAAGTAAAAAACATAATTAAAATTTTAAATAAAGTTAATTGAACAACAAATTTAATTTACATAATACTAAAGAATTTTTAATTTATATGTAAATTTCAGTTGTTTAATATTGCATTGTATAATAAAATGTATATATATACAAACACATAGAGGAAATATATGTACTTTAATTATATATAGACCGAAAGAATTTCATTTCATGAATACAAGAATAGTTTACAAGAAAAATATACCCAGATGAGATTTATTTAAATTTTCTAATAATTTATTAGGTTTAATTTTGTCATTTCAATGTCGACTAAGCTCGCTGCTGATCATCGCCCTGCGCTACATCACCACGCATCATTATTGTCAGTTCAGACACCTCCACATATGGTAAATTTGGTTTCATTTTCAGTTTGTTGTTTTATTTTCAATTTATATGTATCATAATTCTATTTTGCAATAATTTTTAAGGTATTTATTTTCTCATATATTAGAGTGGAAGAATTTTTAGTTGTGTAATCATTTTATTGTGAAATAATTATATTTTATGAAACATTGTTCAGGTTTTTAAATTATTAAATATTTAATATATATATATAAATACATACATGATTTTTTATTTAATTAATATCACATAATTGTGTGAGTAAAAAATTAATAGTTGATGATGTGATATTAAATCATATTTGCTAACACTGACATTTAGGGGTGTTACTATACTGCTAGATAATGTGAAGTTGTTAGTATATAGTTCGGTTGAAATTGAAAAAATATAAATAATAGATTTAATTATGATATAAATTATATTAAATATATAATTATATAAAAAATATGTAATAGGGTAGATTTCAGTGAATTAATTTCCCTAGTCATCTTATCCATTCTCTCTATTTTAGTATAGGGACCCATGTTATGTTTGTCATATTGGTATTGAATGATAAAGGGTACAATAAAAATATAAAGAAAATATTATACGGTGGATAAAATATATATAAATAATATAGATACAGTGAACCAAAAAATATTATTAAATGAAGAAATAGAAAACATAAATTTAATATATATATATAAAGGAATAGTACTAAAATTCATGTAAATACATTATTAGTAATATTGTAAATGAATATGAAATAGGGTGATTGCTTTTTGTAGATTTATGGAAATGAAATTGAATAATAATATTAACTTATAATTATTATTGGAAAATTATTTTATATAGTAAACATGTATAGGTAATGTTAGTTGGATTTAGTTTTATTCCACAAAATTCCAATATATATATATTCATCATGTGATTTTCCCATAAAAAATTTCTAAACGCATTAATGAATTTGTATATCATTGAGGTAAAATTACAGAATATGAGCATGTGATATCATATAAGGGTGGCCTTATACTATTAGAAAGTCTTCCAGGATGTAAATCATTTAACATAGTTAAAAGTAAAATTCATGATCAATTAGAGGTGGTTGAGAATAAATGCATATCACTGATGATTTATATATTTTTTCAGACTAATGAAAAAATATAATACATAAACCATCATTTGATCATTGATGAATATTTAAATCTTTCTTAAGACACATATTAAGAAATTGGACGGGTTGGTGTGATGGAATTATATCGTAAGGTTAATAAAATTAATAATAGAACCCAAATCAAACAAAGAGTACTAGATGATTGAGTATTTTTTGAGGAGTATATATTAAATTTGATTTGGTTGTTGACAGTTGATCATGTGAAGTGTATTCATTTATATCATAGAAAGGATTTCATGTGATAGTGTCTTAAGATGTTACTAAGACATCTAATTTTACAGAAGATCCATCTATCATTCTAAGATATTTCAAGGATAAAGAGGTATCTACTAGAGAACATGAGACGATGCTGATGGATGATCTATAAATCGGTAAATACATGCTTAGTGAAAACATCATATGATATTATAGTAGTGATTTTTTAGTTTTGTTGGGATGTTGTGACACCAATAACCATGTTTCTAGAAATTTTAGGAGAAACAAGTGTTGAAGTGATTGATGATGAATTGTGTGATGGAAGAAAATTTTAGGGTAAAGTAGCATTACAAATAGTTATAAATCATTTCCATGTGAGGGTACATTATAGTTATATCATAACTATGTCTATAAGATCAGAATTTTCTATAAAAGATCAATTTTTTGGTAACAATTGTATTATGGAATACCATGTTACATTGTGTGAAATTCATCTTATTGAAAAATTAATTTTTTTTAAAACCCATTTGAATATGAGGATAATGAATGATTATAGAAACCTAGAATTTACATTCATATTATCCATTATTATTGGTATGTCTAGAGTTAATTAGAATTTTTGTGTCGTGTTAACATAGGAACACATGGAGATAGAGTATGGATAAAAACTCTTATAAAAGAAGATGTGTATTGAAAAATAGATAGCTATTGGGAAGGTTTATAGTGATTGAGAAATTTCATTTCATGTTTTACCTTATTATATTGAATGATCAACTTAAATTGATCTCATTTTTTTATCAATTTCAAACTATAGAGCATGTGTTGAAAAATCATGTCACTGCGGTTAAGGTCCAATTTCATCAGATATTTTGGGCATTCCTTCCATGTATCAAAACATTACCAGTAATGGATATTGCATAACCCCCAACCAAGTAAATGCATCATGCTGCCAATAATGTTCTTTATAGGGATCCCCATGATCTAACATCATTGTATGGATGGAAGGTCACATTATAGGTTCAAGCACACCTCTCTTTCAAGATAACCACTCGATGATGCCTGCCTGTCACCCCACTGCATTGCCAACCTATTTCTCCATATATATGATTGGTATCACTATGATGATAATAATATGGTAGGGTATCCATATGTATTGGATCAGAAACTCATGGGGACATATGACTAGTTAGTAGTTTTAGCACACCCATCCCACTTTCAAGGCCACCCACCTAATGAAACTATTGTGTCACCACACTTGTGCCTCCTTCCTAATATGATGAGCTATAGTGTGTTCCTGCCATGTCACATGTATATCTACTATTAATATCCCAAAGGTCTTGTATGCACTACCAGTAGGCACAGTGGAACTTAAGGGATAAGAATGGACCGAAATCCATTCTATCAATAGAGATAACATATTTATTTAAAATTAAACACACACACACACACAAAGAGAAATATATATATATATATACTTAATGTATGAATAAAATAGGGGAATGAAAATTTTTTATCATAAAAATTATGAATAATCATTAAATACTATGTAAAAAATAATCATTATTCAAATTGTGTAATTCAAATATTATTTAATTCAAATCAAATAAAACACCATGTGTTTGACCATCCGGGACTATTACTTAGAAGAATTGGGTTGGATTTCATAAATTCCAAAATTAGAATCTAACCACACATACGAAAACCCATATAAAAACAAGTTAATGTTATAATTTATACAAACACATTTGACCAGTCATTTTATAATACAATACCATTTTTCACGATTTTCATCAAATATGATGCATGCTCATATCATCTTACTATATACATATTTTTTATTTTTTAACTATTTGATATGAATATATAAATAATCTATGTCAATGGATATTAGTTTGAAATAATTATCCAAATCAATGTTTCGGGATTTTAACTTCCTTAAATATGGAAGGGAGAAGTCCTATATTGATTTATTCATTAAGTATGTATCACTCATAATACACCAAATGTATACAAATTCACCAAGAGAATATGGAAACATGGTTTTGGGGGATATATCGAGGCACATGAGTCATGATATGCATCAATAATAATATTAGGTCTCAGGATCATCATATATAAGAATATCCAATGACATGTAACATGTATAATTCCTACTTACATGTGTGTTATCATAACCTCATTTCTCGAAGATTACTATGTGTGAATGTAATGTGATAAAGTCTCATCCACCTTGTATTACTCACAATTGGTATTCAAGAATACTCCATGTCCCATCAAATAATTTTATCCAAATAATGAACATATAATCAATAATATCACCATACTATTTCATGGATCACAAAATAATCAATAAATACTATGTAATTTTGATGTGATAAATAATCTTAAGAAATTATCACATTTATAGAGAAGAAAAAAATAATTTGATAAGATATTCAATAATATTCACAACTGTGAATATATAAATGGAATATAAATTAAACATTATTTGGTTCTAGGGTAAAAAATTAAGTAGTGTCCCACTTTCACTGGAGGAAACTAATAATAGTATAGTTTCTTCTCTTGTATTAGACAAGCTTCTTCTGTGTGTGGTTATAGTTCTTGTACCTACTATGTTTAACCAAGACAAATATAAGTGTGATCGTAACATATTTATTTTTTGGAAAATTTTATTAATGTGACATTACTATCTTGGTTAAAATCCCTTAAGAGATGATATCCCATATGGTTCTAATTTTTCCTCCGTTATGAGAGACTAGTCATCATGTCCAATACTATAGTCAAATTTCACCAAAACAATGATAATAATATTAGCATTAGTATTATATAAAAGTAAAAAAAAATCAATTCTAAATAACTTTGAAGTTGTATCAGAAGACAAAATATAGTAAATTAATATAGATAGAAAAATCCAAGGTAATAATATATTGTTTTTGTATATTATCTTAGCATTACAATAATATTAGGTCAAACTGGACACATAGAATAGTAATGATATATCCTCTTAACCATTAATATTCTAATTTTCCATTTTACTAGGATCTCATTTAGTTTTAATTTCTCAAGTACTGTCAGATAAATCCAACTACAAGTCAATTTAATTAATCTTGTTCAATGTAATATTCATTCACAATTCACTATGAATTAGAAATATTATTCATTACTAAATATCATGACATATGAGATACATTCCTATAACCTATTATCGTGAAAATATATAACCATCTTCTGTTATTCCCACGCACTTATTCTTAGAGTGATTTCATTCCCTGTGACATAGGTTAAAATAGTTTTGAATCTTGTGATTCTATATTTTTCAATATATTATAAACATATCCACATTGACAATACTGAGTAACCCCTAAATCCATGGCTTTAGATCTTGTTCCACAAAATATGGTCTCCACTTTAATTCAACCTTTGAGAAGTCCGTTTGTAAGTATTTACAACTTGAAATACTAATTTTTTATTTTCCATATGATATGAAAATATATTTATTTTTACAAAAATAATTCTTATACTAACATGTTGTAGACACATGACACTCATTCACTCCAATTGAAATATCACTGATTACATTGCTAGCCGTTATATATAAATCGATTTGACAAATCTGTATATCTGATTGAGAATTATTAGTGTCACAAACCCATTTGGTTGTATTTTGTTGACATGTTTCAAAGATTCTACCTTAAGGAATCTATCCTTTACATCAAAGAGACCAATATAATGACCAATAAATGTACCTACGAAAAGTAGAATTAAAATCTATTTAGCATTTTGGTTAGTGAAAAAAATTCTTACATAGAATATATATATATATATATATATTGATTATGCATTCAATAAAAATACAATATTTACTATCATTATATAGTCTATAATACCTACTAGTATTATCAGGTCTTGAAACATTCAAAATATAGAGCCCTTGAATATTGATACATGGAATACTTTATTGAATTCAGAAAAAGTGATTAATATTAGCTTGTTTCCTTTAACTGTATACTGTAGAAATAATTATTAACATTGAATAATATATATACATAGTTATGGTGAATATAAAACTATGTGTTACATTTTAACATCCTACATAGTATGTGTCTCTAGAACAAATTTCCACATTGATCCTAGTAAAGTCTATTGTTCCTAAGCCCACTCATGTGAATATAGATCCTTATCCTATTAAAAGTTAATTTTTTCTCCACTATCTCAAAAGATATGTCAATATATAACAAAAATTCGTTTTTTTATCAATAAAAATATTCTATATTAGGGATGTAATAATCCATAATTGCTATAGGGCAAGCCATTAACACAGACTAAGTATTTCCTTAATGATCATTTGATGCTAAAACCTTATTTTAATAAACTATTGTTATAAAACACATGAGTCTGTGACATAATTTATTTTATTAATATTACTTATATTATATCTAGTAGTCAATATCTTTGGTATATGGTTAGGTAGGGAACTGATATCTTGAAATAAAAATGTGGAAGAAATCATAGAATATTTTCAAGAGATATATGTGATGTAATTAATGTTACTTTTAGTACCATCATTGTATAGCTATGTATAAGTAAATGCGATTTATGATTCCTTTACGTGGACATATAAGATCATTAATGAAAAATATATGAAGATAAATGATTACAAGTCAGCTCAGATAAAAAACCATGGTGTATTTAGTTAATGGATATCCTTTGTTCCAATGGGAATAAGACTCATAACTGCTGATCTAGGAAGTACCATAGATCAAATGTTAGCATATAAATTTGGGAAAATGCTGAATCCATTAACTAATCAAGAATAATATTTCAATGAGAGGAAAAAACCCATTGGAGGAGAAGTTTGGGATAATTTATACATATATTTAATTCTTCAAAAAATATTTAGAAAATATTGAACTGAAGAAATTTTTTCATAATATAGTGTCGATTTAGTGTCAAATAGATGTCACTATTTCTAATAACCCATAATTTGAAACAAATATTAACAATAAAATTTTCAAGATATCTCCCTCACATATGCACCATATAAATATTTAATCTCACCATTTATGAAATCACCCCATCTTTCTCGAGACCCCATTTTATATGCGGCCATGATCCCTTCATCCATAATAATCCTTTCCATGAGTGTTCGTGAGCCCCTATTCCCAAGTCTATGAGCCCCTTTTCCATTGTTTAATTATTTGCGATCACCGCTTCCCCCATCTAGTGAGTGGCGATTCCTATTTTTTGATCTTCCACGAATGGTGGGAAACCCTCTCTTATATGAGAGAATTTCATGTGATTAAACCTATGTTATGAGATATTTTACGATTCTTCCACTAACAAACCCATCTTATGCATCCTTCCTGTGATTGACCCCTATGATATATTTATTTAATTTTATTTCTAGTTTGTGTAATTATTTTTAATTAAAATTAATTATAAATTTAATATATTTTTTTAAAATTTTCTTCCAGGGAAATATTGTTTAATTTTCATTTTGTATAAATATTTTTTTTATTTTTATGTGATAATTTTTTTTGAATTGTAGTTTTTTTTATGAAATTGTTTTTTATATACATTTTTTCATGAATTATATCTTTTATTTTTCCTTTGATACATCGATTAGGATGTTTATTTTTTTTAGTTTTTTTTTAATTTTAGGATGTTTCTTTTAAAATGTGTGATAATTATTTATGATATCCTTTTCTAGGTTGTTTTTTAAATATATTATTTTATTTTTATTATGTTAATATTTTTTATTATGTTTTTTTTTGGAAATGGTTTATGAATTTTTTATGAGCTCTAATTTTTGAATTTTATAATAATTTTTATATCAATTTATATAAATTATGAAAATTGTAAATTATTGAAATATTTTACAATTATATAATACGTAATATATATAAAAAAATATTCAAAATAATTCAATTAAATAATTATTACTAATTTACTAGTAAAAAAATTTAATTAAATACTCATGTTTTTGTCAATTTGATTTTATAAATTTATATATTTGAAAATTTTAGATACATTTTTATTAGTGATATAAATAAAAATATATAATGGAAATATAATCCAAAAAATAAAATCTAACTATATAATTAATGTGTAAATAAATATTGTTCAATGGGAATATATACATATAAGAATAATTTTAATTTTTTTAATATGTAATAATTTATTGTATCTAATTTTATCATTCATTTGAAAATCGACACCGAGTACTTCATCACCTTCCCTGGATGCCCAACATTATTGTATGTACGAACCCTCAATCTAGGGTAAATATGATCTTATTATATATATATATATATATATATATAAATTTTTGATGTTTAAAATTTCCAAATATTATTTTGGTTAAATAGTATTTAATATAAATAAAATGGTATACATAATTAGTCAATAAAAATATTTTAGTATGGTGATTATTTAACTTAGTTAAATTAGATGTTTTAGTAATTATAATTATTTAATTTACTAAATATATTATATTATATAAAATAATAAATTTAAAATTTTAATATTGTAAATTGAATAAAAAATTTAATTTAATTAACATATTGTATTTTTTTATAAGTAAATTTTAGTTGCTAAATATTAAATTATAAAAAAATTATATATACAAACCCATATGAAATGTAAGTAGATTAATTATATATAGACAAGAAAAATTTTATTTCAGGAATACATGAATAGATTTTAAGAAATATATACCTAGACAAGAATACATTTTTTTAATTGTCCAATAATTTATTCTTTTTAATTTATCATTTTTCTATTGACCATTCCCACTGTGGATCGATGTTCGATGGTACATCACCAAACATCGTTTTTTTCAGCTTGGTTGCTCCCAAATAAGGTAAATGTGATTTTATTTTTAGTATATTTTATTATTTTCAATTAATCAATATCATATTTTTTTATAATTTTTAAAAAAGTTATTTTTTTATATTTGTTTGTGTTAGTTTTTTAGTTGTGTAGTAATTTTTTTATTTGAAAAATTATTAGTTTTATTCAATTAGATAATATTTATTATATATAAAAATACAGAAATGATTATTTATTTAAATAATAACATATAATTGTGTAATTAAAATAAATAATAGTTTATAATATGATGTTAAATTATATTTTCGAGTAGAAACAACCACATGTGCTACTATACCAATAGATAATGTGAATTTGTTAATATATAGTCTATTTAATCATGAAAAAATATAAATAATAGACTTAATTATAATCCATATTATATTATTGGTAAAATGTAACTAATAAAAATGTTTTATTTGTAGAGTTTAGGGAATTATTTTCTCAAGATGTTTTTTCCATTCTATCTATTGTAGTTGAAGGATCCATGTTATGTGTGTCATATTTGTATTGAATGATAAAGAGTACAATAAAATTATAAAGAAAATAATATATTATGGATAAAAAATATGTAATGAAAACATAAAGTGGACAAAAATATATTACTAAATGATGAAATTGTGAATATAAGTAAAATATATAAAAATTTGATAGTTCAAAAATTCAGGTAAATAAAATATTAATAATATTTTAAATGAAAATGCAATTGGGTGAATGGTTTGTGCTTATTTAAGGAAATGAAATAGAAATAATAATATTTAATTAAAATTAAATGGGAAAATTATTTTTTATTTTTACATTGTATAAATAAATTTAGTTGGTATTAGTTTTATACATAGAAATTCAGGTCTATATGATCATCTTGGGATTAAATTTTAATTAATAATTTCTTAAAAATGATCATGCACTTTCACAAATTTGTAAATCAAGGAGGTGGAATTATATAATATTAGCATGTGATTTCATATACCGGGGGTCCTATAACATTAGTAAATATTTCAGAATGTAATATGATGAACAATGTTAACCATAAAATTCAAGATCAATTTCAGGTTTGTGAGAATATGTGTTTATCATTAGTACATTAATGATTTTTTCAGAATCTAGATAACATATGTTACATACATTATCATTTAATCAATTATGATGATTTAAATCTTTCATATGTTACCTATAATGACCATGGTTGGTTATGTTAGATGGAATTATATGTTGAGGTTTACACAATTAAAGATTTCATGCAAGAAAAAAAAGTGTACTATACGATGGTGGATATTACAAGGAGTATATGTTAAAATTTGATCTGATTGTTTGAGGTGGATCTAGTTAAGTGTATTTATATAGATCAAATCAAGTATTTAATAGGAAATTACCTATATATGCTCCCATGAAATCTATTGTTATAGGAGGTCCATCTATCATTATCATTAATGATGCCTATGATAATGATTTTGAGGAGTATGTGGTATCTTATAGAGAACCTGAGATGTTGCCGATGTATGATCAAGCAATAAGAATACACATGGCCAGTGAAAAAATCTTATGATATTACCTCAGTGGTGATTGAGTTGGATTGGGATATTGTTACACCGAAAAATAGGTCTTCAGGTATTTTTGAATAAATAACTACTGTAGTGACTGATGATGAATTATTTTTTGGAATGAAATTTTTGAGTAGATATGTATTAAAAATAGTTATAACGTATTAACATGTGAGGATAAATGATATTTTTATTGTAGATTATTCTATGAGATTAAAGTTTTCTATAAAATGTCATCATTTTGGTGACACATGCAATGTGTGATTTCATTTTACAAGTGTGATAAATTTAGATTGTTGTAAAATTACAAAACCTTCTTGGCCAAACACCATTTTGAACATCATGATGATGGAAGATCATATAAAAATTTACTTAAAATAATATGCACCAGTATAATTAGTATATTTAATGTTGATCTGGATGTTTGTGTCAATTTAACATAGGACCTCTTGGAGATTAATTATGGATACAAAATTTTATACAAGAATATTTGGATTAAAAAAGCAAAAGCTATTGTGAATGTTTATAGTGATTGTAATGTTTCATTTTAGTTTTTACCTTATTGGATTGATTGAACAGTTCAAAATGGTAACAATTTCTATCAATTTGAAATAATAAATCATGTGTTGAACAATCTTTTCACTATAGATAATGGCCAATTTCATTAGATTTTTTGGGCCTTCCATCCATGCATGAAAATATTCCCCCACTGAAAACTATTCATACAAGTGGATAAAACTTGATGTATCGAAATTTTAATAGAGTTATCTATTTTTAAACCACTCAAGATGAAAACAAATTTCATATTCCAATGTTATTTCCAATAGTAGTGACAGAAAATGTGGACTTATAAGGATGGTTTTTATATTTTATATATGTATAAGTCACTAAAGACAAGTGATGTTCTTTATTTTATATTTTCAGCATACAATCAAGAATGCTTTGAATGTCAATGATGATGGTCAGATACACCCAAATTCTTGTCATCTTAACCCAAAGAGATGTATTTATAGTAATGTATAAACACATTTTTTTGATGATATCTTGTAAACTAAGATCATACATTTGGATATTTGGGAACTTTTTCTAAATATTTAGTACGTATAATAATTTTATATAAAAAAAATTTGTTTTAATTTTTATTTTATGATTTTAAAACATTTTATGCAAGAAAAACTATTTTTATTCATATATTGGATTAAATCATAGGAAGAAATGAGGTTTTATACAATTACATTTTGTGCATTCCAATGAATACATTTCCGATAGAATTTAATGAAGGTAAGAGATATGAGAACATGAGTTCAAATATTGATGAATGAATCAATTACATCATCAAAAGGGTTAAAAAATTTACAATCACAATAAGTGATTCATTAATGTTTGATAGATATGTAAAATAATTTTTTTAAAGTGAAAATGATGTGGAGAATGAACCATTACATGGTCACTGATACATCAAAAAAATTATAGGAGCTTTAGGTGAGTCAAAACCATGCTTTATCACACCAGGTGTGTTGTTTTCATAGGATGAGAATTTGGGATAAAATAGAAGAGTGTCATATCCACTAACTAGTTTTTATATTAGGTTAAAAATAAATTCTAGACAAGAGGACATGTGAATGTATTTAATTTAAATCATATATGATGGATTTCTCATACATACTTGCAAATTTTTCCCACATTTACCTGTTATTGGAGAGTTATGTTGATCTATTATATAGAATGATGCCATTTTGGGATTTATGTAATGACGAATGGTGCCTGATAAGAGATGTATCAATATTAAATTCCATTATACAACTTCCAATTATATCCTTCAATCCATCATGGTTCCATAGAAAAGAGCATATGACATATATACTCATGAAAAATGAAATAGAGTGTCTTTAGGAGAAAGTAATATCACATATATGTGATAAGTGTAACGAGGAGGGGAATAGTTTCAGATAGTGTCCAAAGAACATTACCATTGAGGGTTCTTCATCACACTAACATTTTTTCCTAGTTCAGCTGACTATTTTAATTTCTATGTTTTCCATCTATAATGCTTCATTAGATAGAAAATTCTATTTTGTAATATTTTTCTCTAATCAATATATATATATTTTAAAATATTTATATATTTAAAACTTGTTTAAAAATTTATATATATGAAATTGACACACCCACTACTAGGCCCTAATATTCTATCACTTTTTACCTCACAAAGTGATAACATATGAAACATTTATGGGGTAGCGATGAAGAGTGAATATAGAAAGTCCACAGATCCCATTACATTCACCACGAGAGATTTCTAGTTCCCACCATCCATTATTTAGACTAGTATACCTTTTATGGGTTGATAATGTGTAGGTATATACCCATTAATATTTTTACTTCTTATTTGGTTAAGAAATGGAGGCGAGAGACACATACCATTTATATGACTCAAGGGAACATGGAGATTACATTATATTATTTATCTATATTGTATTGTCATCCAATAGAAGGGTAAATTATTATGCGTCCATGGACCTAAAATTGAAAGTAAAATATATATATATATATATATATATATACACTGTTATGGTACACACTAGAGAAACATAAAGTTGGTAGATTACAGATTCCCTTACTAAACACCCATTTTGTAATCATTGATTCACATAAAGATGATGTGACATTATATATATATGAACAATAATATATATATATATATATATATTAATTAATGTGTGGTACATTATTTACCGATCACTATGGATAAAACATTCATAGGATTAACCTACCTTTACCTGGGGATTTTGAGTGGGATGGTTGATATAGTTAAGGTTTGAGATGTCATTCACATCATTAAGGATAAATGTGTATGGAATCATTCATAAATGTCAAATAGATAGCCTTTATTATTATTTAATATATGTTTGGTTATGGGATCTATACCCTATACTTAAACATTGATTTTGAAAGATTTACTAGTAAATACATTGGGTATGGGTCCTTTATCTTGTAGGTAGTTGAAAATTTTAATACACATTTTTTATTCAAAATGCAAATCCTAATTATACGAATAATGATTTTTTCTACATTCAATTTATAGGTGGAGATACTAAAGCACACAGACAAACATATAAATATAACCGTATGCATTCCATTTCATATTACCATCCATTATTTGATTATCTTTTCATTGACAATGTATGCATGAATTACTATTTATATAATAATGTGTTTGTTTAATAAATTGACCAAATTTATTCTTCCCTTGTTATATTTTTTGGATTCAATATATTGGTGAGATTACTGTATATATCATATATTAATATACAAATAATATTGATCATTCTACTACCATAGTGTAACTGACCCATTTTCATATTATTGCGTGACAATAGCCTAATAGGGTCATGAGGTTGTTTAGGTATCAACTACCTATTTTGGGTTCGACTGAGGTATGATGTAGAGATGAAAAGTATACAACATATAATAAAGTAGGATTGGTAGTTTAATATTAACCAAAATCCATTAATATCCATGTTTAATTCTCATGAGAAGTCTCAGGTCGTTGAATATCACGTGGGCAGTCATCGTTCCAATCCCTGTATCAGGTAAATGGTATGTTTTATATGAGTGAACAAATGATTTATCGATCGACATGGATTGTTATAATATACTATAGTAATTTAAATTTATTACACATATTGATTCTTTATTATTAATTGTTCATTATATTAATTAATGATTACCATTTGAATAATTGTTTTCTATGGTGATGGGATTGATTGTGTTCATATTATGATCACTGCTACGAAATGAGATTCATTCATCTTTGATGAGTTGGATTCAGATATTCAATTGTTGATATGTGTAATACCCTATCTTTAGAGTATATATCTATAGTGGTATAAAAATACTTACACTACATTTATTATATTATAGTTTTCTCTTAATCCACTTGACAACAATCAGGATCGACCATCTTGTCAATTCCCTTTATGTTATTACACTACAAATACAACTATAGATATCATCACAAAATCACCAATTACACCTTCATACTTATACACAGTGCTATTAGGATGTGGGGTTTCTACCATTAAATAACCTAAAGAAGGATCATAACTCCATCGAATGATTTAATAATATAAGTTCCTATCAATAAAAATGTGAAATAAAACCTCAAGTGAAACAAACCCAAGATTGATAAATTGAATTTCTTTTTAAAAACAAAATTCCATAATAATATATGAAATTATGAAAACACATGCACTAAATTGGATAATTTGGATGATAATAAGTTATATCTTTTTATATTTAAAAAACCATTAAGTATCATAACTATTGATAATATAATCAATATAAAATAATCATATGATTAATATATATAATTTTATGATAAATCTTGTTGGCATAGAAAACGAGAGTTATGACATCGACGAGTAGGATAGTACCCTATGATTCTCATTTATAGAACTTCCACGGAAAATGGAATCACTGGTATTTTCTCTTGAAAAATTCCAAGATGATATTAAATAACTAAAGAATAAGAAAAAATATTTATAGGGGTGGTTCATGCTTTTTGAGGTCAATACAGAAGCCATGTTTGTGAAACCATGCAATGAAAGTGTCACCATATCACTCGATACCCTTAGGGGGAATGCTGTTTTTATAACAGTTTATGAATCTTTACCCTAACAATATGAATTTTTATATTATTATTTTTTGAATAATGAGACTATTTATCCATTTTATTATTTCGTTATAAATGATAAAATAATTAGTTTGACAAAAAGTAGATTTTAATTTGATGAAACATGATTTTTATTTTTGTGAAATATATAGTCTCAATCAAGACACTGTTTTTGATGAATTCATGAATTTTGGAAAAAAATATTTAAAATATTATTATTAAATAGTATTTATTAATGATAAATGACAACATTATTTTACTATGACAATGGTAATTTTTATAAGTTCTAGAAAATTGCTATCGTCATAAAAACCCATATTTTTCAATAAATGGGGACATTTAATTTTAAAGCATAATATTTCATATTTATAAAATTATTTTTGTAAAGTAAATATTTTTTCTTGAAATCACTATGTCTAAATTAGACAATAGTTAATGTTTCATAATTTTGAACTATAATATATATTTTTTGTTAAAAACTAAATATGGTATAATTATACAATCTCTATTTTGACATTATAAAATCACAAAAGTGATATAATAAATACCTTAATAAGTATCCAATGAAAACAAATTTACCCATAAAATATTGTCAGTTTGATGTTATTTTTTTAATTTTAAAATCCATTAATGAATCCATCAAAACCTATGTTAAATTTTTTATGTTATAAAATTAATTATTTAGGAACATAATCTATTTAACATCATCAAGGGTATTATTTTAAGGAGTTCTGTTTTTATCATTATTGTATAAAATAAATCACACCACTTTGGTTGAAACTGTGCAAAACAAAACTGTTGTATAGTTTTTGGTTTTTATTACAATATCATATAGAGTCCAAAACCTATGATTTGAAATTAGTATAGAATTGACCAATCTTTTCCTATATAAACCCACCCAACTTCACAATCTTGTTCCCTCAAAACTCTTAGAACATTATAATACAATACAAGTCCCTCTCTATATCCCTCCTAAGAATCCCACATGCTCTTAATAAGCATCTCCCATGATTTAAGAAGAACCCAATCAAGGTAAGGGATCCTCTGCTTCTCCTCTTTATTCAATCACTTTATATTTATCTTTCCTTTATTATTTCCAACTGTTCAAATTGGGATATGTTTTTTCGAATCCCTCGTATTATAATTCTGAATCCTATGTGATGAGATACCCCATTCACACTCATTCAACCCTTCCGTTAACATTTATGTACACCTGTCATATTGAAAAAAATAGCCTATGATTATCCATGATAATCATTTATATAGTGAAAACACATCCCCATTTCCTCTCAAGGGTATTCACCTAGTTATACATATCCTACATTGATTGGGTATTTCTATTTATGTATCTCGTACTCCTTAACCCTGGGGTTGAATGTGAAGAAAGAAATCGTTATTTTGTATGATCTTTCTAGCAAAATTATGAATTTACATGATACCAAAGTGATGGGTGATCCCAAAATTATACATCCCTCAAATTCATTAGGAATTGTTTTTATATATTGTTATTCCATTTATGGTTCTCTAGAGGTTATCTTAGGCAGACTATGTTATGGAGTCCTTGCGGTCATCCTTTAATTATATTTATGATTTCATGTATTATGTTTCTATGACATTCCCATGATACCTTCATTATATAGTTATATATCATGTTTTTATGTTCATTTTTATTACTACCATCCATTTTTTGTCCCATTTATATGCCTTTTGAATCATTTTTTTAATTTCATCATCTTTTTTTGATTGTTTCTTTACTGGTATTTATAGATCACCCTTTATTATCTTTTCCCCACGTTATCCAAAGTATTTTTAGAAGGTCCATGGAATACTAATCCATGTTTTGATGTCTTTAAATATTGATGTTATACCCATGTTTTAATTTATTATTTCACGCATCTAATATCCCAATGAAACTAGGAATCATTATAATAGGGGTTTGTATTAATTGTATTCTTATATAATAAATCCTATATTAATGTGAATTCAAATTATATGTTGTCATAATTAGTATTGGAGAAAATTCCTTTTATTTGTGGTATTATGATTAGAAAACCTATTTAAAGGCCAAAAAATAGGAATAAACATAAGGAAAAATACCTAAAATTTGGTAATGTACATAGTAATTATTTTCCAATAAATTACATCCCTTTATTGATAGACCAAGGGGATGTGAATCTGGCACAATTTTAAAAAGTGGTAAAAACCCTAAAAGGGTGCATTTTCCTAGAATCATTCAATACTTGGTGCAAAAAAAATTTCCTTTTGGTATACCTATTTTGACACAACTAGTGAATACGATTTAGTAAATCTTGATTCCCATTACAAACCATTATTAATAGAATAAAAAATAAAATAATATTTTATATTCAAAAATAGACCATGGATAACATAGATTAAAACCTATAAATTCTTAGGTGAAGGAATACGTTTTTTATGATCAATCCCTCTAATATTCATAGTTTCCATTTTATATGTTTAATAGTCATAAAATACCCATCCTAAATTCTATATTAGATGAAGCACATTATTATAAATAGATTACATTGTGAAATGTAGGATTATATTTCATTCATGTACTATAAATATCCTATGTGAATATGGATCTACTCATTGTTTTTTATAACACAATATTAATAGAACTATTAAAATACCACCTAAAAAATATAGAAGTGGGGCTATCAGTGAAAATCAAAATAAGATAAACTATTTCATCCCATGTATATAAATACTCCCATACCCATATTTATAGGGAAAACTTACAAAAAAACCTTGTGATACAGCCATTACATGAGCTCAATGCTAATCTTGTCATTGATTCGATTATCACTAAAAAATCCAACACAAATTTCCAAAAGATGGAAATACGCATTCATATCCCAAATCAACTTTTAATTCTATTCAAGTTAAAGTCAATGAAAAAATTTCTTTTGGTATTATCATCTCTATAATAGATATTATTTCATTATGAGAACACATATCTATCCCAAGGATGTATCCCAATGAAAAGATCATCGTTAATTACAAACGAATTGTAATGCAATTCCATGACGTGTTTCCCAAATAATTTCATGGTCTTCTACCAATCTGTGAGGTAGAGTTCTTAATCAGTATTATACATTGATATTTTCCAATATCTCGAACTCCTTATGAAATGGCCACTATAAAACTAGAGGAGATGAAGAAGAAACTACAATAGAATATAGAAAAATGCTTTATATTCCCATGTGATTCATCCTGGGGTTCCTAGATCCACTTCTATAAGTAGAATTTTGAGTGAATGTGCCTATTAGTTTTTTATAGTGAGATTTAAAATATCACAGTAAAGAAACATTATCGTCGTCCATAGAGTCATGACATTTTAGATCCGCTACAGGAAGCCCAACACTTCTCCAATGTGGATCTTCGGTATTTATATTATGATGTAAAGGTAAAGATTGATGATATCCCCAAGACTGAATTTGTAAAGATCCGGAAATTTCAAGGAATTTTTTTTTCTTAATTTACTTTGGAATTTTACAAGAACGCAATTTCTGACGGCACCTGATTCCGAGGCCCGGAGTGCCCGGAATCAATTTCTGAAGTTTGGCTCGGGTAGGTTCAGTGAACGAATGAGTGGGAATTTCTAACTTTTGAACCGGTGCCTAGAATCAAATTCCGAGGGCACCGATGAACTCGCAGTGCCGATATTCGCTTAAGGGGACCTTTTCTGAGGTTGCGTTTGTTGCGGGGCGAAAGTTAGTTTTTGGGAGAAATCATAAGAAGTTAAATAAAAATGTGGAAACACTTTTTATTTTTTTTGTTGGTTAACTTCTCCCAAAGGGAGTTAAAGGTGGGACCCACATCCACTTAACCTACCTTGGGAGGATTAAGTGTGGTGGGACCCACACGAACCCCATCCCCTCATCTTCTCCCTTAAACTCCCCTTTAAAATTAAGTTGGCAAGTTGGGTTATTTAAAGGGTTGAGTTGTCTTAATTCAAACCTTTGAAATTCAAATGGTTTGGTTGAGTAAATAAAATAAGCCCTTAGCTTATTTTATTTGGTTATAATTGTTTAGCAATCTTGAGAGGATTTGAGAGCTCCTCCTTCTTCTTCAAACTTTGACGAAGAACGCTCAAGCTCCGACGAAGAACACCGCTCCTCTCTTCTTCGTAGCCGGTTGTCTCCAAAGATCGACGACGTCTTCCGTGTCAACGAAAGGAAACACCACTTCCTCCTCGAACTTCCTTCGTCGTCTTACGAAGATTCTCAAACGACGTAACTCTTCGGACGTACCTCTTCGTCAACGGATTTGACGAACGATTACCGCGACGCCCGACCTCCGCGACGTTGTCTTCCGCGGATCATTGACAATCATCGATCATGAACCAAGGTAGGGGTTGTTGTTGGTTAATTATTTATTCTCGTTCTTGGTTCTAGCTTGACAATTTTTTAGGTTTATTGTTAAGTGTTATCGACTAACGAGAGGGGGGCCAGACCACACAAACACGGCCAAATTCCCTCTCCTATGTTCTTGAATATTATTTCCTTGCGGATGAACGAGATGGCGTGGTGCCGTCGCACCACGCGGAAATCGCAAGGCTATAATCGCGCGGCGCCGTCGCGCCGCGCCACGGGAAGTTTATCATGAACGCGACGCCGTCACGCCGCGTCGAAGTGAATCGAAGGCGCCGCGGCCGGAGCGAGGCCGCGGTGGAGGGGCGTGGTGCCGTCGCACCGCGCCAGACGACGAACACCGCGGCCGGTTCCTGGCCGCGGCGAGACGGGAAGACCGGCGGCTCGCCGAGCTGCCGGTGTCGGAAGCCGGAAGGGGACCGGCTTTGCCGGTCCCTTGAAGAAGAACCGGCCGGCCAGGTGGGCCGGCCGAAAGGGGAAAACCGGGGGAATTTAATTCCCCCGGTCAACTCAAATGCCCCCCCATTTATGAGGGGGGGGGGTTTCTTTAAGGGGGGTAGGCGGCCCCCCGGTTTTCCTCAATGCAGGCCCCCACGAGGGGGACCGGTTTTCACAAAATGGCGCGGCCTCAGCCGTGTCGCCAGAGAGGAGGCGGGGGCCTTGCCCCCCGCGCGCTGCACCCTTGCGGCGCCAGGCCGCACCGCCGCCGGCCGGGCCGCGCCGCCGCGCCGGACCGCGCCGCCACGCCAGACCGCCACCGACCGGGCCGGGTCGGACCCGGGTCGGGTCGACCGGGTTCGGGCCGACCCAGGGGGGGTCGGGCCGGGTCGGCCCGGAGCCGGACCCCCCGTTTTCGAGACGTTTTCGGTCTTTTGGCCATAACTTGAGCCACTGACCTCCATTTGACAAACCGTCAGCGGCAATGCGATCCTTGGATCGAGACGGTCGATTCGGTATATCGCACTCAATGTTTCGGAATACTTTGAGTTTGGCCGGGTTGGTTCGTACACGAAACCAACTGGGCCCTCGGAGCGGAAACACTCATATCTTGAGCTACGGACGTCCGATTGACGTGCCGTCAGCTTTGTTGTGTTTGTCTTAGTGAGACGGATATTTTGGCATACTCCACCTGAGGTTTGGACGCAGGTGGAGCACGGTCGGGTTGGTTTTGCCTTAAAAACCAACCGGGCCCCTAGGACGAAAAAGCCAACAACTCTCAAACCGGGCATCCGATCGACGTGTCGTCTGTTGCGTTGAGTTCCTTTTGACGATACGGAACTTTTGGCATCCTCCGCCCGAGTTTTGGATGCAGATGGATAGTGGCCGGGTTGGATCGCACCGAAATCCAACCGGGCCCCTGGAACGGAAAAGCTGATATCTTTCTTACAGAACGTCCGTTTGACGAACCGTCAGCGGCGTTGGTGATCGCGTTGAGAAACGGTCCCTATGAGTTTACCCTATGAGAGTTCGGGGTACAGTTGAGATACGGCCGGGTTTGGTTCGCTCACGAAACCAACCGGGCCCCCCTGGGACGAAAAGGCTAATAACTCACAGAGCGGGCGTCTGATTGACGCGCCGTCTGTTGCGTTGAGACCCCTATGACGTGGTGGTCCTTTGAGATACTTCTTCGTGGGACTTTTAGATACTTGGAGTATCGACCTGTAGCTCGTGGAGCGGACCCTCCCAGTGACGAGCGTGCGGAGTACGGAGACCGTGTAGCTGGATGAGACCCGACGACTACTGATCGAACGACTCGGTGTGTTACAGAGGTTCCCTTGGTTGTAGCGGCACATGGGAGCGCTTGGTTGTAGCGGTAGACCCACGACAGAGGTGCGCTTGGTTGTAGCGGCACATGGGAGCGCTTGGTTGTAGCGGCAGACCCACGACAGAGGTGCGCTTGGTTGTAGCGGCACATGGGAGCCCTTGGTTGTAGCGGCAGACCCACGACAGAGGTGCGCTTGGTTGTAGCGGCACATGGGAGCGTTTTGTTGTAGCGGCAGACCCACGACAGAGGTGCTCTTGGTTGTAGCGGCACATGGGAGCGCTTGGTTGTAGCGGCAGACCCACGACAGAGGTGCGCTTGGTTGTAGCGGCACATGGGAGCGCTTGGTTGTAGCGGCAGACCCACGACAGAGGTGCGCTTGGTTGTACCGGCACATGGGAGCGCTTGGTTGTAGCAGCTGGCCCGCAGTACTCGATGGGTGGAGTTCTTCAGCAGTCTTAGGTTAGTGAGCAGTACCTCGGAGTCGTGAAAGGACCACTGTACACTCCAGAGACGGAGCTCTTCAGCAGTTACAGTTTTGATAATGAAAATCCTAGTTTGAGTTGAGACTTTTGACCTTGTGTTTACCTCATGATTGAGATGGGTCACTTGCCAACTTTGGTATATGTATGGGCATATACCCAGGTAGTGGTTATCCGTTGATTTCACAATCCTTGTGTTTCCTCATGATTGAGATGGGTTACTTGATAACTTAGGTATATGTATGGGCATATACCTAAGTAGAGGTTATCTGTTGATATCTTCTTTTTCGTTATCATTGTTGGTTTAGTGAGACCTTGAGGGTCTCGGGGTCCCTACTGAGTAACGTTATACTCACCCTTTCACGGGCTATGCCCGCACCTCGTTGTGTTGGTTGCAGATGACGGGCAGTGCTGACAAAGGCCGAGTGTTCGAGGACTGGACGGTACCTGGAGGTGGACTATACGAAGAGATGGTACCCGGAGGAGGACCTCACGACGAGACGGTACCCAGAGGTGGACGTGACGACGAGGCGGTACCCGGAGGTGGACCATTGGGCGAGACATACTCGGAGCGGACGGCGGGACCTGAGGAGCAGAGGAGCTATCTGTACCCACCCTTCAGGTGGGTTTTCTAGTGGACAGCTCGGCGTAGCAGCTTTACTTTTCAGTTGCTGTTTTCCCTTTCAAGTTGTACTTTACAGTTGGGCTTGTATTTCCGGCCCCTTTTTTACTTTCCGCACTTACTGTTGTACTCATTTTTTACTTAGTGTTTACTTCTTCTGCTTGTACTCGGTGGTGGTTGTTTTCTTTTATAAAGGCAATGCCTTCCCAGTTATCGGGATTTTACACCTTTGGTGCTAGTCGCCAGCCCCTGGCCTATGGAAGGCGTGTTTGGGGTAGTCACGACACGGGCCCCGAGGACGGGTCGTGACAAATTGGTATCAGAGGAGTTCGGTTCTACCGCAGAACTTATAACTCTGATGTTTCTTTCTGTGAAGCAATAGTGTTAAGGGTACTGAGTGTGGTTTTCAGTTCAGGGAGTCCAGTGTTGGTGCGGGCGGCCGACGTATCCATACACCAGGACCCTGAAAACTGATTTCCGACTTTGTGCACAAAAACACTGATTGCGTGTGTGTTTCCAGAAGTTTTTAAATGTCAGCTCAAACCAGGTCAGCTCACCAGGTATAATCGTTTGACCGTGTTACGTTGTTTCTTTCAGGATTCCTTTTCACAAACGACCAGCTAGAGACCATAGGGATGTGCGTACTGACAGCCTGTCGAGCGGAGAGGCTTCGGTACAGGGCCCTCTTGCAGTTGAGGCACCAGCGGAGGCAGAGCTAGGAGAGCAGCATGAGGTAGTGTACATCCTAACATGGTACAACCTCCAGCATTAGTTATTCCCACCAGGCTCAGGTAGCTGGGGGGCGGAGGAAGAATGCGGCTGCTTGCGGTCTAGGAGTGTGACCCAATGGCTCTAGAAATGATTCAAGGGACAGTCCGTGTCCACTACTGGCTACAGTAGTAATGGAAGTCGATGTGAATCGTTCCATGCTTTCACAAATCTTGTTCCAGACCTAGAGTTTCCGGTAAGACGTGGACTTGACCCTCACGTCTGGAGATACCTTGGGAGGAGACTCGATAATCACACTTACACCGATGGTGTGGTCAGACCCTCGAGGCGAGAGTTTCGGTTGGAATCTCTTGGTGGCAGCGTCGAGGCCTTACGACGTTAGTTTGAGTATGGAATGGGCAATAACTGTTAATACTCAAATTGAAAGTTTTAGGCAAACGTCGGGATGGGTTTTCCTTGGTCAGCGGAAAAGGAAACCCCAGACAGCGCAGGGTAACTCTTGCACATGAGGGTGTGACCGATCACTCTTGAGTCGGTCAACCTTACCCTCGTGACAGCAGCCTTTCGAGTTCCAGTTCTAACAGAAAATGGAGACCTCTGGAGTTTGAGGATGACGATCACGTCCTTATACGGGTCTCACCTCGACGAGGTTTACGGAGATGTGGCCAAGGCGGCAAGTTATCTCCGGGGTTCAGTGGACCTTCTTAGGTCCCCAGCTAGGTAGGCGGGGTGGTTCACTGCTTGACCCATTCACCACAGTTGCACCAGGTGCACGACGACTTCCACGTATCTTAACTGAGGAGATACGTGCTCGACCCTTTGCATACCATCAACCATGAGGAGCTGGACGATGGCAATGGGGTGTCTTTCACGGAGATTCCAGTGGGGATCGAGGATCGACAGGAGCATATCCTAGGAGGACGATCGATTCCTCGGGTGCACTTTCCTTGACAGTACGAAACCACCAGGTGAGCACATAGGAGCGGAAATCTCAGATGCATGCTCGGTACCGCTTTTGTGACCCTAGTTTGTGTTGAAGCTTTACGGGGATGTAAATCCCTGAGGTGGGAGTAATGTAAAGATCCGGAAATTTTTAGGAAATTTTTTTTTCTTAATTTTCTTTGGAATTTTACAAGAACGCAGTTTCTGACGGCACCTGATTCCGAGGCCCTGAGTGCCCGGAATCAATTTCCGATGTTTGGCTTGGGTACGTTCAGTGAACGAACGAGCGGGAATTTCTAACTTTTGAACCGGTGTCTGGAATCAAATTCCGAGGGCACCGATGAACTCGCAGCGCCGATATTTGCTTAAGGGGACCTTTTCCGAGGTTGCGTTTATTGCGGGTCGAAAGTTAGTTTTTGGGAGAAATCATAAGAAGTTAAATAAAAATGTGGAAACACTTTTTTTTTGTTGGTTAACTTCTCCCAAAGGGAGTTAAAGGTGGGACCCACATCCACTTAACCTCCCTTGGGAGGATTAAGTGTGGTGGGACCCACACGAACCCCATCCCCTCATCTTCTCCCTTAAACTCCCCTTTAAAATTAAGTTGGCAAGTTGGGTTATTTAATGGGTTGAGTTGTCTTAATTCAAACCTTTGAAATTCAAATGGTTTGGTTGAGTAAATAAAATAAGCCCTTAGCTTATTTTATTTGGTTAGAATTGTTTAGCCATCTTGAGAGGATTTGAGAGCTCTTCCTTCTTCTTCAAACTTTGATGAAGAACGATCAAGCTCCGACGAAGAACACCGCTCCTCTCTTCTTCGTAGCCGGTTGTCTCCAAAGATCGACGACGTCTTTCGTGTCAACGAAAGGAAACGCCGCTTCCTCCTCGAACTTCCTTCGTAGGCTTACGAAGATTCGCCAACGACGTACCTCTTCGGACGTACCTCTTCGTCAACGGATTTGACGAACGATTACCGCGACGCCCGACCTCCGCGACGTTGTCTTCCGCGGATCATTGTCGATCATCGATCTTGAACCAAGGTAGGGGTTGTTGTTGGTTAATTATTTATTCTCGTTCTTGGTTATAGCTTGACAATTTTTGAGGTTTATTGTTATGTGTTATCAACTAACGAGAGGGGGGCCAGACCGCACAAACACGGCCGAATTCCCTCTCCTCTGTTCTTGAATATTATTTCCTTGCGGATGAACGAGATGGCGTGGTGCCATCGCACCACGCGGAAATCGCAAGGCTATAATTGTGCGGCGCCGTCGCGCCGCGCCACGGGAAGTTTATCATGAACGCATCGCCGTCGCGCCGCGTCGAAGTGAATCGAAGGCGCCGCGGCCTGAGCGGGGCCGGGGTGGAGGGGTGCGGTGCCGTCGCACCGCGCCAGACGACGAACACCGCGGCCGGTTCCGGGCCGCGACGAGACGGGAAGACCGGCGGCTGGCCGGGCCACCGGTGTCGGAAGCCGGAAGGGGACCGGATTTGCCGGTCCGTTGAAGAAGAACCGGTCGGCCAGGTGGGCCGGCCGGAAGGGGAAAACCGGCGGAATTTAATTCCCCCGGTCAACTCAAATGCCCCCCCATTTATGAGGGGGGGGGGGGGCGGTTTCTTTAAGGGGGGTAGGCGGCCCCCCATTTTCCCTCAAAGCAGGCCCCCACGAGGGGGGCCGGTTTTCACAAAAAGGCGCGGCCTCATCCGCGCCGCCAGAGAGGAGGCGGGGGCCTTGCCCCCCGCGCGCTGCACTCGTGCGGCGCCAGGCCGCACCGCCACCGGCCGTGCCGCACCGCCGCGCCGGAACGCGCCGCCGCGCCGGGCCGCGCCGCCGCACCAGACCGCCGCCGGCCGGGCCGGGTCGGACCCAGGTCAGGTCGACCCGGTTCGGGCCGACCCTGGGGGGGGGGGGGGGGGGGGTCGGGCCGGATCGGCCCGGACCCGGACCCCCCGTTTTCGAGACGTTTTCCGTCTTTTAGCCACAACTTGAGCCACGGACCTCCGTTTGACGAACCGTCAGCGGCAATGCGATCCTTGGATCGAGACGGTCGATTCAGTATATTGCACTCAAAGTTTCGGAATACTTTGAGTTCGGCCGGGTTGGTTCGTACACGAAACCAACCGGGCCCTCGGAGCGGAAACGCTCATATCTTGAGCTACGGACGTCCGATTGACATGCCATCAGCTTTTTTGTGTTCCTCTTAGTGAGACAGATCTTTTGGCTTACTCCGTCCGAGGTTTGGACGCAGGTGGAGTACGGTCGGGTTGGTTTTGCCTTAAAAACCAACCGGGCCCCTGGGACGAAAAAGCCAATAACTCTCAGACCGGGCGTCCGATCGACGCGCCGTCTGTTGTGTTGAGTTCCTTTTGACGATACGGAACTTTTGGCATTCCTCGCCCGAGTTTTGGATGTAGATGGATAGTGGCCCGGTTGGATCGCGCCGAAATCCAACCGGGCCCCTGGAACAGAAAAGCTGATATCTTTCTGACAGAACGTCCGTTTGACGAACCGTCAGCGGCGTTGGTGATCGTGTTGAGAAACGGTCCCTATGAGTTTACCCTATGAGAGTTCGGGGTACAGTTGGGATACGGCCGGGTTTGGTTCGCTCACGAAACCAATCGGGCCCCTGGGACGAAAAGGCTAATAACTCACAGAGTGGGCGTCCGATTGACGCTCCGTATGTTGCATTGAGACCCCTATGACGTGGCGGTCCTTTGAGATACTTCTTCGTGGGACTTTGAGATACTTGGAGTATCGACCTGTAGCTTGTGGAGCGGACCCTCCCAGTGACGAGCGTGTGGAGTACGGAGACCGTGTAGCTGGCTGAGACCCGACGACTGCTGATCAAACGACTCGGTGTGTTACAGAGGTGCGCTTGGTTGTAGTGGCACATGGGAGCGCTTGATTTTAGCGGCAGACCCACGAAAGAGGTGCGCTTGGTTGTAGCGGCACATGGGAGCGCTTGGTTGTAGCGGCAGACCCACGACAGAGGTGCGCTTGGTTGTAGCGGCACATGGGTGCGCTTGGTTGTAGAGGCAGACCCACGAAAGAGGTGCGCTTGGTTGTAGCGGCACATGAGAGCGCTTGGTTGTAGCGGAAGACCCACGACAGAGGTGCGCTTGGTTGTAGCGGCACATGGGAGCGCGTTGTAGCGGCACATGGGAGCGATTGGTTGTAGCGGCAGACCCACGAAAGAGGTGCGCTTGGTTGTAGCGGCACATGGGAGCGCTTGGTTGTAGCGGCAGACCCACGAAAGAGGTGCGCTTGGTTGTAGCGGCACATGGGAGCGCTTGGTTTTAGCAGCTGGCCCACAGTACTCGATGGGTGGAGTTCTTCAGCAGTCTTAGGTTAGTGAGCAATATCTCGGAGTCGTGACAGGACCACTGTACACTCCAGAGACGGAGCTCTTCAGCAGTTACGGTTTTGATAATGAAAATCATGGTTTGAGCTGAGACTTTTGACCTTGTGTTTACCTCATGATTGAGATGGGTCACTTGCTAACTTTGGTATATGTATGGGCATATACCCGGGTAGTGGTTATCCCTTGATTTCACAATCCTTGTGTTTCCTCATGATTGAGATGGGTTACTTGATAACTTAGGTATATGTATGGGCATATACCTAAGTAGAGGTTATATATTGATATCTTATTTGTGGTTATCCTTGTTGGTTTAGTGAGACCTTGAGGGTCTCGGGGTCCCTACTGAGTAACGTTATACTCACCCCTGCACGGGCTATGCCCGCACCTCATTGTGTTGGTTGCAGACGACGTGCAGTGCTGACAAAGGCCGAGTGTTCGAGGACTGGACGGTACCTGGAGGTGGAATATAAGAAGAGATGGTACCCGGAGGATGACCTCACGACGAGACGGTACCCAGAGGTGGACGTGACGACGAGGCGGTACCCGGAGGTGGACCACTGGGCGAGACATACTCGGAGCGGACGGCGGGACCTGAGGAGCAGAGGAGCTATCTGTACCCACCCTTCAGGTGGGTTTTCCAGTGGACAGCTCGGCGTAGCAGCTTTACTTTTCAGTTGTTGTTTTCCCTTTCAAGTTGTACTTTACAGTTGGGCTTGTATTTCCGGCCCCTTTTTACTTTCCGCACTTACTGTTGTACTCATTTTTTACTTAATGTTTACTTCTTCCGCTTGTACTCGGTGGTGCTTGTTTTCTTTTATAAAGGCAATTCCTTCCCAGTTATCGGGATTTTACGCCTTTGGTGCTAGTCGCCAGCCCCTGGCCTATGGAAGGCGGGCTTGGGGTAGTCACGGCACGGGCCCCGAGGACGGGTCGTGAGAGCATTTCATAAACGGTATGAGAACTACAATTTCATAGTGATTCCATTTGGACACACTAATGCTCCACCATTTTTTATATACATAATCAATATAGTCTTCAGGGATATCCTTGAAAAAATTATTGAAGCCTTCATAAATTATATCCTTATCTAATAAAAATGAAAGGAGTAGCATGAAGAGTATTTTAATTCTATACTTAAGGACTTAATAAAGAGAATATGTATGAAAATTATAGTAAATAATTGTTTTTGATCGATAATTTTACATTCTAGGGGAATGCTTCCCCAAAACAGAGATATCTATAGATCCTTTAAAAACAATAGAAATTAATGGATGGCTTAGATCAAACTCTATAAAGGAAATAAATAGTTTATATGTATTTTCAGGGTACTATCATTTATTTGCGGGAAACTTATAAGGATATTAAATTCCTCAAATAAGGATAACTCAGATGGTGGTGAAGTTTATATAGAATGATGAATATGAAGGGAAATTTATTGACCTAAAGAAGAGGATAATCACTACACCTATGATAGCATTATCCACCAATGGGGTTGGATTTGTGTTTTACAGGAATGCAGAACAAAAAGGGTTGGGTTATATTCTCATGGTAGATGAAAAAGTTATTGCTTATGCCTCCCCCAAATTTATGTTATACGAGTAGAACTACAAAACATACAATGTAGAATTTGATATAGTAATATTCACATTGACGATTTAGAAACATTATATATACAGAGAGAAGTGTGCTATATATACACGGTCCTTAAAATACTCCAGTATATATTCACATAAAAGTATCTCAATATGAACCAATAGATGTCGTTATAGATGATCAACTATTATGATTTTTTAATATATTACAATATATGGAACGAAAAAAGTGGCAGATTCTCTGTGTAAGAAGGATATTTCAACCCTATCGATGATGAGTATTACATGGGATCCAATATTCCTGGACATGTATAGAATTGAAATGGGAAAAATAATAGAATATTTTTCCTACCTTACTCAAATAACTTTTCAGCAATCCATTACTGAAATTATAGGGGCCCAAAATGATGATGGGGGTGTTATAGATAATGATGAATAATAATCTAGAGTTTAACATTGATGTATATGGATTTATAAAGTTTAACATATCCCATAAAAATTAGGCATGAATAGATAAATTATAGATTATGCGCATAAGTCATACTTTTTTATTAATATAGGAATTACTATGATATATAGAGATATAAAAATACTGTTGGTTGGATAACAAGAAGATAGAGATTGCAGAATTTGTATCATGATGCTTGGTATACCCAACATTCAAGGCTAAATGAAAAAAGTCAAAGGGTATGATGAAACCATTCCCCATACCAATATTTAAATGAAAAAATATAACCTTTAATTTAATTATAGGACTCCCAAGACATCTAAAAGAAACCAAACCTTCTAGGTGGTAGTCGATCACCTTACAAATCCATTATCATTTATTGTTATCAAAGAATTTTTACATAGAGACCAACACACAATGATTTAAATAATGGAAGTGGTAAGACTATATCTATTTTCACTCACTATTGTATCTGATCATGATATGAGGTTTACCTCAAGGATATGGGAAAGCCTTAGAAAATTTTGGATATAGTAATATGTTTTGACACTACTTATCACCCTCGAATGGATGGTAAATAGGGAAAACCAATTCATACTCTATAAGATATTACAAGATCCTATTTAATGGGTTCCCAAGGATATGTTTATCAGCATGTTCCCCTTGTTGACATACCATATAAAAAAAATTTCCATTCTATAATTCAAATGGCATAATATGAGACTCTTTATGGGAATATCTATCATATATCGACATACTTGGATGATGTTGGAGAGAAGAAACTTTCGGGGTGGAATAGTTTATAAGATTTGATAGAGATGGTCCAAACCATTCAATATCATATGAAATCCAAAAAATATTGAAAAAATTATATATAGGGAATCATTGATGATTCCTAGAGTTTGATGTCAGAGATACAATGTTCTTTCATATTTCAATGTGGATGAATGTCATGAGGTTCGGGAATAATGGAAGGGTTAGTCCATAACACATCAACCCCTTAGACAACCTTTATCACATAAAAGTGTTTGCCTATCGAGTATCACTCTCACTAGACATTTCTCATGTAGATGATGTGTTCTAGGTATCCATCTAGAGGAAGTACACATAAGACCCCTTTCATGTTTTGAATCAAAAGATGGTACCATTGGAGAATGATCAATCATATGCGGAGAAGATGACGAAGATGTTAGATCATAGAGAAAAAGTTCTATGAAACAAGAGAACTCACCAAATAAAAGTGTATTGGTGGAACTACAAGTTTGAGTATGTGACAAGGGAACTAGAAGAAGAGATGAAACAAATGTATCCTCATCTATTTAATATATGAAATGAAAATTTTGAGGTGAAATTTTTGAAGGGGGGGGGGGGAGAATGTAATGACCCAATGTAAGAATGAGGTTATTAACTCAAGTATGGATCTTTTAATTTTTAGGTCTAATTATTTATTTTTTAACTAATATAGATTCATATTTAGTTATTCTATGTATCAGGGGTGTATGAGGCTTGTTAGGAGCCTGAAACCTAGTTATTTTGGAAAAATGTTATAGTGCATGGTTTTTTGTAAATCATGCAGGGAGGCCGCATAGTTTGAGAAAAACTTGTGGGTGGCATGATTTTGGATAAATCCTTTCTGCATGACTTTCCTAACCATGCAGACAAACCATGAACATGTTATTTTATGGGTAATTTAACACTTTTCACATAATGAAATAATTATGTCCTCTCCTTCCTCCTAATCAACATTCATGAGAGATAAACTGATTTTAAACTCATTTTGGAGCACTTTGAAGGATGAATGTAGGTATAAAAATTTCTCCTTCATCTAAGATTAAATTGAGATTCCTTTCATCGCATTGGATGCACGATAGTGAGAACTTGAGTCCTTTTTAGTCATTCCTCACCTCTCTTGCTTTCAACCAACTTATTGAGGTGTGGGAATATTTCCATTTTTTATGGTCTACACTATTAGAAGCCGAATAAAAGGCTGATATCATAGGGGGAGAGTTGTTAGACCATATGGAGGGTGATCAATAATTCATCCATAATGTTCAGGGGTTTTGGAATCATTATATTGGGCCAACTGAATTCATCAAGTGTCGTTTATTAAACTCATATGGCATTCTTATATTCATTAGTACCACTTGGTTATGATATTTCTGAATATGTGATAATTTTTTGGTGTTCACTCACTCAAATCCAAACACTCCACATATGGTGAGACGACCTAATTATTATTTTACAGTTTTGACATTGTCGATCCATCATTCTGATATGATTATATTGAATAAAAAAATTATAAACCTCATAATAAATGATTTTTGAATCATAAAATTGTGAATGGAATGTACCATGTTTCTTCCACATCACCCACCTAAGGTAATTTAATTCAATTGATATATTAATGGTAATGGGGAATTTGAATGTATGGGTAGTATGCTAATCGACCATATTAATTGAAATAGAATAATAGGTTGCATGTCCGTAGAACCCTGTACTATGTTGATGGGAGGTAGAGGAGTGGACCTTTACTATTGTATATGAATTAAATACATTTTTTAAATGATTTAATTCTACATGGAATATTAATACTAATGATTGGAATGGCTTGAACCAATTTGGATTTATATATGACTACATTATCTAGTATGAATGTCCTGACTCGAGATCACCTTGGATTCTTATCAGGTAATGCAATGAACATTCGAGAACCCCATTATGATTCATGGATGAGACATTCTTAGGTTAAGACAGACCTAGATTCTGATTTTTGTATGTTATTTGTTTCAAGGAATGACACCATAATATCCCTCATATAACAGTAAAGGATGCCTTGGATTCACTCCTTGGATCCAGCATATGACAAGTAAGTGGTATGGTTAAATCATATATGGCCCTAAACTACGTAGCCCCATTTTACCTTAGTTTATCACCTTGGATTAGGTAGTCATATTAGTGTTGAATGACATATACTATGCTTCATGAATTACACTCTTACCCATTAGCTAGACCCAGTGACTATTGAGTTAGGGACCCATGAGGTCTACGTTGCCTTGGTTATTACCTTGGAGCTTCTTTATTTTATATCATTACTAGTTTTCTTGTTATACATTGGAACCTTTAATATTGTTAATATATGAATTAATTCTAAACTAGTGAAAATAAAATATTTAATTGGTTACATGTTTACACACTATCTGAGGGGTGAAGTGGGTACTTGGGTATTTAGTTTTATTGTCCTGGTTCACTTTATATATGCATGCTTCAACATTGTCATTTTTTATTACACGGGCCAAATGTATAGACACTATTGGTGGTGGATCACTTGAGTTTATTGTACACCATCTCCAGGTGATGTTTGGTAGCTCGGGTAGACTAAATTATTGCAGTTAATAATTAGAGGAAGTATACAGCTTCAAAAACTTGATTGATTACTATTTAGGATAGTTCTTAACAGTGGATGTCCAAGCCAGATCTCAAAATGATTGGGATATTGTTTGGTTTAATTTATTCTTTTTGGGAACATGTTTTCATGCTATCTTTTATCAGTGTTTTCTAGTTTTTATATTGAAATGTAATATCATCAACAATTGTTGAATGTTATTTTAGTTATTTAGTTATTTTTATCCTTGTTAATGTATTACTTTTTTATTATTTCACTGTTGAATTATATGGCTTATGCTACATAGTTATGTTTATATTAATTTACTTTGATATAGTTGGGTAATGAGGTAATAGTCTCACCAGAAACACACCATAGGACTTCGATGCTAGTCGGTAGCCTATGGAATTTGGGGTGATGTGGTTGAGGACATATGGTCCACCCAACTTGGGGCACCAATTATGTGTCATTCGAGTTCCGTATGTCACAAATTTGTATCAAAGGAGGTTCAACTCTTGTTTTACTATTTGGAGACAATAGTCAAGAGATTACGAATGAAATCAGACATGATTATGATCCATTCATTCATCTCACAAACCCATGTATTTGGTAAAATCCAAGTTACCGAAAAGATAAATGTTGATATATTTTTTTCCTATTAATGATGAAATGATTTTACTATGGGGTTATGCATATTCTGTGTGAAGTTGTTAATTATTATTTTTATAATTGAGTATTTCACTTAATCCTTTGACAGATGACATGATGGAAAGTGTAATTTCTACATGCATCATTATAAGATCCTGGAATTATCATGTCACGCTTATTTCAATGCCATATAGGTTCATTTCCCAACTTTTCATTTATTTTTATGCATTTTATTTTTGAGTTTTGTGTTCTTGTATATGTGATTTGGATGCATTTAGGTAGTGAATGAGTGATTTCCTATTTAAATTCAAGAAAAGTTATGTTAACTCATGCATTAGAAGTATTAATTTACCAAGTCAAGCCTTTAATTTTAAATTCCAATGAGTGTCAATCTCAGTGATAAGGAGTTTGGGATATGATTCACTGGGATGTACAACTTATTTTAAATGATATTTGATATAAAAAATGAGAAAATGAAAACTATAAAATTGAGTGGTTTTACATACTTATACCACCTCGTCATGTTTATGAAAGGTAAAGGAGTGAACCTAGTAATTAAATATAAATTCAAATTGATCATATACTTAAGAACTTACACATACCTAGATCTCTAAGTTGGTAGTTGGGGTAGTATTCTTTGGACTGTGAGTTTTCTTACGGTAATCATAATCTAGTGTCTCTATACTTGTTTTTATTTGATTTTTCTATGATGTGTTCATGACATTTGTATACCAATGCCTCCATGAAGTACTCATATCATATGACAAAAGGTTGGAGAGAACTTCCTCCAAACGTGGGGGGCCCTAAGCCGCTGGTCTTACCTCTAGAAGGGAAACATGAGGCATTGCCTGTTATACCTGATTGAGGCACATATTCCCATGTTGGTGATTGTTTCTTATATATGATGCAATCCAGGAATGGTTCTCCAAGAGTTTTACCTATAATGGCTTATCTGACTCGTGATTTCCAGAAGCAGAATCCTCCTACTTTTTTAGGGGATGGTGGTCCACATGCTTCTTGAGTCTTGGATATAGTCCACCCTATAAATCCTTGAGCATATGGAGATGTCTCTAGATATAAGGTTCAAAATGTCTGCAAACATGATTTGGTACTTGAACAAGTGTTGTTGGGATATGATTGTACAGAATGGTCATCATTAGGGTTTGCGATGTGTTGATTTCTAGACAGCCTTCTATGATCTGTTATTTTCTTAGACTTTTAATACTGACAGATCCCAATAGTTCATGCATCATGAGTAGGTTTCTTTTTCAGTTATAGAATATTCAGTTTGTTTCCCAGAGATACAAATTTATTTCACCACTCTTATCCAGTGATGTGATATTATGTGATAGACGTTCTTAGGATAGCCTCTCGTACGCCATCCAGAAACCGTTGAATGTCATTCTCCTACCTACTTTTTTCCAATAGTTAATCCTACACTTATCATTGTGTGTAACTTGAGAAAAAAAAATAGTATTGAGTATTGGGTATCAGTGCCAAGGAATTCTAGTAGTTCTTCCGGTGGTAGGAAACATTCCCTAGAGGTTTCTCTTCAGGTCTTTTACAACCAGAGTGCATGTTTTTATAAAATTATAGTGGTTAATTAGTGTGGATGATGGGGGAACATGAAGCCTCATTGTGATAGAGACCTAGTGGAGTTCCCAGTTTAATTCCATATGAGTCATCTTCGAAATTTCTATAAGATCTTTTCACCGGACTTGAGTAGAAAAGGATCCACACCATATCCACCCTCAAAAATGAGTTCATTTGTACATGGTCAGGTGGGGAGTTGGAATATCACTAGTAGTTATAGCTAAAGGGGAGGTCGAATATATGGTAATCACCAATAGCTCCTGTAGAGTAGTTATGATCATTGTAGTCCATCTGTTGTACATGGTCGTTGATTAGGATAGTTTAATTCACTGTAACTAATACTTGAGGATTAGGATGTAATACCATCTATAGTACAAGGTACTATTCTTATGGCATCTACAGTAGTATCTACATTATTTTATATGGGTTCTTAGAGCTATTTTATATCTGTATCTATCATGGAAAGTATCATACAAGAGATAAAATATTAATGTGGTGTAATGACACTAGATACATAGTTAGGGGTAAAAATAGGGTAATTATGCCAGTGCATGGGCTTTCCCATTGATATAGGTAGTTACCCTTTCTTATGGAAAATTTTAGTTCTAAAAATGAAGGGATTTGATTTCATACATGAGATGTATTTTAATGGTGCACTATCATGATATTGTCGATTTCTATCACTACATGGTATCTTTTAAATCACCATAATGTAGTAGTTATCTACATAAGTGTGTGTGGGATATCCAGGCTAGAAGAGTTAGACCAAAGCATCATGGTCTAGCTGACATGACCTCCCAATTCGAAAATCACTTCATGGAGGACCAATGCTTACATAATTCTAATTTCCTTAATGTAGTGAATCATTTTAGGGATGTCATTTTTGATTATTTTTCTATCTTAACCCTTCATAGGGAGGAAGTGTTCATGATTGAACTTGTTTTTGAAGAACCTCTAGTGTCAATTCCTTCATATATTATGGTTCCAAATGAGCTTTAGGGTCTCAAGAAAAAGTGATAGGATTTAGTTCCAAAGGATTTAATGGGAATTTTATGTCCTCATGGGGTTCTACTATGCTTCTATACATGAAGGAAGATAGAAAATTATATCTTTTCATGGATTAATGAAGGTTGATCAATCTTAAGGTCAAGGAAATGTACCAACATCCTCCAATAGATGATCTCTTTGACTAACTTCATGGTGAAAATTTCATCTCAATGATTGACCTGAGATCATGTTACTATCTGGTTTGAGTTCGAAAACTAGATATACCTTGTAAAACATTATATGGCATGCATTTTCTATATGGTTAAATTATTATGTTGTTCCGTCATATGAACACCCTTGCTGTTTTCATGGCTCAAATTAATATGGTTTTCCACCCCTATTTGGACTCTTTTGTTGTTTCTTTTGATCAAATATTAGTGTATTATCACCCTTGTAGAGACCATTTCAAGGATATTTAGATCATTATGAGAACACAGATATAGCATCTTAATTATGCCATGTTTTCTTCTTGTCGCATTTGAATCGACAATTATCATAACCTGGGTCATGTAATATCATAATCAAGTGTATCTGTTGAACCTAAAAGGTTAGTGTTGTAGTTTCTTTGCAGAAACCCAAGAACATGTTTAGAAAATAGATTTTCTTGGGACTCAATGGATATTACATGAATTTTTTATATTTATTTTCTCACCATTCTTCACCTCCGACCAGTCATAAAATGATCGGTATCATTTATCTATAGTAAAAAAATGTGAGAAATCCTTTCAAGATATAAAATGGAGGCTGGTATCATCACCTATTCTGATTCTTCTCGAGCCAGGAATAATATATTCCATATTTTGTGACACATCATGCCTCAGACTAGGAGAATTTCTGATGTAGAAGGATAGAGGCATTTCTACGAATCATGGCTGTTGGGGAATCTTGATAGAAACTACCTGACACAAGAACTTGCGCTCATTGAAGTTGTCCATGCATTACATTTCAAGATTAATTATCTATTAGGGGAATTCATTATATTCTAAAAGGTCTTGAATAACCTAAAATATATATTTCCATAGTGTTACTTGAAACTCATACTGTGAGGGGGGTCGAATATCGATTTATTTTATTTCGACCATGCCTATATGAATTGAAAGAGAAATCTTGTCACTGATGTGTTGAGTCAGAAAAACTGTTGAAATGTAAACAAAGATAGTGATTATTGGATGTCAATTTCCCTCTAATATGGGCTTCATATGGAGTTTCATGATTATCAAAAGAATTCTTACCTCTCATCCTTGATTATAACCTCTTCCGTCCTTGAGATGGAGAGGAGTAGACAATTTTTGTATCCTGAAGGCTGAGTTCCCCCTGAGAGTGTATCAGGAGATAACCGACCTCTATATTTGATTGTAGATAAAGATGAAATTTTGTATATTAATGGGAATTTCTAGGTTCCAACAGATATGAGAGATGAATTGATGCCATAGTCCTATGCTTCTCAGTGGGTAGTTCATTCACTATTCTCTAATATGTATTTAGACGTGTGACACCAATATTGGTGTCTTGGGATGAAATTTTATATTGTAAGATTTATGAATATGTATTAAAACTGTTAGAAGTTGAAGGTGGAGAACCAGATACCTATTGTCTTGTTACAACCGATTCGATTACTAGAATAGAAACGCGAAGATGTTACTGTGTACTTTGTAGTTGATTTTCCTAGGTCACCGAGAGGCAGAAACATTCTATAAATTTTCATTGACAAAATGACTAAATTGGATCAATTCATTCCTATGTTGGAGACTTTATCACTCTATTATATGCTAATAATGTATTTCCATGAGATCGTATGACTACATGGGTTCCCACATACTGTCATTTCAGATAGGGATTGTTTATTCACGCCATGATATTGGTAGGGATTGCAGAAGGCTATGGGAATAGAGGTGTTCCTTAGGAAAAATTTTCACCCATAGACTAATAGATAGTTGAAATGGATGATATAGGTTCTAGAGGATATGATCTGATCATGTTTTTTGTGAATACAATGATTCATGGGATAAACATATTCTTCTCATTCATCTCTCCTATAATAATATCATCTAAGTGACAATTCAGATGACCCCTTTTTATGAATTGCATTATAGGCCATGCTGTTCACCCCTGTGCAGGCTATTTTCAGGTGAGAATGCCCTACTAGGTCCACTACTCATTCTACAGTCCTATGAAAAGGTTTAGCTGATCCGAAACCATAGGACTACTACTCAATCTAGAAAAAAATTGTATACCGATCTCTGTCGATGACCTCTAGAGTTTGAGGCCATGGATCATGTTTTCCTTCGAGTATAGCCCAATCATGATCAGATAAGGTTATAAAAGCAAGGGAAGTTGTCACCTAATTATGTATAACCATTTTAGATTCTAGAGAGAGTCAGGACTATACCCTATCTATTTCTATTATCTCAGAGGTACAGTGCCATGCACAACATCTTTTCACACTTCTCAACTTCTCTAGTATCATGCTAAGATGTATCATGCCTTTGATACCAAGGATGCTGAGTTATATACTGATTCTACCGTTGTAGTGAATCCAGTACGCGTCATTGATCAGAGCACAAAGGATATCTGTCGCCAATATGTCTCCCTACTATGAGTTCTATGGAAGCACGAATGGGTGCCAGATTAGACTTGGGAGATGGAAGGTAATTTAATTTCATTATTTCTAGAGTTATTCTCCATTAGTGTTTCATAAAAATTCTCTGCTGAACTCGATTAAATGTTATTATAAGGGGGGAAGAATATATCAAAACTAGTTCTCACTCTTTTATGGATCCTTTAAATTTTTGGTCTAATTATTAATTTTGGATATAAAATGGATTCCTAATTAGATAGAGAAGGTCTCAGGTGTCTCTGGGGATTGTTCAAATCCAATAACCATTCTTTTTGGGAAAATTTATCACTAACTTGATTTATAGAAAACCAATCGTGGAGTCCACACAGTTCGCAAAAAACATATGGGTGGCATGTTATTTGATAGATCCTTACTGCACATTTGGCACAAGGTTTTCTTAATCATGTAGGTGACCCCTCTTATCTAGGTACTCGTGGATGGTTCTCTCTTGGTTTTTCCAATCGTTCAGACAAATCATGAACATGCAATTTTATGTGTAATTTTTCCCTTTTGTCTTTAATGATCTAATTAAGTCCACTCATACCACTTAATATGATTTCCTATAGGATTATCCAATTTTTTCTCATTTTGTATCTCTTTGAAGGTGTAAGGTTGGTATTGAAGTTTATCCTTCATCTATGATCCAATCGAGCTTTTTTCATCACATTAGATGCACAATGGTAACAACTAGATTACTTTTTAGCCATTATTATCATCTCTTTCCCTAGACCTTATTATCGAGGTGTGGGTATTTTCCCATTTTCAATGATCAACTCCATTATAAGTTGAATTAGAGAATGATATCTATGGAGGATAGTCATATGAACATATAGTGGATGGTCTATAACTCATCCCTCAAGTTTTTTGGTTTTGGAATCATTGTGTGGGGACCACTGATTGAATCATTTGTCGTTTATTGAATTCATATATCATTCTTATATTCATTAGTACCATATAGTTAATCTCATTCTGAATATGGGATTATTTTTTAGTGGTTAATCTCGAAACCCCAAACTCCCCATGTAGGGTGATAGGGAATAATATTCATTTTAGCGTTTTGAAGCATTTGATCCATCATTCAGATCTGCTCGAGCTTGACTACACAAAAATAGAATCCAAATTAAAAATTTGTGTTAAGCCATGAAATGGTGAATGACATGTACCATGTCCCTTCTAATTGACCTTCCTATGGTATTTTCATTAAATTGATAAATTTGTGATAAAGGGGAATTTTTATGTATGCGTAGTATGTAACTCAACTTGATTAAATGAAAAAGAATAATATGTTCCATGTCTGTAGCACCCCGTACAATGTTGATGGAAGCTATCAGAGTGAAACATAATTATTTTATATTCCCTAAATGGATTTATTAATGGGGTTCATGATACTTTACAAATTCATACTAATGAAAGGTAAGGTTTGAACCAATTTGGATTTATACATGAATTCATTATCCAGTAGGAATGGCCGGACATGACCTCACCTTAGATTATTATCAGAAAATACCATTACCTCTAGGTAACCCCATCCTGATTCAATGATGATGCTTGCTTATGTTGAGGCCAACCTAGATCATGATATTTTTCTATTATTGGATGCTAGGTATGATACTGTAGGATCCCTCACATAGAATTAAAGGATTCCTTAGATAAACTCCTTTGATCAAGTAATGAAAAGTAGGTTCCATGGTTAAATCCCATTGGCCCTCTTCAAACATATCCTCATTTTACCTTGGTTGATCAACTTGGATTTGGTAGGCATATTTTTATGGAATTTCATGGACTATGATCCTTGGACAACACTCTTACCCATTAGCTAGACTTAGTTACTACTAATGTAACACCCCATGTGGTCTATGTTTCCTTTTTTATTACCTAGGAACTTATTTATTAAATATTATTACATGGTTCCTTGTTACAAATTGGAACCATCACTATTGTTAACATATGACATAATTATAATGTGGTGATAATAAAATAATAAATTGGTTACATGTTCAGACACTAGAATAGGGATAAACATGTACATGCATATTTATTTAAATTGTACTTCACTACATTATATATGAATTATTTCATGCTTTTATTTTTACATTATAATGGACATATGTTATAAACACCATTGTTGTTGGCCCAATATGACTCATCATACAACCTCTCCCGACACCGTTTGGTTCCCGAGGTAGACTACATTATTGCAGGTAATGATAATGGGAAGAAAACCAATTGATTGATTGATATTTATGATTTATCTTGATAGAAAATGACCGAGTCAGATCTCATGATTCTTGGGATAGTCTTTGGTTTTATTCTATCATTTGTGGAACATGTCATGCCTACAGTCTTATAATTGTGTTATATAGTTTTATAGCAACACAACATATCATCAATTGTTGTTTAATGTCCTTTAATTTATTAATTTATTTTTATCTATGGTAATATATTACATTCATCTGTTTCCACTGTGGAATTATGTTTCTTATTCCACTTACCTATCTTTATATTAATCCTATGTTCTAGACTCAGGTAATGAGGGAACTATCTCCCCAATAACACACCCTAGGTCCCCACTACTAGTTTCCATCCTCTGGAATTTTGGGAGATGCACTTGAGTCCATGTGTCCCACCGAGCTCAGGGAACCTATTAAGTGGAATATGGGTCCAGGATGACACACCCAATGTTTTATAAATTAATTTAATTTTTTAAGAGTAAATTCCTTATTATGTAATGAAATTGCAATGAACACATGCACTAATTTGGGTACGTTGGACCAATATGAGTTATATCCTTTCAGATTTAAAGAATTATTAAGAATCATAGTTATTGATATCATAACCATTAGATAGTGATCATATAGTTATTATATATATTTATAGGGTTAGGATAAAAAACACTGACAACGGAAAAGGAAGATATGACCTCAAAAAATAGGATCATAACCTATAAATCCCGTTTATCATAACTTTTAAGGAAGATGAAATAACTATACTTTAACTATAACCAATACCAAGACAATATTAAACCACTAAATCACGATAAAATCTATTTATATCATAATATCTAAATTATTGATATAATGACCCAAACAGTGATCACCGAACCACCCTAATAATGTGTTACAATCGATCACCTTACCCTTGGGGAATACATTGGTTTTACAATGTGTTAAGTATTTTGAACTTAACAATATGAATTCATATATTTTTACAATAATGATAATATTTAAACCTTTTTATTATTACTTTATATATGATTTAATAATGATTTTGAAAAAAAGGCATTGATATAATTAACCTTAAATTTATATTTTTGGAAAATATTTTTTTTATGAAAACACTCATGTCGAGGAATTCAATATTTTTTGAAATAAATTTTAAAATATTATTTTCAAATAATATTCATTATATATAAAAGATAATATAATTTTTTAATGTAAACTATAATATTTACAAGGGTCATGAAACATTTTTCATCATAAAAACCATATTTTTCAATAAATGGTGAATTTTTATATAATTATTATATTTTTCTTATTTAGAGAATAATTTTGATAAAATGAATATAATTATTTTTAAATCATAATGTGGAAATTATCCAGTGATGAATTTTTCATAATTTTTCAACACATTAATTTTTAGGTTTAGGGTAAATATAGTATAATTATATGATATCCATTATGACATCATAAAATACCAAATGTGATGTAATAAATATCATAAAAAGTATCCATGAAAATACTATAGATCCTCTTCAAATAATATTTCCTTGAATTTATTTTACAAATTTTATAAACACTTAATGAATCCTCTAAAACCCATATTATATTTCATATATTTAAAATTATTTCTTTATATACACGAGTCACTTCCACATCACCAAGGTTATTATTTTAAAACTTTTGTTTCATATCCTTATAATGCAATTTGTAAAAATCCACTTTATTTTAAACCATGGATGACTCCATCGGATGGTTTGATGTTTTGATTAATTTTTCATATAATTCTAAAACCTAGGTTTATAAATCAATAAAGTATTATCATCTATTTTTAAATAGACACCAACCCACCTCCCATTCCTCTTCACTAAAAACCATTGGATCATGAAGTTACTATTAAATACCTATCCATATCTCCCCAAGGTGTACCAATCCCTTAAGAAGCTCTTCTCAATCATTATAAAGTGCCTTCTTATGTTAAGGGACCATCCCATTCTCTTATTTTTTTCTAGCACCTACTTTATATCAATCATTTTAATTTCCTAGTTTCAGGTTGGGATATGTTTTTTTAAATCATTATTAATTTCATTATGATTCCTATGTGATGATATAACTCTTTAAATATTACTAAATCCTTCCATAACCATATAAGAATATCTTTTATGATGCGAAAATAGTCTTATGATTTTCAATGCCAAACCATTTTATAGTGAATAACCATCCCTATTTGCACTCAATGGTATTCCAATATTTTTAACCATCCTTTATATATGTGGGATTTCCATGTATGTAACTTGTAATCCTTAATGATGTTCTTAAATTTGATTAAAGGTATCATTTTTTATGATCTTAGTGCAAACTTATGCATGTACATGATATGAATGTGACGGGTCAGCTTAAAATTATACATCCCTCCAATGATTTGGTTAATGTTTTTATGTCACAAGACTCAATGTATGTTTTTTGGGAGGTTATCCAAAGAACACTATGTTACGGTGTCTTGGAGGATAACCTTGAATTATGTTTCTGATATCATTTTTATGTTATTGACACATTTTTATGATTCCTTCATGTTATCATCGTATATCATGGTTTAATGATTAGGTTTATGATTCTCACCCCTTATATGTCTCATTTATATGCCTATAGAATAAAATTTATTTATATAATCATGTTATGATTTTATTATCATCTTACTGGTCTTTTTAGTACACCTGTTTCTTATTTAAATCCCTAAGTTATCCTATATTGTTTTATAGAATGAAATAAGTATAAGGTAATGTTTCAATGTTTTTAAATATAGAGGTTGTTCACATGTTTTTTGTTATTATAACATGTACCAAATTACCCAATCTCACTAGGCCTCACACTCTTATGTATTTGTATAAAGTGTGTGCTTATGTAATAAATTATTAATTAACATGAATTAAAAATATGGATTTTCATATTTAGTTATTCCCTCCCATGATTGGGTTCACCAAAAGTACGATTTCAATATACCTTACCCATAGTAAAATTTAATCATTATTTACAATGAAAAAAAATCTATTATATTCAACATAAAAATATTAAAAATGGATGTATATAAATTAGAATAGATAATAAAATATTTATATTCTTTCAAAAAGTTTCCTTCTGTGCATGGGTGAAATAACTAAGCTTTGTTAAAATTCCCTAGAAGTATATATAGATAGAATCACCTAAACACCCAGTTATTGAGAAAACATTATAGAGGTTTAAATCCAAATTTTTTTATCCACTACGAATCGTTAAAATATAGGACATACTATTTTAATAAGTGATCCACTATAAATAAGGTCCCCACTTACTTTTATAGGAAGCTTCAATTTGTTATTCAGGTCACATTTCATACCACATTATAATAGAGGGAACGAAATGTTAAATGTTAGGTGATCTCAAAAAATCCATTAACCTCTACTAGTTACCTCAATAGAAGATTATAGGGTCTTAATTAAATTTCTTCACTTATTTATTGAACATTTTCGACATTCATGACTCCATCAGATGCAATGAACTTCTTATAGACCAATTTACTCCCTGAGGAATGTTTTGTCACTATCTGTATACCGAGTCCACCCGAGTTCGATTAACTGAATAACGATAAATGAAATACCAGTGAATAAAATTCGAGTAATGTGAATCCATACATCCCGTCCCAAAAATATCCCACTATTATACATCTTTTAGGGATCCACTATAGATATCCAACACATTATAAGAAAATACATACTTCATTTTTCGCAGAAGTTTTTCACTATCTTCTTTTTTTCCCCCATGCCCAACCATGGAATGATACTAACTAAAAATTTCTTTATTTATTGTTTTAGTCAAAATATAATTTGGATTTTTGGTTTTAGAATATCATTTGGTGGTTTAAAAACATTTCATATATCATGTTTTAATTGAAGTGGATATTTAGGTCTATGTACTTTTTCATTTAATGAAAAGATGGATTTCGAGCCAAGTAAATTACATTCATATTATCCAAGAATAATATTTCTCTTTTGTGACTTCTTATAATTTCTATTAGAAATTTATTTAACTAAAACAAATCCATCCCATATTCTTGTTATACTATATATTCTTTTTCTTTATTAATTATAGTAATAATAATTTGTAATAGTTAGTTTGAATTGATTGTTTATCCTATATATGTGAATAAAAAACATGTCATTCAAATCAAGGTTTCTGATTCTGTAGATAAGTATGCATCAAAAGAACCTTGTAACCAATCATCTTGCCAAAGAAATTAAGAAAACTCTTCCATTACTTAAAGATATTCCACTTAAAAATTTAATTTTATCACTTGTAGGGTTTGATATAATTGGACTTTCAACTCCCACTACAAAAGCTATATCCATTTGAATGAAATTAATTGAATATATTGAACTTATTATATCTAAAGAAATCAAAACTTTATCTATATACCGGTTCTATTAATAAATTTACAGTGCCTATGCATTGGAAATTTTTTAGTGTCTGGTACATGTGGTAGAGAATGGATTGTATGCATCTACTATGAAATTTTACATGATTTTTTAGATGTAGTATCTATAGGTTAAAACTAAATATTTTCCTTCCATCACTTTAAATCAACAATAACAATATTATTTTGATCTATCAATAACCTTCATTTGAAATATTACAGGAAAACTACACTTTAAATTTAAAATACTTCTTTTATTTGAACCAAATAATAAAATATCATCAATATAAAAAATGATGAAAGTATCATCATTACCTTACTTCTGATAACAAAAGGGATCAATGTTTCACCTTTTGAATCATTATTATAACATAAATTAATTAAAATATTGATTCTAATATCAATTTCCTTAATTCCAACTATATATAATTTTATTCAACTAAAAAACTATGCATTGATTTACTTATTATAGAGAATCCATCCTTTTATTTATGTAAATATCTTATTCTAACTCACCACGATGGAATTCCATCATAGCATCGACCTATTTTAAGTATAGGTCATCCAATTCCACTATCCTTAGAACATGCCAGATAATTGAATGATAGAATAACAATGTGAAAATATATGATAAATGAACTCCTTACTTATATTGAAATCCATTCACAACCAACTGTGCATTGAAATTTTTCATTCCATAAAATCACTCTTTCAATAGGTAAATCCATTTATAATAAAAATATTTTTTCACTCCTGGTATGTTAGTATGTTCCCAAGATCATTTGGAATTTTAAAGGTACATCACTTCATCCATTTTTGAATTCCATATTTCTGATTCATTGAGTCTTTCCACTTCATTAAGGCTTTTGGGTTCCCTTACATTCATTATGAGTAAAATATTTATATCTTACCAAAATATCTGAATAAATCTTCTAATGTTTGTTTCCATTTACAATGGAGTCGAATATTTTGAACAATTTGTTTTTTTATATATTCTATTGAAATGTAGGTTGGTACTCCCATGCATGTTTCACACACTCCATGAAATTTCAAGAGTTTCTTCTACAAGAATCACCTCTAGAATTTTGGTTCATTAAATATTCTCATATGAATTATTTAGAAGAATTATTATTTTATTATTCTTATTTTTTATAATCCCGGAGTAATATAATTTTATTTTCCCCTAAACTAATTTATTTTACATGTATTGGTCCTCCCCATGACCTCTAAATTGACTATAACAACATCACTCTTGATGAATTTTCACCCATCATCATCCCATAGTCAATATAAAAATAATTAATCTCTATAACCATATAGAAATCATATTTTGGATTATTACTTGATATTTTCATAATCCATATAACCATCATGAACATACACCATGCTTCTAAAAACAATGTGATGCATATCTTAGGATTTTTTACCCAACCATAACTTATCTATAAGTTCCTATCCATTTTCATGATGTTAGAATTATATTTATAATGTATGAATATATATTGAGTTTATCCAACCAAATCCACTTAGAAATTCTTGATGGAAACATTATACTTCTAGCCTTCCCAGTCATGGTTTGATTCATCCTCTCATCTATTCAATTAACTTATGGTTCAGATAGGAATATATTTTCCTAATCTATTACATTCATTTAGAAGAAGCTCTAGAAGGATTGTCCAGTGCATTCAACACCATTATATATATGTATAAATTTTTACATTCAACTAAATTCCATTTCAACAATTTACATCCATTTAATAAACACATGAAAACCATAGAAATTAATATTAAGAAAGGGAATTCATACTTTACCTGCATCATAATGATTGAAATTTACAAATTATATAGAACATTTATAAGACTAAATTTGGTCAGGTCCCCAAGCAATTGATTGAAATAGTTTCAACTTTCAATAATTTTTATTTCATTAGTATAATTTTAAATACACCCTTATATATTTCCCTAATACAAATAATCAATTCTTCTAATTCCCCTATGATTAATATTTAATATTCCATTTTTCATTAGAACATTGGTGTTCTTTTAATTGAGGTTATCACTCCGATAATATCATACTTATATATCTTTAGAAGCTAAAAATCCATAAATTTCAATTTCATTTGAATTTATAGCTAGGTAAAAATGTTCATATTTAACTCCCCTATCAACTGACATGGTTTCTCAGTTAATATTTCACACCCAATTGAAAAATTTAGCTCCACGTACATCACTATCATGATATCCAATTCAAATAATATTTCACATAGGCTAATGATGTGTCTCACATTAATCATCTTTACGAATCATCCATTATTTTTTTGGATGTTGATGTATCCTTTTCCAGAAACTTCCCAGGAATCATCATATAATAGATTAACTTTTCTAAACATCCCAAATATATAATTGACTATAAATTTATGATCACTAGTAAAATAAATGTATTCTCTATTGTTATTCAACTAATCCTATACTAAATAATTAATACACAGAATAAATTATTTCTACCTTTTATAGATCAATGGAATTTTATTTTTTGGACGTTGAAGTTGTTTTAATATTTTCCTTGAAAATATTAAAATTATTCTTGATATAAACTTTCTTATCAAAAATAAAATATAGATGAATAATTCTAACTTACTTTCTCTAGTTAGTTTCTATAGACTTTACATCAATGATTCCCTTCAATATACTTGCTTCCATTGTGGCGATCATCCTCATCCATTAGCACTGAGCACACTATCTGAATATACTTGTAATTATCTCCTCTTGAGATCCTTATTCAGGAACAGAATCTTGATATAATCAAATAAAAAATATATTTTTATACTAAAATTACTAAACATAAAAACCATCGTATATTGGATTTATGGAAGTTAATATACTGTAATTATTTATTCTAAATGGATATTTTCCTAAAATCACTTATTTATAATTTCTCCTTTAATAATATAGTATAGTGGTACATAGGGTTGTATCCCGATGAGGTGGAATAATATCTTAAAATTATCACATTAGTTTATTTTGGTTTTGTAAATTCGAAACTAAAAGTGGTATTTTTTGTTATAAAAAATAATATTTATTAAGTTAGAAATAAAAAAAAAAATTAGAAGCAACACTGATAGAAAATTACAGACAAAAGAAATAGAAAATATTCTTTAATTGGAAGCTCCCTTTGTCATTTTTTGAAAAATATTACCATCTATTATTAATCAATATCCCTTCAAATAAAAACAAGTGATCACCTGAAATGAATATAAACCATATCCAAAAACCTTAAATATGATTATTCATCCCCTTATTAATGTGATTCAATTACTGAAATACCACTAAGGAACCAATGATAACTGACCATGTTTTTCTCAAATCTTATACCTCACTTCATTAGTTTAACCAAATGATAGGTCACTATAAATTCATAAGTTGGAAAAAAGTTATGATTAGTTATAATAAAATGATATCAAAATTCAAAAAGAATTTATTCAATCAATAAAACAATTACAAGAATAATTCAATAATATACAATTAAAATCGTAAAAACTCAAAAGGAAAGCCATTCTCATATCTCCAATATCCACAACTACATCCGATTTTCTATATGATCATATCTAGCACACCCCACTCTCTATCCCTCTATCCATATTAAATGGAGGTGGAGACACATATTCCCAATTCATAGGTGAGGATAATTTTTTCCAATATCAGTCCTTTAAAAGATAGTGTGTTCTACTCCAAATTGGACACCAAATCATGATAGTGTGTATACTAGAAATTTATTTTAATATATATTTAATATAGAACTAAATAAGTTTAGATATATTTAGAGAATTTAGAAAATATATCTTCAATATACTATATAAAAAATTTTCTATCCGGATATATTATTAATATTTCTCCACATTCATGAATCCACACACTTCCAATGTCGTCTAATTTATCCATGAAATGTATGGTAAATTTGCACTATCAATACCCAATTAAGTTTTATATATAATTATTAAATTTCAAGTGTATTATTATTGGTTGTGGATCATTTATTGAGGTATTTTCAATTCATATCATTCACTAATGTTTCAAATTTTCATGAATTATTTAGGACCTGTTAAATTAAAATTAATATTAGGCTGAGTTTAGGAAATTGAATACTGATAGACATAGATTCATACTAAAAAAATATTTCAATTTTTACAAGAACAATAAATTTTATTTCTAACATATTAATGTGAAAAAAATTAAAAATCTATAATTAATACATTTTTTTAATTAAGCTCAAAACATACATAGAAAAAATGATACAATTTTGATAAAAATGAAAAACTAGCGACGATTAAATCATTGAAATGCACAAGAAAAATAATGAGAATATCATCTCTTTAAATTCACCACCTCTTAACACTTGGACTCCTAGACAAGTGAACATCAGAATCATATCGAATACAAATTAAAAAGCATACCCATGAGATCCACCAATTTAACACAAATAAACCAAATAAATCATGCCACCCCAGAAAATATTATTTCAAATTTTCCATTGAGTCCATTTAATCTATTTGTAGCTAATTTATTCACCCATAAAACTAAAAAAGAATCCTCAAATTAATTTCCCCTTATCAGACAAGTGTAAACTGTCAATAAGACCTTTCTCCTCCAAACACATGCAAGAGTCACCATAGGATGTATAAATTACAAAATATATACCAAAAATTAGTCAGGGAATTAGATTTATCATGAGTTCTTTTCAGGTTTGTTAAAATGTTGACAGTCGGTATGTTTCATATGTAAAAAATATTGAGGTTTAATAAGGAGGATTGGTTATTTTAGAAGAAGAAAAATGCGTGAATCAGTTTACACTCAAGAATGGGTCTACTTACCCAATATGGAAATAAATAACCTCTAAAAACATTAAATTATTATGTGATATTATATACCACTCATTATATCCACACCAATATAAATTTTAATCAATCTTCCCTTACTTTTTGATAATGTTTTCTACTAATGTTTAGATATGAAATTCCACTCAAATTTGTCATAGTTATGGGAACATTGAAAAAATTTAACTTTAGAATGTGATGTAACGTTCCCTTACCTTGACATGAAATACTATACTTCATTTCTTATTCAGAATTTTTTTCACCAACTTCAACTCTAGTAGATTCTAAACAAATATATATTTTCACAAAAATTTTAATCATGAACAGTAGAAGAAAAATAATATTTCCTACCCCCAAAACATCTTCTCATCCTTTACTGCTCTTCCCAATGCAGTTCCAAAACATTCAACACATCAAAATTAAGTTCCCCCCCATACATATGTTCAACTATATCATGAAATATTTACATCAAGAGTATGTTGGATATGAAAAATTATCTTGTAATGTGGCTAACATATATTTCATTAATACTTACTAAGGGCTATAAGGAATAAATTTATATTATAGGATTGATTAAAAAAAATTATCTTGAAAAAATGCATTTAATATGAAATAATATTCACAATTATTTTCAATCCAAGTGCCCCAAGATATTATGTTTTTATTGAATAAAATTCAAATTTGGGTGAATAAATCATGATTTGGTTCTCTCAAGAAGCAAGTTTCACACAAAAAATAAGTCAAGAAGGTTTCAGAACCACATAATAACGTGTTTCCAATTATTATACAGTGAATTGTGGCTAGGTATTGAAAGGAACATATATTTTTTTAATTTAGAAAAATATTGAATTTGAAACAAATACATTTCAAAATTGATGTATTCTTAGTTTCATGGGATAATTCGTTAATTTAATTAAATTATTTTCCAAAATTGAAAAAATATTCATTTGAGATCAAAATTTTAAAAAATTAAAACAATTTGAAAGAAAAGAAAAGGATTTTATGGAAAATTAGTAACAAAATAAATGAAAAAATAGAATGAAAAATAGAAATTAAATGCCAAAAAAATCACACAAACCATGTACCTTCCTATATACTTATTTTTTATAATTATATCATTATATAATAGTTTATTTAATATGTGAGAATATTTAAAATTAGAAAATATAAAAATAAGTTGAATGGAAAAAAACCTATATATTCTTATGTAGTAACACCATAGAGTAATCCCAAAAAAATATTGGAATCCTAGAAGAGAAACAAAAAATAAACATTCAATACAATATTGAAAAAAAGAAATCGATAAAGGGAATGTATAATGGTTTTAAATCCTAAGTAATTGATTTATTTATACTCATCAAAATTGGATGTTGATATTAAGTAATCATATCATAAACCAACCTAACTTAAACTTAAAATAAATACCTGATCTTGGTCCATGACATGTCATGAATTTAAATATATATCCCCATGGCCTATAAAACGTTCATGGAAATCATGGAGATACCATTTGGGGAATTTATCTTCTAAAAGAACCAATTAATCATGTGGTTAAAACCATGAACAAGGAATGATATTTCAATAAATTGGTGTGTTGTGACTGAAAGAGGTTGATAGAAACATCAACACATGTCATAAAAAACCTAAAAAAATAAATAGGAAAAACATCGTTGAATATAAAAAAACTAGAAAGATACATTTATGACCATCAGCTAAGAAAAACTAAAAGAATGGGATGGGAGTCTTAGATGGTGATACAAGATACATTTCACCTATATATAAAATATACTAAAAATATTAAAGAGGCTAAAACCCATATCTATGTGACCCATGGTATTAACCCATTTACATTCTATACCCATAAAACTCATTAAGTCTAGCATGAGACCCTATGGCTTGTATGTGGTGTCTTCCCCGTTCCCGCACTTGATGAAATAATTTTTTCATACACATGGGGGGTTTATTCATGGTGTGAGAAGAGATCCCAGTTATATCCCACCATGTATTTCATATCATACATATGTTATAAAAACATAACATGATAGATTGATAATAATAAATTTAAGTAACAATGAGTGTGATAATCAAGAAAATTTACAAGATAAATGCTACCAGGAAAATTTGAAATGTCATAAAAATATTAACAAGATATGTTTTCAAATAATATCATAGGAGGATACCCTACAGTTACTAAGAATATAGAACCTAGAAATTATACATCCCTAACTAGGGTCATGTTCTCAATTATTGAATTGTTTCTAGTATTGCATTGCTGGCCATTGGGGTTCCACTTATATTTCTCTTATATAGGTAGTGTCGAGGCACCACATCAATTATAATTTAACCTAAAAAATTACCCATTTTTTCTGGGATGTTTTTTCAAATACCACATTATTCTTTAACTATGGAATTTCTACAACACTTTTAGATGTAGTTATAATTTTATCCAAAAAAATATATAAATATAATGTATTAAAGAGTAACATTAATCATGTGGGATCCAAGAATTGATTTTAAAATAAAAATATAATATTTAAATAACAAATTAGAAAAAATTATAAAAGAGACAAAAATAATTAGTGAATGTAATAAAGGAAAACATATAATTCAACCTACCAAAATCAAGTCAAAGTGGTAGAAAACGATCACATCAAAAGAAAATATACGTATAATGCAAGAAATAGATCCTTTAGAGGTAATAAATAAATATAAATATCAAAAACCGTTTTCAATAAAATTGATAAATATGAACCCTAGGGCACCGTGTCTTTGAGGAGAATCGAAAACCAAGAAAGAATGATGAATATGCTTAAAGGTGTGGGGGAGAAGAGTTTAATTTCTATTTACCATTTACAAAATGTAGTAAAATGAATATAAACATAGATGAGAGAAATAAATAATTATCCATGTGAAAGTAGATATAGGCTGAGTCGGGTCAGAATAATAGAGTAACGAAATAATTTTGTTCCTCATCCTTATATATGTTTATACGGATGGTCGACCATGGGAGAAATTGTTTTCCTATTGAAATGTATGGAATGTTATGGAATGTTTTATTCATATGATATTGTTGTCTTTGGAATTTTTTTAATTATTATTCCACTGCAATTGTATTAAGCTTGTGAAAGGGTTCTATTGATGCTTCTTCTTTGTATGGTCTTTTCTAGATATTATATATATACAATCCATTATTATTATAACCACCTAAAGTTACAGTACCCCCACTATCCCCTCTCATATTTTTTTTGTTAATATTAAGACAACAATGGCATATGGGGAGGCATTACTAAGGACCAATGGCCAGCATTCCCAAGGAACAATGTAATATGACATCCAGGTAATGGGTATTTAAGGGGTAACAGAGGAGTTTTGATTTTTTTTCAAGATTAATATATAGGATATGGTAGAGTATTGAATAATATGTAGAAAGAACAAGGATCAAAGCTCATGTTCGAGTGCCTGAATCCCCATGTAAGAGAGATATCTCTTGTTTCAGGGGGTGGGGAATTTATGATCAATTACGTGCTATTATAGTTGATTCAACTTCCACGTCCTGTGAAGCTCTATGTTTTCATGGTTATCTATTATGTGGTGTTTTTACCATGACCCAGAATGGAAATAGGTTTTAATTACACATCATGGTTGGCAAAAAGTTAGATATTATGTATCGTTTATTTGGGTTCTTATTGTTAACATGGATTATGCTAAGATGGGTGGGTTTCTTAAATTGTAAAAAAATGAAGTTAACCAGTATTTTCATGCATATCCTCTCTTTTGTGTAAATCTACTCAGCCATCCCAAGCATGTGGTCACAAAAATATTTTTATGTGATTCTATGTTATTACTTATACATGGGATATATGTGCCAAACTCTTGTAAGAGTAGGCTTGGTTGCTGACGGGGGGGGGGGGGGGAGGAGGCTGTGTTTTTTAATGTGTAAAAAATGAGGCTAACAAGTTTTATCCTTTTTAGCCACATGGGTGGGTTTCTACCATACTTCACAAATTGATATATATTATAATTGAAACATGAAAAATATTTTGGAAGGTAGTGGGAAATAAGGTTAGATGATACATAACACCTTTCCCTAATATGTGAATGGTGATGTAGGGGAGTGTAAGGGTGGTGAGATTGTGAAACATATTACAGAATTCCCTTACATTGATATATATATATATATATATATATAATATTATGGATTTTTGACCGTTGTGATTGGTTTTTGATGGGATTCCACCAAGAAGGATTCTATTGGATCATCTTGAGGGCGGTTATATGGATCCACATGAGCATGCCTTGGATAAAGACCCTGAGTTTTGGGATTTTTTCAAGAGGGTTGGGTTGATTGTGATCATTAGGGAAAGGAAGAGGTTAATGACAAGGTATAGGTAAGAAATACATAGGATATAATATATTTTAGGCCATGTCATGATGACAAGCTTATGGAGAGTCTACACTATGTCATACATGTCATTGGTACGGGATTCTCAGGAGCTAATCCATCTGTGATGTACATGAATCATGAGATTATGTCTTAGCACCGACTATTATTTTAAGGTGAAGGTATAAAATAGGTGGAAATGAATTGAATCTAATTGTTCTTGACAAAATTAAACTAGATTAAGGCACCCTCAGGATATAGGGTGATGCTACCTACGTTCATGCTCGTAAGACTGCAAAAGCACTGGTGGGATGTATAAGTACAAGAAAGAAGACATTAAGGACTTGATTAGAATGATTTTGATGTAAAGTTCATTGAGTACATCTTTATAGGGAAACTGAGGCTAGACAAAGCTCATGAGAATATAAATATCCATAAAGGGTAACCTTTTTTCAAAGATTATATGGATAATTTAATTGACTTGTCTCGATTATCACGTGCTAAGGTGGGTGATGAAATTTCCCAGGTGAGATGTTTTAATGATGATTTACGGTATGACACCATGGATTGGGTGGAAATATTTTGGTTGAAATATTTTTTATAGGCGGTGAATGAAGTGCCGATAGTTGAGGTGTACTTGACAGATAGGTTATACAAGCCTTGTGATGATGTCCAGTGATTTTATCAGTGATTATTTAGGAAGTAGGAAGTGGGGCCCTGGGAAGTCTTAATAGGGAAATCAAGCAAGATATTTAGGAAGACCATTGATGAGTGGGTCTCCAGTAGTCTGCTTCTAGTGTGGGTATATATGGAATGTACATATTTAGTGTAAGAGAACTCCAATGGAGTAACTTTCATGTGTCTAGACTGGTAATCTCAAAAGGTCATATAGGAAGCCTCATCATATAGATGGTAGTCAGTGACTAGGGTAGAATTTGAAATGTAAGGTTAGATCAAGAGTGGTACTAAGATATGGAATTAAGGATTTAAGTTCACATATTGGTCATGGAATAGATAGTGGGACCTAGAAGTGGGTTTAGTGGCTAGTAGATGGTGTAGCTCCATAGGGAGGCTAGACCTTAGGTAGTTATTCATTAGAAATGTTGCACATACTCGACCTTCTAGGTATATTATAGGATAGATATCTGACTATAGTTATTGGTGTACAATGATTAAAATGCAAGAATATGTTCCTTTTTTTTTATATTTTCTTTGTTTTGGTGAATGTGGTTCATGGAAGCATTTTCTGAACTTACCAGGATCTCATTAGTATGTTTTAATTAGATATGATGTTATATATATATATGATGTGTGTAGGAGCCATGAATTATTATGGGAATTGATGTGACATAGTTTTTAAATGAGGTGTGTTGGAATGAGGATTTTTCTGGGCATGCATATGTATATTTGATGCAAGAATATTCTTAATCATCAGCTGAGATGTGAGATTTTTGTTCATTTTTTGTGATATGAGATCTTATGGGTTTTAGTTGTGGCCCAGTTACCTTAGGAATTAAATGATTTGTGGGGCATGAGGTGTGTCATATTTTTCATGGGTATTCCTTCAGTTCCTAAAGAGGTGCTGGAGTGATAGTGCATCACGTGGGGAGTTTTGAGTCGTAAAATGAATGGTGGACCATCAAAATGTTTTCACTAGGCCGGGTAGCAACCAAGTTGGAAAATCAGAAGGTGGGGAAAAACATAAGGTATGTTTACATGTGAAATCATTATTTGTGTAGACCAGGTTGATTTTAGTGATATGGGTATCTTCGGTACCATCTCTGGGTAAATCGTGATAGCTCGGGGATAAGGTATGTTATGGTGGGGATATTTAAACATCCTGGGTATTTTAAGGAGTCATTTTCTGGTTAATTTTAATCATTTTATATTTTAGTGTAATTTGAGGGGTTTAGGAAAACACCGGTGGAAGGAAGGGAGGTTTGGGCCATTAAAAATAGAATATCTATAAATACATACCATGTAACGCTTACATGGTGTATAAGTCATTTACATGATGTGAAACATTGTTTGAATTCTAGGGTAGTATACCAAGGAATTAACTATTTGTAACTGGGTTACTCATCATAAAACCAATAAAATAAGACTAAAAATTAATACAAGTTTAAGTTAGGGGAATTTTTTTAGAGATCATGGGATCGATTATTTTAAAGCATAGAGGTGGAAGTACCCATATCATGACCCTACCCCTATCTTATGTATTGTCCATTATTCTCTGTATTATCTCTGATCCGATCACTATATATCTTGTTGGTTGTGTATTGGTATGAACTTTCATCCTATATATTCTCTTTTATGTTTATCTAACCATATAGAATGAAAAATACTTGTGAGATATTTTCCCTTAATATCATTTAGTTAATCTAAAAAATTGTCTTCTACTGATTTAGATCATGTTAAAGGCCTATATGAGATGAGAATAAACCTATGATTAAGTGTGTTGGTGGTAATTAGTTTTACCCTGGATATTTCAGGTTACTGGGGGTGCATTCTATATACACCATTTGGGTAATCATAGATATTCCCCTAATTAGTTTAATGCATTATTATAAATGGTTTAAATTATTATATTAGATTCCCATCAGAATTTTTTCTCTATTAAAAATGGTAAAGCCAAGCAAGGGGACTGGACTTTCTTGAGTCGTTTAGGTTGACTTTATGATTTAAATTAAATTTAATTGTTTATATTGATGAGAATGGTTCTATGATATTGTGATGGGAAGGGTCCAGGGAATGTAGTGATGTTTATCACCTAGATAGAGAAAACATGGATTGTTAGGTTGAGCTTCGACTGAGATACATGGGTTATGTTGATCATAGGATGAGGTGACAAGGTAATTGAAATTTTTGGGAGATGTAGTCCAGATATGGATGTGGCCCATGTGATATGAGATGGCATTGACCATAATTATTTATTAACGTGGATGCATGGGAATGAGGTTCTAGAAGATGTGGATTTTGTTTTTATTGTTATTTCAACTCATGGTTTGTTTTCCTACACGCTATTAGATTCATGTACACATAGATATGACTCATATGGAGGCAGTGTTGAGTAAATGTTGTTGATAGAGGCCCCAGTAGAATATGTGGCTTAGTTGACAATGTTTACTATCAGACATGTTTTGGGGTAATAACCATAGAAAGGAAAGTGGATGACGATGGACCATCGAGTTACAATTATTAGGTAAGTAGTTGGGGGATGAGGCTCACTGCTACACATTATGGCATTGGGTCAGGGCTTGGGAGAATAGATATTGTCATGACTTTGGACAATTGTTGTTGAGACAAAAATTATTATTATCTGGAGGACATATATCATTATTCCTCGTGATGTCAAGACTCAAGAAGATGCTGATTTTTTTACTTTATGACTATGAAATCAAGCACTTATTGGGGTGTTCTATTTAGACTCCGTTTATATAACAAATGTCATGAGGTTTTCAGGTGACATCGTTATAGGTGAAACCAATGAGTTAACCTAGCATGATTTTTTCAGGGGATGCCTTGGGAATTGAACCATGGATCATCACCACTACTATTATATATTTTTACAATGTTGTTTTATGACATATATATAACAAGGGGAATATATTCAAACATAAAAATAATGGATTAGGCAATTTATCATTTACTTGTGGCTACTGAGCACAAGGGAAGAAGTTTGTTTATATGATGTAAATGTGCTTCTTTTAATTATATGGAAATACCCCTGCATTTATTCTGGATTTATGGTTGGGTCACATTGGAAGTGGACGATAGAGATTTATTATCACATCCTATCAGGCCCTTCTGGATGTGTGTAGAATTTATGCCTTTTATATTAGGCTAGGGACCCAGATCCTGAGATAGACCATAGTTGTCAAGATAGACCATTTTATGGGATGAACAGAAAGTGACCGTGGTGGTTCTTGGATCATATGGGGTTCAATTTTGAGTTTAATTTCGTTTAGAATGATTATACATTTATGTATGGATGACCAGACATGGGTGACCATGGTTTCCTATTGTTTTTTATGACCTGTAATGGCATGTTGTCTACAATTTATATTATTTCATTTGGGTTTATTTAATTATTATTCATCTTATATTTTATTATTATTCCATGGGTTTTTTCTTGTGACTTCTACTGATTATGGTCTTTCTAATGTTGTTATGTATATGAAATTAATATTATCATTACCTAAGGGAATATACTCCACAATGCCCCCTCTTAAAACATCACTAATGGTTTACATATTTTAGAATAAGATGGGGTGCACCTAAGTCCCAATGGTCAACTAGACTAGAGCACCATTTAAAGTAGAGTCTAGGTGAGGGTATCAAAAAAATGATCACAAAATTGGTATCTCTATTTTAGTTTTATTATATAAAACATTTATAAGTGGTTCACCTATTTTTTATATTCAAAAAATGTCTTGTGATATGACTCCCCAAATTGCGGAGTGATACATTGTTTCAAATGTTATGGAAATCTAAATCCTAACAATCATAGAGTATCTCAATATATATTTGACTAGATTTATCGCATGGCCCCTATCATGACCCATCCCATTGGGGCCTGCACCGTGACTCCCCAAGCCTACCTCCAATTGGCCAGGTGATAGTGGCTAGCACAGATTAAGCACAGTACTAACATGGGAGGAATTTCCTAAGAACCTAGACACACACACACATCTCCAATCCCACAAATGATGAAATTTAAAAACCACTATGGAACTAAATGCATCTATACAACTAAAACCAACCAACAGAGTATGATGGAATGTAAAGTGATAAAAGTAAACTGGGCCAGAATACAAGTCCACCAAAACAAGAGTCTCAAAACAACAAAGTCCAACATGTAACACAAAGGGGTACTGGGATTGCTTCTTGTAGCCGTAGAAACACCTCTGGTAGTGAGGAATTTAGAAGGCTCAATCCTATCCTGGTCCGCCATGGACTCTATCAAAAGGCACCTCATCTACACAAGACACGACACATGTGGGCTAAGCCTATTCAGGGGTGAGTATGACAATACTCAGTCGACGACCCCAAAAAACCCAAAGAAATACACAAAGTAAAGGCACAATTACATCTAAACAGTATATGTCTACTGAACATATAATAGTATAACACATTCTAGATATACTCAAAACCCAGACTCGTAGTCCAGAGGCAAGTCACACAACTGCATACCCCTTCTAGGGTTTCAGTCTGAATATCCCATGAAGCACTCGTTCCGGGATAACTCACTCCATGAGTTTGGTAGCTCTGAGGACGTCTGTACAATAAGTAATGTTCATCGGGAAAAGTCACAAGATATTGATACACTCATTACAGGAGAAGACACTCATGAGTGGGAAAGATCATGATATATAGATACACTCTTTTTGGGAGAACACACTTTTGAGTGGGAAAGATCATGATACACAGTTGAGGATCACTACCAGGTCCTTGGGGATTACATGACTCACTCAAGTTCACTTGCTTGGTAGAGGATCAATGCCTAGTGGAGTTGTTCATGTTGTTGCCTGATTCTACCTAGGGTCACGAATGGATAAAGGATCTTGCTCTGGGCCTCTCAAAGGGATTCCTGAATCTATCACACAATGTCCTGCTGAAGGGATCATACTCTTGTAGAAGGAAATGATAACTAACCCCCATGGGAATGAGAAAAAGTGGCACTAACCCAAACAAAACATGTCCAAGATTTGGTGGACAAAAAGATCAAGCCATGTAAATAAATGTACACGGTGTGTAGAAAGGTCACACGTCATGTACTCTAACCCCAGGTACAACCCGTGTACAACAGACCATGTTGCAAGGCTGGTCGTGATAAATGAAACTACAGGACGTGTAAAGAAATTACATTTGGTGTCTATGTATCTGGGGTCCGCCCTTTGTACGCTGACAATGGGCATGTACACAGTCTCAACCCATGTACGCCAACCCGTGTAACTTGTACATGGGGTGACCTGTGCCACTGGCCTCGCCTAGCCATGTGGTGGAGTAAAGAACCATGTACTCCGTCACGTGTCTTTGTATCACTCGAGATACATGTCGAGTCCCACGTAGCCACCTCTGTCATGTTGCATAGATAGTACAAGTCGTGTCGTGAAGACATGATGTTCATCCTATGACCGTTTACTTTACAAAGTACACACCGAGCTTTGGGAAAAGTCCAACATTCCATGTGACATGGGTCACATGTCGTGTAATTCTTATATGACCCCCAAAACCTCAGATGCCGCCACCAGTACTACAAAATGTGTTCTTCAGAAGTACACATCGTGTATTCCACAATTTTCAAGAATCGATGCTTCATGTTGGAGCACCTCCCATGAGGCTTTGAACTCAGTTCTGACAATATAATTGGCACGAAACTCTAGATTCAAGGTTTCCCTGATGTCCATAAGTCCTCTCTATTGTTTTTGGGCTTCCGATCATCCCCCAAAATGAATTTTGTTCCACCCACAAGAAGAATGGTTGAAGAATGATAGTTCCCAAACCATGTCGATTCGCCCGTCTCAATCACTGTCACACCTCTAGTAGGTCGTCGTGATGTGGGATTTCAATTTTGGGATTTTTTCATCGCAAAACAGATGACTAATGATCCTTTGTTTCTCTCCTAATGAAGAATGTGAAGAACAGACAAAAAGAAAGGTGGAGGATATCCAAAAAATTGAAATTTGAGGAACAAACCATTGTCGTCGTTCATCATGGAGTTGATCTACACCAATTAGTAGGATCAAAAGGAGAATGATCAAAATAATAATTTAACATGGATTAATACCCCGAGATAAACTTGATAACCACCCCCTACAAGAACACATGAATCTGCGGATCAACTTGTTCATGGTTGATCCGTGTTCATCATTTAAATTAAAAAACATGGAAAACAGAATCAAAATAAAAACCCCTACCTCATGAAGGGATCGATGGCTGACGAAGTGGTCATGCTGTCATCGTCATCAATATCCTTCAACTTTTTCGGTGCACAGATTCGCAAATTTTATTCATCTTCTTTCTTCGCTGAAGGGTTTCTCCAAAGCTCCACAGATTACCTAGAGTTTTCTCTCAATTTTTAATCAACGACCAACATTCAATTTACCCATAAATAAGAGGAATGTGTTCTGCAATTTCATCACGATGTGGTGTTAATGAGCCAGCATTGTTGTTTCAGAGTGACCATGTCATGGCATTAATTATTGAAAATGATGCCCTGTCATTGCACAACAATGGAAGTTTTCAAATAAAATAAAATAAACATTGCAAATTTATTTTATTTTATTTTACTAAAAACATCTGAAAATTAACTTTTTCCCTTGATCCGCTTTTATCGAGGTTAGACCCATTTTTAGGTAAAGTCATCATCCCGAATGCAATGGTGCCCTCAGATTTTTTATCCTAGAATCCTTTTAGAAACTGCCACAACCGCGCACATGTGATGATTCAATTAACATAAAAAAAGTTCAAACCACAATTCCAAGCTCACCGAGCCTCAGAATGATGTGACATATCTTCACCTGGTCTTGTAATAATTCCATATAATTTTTAAAATCAATACAAGGAAAATAAGATACATTATATTCTCCACACCTTATGGCTTTGTGTACCTAAAAATCCAAAACAAGACTACACAAAATGATGGGGGCGCTGGGCATGGATCTGAGCCTTCCACTGCCACGTGCTCTCCTAATGATTCTTGTGTTACCACCGAACACGCACCAAGGGAATTGATCACCCACAAAAAAACCTCTCTTGTCGATCCTCGATCTCCACCGGGTACTCTACAAAGGTCACTCCATCCTCGATGTCCATCTCTCCCCAGTTGATGATGTGTGATGGGTCATGCACATACCTCCTCATCTGCAACACATAGAAGACATCATGTACCTGATGCAACTGTGGCTCTTGATCTAGGCAGTACACCACCTCGCCAACTCTGCACATCATCAAGAATGATCTCATGAACCTCGAAGATAGCTTGATGCCCCAGCCAAATCTATGCAACCCTCATCAGGGTGTGACCTCAAGGAAGACATGGTCCCCCTCCTCGAACTCTAGAGGTCTTCATTGTCTGTCATTATAAGACTTCTACTGGCTCTGTGTAGTCTTCATCCATTCCCGGATGATCTGCATCTTCTCGGTGGTTACTTGTAGTAACTCTAGACCCATGAGTGCTGACTCCCCAGGGTTGTTCTAGAAAAGTGGTTACTGGAAGGGTCTCCCTTATAAAGCCCCAAAAGGTTCCATAACAATGGTAGAGTGGTAGCAGTTATTGTACACAAACTCCACCAGTGGAAGGCGGTCCTCCCAATGGTGACCAAATTCCAAGATACAGGACAAAAACATATCATCCAAAACCTAAATGGTCATCTCCGTCTGACTATCGGTCTAGGGATGGATCACCATGCTCATGCGTAGATGAGTCCCAAAAGTCCCATACAATCCCTTCCACAAAAGGGATGTGAAGAGGGCATCTCAGTCTAAGACTATTTTCGAAGGGACTCCATGAATCCGAACTATCTCTTTCATGTAGAGGCGTCTAAAGCTCTATATGGAACTCAACTCCATGATATCTAGGCAGTGGGATGACTTGGTGAGTCATTAAATGAACACCCATATGGATTCATTCCCATTGGACATCCGTGGTATTCCTGTCATGAAGTCCATAAATATTCCATCCCACTTCCACATTGTAACTTCAGGGGGTGATCTAATCCTGCTGGAACATGGTGACCAGCCTTCACCTGCTGGCATGTAAGGCATCGAGAAACGAACTTTGCTACTGCCTTCTTCATGCTTTCCCACCAGAACTTTCATTAGAGATCCTGGTATATATTTTCCACTCATGGATGTACCACTAAGGGGGATGGATGAAACTCCATCAGGAAAACTTCTCGTAATGCCACTGGTAAAACAATGCATCCTCTAAAAAGATGTACATGCTTACCACCTTGAGAATATCCATCAGGAGCCCGTATTGTGGATAACTGAGCACATAAATCCCCATAGTCTACATACCCAAGATGCACCTTTCCAAATTTTTGTAAGAGTGTAGGGGTGACAACCATCAACTGTAGGTAAGCTGCATCCTCTCCACCTAGGAAGGATAAATACAACGTGGATAACTAATCTTTCACCTCACTCAACAGTTGCGAGCTCCACTATCTGCTAAGAGCATCCACCACCTTGATCCCCTTCCTAGGATTATAGATGATCTAGAAATCATAATCCCGGAGGAACTATAGACAATTCCTCTGCCACAGATTCAGATCCTTCTGTGAGAATATGTACTTGGGGATCTTGTTGTCAGAGTGGACGATGAACCGCTCAACCATAAGGTAATGTCACCACATATTCAATGCAAATACTACTGCTTACAACTCAAGGTCATGGGTTTCATAGTTCTGATCATGTGGCCTATGCTGGCAGAAATCATAAGAAATCACTACCTGTCTCAGTATCAGAACACATGCGTCACAGAAAACTACGTACTCAACCCCTCCTCTAGCAATATCAATATTGGGGCACTCATCAAACTCTACCTCAATAGCTCGAAAGCCTGCTGGCACTTCTCCATCCATAGGGAGGATTTCCCCTTCCTTGTCAAGGTTTTAATTGGTGCTGATATTCAGGAGAAATCAGAAATGAATCTCCAGTAATATCCTTCCAACCCAAGGAAGCTTCTCACCTCCATCACACTCTGAGGTGGCTCCCATGTGAGAACTACATCCACCTTGGCTGGGTCCACAGCTACTCCATCTGCTAAGATGATATGTCCCAGAAAGTGGACCTCCTAAATCCAGAACTGGCACTTCAAGAGCTTCCCATAAATTTGGTGCTCTCAGAGTACATCTAGAACCATCTATAGGTGTCTCGCGTGCTCCTCCTCTGACGCCGAGTACACAAAGATGTTACAGATGAAGACCACTACGAACTGGTCCATGTAAGGCTAGAAGATTTTGTTCATTAGTCCCATGAACACTACATGGGAGTTTTTCACATTGAAAGGCATCACAATGTACTCATAGTGACAATAGAGGCATCTAAAATATGTCTTCAGTATATCCTCATCCCGTACCCGTAACTAGTGATAACCTGATCTAAGGTCAACCTTCGAGAACCACTATGCCCCTCTCAGCTGATCAAATAGTTCGTTGATCCTATGTATTGGATACATACTCTTTACTGTCACATAGTTCATGCGCCAATAATCCACACACAACCTCGAACTCCCATCCGCCTTCTTGGAATATTAGATGGGGGCCACCCCGGGTGAGACGATGGATATTAAAAAACCATTACTCTGCAAATCCTCCAATTAAACCTCAGCTCGAAAAGCTCTAGGGACTCCATCTATTAAGATTGTGAGGAAATTGGTGTCGTCTTGGGGTTTAATTCGATACAGATGCCAACTTCTCAGTGGGGAGTTAGTCCTTGAACATCTTCGGGAAAGTCATCCACAGACTCCACCACTACTACTGGGAACTGGGAGGTCATCACATCTACTGCTTTGAGGGTAATGATAGACAATTCAAGAGTGATCAGCTGCACCCTCTTATGAATGATCCCGTTCTGGGCTGCCTGGGTCTCCCTTTCTCTGACAAAAGAAAACCTCATCCCATCACTGCGAACAAACCACACTCTTCACCTAAAACAGTCAATCTGGGTATGGACCAAAGATAACCAATCCATAATGGGAATGAAACCATAAGGCCTCAATGCTACAACCAAGAGGATCCAACCAAAACTCTTGCCTCCAAGGGTAAGATCAAACTACCAAAAAATGTGTGTGATCCCTGAATCTCCTCCTGCATGTGTCTCCAAGTGCAAGGATCGAGTCAACGACTCTTCCAGAATTTCAATGTTTTGCAAAAGACATGTGGCTATGAAGGAACGACTAGAACCCATTTCTATATGAATGGAAGCTAAGGTAAGGAAGACACAGATCAAACCTTGGATCATCCCTGGAGACCCTTGGTCATATTCCTCGATCACATGCAGTTTTCCCCGCCCCAATACCCTAGCTTTCTGAGCATGGGGCGGAACTCCTGGGGGTGGTGGTGGATGTAAGTCGAAGCGTCTTCCACCACATGTAGCTCTACATAATCCTCTTCCATGTCTACCACTTGGCATGTATATCAGATCCACTATGCCACTACCTCGGTGGTCCATCCACTGCTTCCCTGTCAGCAGCTCGACTGGTCGGACAATCCCTAGTGAGATGTCCCCTTCCATCGCACGAGTAACACAACTTCTCCCTAGGATGACTGGATCCCGACTGATAGACCTGGAATATCAACTCCCAGTCTTTGGTACTCCTCTAACGTCTCCCATGTCCCGATCCCTATGTCAAATTTCAGATCCTCGTTGCCGAGGTGTCCAGACCTGTATGCCTGCTGGGGACTGTCGTCGGGTGCCTCTGCTCTACCAAGAAGCTCTCGATTACCAAGGCCAGATCGACCACTCCAGCATAAGACGAAATGAATAGAGGCACGACACCAACTCATATTTCCCATCATAGACATTTCTTGAAGGCCCGAGAATTGAAGTAATGATCTCTGAACATATCCATTGAGTACCAGGCGAGATTGGTGAACCTCGATGTATAGTTATCTTCCATCACACTACACTGTTGGGGATGAGGAAGATCCTCGATGCATAATGATCTCACTGTAACTAGAGAGAACTACTCCATATATAGTTGCTCAAATGGCATCCATGAAAGAGTCTCCTCTTCGTGAGTCTTTGTGGTCAGAATTCACCATCATCCAGCCAAACCCTGAAGAAGGATCACTCCTAGAATCACCATCTGGTCTACTGGTGTCCTCAATAGATAGAAAACTACAATAACCACCTCAAGCAAGTCCTCATCCACCTGAGGGTTGGGATTTCTTTAGAACCCAAGTGGTCTCTATCTCTGGAACTCATGGAGTGCACTAAGTTTGTGACCCTTGTCAGTTGGTACTGCAGGTACCAAATGCCGCTCCACTGGTGTTGGCATAGCAGGTGCACCACCTAGTAGAAATTCTTGGGGAATTGGTCCTTGTATCAAATCCTCTTCACTAAGGGGGTTATCCTCGTTATCATGCTGCTAAATCCTAGAGGGTATGCATCGTAAAGGGATATGAACTAGGAAACCAGATGTACTATGATTATATCTGGATAGGTGACTCAAAGAACGTGGAAAACACAACCCATTTCTATATGATGAATCTCCCATTCTTTTATTTCCCCACGACCAGTGTTTTCATCTACAGAGTCAAAAAGCAGGCTATCAGAGTCCTGGTGTATAGATACGTCTTCCACCCAAAACAACACTGGAGTCTTTGGCCAGAAATCTGACCTTGAAACACTTAACACTGTTGCACCAATCCAGTCTCATAGAATCTTAGTCCTAAGGTAGAACCGACCACCTTTGATACCACTCTTTCATGACCCATATCAGTGGGGCCCACTCTGTGACTCCCCAAGCCTACCTCCAATATGCTAGGGGCTGGTGACTATCACCAATTAGTCATATTAATAACATGGGAGGAATTGCCTAAGAACCTGTACACACACACACATCTCCATGCCCACAAATGCTGAAATGTAAAAACTGCTATGGAACAAAATGCATGTATATAACTAAACCCAACCAACAGAGTATGATGAAAAGAAAAGTCTTGAATATAAACTGGGCCATAATACATGCCCACAAAAATAACAATCTGAAAACTAAAAAGTCCAACTAGTAATACGAAGAGGTATTGGGACTGGTGCTCGTAGATGTAGGAACTCCTCGGCCTGTGAGGAACTCAAAAATCTAGATCATGTCCTAGTGCACCCTGGTCTTTGTCTAAAGGATTCTAGTCTACACAGGACACATAGCATGTGGGAAAATCCCATTCTGGGGTGAGTATAACAATACTTAGTAGAGGACCCAAAAAATGAAAATCAATACACAAAGGAAAGGAAAAATTTTCTTGAAAAAATATATGTCTACTGAAAATATAATAGGAGAACACAATCCAAATATACTCAAAAAATAAACCTATAGTTTAGAGATATGTCACAAAACTGCATACCCCCTCTAGGGATTCAGTGGATCCCACACAACACTCATTATGGGAGAACTCACTCCACGATTCTGCTATCACTGATGTCATTTTTCTGAGAAGTAATGTTCTTCAGGAAAAGTTATGAGATATAGATACACTCATTACTGGAGAACACACTCATGAGTCGGAAAGATCATGAAACACGGATGAGGATCACTGCCATGACCTTGGCAGATACCACAACTCATCCGAATTCACTTTCTAGGTAGTGGATCAACGCTCGGTGGTGTTAGTCAGGTCGATGCCTGACTCTACCTATGACCAAGAATAGATAAAGGTTCTCACTCTGGGCCTCTCAGAGGGATGCCTGACACTATCACAGAAATTGCTACAGAAGGGATCATACTACTATAGAAAGAAGTGATACCTAACCCTTAGGGGAATGAGATAAGGGGGAACTAACCCAAAAAACATGTCCAAGATACGGTGGAAGAAAATTTCAGGCCATGTACAGAAAAGTACAGGGCGCGTAGAGAGGTCACATTCCGTGTCCTCTAACACCTAGTACTGTTGTGTACAATGGCCCATGTCGCAAGGCTGGTCGTGAAAAACTAAACTACACATCATGTAAAATGATAACACGCCGTGTCTATGTATCTGGGGTCCGCCCCATGTACACTGGCCTTGTGCTCGTTCACAGTCTCTACCCATGTATTCCAACCCATTTAACTCATACATTGGGTGAACCATGCCACATGCCTCGCCTAGTTGTGTGGTAGAGTACACAACCGTGTACTACATACCTTTTCTGTGTATCGCCCGAGTTACATGCTAAGTCCCACGTAGCCTCCTCGGCCATGCTCCATAGAGAGTACACGTCGTGTCGCGAAGCCATGTAGTCCATCCCATGTCCGTATACTGTCCAAAATACACGCCGAGCATCGGGGAAAGTACAAAATTCCATGTGACTGGGATCACACATCGTGGGATTCTTATCTGACCTCTGAGAACCTAGTCGCTGACGCCATTACCACACGACATGTTCTTTGTAAGTACACGTCGTGTATTCCGAAATATTTTATAATTGAAGCATCTCACCAGCACGCCCCTCGTGAGGATGAGATCTTCATTATGATGGTCCAATTGCCACAAAAATCCATATTATAGGTCACCCTGACAACTTGAAGTTATCTCCATTGATTTTGGGCCTCCGATCGGCCTCGAAAATGCATTTTGATCCACCTGCACGAAGAACAATCGAAGAACGATTGTTCCCAAACTGTGTTAATTCTTCTACTGCAGTCACCGTCGCACCTCCACTTGGTCGTCACGATGTTGGAAATAAAATTTGGGATTTTTTCATCGCAGAATGGATGTGCAATGATCCTTTGTTCATCACCACATGAAAGACGCAAAGAACACATGAAACAAAAGGGGAGGAAATCCAATAAAATGGAAATTGAGGAAAGAACGTCTTCCATCATTCGTCGCGATGTTGATATTCTCCCATTAGTAGGATCAAAAGGATCAAGATCAGAAAAAATAATTTAACATGGATTAATTCACCTCGATAAAACTGATAAAACCCTCCCACAAGAATGCACAAATCTGAAAATCAACTTGTTCATGGTTGATTTGTGTTCATCATTTATATTATAAAATGTAGAAATGAAAATCGAAATAACAAACCCTACCTTAAAAGGGATCAATCAGTGAAAATGGGGTCATGCTGGCTTCATCATTGAGATACTTCAACTTTGTATGTGTAGCGATTCACAACTTTGATTCTTCGCCGTTCGTCAATGAGAGTTTTCTCGAAATCTCCATGAATTCTCTACAGTATTCTCTCAATTTTCCGTCAACGACCAACATTTGATTAACCAATAAAAAGGGGGAATGTGTTTCGGAATTCCAACATGATATGGTGTTATAGTGCCAACATTTCTATTTTAGAGTGATTAGGGAATGAAATTAATTATTGAAACAACTACCCCATTGTTGCGCTGCAACATATGTTTCCAAATAAAATAAAATTAACATTGCAAATTTATTTTATTTTATTTTTCTAAAATCGTCTAAAATTTAACTTTTTCCCTCGACTTATGCCGGTCAAAGTTAGACTCGTTTGTAGGTAAAATCACTATCATGGACACAACAGTGCCCTCAGATTTTTAATCTAGGTATCCATTTGGAAATTGCCCTCACCGCACACATGTGCCAACTCACTTAACTTAAAACAAGTTCAAACCACTATTCTGGACTCACCAGGCCTCGGAATGATGTGTCGTCTTTGCCCCTGGTCTCAGAATAATTCCATATAATATTTAAAAATAATACATGGAAAATCCGAGACATTACAGGCCCATTGATTGAATCATGAGCTTTTGATTTATCTACAACCACACATCCCCCTATACTCTCTAATTTAACTCATTGCAGTGCACATTCACCACTAGAACATACCTCAAAAGTCAAGAATCAAAAATTTCCTCAAACCTTTTCACCCACATGGTAGTGGAATGGTTTATCACATGCATCATGTTAACATTCCCTTCAATACCCATTATAGCATAAACTAGTTTGTAATTTCACTGGATCACTATTCTCGCCAAATAAATTGAATTATAGTATTTCATGGTTTCTTCATTATATAATTGGTTTTTTTTGAAATATCCAGACACTCCATTATAGATGAATCATCTATGATGTGGCATGATTCATCTCATTTTAGGCGAACTATTTCATCATGTCTTACTAACCATATATAACAACATTCATATAAGATTACCATTTTATTCTAATAAGAATCACCATGAAAAACCCAATGTTATTAATGAGTGAATTCTCTTGAGTAAGATTAATCAAATTCTATTAATAGGACTGTTACATTCTCATATCAGGTAATGTACTTCACCACATGAGATTAAATCTCACCATTGGTGGTGTGATCATCTCCTTCATTCTGCAATTTTACATATAGAATAACAAGTCATATCAGTATCCTATGGATCAACTAATCAAGATGAAATTATCTTTCAAATGTCCTGATATTCTCTAACATAGATAATACCTCTATTCAAGGCATCCAATTTTTATCCAGTTTAATACAAAATCAATTGTTTCTTTAATCACCTTCATGATTTGGAGTAACCATCTCATGATCCTCCATAACCTTCATCCTCAAACATAAACACAATTTTTATATCCATTTTACAAGACATGTGATATATTGAAATTTATTTCAATCAAAAGGACATATTATCAAAAGTATCTATAAGAAAAAACTACTAAATTAACCCATATATGAAGTATGTTAGTATTTCATAAAAACATCATTATAGGTAGAATCCAATGGAAACTATATATAGAGGTTTATTCTCTAAAATAATTGTTTTTGAGTGTTTTTAGAGATATACATCCCTATATGATCATATAATCATACAACCATTAGAAACATACTTGTTCAATATAAGTAGTACCAAGATCAATGTTAGTCTTAATACTCCATGTGATTTTCCATTATTTTAATTGTTTTTTATGAGAAATTCATGGAACATGATCATTGATGTTAGCCATGCAAAATAGGTCCATGATCTCCTTAAAATATATCTTTAATATTTCAATGAAGGAAACCAATTGACTCAAGTAGTTTCATTTACCTTCATTGAAAACCTGGTGTCACATCCCTTGGTCATCCAATTATAGAGGTTAGAATTTCAAATAGTATACTTTCATTGCAGACCCCTCACTTTATCTATATTAAACTCAAAAATATGATGATATTCATTAATCTCCATATTCATTAAAAATAAAAATAAAACATGAACACCTCAATTTTCCAAATAATTTTACTTTGATAAATGTATTGGAAATCTAATGTATTCCAAAACGTCATTTGTGAACGGTGTCATAAAATATTAACATCAATGTCATACACTATTGGAAGAAAAATAAAACAAGAAATAACAATATAAGGCATGAATGGGTATCATCTTGATAACATGGATTGGTTCATATACATGGAATATGCGTTAAAGTAGATAGTTTACATCAAAAGGTTTAATCATCACATGATATTTATTTAGAAACTATGTTGTATACCATTAATTGTTAAGAAACTAATTGTGTAGTAATGGATATATGATCTATACTTATCATAAATTTTTTATGTATTTATTATGTCAAGAAAATTTAAATACATGGAAATGGAAATGGGTGTTTTTTCATAATTATTTTTATTTCAGATGAATTGTATTGTTGGGAATGGTTCGTCAATAGTTATATGGTAAATTAAAATTCCCAGTTACAGGTAGTGTAGGAATCGAATGAAATATGATGGATTATATGTCTCTAATTTTAATTATACTTGTATATGATTTATGATATAGATATATTTATATATTAATCATTTAAAATAAGAAATTATTAGAGTGGATGAAATATGGTTGTGGTATTGATTAAAAATAAGAGTCTATCATATTTATACATTCATTTTTAGCAGTTCCAACACATATGAGAGAAGAGGTGATGTATGATTCCTAATAACATACGTTTATTGCATATCCTCAAGAAACTAAGATATTCCATGCCATTAAAAACCAATTCTATTGTGTGATGATAGTGATATATATTTGAAGGATTTTTTGAGGATGTATTACATGCCAACCCATAAAGTAAAATCCTTACACACCTTCCAATATATTAATATTGATTTTAATTACAATATATAGAAAGGATTATGACATGATCTATTTTGTGACATATATATAAAGGTCGTACATGGATATAAATATTTTATGTTTGATTTTTGTTTAACTGAAAAAATGTTTATCATTTCTAATATATTCGGGAGATATTGTCAGTGGATAAACTAGGTAAGTTTTAAACAAATAATATTTTGAGATGTATCCAAATGCCTATTAAAAATTCTTCTAATAAGAATTAAAAGTTCACTCAAATGTTATTGACATAAATTTAGAATGAATTGAGTATGTTGTTATTATTTTTTACTATATACCATATATAGATGAACATATTGTCTAAACGTTCTAAAAATATACTAGATGATTTCTTGTTGGAATTTAATATGGATATATTCAATATCGTTGTAATCATTTATATTTGGTAGTGTTATCTTATAACAATAATTACTAATATTTTATTTGTATTACACAATTTAATGAGTTTATTTCAATTATTGTAAGCCACTTTAGTGTTGGATGGATATTGGGAGAATTATCATTGAAAATTTTAGTTATTATGAAATAGACAAACAATTATGTTTAGTTTGTCATGAAATTATTTGAAATTTCTGAAGTCATATTGTAATCATATTAAGAACAAATAAATTGATTGTTAGAAATTTTATTAGTGGTATATAATCATTGAAACTATCACCGTGGTTAAGAAATCATAGATTAGGAAAAGGGAACATTTTTCCAATTTTTTGTAATATCCATTGATATTCTATGAAATATTGGGATGGTGAATTATTTTTATAATTTATTTATTTATTTTAGTGAAATGCGTGATATATTTTATGTATCATAGATGAATAATTATTAACCCAGAACTTATATTCTAATAGAATTGATGTTGTTGATTTGGAATCTACTACATAATTTTTTAAATGACTGGTGTATGTCATGGATTAGAATGAGAATAATATTTAGATAAAAACAATACATTCTATTGTTATATTTTGGTATCATAGAGGGGTTTTATAGGAGTCTTGGAAATGTGAACTTAATTAGAGGAGTTGATATACTAGCTGTTCACTAGAAATGATTGGTAATGCTTCTCGGGGAAATGAATCATTATAGTGGGATGTTTATATTGACTCTAAGTTAATCAAGTATGATTTAATTTTTAAACATTTTATCATATATATTTTTATCTTTATTTTTTTAAATATATTTTATGTTTAAATGAAGGAGTATGTGGTTGATGAGGAAGGGGTGGAATTATTATTCTATAATAACCACCATTGAGTAAAAAAAAGATATATAATGATACTAGAGATGAATATTGAATGACTCTTCATGATATACATGAGATAGATAAAACATTGTAGGATTAATGGTTACAAATAATTTCAGATAAATTTTCTAAATTTGTTTAATGAGAAAGGATGAAACTATAAATTAATTATTCATTATAGTGATCATAATTACATGAACGATTCAATCATTAGATAAATCTTTTAATATTTCATTATTTGAAAAAAATGAAGAGTATTCTTTTAGATAATTTTGATTATTTTATTTATTAACTGGAGAATAAATACCTAGATATGTAGTCCATTAATAAATTTACAATAGTCATTATATACTATGATATGTGGAGAGGGATATCCATAAAAAAGGAAAGAAAATATGATAAGGTGATTTCATTCAAACCATCAAAATGTTCGACACATATTGAGCCAAAAAATCTCTTGATGTAGATGACATTTATGAAGGAACTACTATGTATGATGTTGAATTTGTTTCATTATTTTAAAAAGGAATAAATTGAAGAAAAGGTAAATCCCAAAGATAATATAATTCATGTATTTCAATTGTGTAATGATTTTAAAATATTTATGATAATTTACCTGAGAATTAATAGGAAGATGAGGTGGATGGCTAATCTAAAAGTAAATTAATAATAATAAACAAGGGTGATTGAGGTTTCTATAGAGGGAAATTATTTAATGAGTATAAAAAAATTAATATAATAATTAAGATGAAAATTTTCATTAATACATGATTCCATATCTAATGATGAGGAAATTAAATGAGAGAATGATGAATCCAAGGATGATGGTCCTTCCACCTTCATGGTAAAATAAAATAAGAAAAAATATATATAATGTGAAGAAAAAGTGGCTTATGAATATGAAACTATTTATAAGGAGATAAGTGATGAGGATAAAACAAAAGAGACTGACATTAGGATGTAGATTTTGGAATTTTTAGAACAATAAGTTGATTGTTTAATAAAAGAAGAAAAATAACATATGGATTGGTTCATTAAAATATTTTCTTGTCGAATCTACTACCAAAGGAATTTTTGAGATACAATTAGAGTACACATGGAAGTAGGGAGATAACAGTGAAATACTTGGAAATAGGGATAAGTTTTTTATATTAAAATAAAAAATTTGATTTAAAAAAATGTAAAAGTAAAATATATTTAGTTGAAATAGTTTTATGGATATAATTCAATTACTATTACTCACATAAATATTCCAAATTCTACCATGGATATTAGTGAAAGGTAAAAAATAACCTTGAATATTGTTGATACCCATAATAAACCATTATATTATACAATGGTTCCCCAAATAATAACATAATACTATAATGTTTTCATCCAAAACAATGTTATTAATGACAGTAACATACTAAATGTGATTTTTTCACTAAACATGGAGAAAACAACCATTTTTAATTGTAAATTTAGGACAAATAATTTGAAATGTATTTAGGTGTGTATGAAATAGATCCATTTGGGAATATATTGTTAATTATATAATAAAACCTGAATACTGGGCTTAATATACAACCTAGTTAATTTATTTATTCGCTAAAGTTACAACCATAGTGTAGAGGTTTAGACTACATCATAGTCTATCATTAATTTCCTTGTGACTTAGTTCGAGACACTATTTATGGATTATTCATACATAATATCATTTACCTTTTTGATTTTATGCAATAATCAAACAAAATCATCAACAAATAAAATAATATTTTGTTTTTTTCACTATAGGATGGTTATTTTTAGGATTTTATATGAATATCCTAAATATTTTAATATTAAATAGTAATTATATTTATTAAACAATAAATTTTAAGGTGATTGTAAAATTTTAATGTTTGGTGAAATTTATAATCACTATATATCAGAATTTATCGTTCTTTGTGGCCTATATAACTCGGTTGAATCCCCATGCATGTTTGTTTCAATCATAAAAAATCATCAAGGAAAATTCACTCTATATTTGAAATATTTTTACCTATTAACTTAGGCTATAAAATATTTTGTTTTTGAGAATATCCTTCTTTAGTGTTTGGTGATTTATCTAATCCAGATATACCATTAAGGAAATAGTTATTTCAGCTACGTCTTAGTGACCTTGATCAATTAATTTTGAATTACATCATCATTATATATCAGTTGGTGTATGTAATATTATTTTAATTATTCATAAATTATATTTATTCCATATGTATAGCAATATTATAGATTTAATTAGTTTCGATAATTAATAATTCATTTAATTCTACATGATAAACATTTATCTGAATCCAATAAGTAGTATTAATGGAAATCAATCAATATTTGGTTTGATCTTTGTATAAATGAAGAAAAATTTAAAGGAATTTTTTCTCGGTGCCAAAAATATCCTAATCCCCAAAACCCATTTTCAATTATTATAAATAATGATTTATTTTAAAAAATGGACATGTAGGCTCTTAATAATGAAAAAAAATACATTGTTCCCAAAAAATGAGCATCGCATAAATGAAATTAAAAATAGTGCATCATATTTGAGTAAACTACACCATAGTATTGTGATATTAACACATGGAGACATTAAAAATTATTACTTCTATTATATAGTATAAATGGATAATATATATTAAAAATAAAAGTTTCTTCCCAAAATGCTCCCTCTAAATGACATGGCCATGTAAAATGGGAACAGAGAATTCCCTTTTTCATTGTATTACCATAACCCAAAATGAAATCTTAAATATTCACTACACATGGAATTTAATATAAATAAAATGGAATTTTCTATTCCATTTTCAATCTATATTGGTTATAATTTTAAAGAAATTCTTTTCATCCCTATGATAGGGGGATTTAAACTATAGAAAAATATATTGGAAGATATGCTCAATTTTAAATTTAGATTAATGGGTAAATATTTTATAAAATGATCATAAATTCAATATAATTCAAATATAAAAGTTCTTATATGAATTTTTAGTAGATCACAAATGAAAATAAAAAATAATTATATTGAGGTATTATTTGTAAATTTTATTTGAACCCTTCGAAAAGTATATTTTTTTGATATTGTGATCAATGGTTTAAAAAATATCATATGTGAGATATTCGGTTTATGTCATGTTTTTACATAAATATAAAATTATTTATAATAAAACTGATCATAAGTTATCTCATATTATGTAATATAATATTGTTGATATTAATATAATAAAATGATAATATATAATCCCTATATTGGATAAATATAAAATTTTCATTTTTATTCTTTGCTTAAATTATAAATTATTGTTAAATAATTATTTAATTATTAATATTTTTGTCATTTTTTTAAATATGTGAATTGTTATTTTATTTAAGTAATTACCTATATTATTTTTTATAAATAAAAAATTTCTATTAAGAATTGTGTGGCTTTTTTTCTTAAAAAGTTATATTATTTTTTAAAAAAATTAATTAAAAAATCTAAGGATTTATATGTTGGGTGTGACAATGGATTTAGTTTTTATATAAATCATATTTTACTTGTATTATGTTATGATCTTGAATTTAAATTTTGAATATTGTTTATACATAGTATGTATTATAATTTGATGGTATTATAGTACATATTGAGTAATATATTAATTTAATGAGGGACATTGAGTTGTATTTCTCACTAGCTAGGGGGCGTATTCCTTATCCAGAATAGGGGAGGTTAACTATCGATCTCTCTAGGATTAATTTTATAGAGATGTTTTATTTATTATGATCAAGATCATTTGTATGATAAATTTTCATATAGGTTAAGATCACGTAAAAATGTTTAAAATATTTGTGGGGTAGGTGGGTTAATTAGTTAATTATACCTTAAAATCATTTTATATATTATAAATTGATATTTAATTATTTAGTGATTAGATCCCTCATTATATTCCCTTAATATAGACTGTAAATAGATATTTATGTTTAATTAAATAAATGATAATACCATAGTGTTTTAATGAGGGTCTTTTACATAAGGATGACTACATCTTGGACACATAATTGTTATTATCCCATGTGGACATCTTCCTTTGTATTATAACAATAGTAATGAAGAAGGGTATGAATATGTACTCATTAGAAAAAAAATGAATAGTTGAAAATAAATAAAGGACTTATTTTCCCTTCAATAAAGATAATGGGATTATCAGTCTTTGTAGAATAATCACCAGTATTGGCATTAGTCCTTTTGAGAATGTTTAGATTGATTTTATTTTCTAACATGTAGTGGTCAAATGGCTACATTAATGTTCATTATACTACTATAGTAAAATTATATAGGGTGGATTCCACATCTCATAAACATTTATGACACATTATAAATCATAATTCAACTCACTTAATGATTCACATGAAAACATATCTTCATGAATCATTATCATTCATAGATTCTTTTATGGGAATGTGATCAACTATAGTGAATTTTTAAAAATAATTTCTACTTTTTATTCATCATCTTCAGGACATTGGAATCAAAATTTGACATGTTTTTATTCTCTTTGGTACATAAGACAAGTAATAATTTTTTATATAAATTCTTATATCTATTACTTTCTTTTTTTAGGTTGATTTTTTTTGTTACAGTTGAGAACTCACTCTACCTAATCTTTCTTAAACCCAAATAGTATATATATATTTATATATATTATAGTTGATTCATTTTCTTATTTTTATAATTTAAATGTACCTTAAACTATGGAATTATATTCATATATTATTTATATGTTTTTATTTTTAAATAAACAAAAAATAGCTTTAAAACATAATTTGATAGTAAAAGATATATATAAATTATTCTTGAATGCCTTGATAGAGACTCATAGTTTTTCCATCATGAAATTTATGATTTATTAGGATCTTCCTCTAATAAAAAATCCATTTATTCATTTTTCTCATGTGAAATGGATTATCTTCTTCATCATGGTCGTTCATTATAGAACTCTGTTTGAGTGTTCATATTCTTCCTTAACTAGATCTAACTTCATCCCTGTAAATTATCTTATGGGATTGGGAATAACTAATTTTTATTATAGGGTCCTCAAAATTACAACATGTAAGTAAAATAATTAACCATTTTTCTAAAGTATCAAAACTTTGACATTAATTCATTTTCATGTAGATATAATTACCCATATGGATTTTTGTAGATCAAATTTCTTATGGGCACTCTAATGTTCTTTCTTGTTCAAAAATTTACATATGCACTAATTAATTTCCTTATAATTTTTTACTAATTACATCCATGTAGATAAATTATCATATGTGTAATTACTATAGGATATTTTATTTGAAAATATATTAAAATTCATCTTTTTTCTCGCATTGGTCAAGAAAATGTAACGAATATCAATCAAAAGTGGTAATATAATACATACAGTCAGTTGATCAACTATAAGGGAATCAACCACATGTACAATATTTGGATTGAACACATGAATAACTATTATATTAACTACATATATATGATCCTGAATACTATTTTTTTCTAATGGGTTTAAAAGAAAAAATTCACACCTATCCTACATTACATTTCCCCTCACATACTATCATAAAAGTATATTTTCATCAGGATGGAACTATTTGTTTCCTAAATACTGTTGGAATTAATATATATATATATATATATATATATATGCAGACCACCATATATTAGCACAATTATATTCAAAATGATACAATCTAAGTTAATGGATCTTGAAGAATCCTATTGTGGATGTAACTTTACTATTCTCCATATATATAATGGAATAACTTCATGTATTACATATTTGTTATATAAGGGATTATTGTAACTACAATTTCATGTGATTATAAGAAGACCTCAAAATTCTTCCAAGTTACGAATCTCTAATCAAAAATCAATATCTGTATATCAATAGATTGAGGTATCTGTAAATGGTAACTATTTTAATTAAACTACTAATCATGGGGTATTTTACTTCCTTTCAATGTATTTTCCTTTTTATATATTGACACACATTGAAAAAAATTATAACACACCACAAACTTGGCTCAATAATTAAACCTTTCTATTTATTATCAATAGCAACCAGAAACTTCTATGTTCAAATGTTCAACCCTTTTCCATATATTAACATTCTTATACCCCTTAATTTTTTTGACCCCCATATTGATAATAAATAAAAATACTTCCTAATATAGGATGGTATCACATTCTTCTTAAGTGATATTCCATAAACCATTCCACATTAAGTATTCATGGCCCTGATTGGTGTAGAAAATAATAGGGTTTTCATTAAACAATAATGATTTCCACTAATATATTAATAATGATATGTGCTATATCATTTTCTAGTACACATATTCAAGAGCTGATCAATTGTATCATGGATTATGCCATGATATTTATTTTGTGAATGTATTATACAAAAATTTCTAACTTGAATATCATCTATATAATAAACACCCATATTAAACACATTCTAGTATAACTAGAGTGTTTTAATTTAAAATAGTCATATAACACATATTGTTTCATTTTATCATTCTCATTGAATAAAATACATTTATAAACATTAACATTAAAAAAACTTATTGAGAAACAATGAGAGAGAGAATTGGCATTCATACCATGTTATAAGGATAGTTTGTTTAGAATCTTCACGAAATTAATGATTTGTATAAATTTAATAACTAGAAAGAATATTATATTACATACCCTTAATAGTATGATCTCCTTCTACACATCATCAAGAATGATCTCATTATAAAATAATATTTATGAGTCTAGTTGATGATGTAAAACAAAAATTGAAACATTCCATATTTTTGCATCAATTAATATTTACCACATTAAATAATCTTTATGATATCATGTATCTCATTCATTCCAAGACATGGTCCTTTCAGATATATAATATTTATTCTAAATTAAATTATTTTATTAGTTCTACATTTGATAATCAGTTTCAGCATAATTTCCATAAATGGTTATCACCCAAATACAATATTAACAATTTAGGTAAAAGTTGGACCTCCATGTTTATTAATGAGATAGGCTTGATTGAGAATTTACACTCAATAAAATTTACATTTTCAAATTATTTCATTCTCTATATGAAATATTCATGTCTGCATGGGAATTTTGGAAATCATATGTTGTTTTGGACATCGAGGGTTATTTTATTATTTATTTTTGTGAAATATTATTTTATTATAATCCATAATGGCACATGAACCACATGATAAATTATTCATATATTTAAATATTTTTTTATTGTTATGAAATTCATTTTACAAAATCTTTTGAATTATGTCTATCCAACTTGCACCTCTAAAAAAGTACAACCAAACCTATTATGTTTTCATTTGTTAAAATCGTCACAAGAAATTATATTTTTTCATCATGTGAAATATTATTTTCTCATTGTCTCTTTAAAAATTTTGGAATTTCAATTCACTAACTTTATCCTATTCAATTAGATAGATATCAAGAGATTCTTTTGGAATATGCACATTTTTTGGCTTTTCAATAAGAATTCATAGATTTTCTTTCACCATATTAGGAATTTTAATTTTTAATTTTTAAATTGTATTATTATGTTACATATTTTTCCTTTCAATACCCACATTCATTATTCGTGTCAATTCATTTGGGATCATGATGGCTGGTGGCAGTCTTTAGATAATCAATGGATTTTTTTAGAGAAATATCTTTTTTTAAAAGATGAAATAAATTGACTAACTTTTTATTTTTGAGTGATCATACTAATAATCATATTTAGGATTTCAGAAACATAATTAATAAAAAATTACATCAAATTTGAAATATTTCGGCAGGAAGAAAAGGCTCATCAGACTCACCTTATGTCTATAATGAGGTTATGATAATAATGAGGAAGATAATCAGATTCTGCATGGATCCAATGAAAACATGATGATTATTTTCTAATCAGGGAGTTCTCATAAGTCATAATTATTATTTAGAACTTTTTATTAGTTATTGATAATTAAAATAAGGATAAAAATTGTTTCCAATGAAATTGAGGCTAACTGTAATGAAATATTATTCTGGAGGAATGGGAAGTTACATTACCTTCCATTTTAAATTAGTAAATTCTATACTAATATTAATTATATTCAAAGACATAATAAAATCATTATTATATGAAGAAATATATTAAATAATAAAGTTGATGAATTTCATAATTGTTTTTCTCAGTTCATTGGTTTGAGATCCCCGAATGTAGATTTTTTGAAGGATGTGAATGTTGATCAGAGTGTGATCAGAAGAAGATATTAGCTTTCCATTATACCAGTAAGTTAAAAGGAGTAAATCATTAGATAATAATGATTTTGTATCCTAATAAAAAATAAAAATATATTTTGGAAGACAAAGTTTCTAATACTGGTCCATCAGATGATGTATGCCTCCAAGACTTAGAGAAAAAAAATCACATATCATCAAATGCTTTGAATGGAGGAAAAGAATTGGGGAATATTTGTTTTCATTGGGATTTGTTAGAAAAAAAATAATAGAAGAATAAATGTTTTTTTGAAAAATGTGATGAATAAAATCAGAGATAAATCAATAATGTAGTATACTATTTCTATCAAGATGAATTATTTAATATTTTTTAGGGGAAATTTTATTTCCCATAAAAAGTGTTTCATGAGAATGAATATCTGTAATATGATTTCAATTGGTTCAATAGTCATCAAACAAGTGAAGACACCAATTATGAGAGTTATGTAGATACTGATCCATCAGATATCTGCTGAAACCAATAAACATCATCGCATTCAGGATCAACGGTATGAAAAAATGAAGAAAATAAGAATATTTTTAAGTTGATATAAATGTTTTGTCGAGGGTTATCATGAATGGATTTTTTTTCTACTTTTCAATCTTTTAGTCATCAGAAGTATATAACATTTATGAAATTGATTGAATATATTCATGTCTCCATTGTAATTGGAAATCTTGAATTTTGAATAATTTTTAAGTATGTTAAAGAAAACTAGAGTGATGAAATACTACTAACACAATGAGAGAATCAAAATGATGAATCGGAATCAGACTAATGATTTAATAAAAATTATGGAGTGATCTAAATTTATGAGAATATTAGTGAATACCTGAGGGGAGATGGGAATTATTGAATAAGTCAACATTAATTTGAAATACAAGGATAATTTTTTATTTCTAAATTTATGGTCCAGAAGCAATGTTTTTTAGAATCCTACACAAACTATATTTGGGTATCCTATAAAAGGAGGTACTACTTTTTCAATTTGATATAGAAAAAATTTCCATGATAGAAGGAGGAGTGATACATAATTATATTTAAGCCACGTTTCCTAATCACTATTTCATGAAGTTGTTTTCTTAATAGTATAAGAAAGGTGTAGTTAGAAGATCATAAGAAGAGTTTTTAGATTAAATTGGAAATTTAGACTAGTATTTACAGACATTGATAAAATAATTTCATTATTATTTCAGTGGTATTCTTGTATAAATATATAATCTAGCTAAAAATAATTCTAGTGAATCAAACGGAGTATCATTATGAAGTCAAATAAAATAATTCTAGTTTCTAGGTAAGAATGTAATGAATTTTTTTAGGACAAATTTTTGAATATTGATAAGACATCATAGTTACGTGTTTTTTATTAAAAAATATTATAATAAATTATTTTATTATTCTTGAATTATATTCACTTTTATATTGAACATAGTGATACACAAGTGTGATGTACTATCGTAATCATTGTACTGTATACCAAAGTGTTGTTTTCTAGTGTATTTTGAGGTATTAATTTTTTTCAAAACTATACCATGTACATAGATACCTTTCATGATTATATATCCTTGTAAATTCTTGTGTTCATTTGGTGGTTTCATTGCTTTGTTTTTAGTAAAGGTGATAACAATTAATAGGAGGATAATATTTTTTCATAAATAAGGAAACAGAAAACAAAACTATATCACTTATTCAACCCCTCCCCCTATGAGGGATACTTGATAATGACTAGGAAATTACAAGTGGTATAATAGGTGAAGGTTCCATTCATTTATACATTGCATATTTTTTAAATAATTTCATGGGATGTAGAATCTCAATTGTGTGAATAGTAATGCTATTATTTTATTTTATGTTATATACTATAATATCTAAAAATATATAATGATTACAAATATTATATTTATTTGTTATGATTATCTTGAATCTATCAAATGGATTTGCTCTTACTAATGATAAAATTACTCATTTATATATTGATAAGAAGAATATTGATAATGATGCATGTTCTAAGAATTTGTTAATTTCATCACTTTATAAAAGTTTCTTTTAATAGTGAAGGGTGTTTCCTCCACTAAAGGTATCTGTTATATGGTGAAAAACATTTATAAAGACCATTAAAAATAAAATAAGGCAATATCGTAAATCTAGAGGTTGAAGGATTAAGATCCCAAGACAGGTGAATATGAATATTTTGGTGACTTATTTTCTAGGTGGAAAGACTATTTCAACACTATCAGATGTCTTAGTGAAAGGTTAAAAGATTAAATAGTTGTTGAAAATCTCTTAAGACTTATTCATATATATTATTAGGCTACATTATTCTCATTGAAAGGTTGATATCCCGTAAAATTATCTCTAGATGATTTTTATAACACTATAATTACTAATAAAATGAGAATTGAAAAGGATGTGAGTGGAAAAAAATGTTTATAGTGAAATTTCTATCAAGTTAGCTATATATGAAAAGTCATTTAAGATTCTTGTTGAATAATAGGCTTGTGAATTTTATTTTTAAAATGAGGTATTTAAAAATTGAGATGACTTTTTATCCATGTTTTCTATGAATATAAAACTAGGTACGTTATAATTTATTGTAGAAAATACCTTGAAATATTTTGAATGTATATTTATTGGGTACTTTTCATAAATTATACTCGAATAAATGAAGAATAGGATAGTGAGGAAGATGATAGAAGGTATAGAAGAGTATGTAAGAAATAGGGTGATAAGGCCAAATATTAATCCAAAGGGAATGATAAAAAATTCATCAAATCCAAAAGAAGATGTTTTATTTTTAAGTATGAAGAATATAAATTTCATGTAATTGAATTATTGAATGGATGTCCTAGTAAGATTAAAATGTATGAGAATGAAATTAGAATGTTTAAAAGTGAATAGTCTCTAAAAATTATTCTTAATGTTTTTGTGATGATAAAAGAAATCTTATGGAAGTGATTGAAGATTTGAAAAAATATATTAAGAATGAGAAGTTTAATAATAAACAACTGAATGTAATGTTGAACAAAAAATAAGAAGAGTTGGAACTTTTCTAAAAAACATTCTAAAGATAGATAGATGGATAAATTTTTAAATAATTATATCTTTAATGTTTTTGAATTCTCTAGATATGGTTATTCTTTAGGAGGATCAAAAATTAACGTCAAAGGTTGAGAAGAATGTTGAAATTGATTCTAAGAATAAAAATGTTTGGAATGTTATATATGTGCAGAATACCAATAAAGTGGAGAAGTCAGTGGTCTCTAAAAAATCTTATTGTGAACCTGTTTTTAATAATTCTAGCTTCAATAAGTCAGAAAAGAAGACTAAGATGAAAATAATTATTCAGGTAGATAATAGAAAGACTGGTGGTCAATAATGTTCTCTCATGAAAGGCAAGAAGTTTGTTTATAAAAAAGGTCAAGAATCTAAATATAATTAAAATTTTACTATATAATATTATTTCTATAGATAATATTGTTATTAAGGTGGATTTGAAAATAAATCATGTGTTTGTTCAATCAAAAAAAATCACCACAATTCTACAAATTACAGAAGAAAAAATTGAATGGCGAGTCAATCCTCTCAAAAAGATCATGTCTGAGTAGGGTGTTCTTAAGAAACCTGATAATGTTGGTGTAAAAATTGAAAATAGTTTCCAAACTTTTGATACTATATATAAAATAATGGAATATTATGGCCACCTTGAAAATGGTTCTCCTATTTGTTTACCAACATAAAAATATGTGTTTAACAATTCTAAAAAGCTAGAAGTCAAGCAATACAATGGGATAGAAAAGATATCATAGTAGAAAATTCTTCCAAATATACAAAATATAAGGACCATTGATTTTGGATAGTGGGTGTTCTTCTCATATAAAATTAGATTTCAATTTTTTATGGATATGAAATAATTCAAAGAAGGAAGGATAATATTTTGCAAAGATGAATCTCTTATAAATAAGTGTCTCAGATTTGCCATCATCGGGGAAGAAAAGTTACAATAATAGAAATATTTATTTTTTATGGGTTGAAACTCAAAATTATAAATGTTTCAAAATGTTGTAGTTAAATAAATATTTTTTTTATTAAATATGGATTTTTTATGGTAAGTGTGGAAGATGGAAAAATAGCTACCAGATTACAACGTACAAAAGGAAACTCATTCCAAGATTCTATGGCTCAAAACCGTTGTTTCTTAGGAATGGTGGAATAAAATTAGGCGTGACATAAAAGGTTGGGACACATGTGTGATAGATACATGATAAATTTATCAAATAGATAAAATTATAGGGCATTTTTAAAATTTTATGAATAAAAGATTGGAGGATCATGATATGTTAGAAGATAAAGTTTACTAATTCAGTGTATTAGAATGTTGAAATATGTTCAAGGAGACATGGAACTAATATTTTCATATATATGTAAGAAAATGATAAAACAAATTCTATTTTAGTAGTTATTAATTAGTTTCATCGATTTCTTAATTCTCATTACTTTAATTATGATTATAAAACATAAGTAAGATGCTATTAATATGATTAAATGGTTCAGGTGGAAAACAAAGAAGGAATGTGAGTATTTAGGGAATAAGATCATAATGAAAAATAGTTGTGAAAAATACTAATGAATTCTAATGTTTTCTTTAGAATCATCTAATTTATCTTGAGTAAAATAAACCATGATCTCCTCAAAAAATGTTGTCACTGAAAGAAGGAATAAAAGTCTGTTTGAAATGGGAAGAACTATGTTACCCGAACATGTTATTTCAAATTACTTTTAGAGGAAATAAATGAGAACTATTTTTTATATTCAAAGAAATTATTTCTATTGACCTTATTTATATATGAAACCATGTAAAATATTTCATGTAAAAACTTCATAATTGAAACATTTAATATTTTTTTGGAGTCAATGATTCGTAAAAATCAATAGGTGAATCCTCTGAATTTTTGAGAAGAGAGGTAAAGATGAGATATTTCCTGGATATTTTATAGATGGAAGAGTATATATAATTTCTAAAAAAGAGTTATGATGATTTGATGACTCTGTTTATGTGATAATTATTGAAAAAATAAGGAAGAAAAATAGACTCATGAATATAAAGACGATGAACGAGAACAAAGAAAATATGATAAGGATTCTAAAAAAATGAAAAAATATTAATACTTCTCAAGAAGAATAATATTCAGACTCATATATTTATAGCGATGAGGAATAATCTCTAAAATATCATCATAATGTGAGGAACTAATTAAATTATGAAAATATTTTTAGTTATAAATATCAAAGGGTTCAAAAAATAATATTAATTACACACATTTCATTATATTAAAAATTTGATCTGAAAAAAAGTTAATGATGATTTTGAGCATCTGGAATGGGAACATGCTATGAATTAAGAGATGGATAATATTTAAAAGAATGATATGTTGGAACTCACATAGAAACTAGATAACAAAAAATCTATAGTACAAAATCAATTTTCCAAAACAAGATTAAAGAATATGGTGAAGTGATATGGAAAAAAGAATGATTAATGTAAAAAGGATACAAACAGATTGAAGGCATTGAATTTTATGAGAAGTATTCTATGGTGTAATGGGGAGAAATAATCATAATCTTTCATTATATTACTGAACAATAAATTTATCTTTTTAAAAAGAGATTTGAAATCCTAATTTTTTTAAAAGTGATCTTGATGTGGATGTTTACATTAAACAATCACATGGAATTTTTGGTGGGAAGGATAAAAGTTATGTGTAAAGGATAAATAAAGCCTTCTAAGGACAAAATCAAGATCCAATTTATTCATATTCAAAATTGGATTCTTTCATAAGAATTATTAGTTTTAAAGATGTAAGAGTTGATAATAATCTATACATAAAATGAATTCATATGTTTTCACTCATTTTAATTTTTTATGTTGATGAGATTATATTTAATGGGGACGATGAATGACACTGTAATTTTTTTTTAATGAAATGAAATTTTTGATTGAGATGTCTATGTTAGATGAAATAAAATACTCTCATGGGTTACATATATCATAAAAATGAATAAAAAAAATTCTTTTTCCATGAAAATTTTGTTATGCAGTTTCATATGAAGTTCATCCTAGATAATTAAAATCCTATTTACCAACCAATTTTAGTGGGAACCATCTTGAATAATGAGAAATATGTAAAGGAAGTTTATTTGAAAGTGTTTTGGATGTTGAATGAATTTTTTTTCTTTTTGAATGCTTGAAGACCCGATGATATACCCACACACATTTTTCAATTCACATGGGCTACTGTAATATTATATTTAATTTTATCCCAAACCAACCGTTTCTTTTAAGATGTATTATAGTGAATGTTCGGGTTCAATACCATAGGGAATTGAATTAGATATAGATCATAAGACTTCATCCCTATATATAGGAGTCCACATGAGCTTTATGATGTTAGGTAAAAATAAAACTAAGGGATTGTGAATTGGGAATAGAGATTATGAGGGGATCACAATCAATTTATGGGTTTTAGGTAAAATATAATATCTGTCATAACATGGAATAGTTCTAATATATAGACTACGAAGAATGTAGAGGTATCCTACTACCTATTGTCAAACCAAAAAGTTCTACATAAGAGTTGGTTATTACATGGTCTAGAAGTAGTCACTACCTTATAGAATTGTTATTATCTTCTATGGAAGGAATTTTCATAGGATATTGTCCATCTCTTAGGCTACTTTAATCAGTTTAGTGACATTCATATGAACTTACAGTCGTCAGGGGAACTTGAACAAATTTGATATACAATATTTGTTAAACCTAATTAATAATCATTGGATTAAAAATTTTATAATAAAAGTTTCATTAAATTTATATAACATTACTCTTGACCCATAATTTATATAGTTTTTCAACTCATGGTAGAATTGATCAAGAATATGTATATGATTGAAAAAATGATGATTTTATAAATAAAAATAGGGTGTGACCAACTATGGAACCTGAAAATATTGAAAATTATCAATTGATGAACATGAAATAATTAATTATAAATAATATTATAGATTCATTAATAATTAAAAAAAATTAATTTCTTGAAGCATGTACAATAACAATCATAGAAAATGTTTTTTGGTGATTGATGAATAAATCGATGAACATGAGAAGAATGGCACTGTTGACACCTAAAGGGATGAATAAGAAAATTTAAATAAATTCTTGTTTATTGTATTAGATAATAAAATAAATTTAATTGAAGAATATTGAATTTTGGTAGTGGGAGTTGAAGGGAAGTGATATAAAATTGAACGAAACAAATTCTGTCTACTATTCTTCCCATGTTCACCTACTATATATATATGAGGGAAATTACATGAAATGAGATGGGTATTAAATTCATATTGTACCAATAAAATATATTCTATAGGGATTTTGAATATTCACTTATATCATGTGAACGCTTTCTCAGAATTAGAATTTTGACACTTCTCACATTGTGTAACCAGATGTCATGTCAGGAAGATTTCCTCAGCAATATAATTTTGAGATGGAAATGTGATTTGAAGGCTAAGAATTAGGGAATGGTTATACCTTTTCTATAAGGATGTTTCACGTTATGAAATGATGATTCATGTCATGAAACATTTCCCAACAATCTTTATAGTTTGTAGCATGGGGTGAAATTATCCTACATTTCATGTATTGATATTTCATGACGTGTAATGTCCATTTTTTATCCTTTTATGAATATTTTCCTTTCAAACCCAGAAATCCTATTTCCTGCAATAATCCACACATAATCGGTTCCTTATAAAGTAAATATATATAAAATATTTAATAATATGACACCAAGATGTATATATGATTTTATGTTATCAAAATCCCTCAAACATAAACAATTGGTTGCCCTCAAGAAAAGAAATACCTTAACGGGGATTTAAAACAGTAAATAAATTTAAAAAAATCAAACATTCATTATATCCATAAAAATAGAATAATGTGTATGCAGAAAAATGATGTTCCTAAGATGATCCCTAAACCGAACATTAGTCCTTCCTTATATCCTAGTTCATTAATCCAATTCTAAATCCGTTAATCTTTATATCCAATTTATTCCTTTAACTATATACAAATTTTAAATTTACACCCTAATTAATTTTCTCTCATAACATAGGGTGGAATAAATTTTATTTATTATCATACCCTGAGTATATGTTCCTAAATGTTGGATTGCAATGGTTTTTACACATCCACTTTGTAATGAATAAAAGAAAACTAATCATGAGTGATTCACCAATTTGGTTCTAATGGACCCAAGGATGACGTAAGCTAGGTAAATAGTGAAACAAATATCAACAAATAGTGTTGGGTCTGGATTATAACATATGAATTTCATGAAAATTGAAAATAAATAAATACTCAATGGATAATAATGTCCATGATTCCAGTATCTCAAGTTTGATCCATGTATATGTATCAATTGAGAACAATAATGGTATCCTATTGCTTTTTTATTTTAAATATCAATTTCATGAAATTCATGTCTAGGAAGAATCTCACATTCGTATCCTAACCATATGTGATCCATCAGGGGATTTTTCAATCTAAAAATGGTGAATTTTGACCTTCCTCATACATAACCGTAATATTTCTTTATTTTTTATTTGTAAAAGGAAAATGATATATGTGAAATACTACAAATTACCCTTGGATCACAATAAAATTTTTAGAAACGAAAAAATTACATCTTTTTTTTTGTAGAATCATCTCATGGTAGAATCATCCCATGCTGGATGAAATATTCCCCCACACCTGTTCAATGTAAAGTCACTCCTTATAAAAATTGATGGGTAGGTGATGATAATCATATAATAATATATTCATCCAATAAGTTCATTTTTTGAAATTATGGGATTAATGAAATAATGATATAAGGTGGTTCTAATGAAAAATTAGATCAACAAAAATTTCCTCAACCATTTTTAAATTATATTTTTTAACTAATAGGCTCAATAATATCTCAATGAATGTTCTGATAGTATTACATGACCCAGGTGTCACTCATGAAATATAATCATAAATGAATATGAAATTATAGACTCAAAATCCATTTAGGACTGGGATTAAATAGTGAACTATTAATCACTAAGGGTATAGAACCAAGTGATAATTAAATTAATGGTAATTAAAAAACATAATATTATTGAGTTAAATTACTATGCTAAAAAATCATTCTAAAATCCTTAAAAGGGAAAAAAATTACAATAATTTCCTACTCAACAGTTTCTTTTTTTTAAAATTTTTATAATGAGTTTCAATTTTAAATCATGATTCCAAATGAAATACATCTCCAAGAAAAATGATATTATGAATAATTTGTGGTGTATTGAAAGTGAAACTCACATAAAATCCCCCATAGATAGAATGAGATAGTGTCTGCACTATATAAGGAAGTACTATGGGAGGGGTATGGAAGATAAATTTGGATAAATGAACATGGAAATTGGAAAATGAAATCATAAGAAACCAAGAGATCCCTGTAAAAATTTACATTCCATGAGGGAACATAGGAAATTTTGATATGAAATTGGGTTACCTGAAATACCTGTTGTAAATAAAAATAATACACTAGATGAAAAATTAGTCCATATGTTTGAATCATTAGTGAGTAGTAAAAAATCAAGGTGCATAGTATGATGAAAAATGAAACACATTTTACTAAAATTCAGGCATGATTATTCAATAAATATTTAAGGTACTTACTATGAAAAATAAAGACTACAAATGGATGAATAGAAAATAAACAAAACATAAAATATGAGAAAATAGATGAAACATGTTTTTCCTCCAATAATGTGATAACTAATGAAATCATTATCCAGAAGGATGAAACAATCTATCAAACGATTTTTCCAAAAAATCAGTCTCTCATATGTTGGCTACGTATACTCATGGAAATTTACTATAATTATTGAGGACATTATTAATTATTTATCACATTAGGAATATATCAAGCATATATCTTCTGTAAAAGGAAAGGCACATATGATCATGGTAGTTTCTTCTAAGCATTAATGTCATGCGAGAGCTCTAATAGTTGATGCTCGATCACATCTAGGAGTTGAGTCACTCATCATACAATGATAGAAGCTGGAACAGGTGCATCGACAACCAAAGATGAAACATAAGAGCTAGATATGGATACAATAAAATTATAGTAATTTGATAAATAATCCATGTAAAATGTATCAAAAATAGTTTCCCATATGTAGAAAAACTATAATAGTATAAAATGAATGGAAATAGAGACTGACAATAAAATCAACAATACCTGATATATATGAACATAACACAGATGGGTATGGTGGTGAACAAAGATAATCAAACATATTGTGAGCCAACAAATGTGATCATCATAGAATCATCCATGGGTGGTCATTCCGTTAACATGGATGCTCAGACCACATATTAATATAGAGCTCACAGTCATAGGATGAGAGGAAAATTGATGGGAGGTTCTTTTATCACTCACCTAGACAACTGTCTCTACATTTTGATTCCATCCTTCCCCTCACCACCGTCGGTCTGATGGAATACATTGATCATAATTAGTTGTACATGATAAAACTCATGATCATGTACAACCCATTGGAGTTAGACATAGAGTCTTCCTAAGATGTGGGTTTGTAATGATCTAAAGAAGTAGTTGGGGGATGTTAGAGGAGGTGGTAGCCGAGAAAAAGGTGCAACACGACGTGGATTATTTTATGTAGGTGTGTCCTCATGAACAGACCATGATTTGGTAGGTTTAGGGAGCATCGTCTTTGTGAATTCCATCATGGGAGTAGGGTGAAGGTAGGGTCAGTTATTATGATGGGTTCTTCTAGGGGGTTTAGTTTCAGCTGAGAGTGAAGAGGAGATGGGGGTTCTAGTTTCATAGGATTATATAGTGAGGGGAGGGGTTTCAATTTCATGGGAGAAAAACTAAATGGGTGGGGTACATGTGGCTAACAGGGAGGGAAGTGGGGGGTCGGGGCATGAACTAATGTACCATGACCTAAAATTTTAAAAACTGGTTCAAGAAATTAAAAGACTATTAATTAAGATTCATGTCATGTTATTTTGAGTTTTAAAAATATTTTTTTATAAAATGTAAACCTCTTGAAATAGGTTTACATGACATGTAATTGAACATTATTCGTTTTTTTGTTCAAAACCAAATACATTTATTCGGTAATTTTCTATGGATTTCTAGGGATTTTTATAACTTAATATATCATATGGAGACCAATCAAGGTATGAATCCCAGTGAAAACTTCCTTTAATATGTAGATATTGACACTTTGAGGATTAGATGAATTTCTAGATGAGGGGACAAAATTCATACAAGGGTTCATGGTAGATTTTAAATCTATAACCATTAAATTTTAATGTTTGTCCCCAATCCTTCTAAATTTTGTTGGCAACATGGGGTGAAATTGAATGACTATGAAGGGTCCTTACCATCTATATTCCAACATCATAGGGTATAATTTTAATCTGTATTTCAAAAGTATGACCTTATTTCCTATGAAAAAGATTTCTATTTCAATTAATTGATTATACCATTTGATTGTATTTTCATTTTAGATCTTGAAAATTTCATAAGCATCTTTTATGACTTCTTTCAGTTAATCCAATTGCACCATCTAAACTTCTATAGATTTTTGAGAATACACATTAATATTCCTTATTACCTATTATAAGTGACTCACTGATTATACTAGAATATGACAAGGTTTTCCATAAACCAATCCAACAGGTATCATACCCATGGGTGTTTTCAACCTAGTGCAGTACTCCTATAGTGCATCATACAATTTCAGACTCTAGTCACTTCATCTTATGATTATGGTCTTCTCTAGGATTTGGTTGATTTCCTTATCTTAACATTCACATTTCCAATTTCTTTATGGGTTTGTGGGAGTTATTTTTTATACCAGATACCTTATTTTTTCAGTATCCCATTAATAGATTAATTGGTAAAATGTGTTCCCCAGTTACAAATGAATAATCTATGAATAAAAATCTCGAGAACTCATTATTTTCTATGAAATTAATGAAAAATTTATATATGTCACAAGATATAGATTTAACATATACCTATTTTGAGACTTATTCAATAACATCATCAATATAATACTTTCCATTTAAATTTGGAAATGTTTCCATGAAATCAATTTCCCATACATAGAATATTTCAACATCAGTGATTGGGTTTTGGGGTATTCTCTTTATTTTTCTAATTGTGATTGTTTGTTGGAACCTATCACATATTTTAAATAATCCATTAAATCTTGGTGTATTATGGCCGAGAAAATAATAAATTTTAGTATCTTTTATACCATGTGTTCTTGTACATGATGTCCCTTAGTTGGTGACATATGAAAATTGTCTTATAGATCACGGTTTTCATCCTCTATAATGCATTGTTGCAAGAACCCATCAGTGCATTTCTTAATTTGGAGTGGTTTTTCCTTTTAATAGTGTAATGATTCAGCTATATATATTCTTATTTTTTTGTAAGAGAAGTCTTGGTATAAAAATCCAACAGTGAGATAATATTTAATAAGTAAAAAATATGTTTTTAACTATATGCTGAATGTTTTCATCAAGAAAGTCAACTTCATTATTGATTTTATCATCATCCATTATGAGTAGTAGTGGATTTCAGGACAGATGATAAGTGATAAATTTTTTTATACCATTGGAATCCTTAATAACAATGTAAAACTCTTAGAGAATAATGATCTGGCTTATTTGGTTTTTATTGGATTCCTTTTTATTCATTAATTTTCTCCTGGAATTATTATAGGAGTGCCAAATAACCACTGAAAAAACATAATAAGGATGTAAGTTCATAAAATCATACACAAAAACTTATAGATCATTCTCTATATTTTTTTAGTTTACATGGGATGCATTCATCTTTTGACTGGTATTGTAGATAATAAAAAATATGTGAACAAATTGTTTCCCTAAAACAATATCATAAATGATGATGCTGATATCACACATCGATTGAAATTATTTATCCCAATCTGGTGAAATGATTATTGGTGAAACTTTTAGGATTTACATTAAATTATAGAAATCCTTCAAAAACTGTAAGTTGAATTAAAATTGAGTTTTATTTGAAAACATATGTGTCAAATGGAAATCATATTTCTAAAATTCCTCCCTGAATCAGCAATAGATTATTCCAAAGACTAGATAACTCCTTATTTCTCTTACAGTTGATGGATCAGGTAAAACATTGATCACTATTATCATGAAAGGATCAACATCCATGACATTCATGAAAAAATTATGTCTATGGACTATACATCCTTGACCATAAAGTGAAAATTTTCTCATTTTTAAACAAGAAACATTTCTTCATAGTGTTGCATGACAAACATAAGAGTATATATAAGAAACTCAACGTATCATTTGTAAATCAGAACTTTTTCCCTGAATATTTCTGTGAACACCTCCATACTCTCATGGAATATATGTTTCATGAACTTTCAAATGGTTTCCAGTGCTTTTCACATACTGAGTGACATGTGCATGTATGTTAAAGTGAAAAATGGACATATCAATGTTGTCTTAGTGTAATCATCCTAGTAGAATGAAATCTAATTGTATCCTAAATATCATTCCAAGAGACAATATATATATAATGTTTAACTAGAATTTACATCATTTTATAAATAAATGGATAGGTAAAATGATATTTCTAGGTTGCTTCATTTAGATTATGTAGTACAAACATACTATCCATCCAAAAAATGGTGTGAGTTGAGATTAATTCATATTCATCCTTCTTTTAAACTGTTAGACCATCATTAATAGAAACTACAAACTATGGGATCACCCATTAACTATCATATATTGATAATATAATCCCAGAATCAATAAGATTCATCACATCTTTTTTAATAACATCCATCATTGGTGGTGTGAGTTGCCTCTTATGTTGGCGTCTTAGTTTTTCAACTTCATCAAGTAAAAATTTGTGTTTGAATAAATTATGACTGATTCCAATGATATCCGATAGTCTTTGGGGAATTAGTTGATTATGCTTTATCAATACATCAAACAAATTTTCTTCATGATACTATGATTGTTTATAAGTAATTAAAACTAGTAGTGTAGTAGCATTATATAGAATAGAGTACATGAGTGTAATGGGTATGGGATTCAGTTCCAATATTGGTGTTAGTGTAAATGAGGTTATGGAATGTGGGGTTCTATACCATGTAGTAGGTTTTCTGTGATTTTATTACTCAAATTCATATTTTAGATCATCATCAGGGTGTATGTGGTCGCATTATTCTTAAATTTTTATTTATCATACTATATGAAAAGTGAGATAGATCTATTAGAAATTATAAGAATCATATATTTTTTAGATAAATTTTCTAGATATAAGACAAATAGTTCTCGTCGTATTGGGAATTTAATTCTACATTGATTGACATTGATCAACCCATTCATAGTGGAAAGGAATTTCTGACCTAAGATGATTAGATCATCTCTTTCCTCTTCCATTTCCAAAATTTGGACATCCACTGGAATGATGAACATTCCAACATTGACTATAACATCATAATGAATTCATTAGGAATATTTTACTTCTCAGTAGGATAATTGGAGTGCTACTCTAGTTAGTATATGTTCTCTGAGACCTAGCTTGTGGTATACACTAATCTACATGAGGTTGATGCTGGATTGTAAATCGTATTGGGATCTTCTGAATTTACATTTTCATATTGTGCATGGAATTCAAATTCTCTCATGTTTTCTCATTTATTTTGATACTTTCTAATGAATAACATTATAACACTCTTTTTTCAGTGATATTAATCCTATTTCTTCAATCATTTGTTCATTTTAAATGAGTTGTTTGAGAAATGTTTCATTTTTTGGCATTTGTATGATTTCCTAAACAAACATAATGCTGATGTGAAATTGAATTAAAAATGAAGAAAACATCATGTATTCCCCTTCAATTATTCCTTTACTTTATCTTTATTTAAAATGATGTGGTTGTTTCTATGGTGGTCAAGTAACAAAAACTTATTCCTTTTGTTGCTCAGGTGTTTTGGTTTTTAGGGTTTCCTATTTTGGTATATCATCTATAGTTTCATAATCTTATTCATTTAATAATATTGTATTCTTCTTGATTTACTCGTATTTTATTTAATCTCTTCCACACATGTGAATACAATTCATCACTTTCTCAACTCCTTATACACACATCCTTTTCCTCTTGCCTTGGGTATGTCTCTATATTTCTTGGTAGATTACCCAGTAATCATTTAGACAATGTCTTGGTGATCTGACTCACCTGATGCTCAAGGATTCAAAGGGACACCATTTTATCATTCATTTATTTTTCATGGGTGGTCATCCCTTAATATTCCTTTGGAATAAAAGATGAGAGTAGATTATCCATATTAGTTTGAAGAGGTACAAATGGTTGTTTAGGTATTGGCAGAGATGGATTGAATTTTTGTTGTGATATAGGAGGAAAGGGTTTTTGTGGTTCTTGCTATTGTGGTTGGGGAATATTATTCAGAATTGTATATCTTGGAGTTCCTTGATTCCTTAAATATTCCTGACCACTTCTTTGTTGGCAATACCCCTGATTATTCAATTTTGGTTATTATTTTCTGTTCCTCCATTGAAAATATTACTATAGATATTGGAATAGTAGATTTTTCTTATTGTAATTGAATAAATAACAATATTGGTCTAGTTTTCCATCAATACGTTCTTTGATTTCTTGATATATATGAGGGACACCACATATCATTCATGATTGAAATACCCTTATAGAAGTAGGAGGGGGAGGTGGTCAGTATGTTGGTGAATGGATTCATGTTGTTTGGTTAAGGAATCTACTTGTGCTTATAATAAGGTATTCTATTTGACATGGTGGATACCACACCAAGGTGGTCCACGTTAACTCTTCTATATACTTCTTTTATGAGAGACGTCATCTATAAGTTCCCAACCTACCTCATGCATCTTAAAAATCAGTCCTCCATCACCTGTAGCATCAATGACTATGAAATAACCTGGCTAGAGGACTAGATATAATATCTATAGTTGGATCCATATGTCTAGTAAATGGTGCAGGAACTTCCAAGTGAGTTCATTGAAATGATCTCATTATTCGCATGATCATTCTTCGTATTCCTGAGTGAAATTATGTATGTCATTATGCAACTTACAATTGTAGATTGATGTAACATACTGGTATATTAATTTTAGGGTTAAATCATCACACTTTTTGAAGGAATCAGGTACTTGAATTTTGATCAAAACCTCATGTTTTTCATTTCGATAAAATAGAAAGACTCTAAGTCTAATCATGTCAAAAGATACTCTATAGTTGAGAAAGGTATCACAAATTTCCATAAATTTTGAAATGTGTTCATGGGGGTCTTATAATAAAATCCCCTAAAACATTCCCATTTTCTGGACCATGTGAATGAGTCTAGGTTTTATTTCAAAGGTGTTTACATGAATTATAGGGCGAAAGATACATGGAATAGGGCCACAGATTGATGAAAATCCATAATCCATGATGGTGTTTTGTTTAGGTGTTAGCTGATCTCCATGAACTAACAGTTTCATTATTGGAATGTTTGGTTGGTTGGTTCTAGATGGATTGTTTCAGGTGACCCTGTTTCACTAGTAGTGTGTAGAGATATACCTCATTAATTTTGGGTTGAAGGTAAAATTTTCTTGTGTGTCATGGTTTTTGGGTGATTCATGTGGCTAAGAAGCTTGAAATATATCATAAGAAGAACAAGGATGGAGTGGAATCCAATATAAAAGGTATAACAGAAGCAAACAAGAAATGGGTAAGGGGAGAGGTAGTCCTAAGTCATTGTTTTAAGATTCTATATGATAGGGAAAAAATATGACCCTAGAAACAGTGCCATACTTTGAAACGCTTGTACACATCCTTTTAATTCATGTGGGCTACAGTTAGATTAGATTTAATTGTTTCCTAAAGAAACATGTTACTGAGATTTAGAATAGTGATAGTGCTGCTTTAATCCAACGGGGAACTCATGTGGTTTCATTATTTTATTTCTTTGATCCCTATATGTAGAAATACTCATGAGTGTGATCATATTTGGGAAAACTAAAAATAAATACATGTGAATTAGGAATAGAGATAAGGTATGGATGATGGTCAATTATTTTTTTTTAGGTAAAAGATAATCTATATCTATATTTTTTATTATCTTAAGATCTAGTTGGTGAAAAAGAAAAGGTCACTTGGTTACTATGGTCAAAAAAACTTGTTTTACCTAGGAGTCTAACATTCCTTTTCATGTAAGTAATCACATCTTAAGAGAATTAATTTTACTTTATATGGATGAAAACGGAATAGGGTATGGATAATATTATAATCTACTCCAATCTGGTTAGCGTCATTCATCCAATCATCCAGTGGTTAAGATCACCTGAACTAATTGGATAAAAAATTATTTTTAACCTGATTACAATTCTTTGGATTACCAATTTGAGAATTTGAGTTTCCTTAAATTCATATACCGTTATTCTCGACCACAACCGAAGTTGGTTCAGCCTCTCATAGTTGAATTGATCACGAATGGTTAAAATATTGAAATAATATTTATTTTATAAATATTAAGTGTGTTTAAAAATTAATGATCAAGAAAATATTGAATATTATCAATTCACAGATGTTTAATCAAGAATTATCAATAATTATTTGGATTCAATCATAATTATATCTAATTAATTTTATGAAACAAGAACAAGAACAATAATAATAATTGTTCATTGATGATCGATTCTTGAAATGTAAAATGTATGAAGAATTTTGTTAGTGATAAAATATAGTATAAATAAAATCATCAAAATCAATCCAAAGTTCGTGTATTAATGTAAAAAAATGAAAAAAATTACATAAACTCATGTTTGGGTAGAGGGAGTAGAATGGATATGAGATAAGAATAACATAAATGATTTTTCCCTTCTATATTACTTTTCACGTCTATTGCATATATATATATATATATAGATGGTAAATAAATTGAAATTAAACAGGTAATCATGTCATGTAATTCATATCCATGAATTTCTCCACATATTTTGAATATGCATGTATCTTTCAAGAATCTCATATGAGATTTGTATTTTTGAATCTTCGCATGTCGTGTTACTAAATGTCAGATCATGAAGCTTACTTTAGTAGGATCATTTTGAGAGGGAAATGTGATTTGAATGCTCTACGTTGTGGATTGGCGATTCACATCATGTAAAGATGGATCACATCATGTAATAATGATTCACATCATGAAATATTTAACAGCATGCTTCACAACCTACAATATTTGGTGAAATAATAATACACATATTGTAATGATATTTCATGATGTGGAATATAAAATTATTCTCATTTTATACATTTTTTATTTGATTCACTTAAATACTATTTATTTTATTAATCATCACAGTCGAGATTCATTATCAGGTAAATTATTTAAAATCTGTAAAAAAATTACACCAAAATTTATATATGATTTTAGGTTAGAATTCAACATTGTTTTTGGTTTTTTATTATGTGAAATATTTTAGAGTTACATTCAAAATCACATATGTTGGATGGTAAAATAATTCTTAGATATCTCAATGGCACATCAAATTCTTGAATCAGGTATGATAGATTAGATAACATTGACTTGTTTGGGTATTCAGATACTGATTGGACAGGAAATGCTAATAAAAGAAGATCCACATCTGGTGGTGTTTTCATTCTTGAATAAATTTGTGCTACATGGAATATAAAGAAAAAAATTTAGTATATATTAGAATGGATGTAGATGAGTATGTTTCTTCAACTCAAGATAGTACTCAACTTATGTGGTTGAAGAATCAGTTGGAAGATTTAACTATTGAAGTGATGTTAACGTTGTTCAAGATTTGTGATTATCATAGATCCATCAACCATAATATAATTCTAGAAATATATTCTTGTATAAAAATATTGATATAAAATCTAACTCAATCAGAGAGCATGTGGATATGTTTTAATTGAATTTGGAATATATTTCTACATTGAAACAAGTTACTGATAACTTCACAAAACTTTTATCAAAGGAAACATTTTTCTAATCTGAGGTTGAACATTAGTGTCTATCCTTCTTCTCATCAAGGTTGAGTATTGTGTTTATTTACCCTCCCTCATCTTTTCTTTTTATAGTGTTCTCTAGGAGGGGGGATTTTTTCAAAAATCTATACATTATTATGTTTATTTTTTTGGAAGAATGAACATAGGTGGTGTTGTGGGTAAGATGTGATTTCAACATGATAGTGTTTAAATAATTATAAAATTTTGGTTGAGTGGGTGTAATAAGATTTGGTTTATAGGAATTTATTGGGTGATGAAAGATTTGAAAAAAATCAAAGGAAGATTCACGACCCACAACTTTTCAACAACATGTATTTACGGGAAATAATTCTTGTTTCAAAAAATGAGTTAAACTCACATAGGCATATAATTATTCATAAGTAATCCCTAGCTTGAGGTAAATATGTTGAGTGATTTATTAATTTAGGTTTAAAACACAATCCACTGGGGGAGATTATTGGAACCACGTTTGATGGAGAGGATTTTCAGTTGCTGAATGAAGTCATTTTTAAGTTAATTTAGTTTTTTTGTCAATGGAAAAAATAACCTAAGATTTCATTTTTTTATATTGGACTCACAATCAAATTTTTTGTTTTTGGACTCACAATACCATTGAAATTCTAATAGAATGGGATGTTATTTTTTGTAAAGAAAGTCTCATCAGACTCACCTTGTGTATAGAATGAGGTTATGATCATAATGAGGAGGTTAATCACATTCTAAAAGGATCTAAAGTAAATCTCACCATTCTCTAATGATCATGGATTTCACGTATATCGTAAGTAATCCTTAAAAAATTTGATCAAATATTGATAAAGTAGATGAAGATAATATAATCTCCCACTAAAATTGAGGCTGGTTTTAAAGAATATTGTTGCTATAGGAATGGGGAGTTACAATACTATCCCTTTTATGGTAGATGATTATATGGACATTATAATACTATTAAAAGAAAATTTAATTCATTATAAGAAATATTATTGTCAGAAAAGAACGTCGTTGAATTCAATGGTTTTTGTCCTAGTTGATCAGAGTAAGATCACTAATCATAGATTTATTTGATGGCCAAGAATGTTGATCAGAACGTGAGAAGATAAAGATGCTAGTTTTTAGTCAAAAAATAATCAAAAATAAATAAATATTTTGAGAATGAATATGGATAATAATAATTATAAATGGAAGGATTTTTTTGAAGTCAATTATACTGGAGGAAATCTTTCAGATGTTGTGTTCCAGTGAGAATCTGATTCATATTGACACCAATCATCATATTCTATTATGGTTATAAAATAACAATAGGTATATTTTTATTTCATTGAGAGTTGTTTTCACTAGTAAATAATATAAGAATAAAAGTTTTTTGGGAATTTTTTGATGAGTAAAATAAAATATCAATCAAAAATGTAGTCAACCATATTGCTTTAGATGAATTATTGATTGTTTATTAATCTGGGAAAGTTGTGTTCATTAATATGTGGGTCATGTGTGAGAATATATATAAATTGATTACAATTGGGTTAAGAGTCATCATACTGGTGATGACACTAGTTATCAGTGAGAATTAGATATTAATCCATCAATTGTATTCTGACACTAATAAACATCATCGTACAAAGGATCATCAGTTTGAAGAAATGAATAGAAGAGGAAAATGTTCAAGAAGCTATGAAAGTGTTTTCAAGGTGGATCTTGAATTAATTTTTTGGTAGTGATTTTGTGAATCACTATCAATAGAGGTACGTAATGTTCATATAATTGTTTTAATACCTTCATGTTGTCATCATAATGGGAATTAATCTGTACTAATGAATTTTCATGTTGGTCAAGGAAAATCAGAGTAAAAAAATGCTTCTGTTATAATGAAAAAATTAGAATAAGGAATTTGAATATGAATGATGATTTAAAAAAAATTAGATTGAGATGAAGTTCTTAGAGTGATTGAGATGTTTTTTGAGGAGTTTATTAGTGATGAAGAAGTCAAGATTCATCAAAAAATCATAGGGAATTTATGGTTTGGGATTTTTGGTTGAGTGTGAATGTTTTTCATAATCCCACACAAACCATTTATGGGTAACCAATAAATGGTTGAACTACTTTTTCCATTATACCATAGATGTAATATTGAATATAGAATGTGGTTCACTGATGAATTAGGGAGATAATATGTTTTTCATTCATTCTTTCTTGAGCATGATTTTCAGATAGAAAAAGAAAAGATAAAATATATGAATGTAATTTGAGTTTTTAGATTAGACCGAGACATCAAACTATGATTATATAACTTAGACAGAAGAAGTTTATTATTATATTAATTTTTTTATCTCATAGTTATATTATTGGATTTGGAAATTTGACTAGGAATAAGACTAGAAAATTAGATTGGGTACTGTTATTCAGTCTACGAATTATTTTCCTATTTTAGGGTAAGAATGTGAAGAATTGTTTTGAAGAAAGTATTTGTTAAAGTAGAAAACGAGGAACATTAATTTTTTTGACACAAAACATTATTACATCATTTAATTCTAGCGAAAGAACATGAAATTTCATATTAAATATTTTTATATATGTCTATAAGGGATTATTATACTCATTGTATTCGACACAAAATGATATTTTTCTATTTTATTTTTTTGTATTGGAATATTTAAAAACCATACCATGGACTTAGCTACTCTTTTTGAGTATTGGACCTTGAAAATTATTATGTTCCATTGGAAGTGTGATTGATTTGTTTTAAGTGAAAGTGATAACTCTTTAACAATAATTGAAGGTTGTTTCAGAAATAAGGAATATCAAAATAAAAATATTTCAATTATTCACCCCTTTCCCTCTTAGAGATACTTGATCTTGACATGAAAAAAATAAAAAATTTCATGACTTGCACTATTTTTACATAAAATAAACAATTTCTATATTTTGGTAAAATTTCTCATATCGTACTTCAAGGGATTTTGGTGAAATTCGCTATTTTCTCCTTTTTACACAAGGATAGCTCACCATACTTTGCCAATAACTTATTGGGAATGTTTTTTGAATCCCTCCAATGATTCTTTCCAAAGGTAGGCTTTTATATATTTTACATCTTCCATTTTTTTCTTTTTAAAATTTTTGGTTATATTATTGCATTATTTATACTCACATTCAATATCAATGTGAAAACTCTCATTGTAGATTTAATATATATTTTCAATTATATTGTGTATAATTTTATTAGTTAGTTTTTTAAAATCATTTTCAATGTATTTTCTTTGAGTTTAAGCTTAACCTATATTTTTTCATTTTTATTTATGACTTCATTGGTTATCATTATATTGAAATTGTAAATTATTAAAAATTTTGTTTGTTTTATTAATTTATCGTTTTATATTATCCTACTTGTGTTCATGGATTTATTTATTAAATTTCATACCTGTATTTTATTTTAAATTTTCAATTTCATAAATTTATTATTTAATTTTCATGATGTTGAATAAATAGTTTTTATTTTTCATTAGTAATCTAATAATTAAGTATTAGAAGTTCAATTTATTTTATAATATGATGTTTTGAAATATTTTAACAATTTTAATTATAAAATTATATTTAAAATTTTTGATTTTTTATTATTTTATTAAATTATTAATAGTTCATTTATTTTTGTTTTTGTGTATTTAATTTAATTTTAAATTAGTCATTTATTTACTTTATTTTAATTTAATATATTTAGTTTTTATTGTTGAGGACTAATATAATTTTTCATTTCAATGTATTGTAGATATGTTTGATGTATATTTTTCAATGGGTAGAAATAAAAATAAATTCAAAGTTGACCACACAATTAAACAAATGTTGGGAGTCAGATTTTATTAAATGATATAATATACTCTAATACATATACAAAATTTGAAACAGCGGATCGACCATAGATGTATTTCTTCTACTGTGATTTTTATTTCTTACGTGGGATTTATATATTTATATATATATAAATTTATATGACCAAACTCTAAGATCATTCCAAGCGACCACCAATAGTAATTACTTCATCTTTAATAGTAAATTGATCGATCATGCCTCCATGGATGATCATATGAGTCTAATGATGAAAAATGGAATTGATAATAATGAATTCGAGTCTAATAGAGTTTAGATGAAGACAAATACAGTGTGATATTAACCATGAGCATGGATATAAGGATGAAACCTTCCCAGGTTGATGAAAATGAACTAGGATTCTATGGGTGAAAGGCGAACCATGATGTAATGACACTCCATCCAATGATAATAGATGGAACTCAAAGTTGAGGAAAATTGAGTTGAATAAGAGGATAGGTTGAGCTAATTCTCATAGAAAATATAAATTTCAATAAGTCTGGATTAATAAGGCTATGTTCTTCCATAAAATTTACAACACCAAAGTGGGAGAATAGATTTAGTATAATTCTAGGATTATATATGGAATGTGAATTTATGGCCAATCATGTAGATATTCTCTAAAGAAGACATGACTAGGACCACTGGACAAATGGTTGTAATTGAGCTAGATACCATGAAGAACCCCAAGATTCCAACCATTTATTTCTCTATTTGTAATAAGAATCCACATTTATATTCAACTATAGAACCATGGATATGATTTAAATATTATCAATGTAGATTATCCAAGGATAATTCCTGAATATGAGAACGACCAAATCCAAGTTTTTCGATTTGGGGTTCTCAAGGCTTTGGAAGAAGACATATCAAAGATGGAACATGATTTTGAAGAAGATAAAAAATTTGGGGATATATTCAAGGGGGGATCACTATTCAAGATTACAATACAGTTGATTGATTTAGGGGAGTATAGAGTTTGAATAAATGATCCGTTTATAAAAATTTGAGATGATTCAAGGATGGATATTTTCAGGTTTGGGATGGATTTTAGCATCAATGATTAAATTGATTGGGATTGTTTTAATTCCAATTAATGAATTGAAAATATAGGTCTAATGATAGTTTAATGATATTGGATTGGGAAGGGACTACAGATAAATAATAAACAAGAATTTATTTAATTTTTTCACTATGTGTCTGTGTTATAGTTTTTTACAGAATAAAATAAATGAACTTCCATTCATTCGTATTATGTGGCTTTAAATTCAAGGATCCATGGTTACCAAGTTACCATTTAAATGTTTGTTACAATTAATTTTTATAGTTATCTAATACAATAATGAGTGTTATGGATGTTTTTATCACTGTTTGGGAATAAGATGTTTTTTAGGACTTTGTTATGAACAGGTAATTTTGAGGATTAAATTTCATTGAAAATAATTTTTTGATACGTGCGAATAGAATATTGTACTCAAATTAAGTTTCATAGGTTGAATTGGAATTATCATGTGACAAATTTGATGAATGTTTTTTGATATGTGAGCCAATTTCAAGAGGAATGAATCGAGAGAGAAGTACCTCTAGGTTTATCTAAAACATGTTGCATGTAGGTCTATCAAGATTACTAGAAGAGTTTACCTCATATCACCTACTATTGACCGAATAACATTTCTATTTCCACATGGATGGTGAAGAAATGGAAAACGTCTTTATCATGTGTTAAAATAATATGAAAAACCAGATAAATAATGTAAATAAAATTTGAGATGACATGATCATAAATGGGGAATTAACAGTTTTTGAATGGGACATTGAATATTAGTATATATTTTTAGATAGATATCAAGGGTGAGAAAAAAAAAAGAAAGAATAAGGAATATTAATGATGGATTGAACTTGAGGAATATATTGTAAAAAAAAGACTAAAATTTCCCTCTCTCTTTTCATACTATTACAACATTTATGGATCCTTTATTAAATCCCATCTAAAATATGTTTTTGTTGGATATTTTTTTATGAATGAAACTAAAGAGCTCCATCTTTTACATTATCATGCATACATATTTCATCAGGATTTCTATTCCCCAAATTCAATTATTAAATCATTATGTATTCTTTTACTTTGAGAATTAATGGAAATTATTTTTGATTAAATTAATTTAAAACCATTTTACTTTATTGCAATCATATGATGAGAGATTTATTTTCTATGTTAAAAAATAAGAATTATTGGTAAAATTTATTCTGTAAAAAAATGCTTTCACCATTTTTTTAAAATCTTAATTATAGGGTTGTAAAATGGGAGAACTAAATAAGTCATATGATAAACTTCTGAGAAAGCAAGTTAACTTCATTAAATATGATTTCCAATGTTTTTATTCTATATGTGTGAATGAATATATTTTAAAATACTCATTCATGTTCTCTAGCATCATAATTTTTTAACATTATTTCTAGTGATTTTCTTTAATCTTATTCAAATTTTTTCATCTTTCAAAACTATTTCATAAATTCTCCACTCATGTTTCTTATTGTTAATGATATCACTACTATTTTGAGTTTTTTACTATATTACCAAATTTTATTTGGGTTTTGGTTATTCTATGGCCATTTTAGAAAAATATTTATTCTCCGTGGGTTCAATACCCCATGCAATATATTTGATAGTTTAAAATAGGGTGAAAAATTATTAATTTTCCATGCTTCGCTAAAAACAGGGCCAAAATGTTGGAACTATTTCTGGGGAAGGCATGGGTGAACTAGAGAATAAGTTAAGAAAAAAAATCAAAAATTATATTAAAAAGAATAAAATATGTTTTTTTTCAAATTTTGAAAAATTATAAAAAATGTCAAATATGAAAAAATAACCTGCATAGAAAACTTCTAGAATATTTTTATTCATACAAACTATATCAAAGGTAGAAAAATTAGAACATGTTCTTTCACATATTAACATACACATCATTACTATTAAGAAGATAGAAAATTTTAAAATTAAAGGAAATAAAAAATATAAACAATAAGAGAATTGAAAATATTAATACATATCCCACTAAAAATGAATTTGTTAAGTGAGTGTTCCTTAGGGTGCTTTAGGTGCCAAGTGTATCTTGTAATACATTTTTTATTAGGTCCGACACTAGGGAACATATCTAAGAGATTAATCAATCATATTCTTCTATACATCCATAAAAATGGAATTCAAAATAAATACACTTTGGACTTCATTAGGGTTTTTTTATTATTTGGGGCATAAATAGCCTTTATGTGGACTAAGTGAATAAGAGTTAAAACATAGTTATTTTCCTTTACATCTAAGTGTAAATTGTTGGAAATGGTTTTAATATTTCATGAGGAGATATTGGATACTAGGGATCAATTGTTTAATGACATTGTGATGAGATTTTATCAATGTAGAATCAAAAATAGAATTAGGAATAAGATCAATTGATTCTTGAATGATGTGGGTGATTTGTTTCATTTAGAATGGGATAAATTAAGGGGACATTATAAATAGTTTCATAATCACCAGTATACTCCATAGTTCCACATAGTCACTCCTTACATCATCCTCACCCGATACCTCTAAAACCTAGGTGATAATATTTTAGAGGGGAATTTAAAAATAAAATTATCTGAATATCATAATAAAATATTCGACACAGCTATACATAACTATCAACATAAATATTCAAGGATAATATCAATAGTTATTAAAAAGAAAAAGTCTATTCAATAAGTTGAATTCAAGACAGTTGGATATTATAATGAGAATTATTAATATTCACTTATATATAAATACCACCCTTGTGGCATATATGGCCATTCCATGTATAACTACCATATCATTAATATGAATTTCCATCAACCTAGGAAATACTATTTTTCAGGTAACAAACATAGGTTACGTCCAAGGGATGATCCCCTATCTAATAATTAAAATCATGTGTATATAAATCATCATAATATTTTATAGCAATAGTATGGGTTTTTTCAGACCTACTCCCCCCCTAGGATCTAACAACAACCTATGTATCCATACAAGAACCAACCAAGGGTAGAGATTTCTAGGAACCAAGGGAAAATTAAAGGTTTAATGACTTCAAGAAAATTTAAAATTTTAAACAGGATGGATTATCTAATGAAAAGTCCATGGAAAAATTTAATTAACAAAAAACAAAATATGATTCAGATGAAATTAAATATAATTCTTGGATGAAAAATTTGGAAACTCAAATGGGCCATCTTTCCAGGGCAATGAATCAAAGAGAGAAAGGGAAACTACCCGTCACTACTAAAGTTAATTATAAGGATAATCTCATGGATATCACTACTAGGATTTTTCATCAGTCTCAAAATGACTCCCATTGGAATTCTAATCCTATTTAAAATTCAATTAAGGAAAGAAATTCATAACAGAAATAATGAAATATTTTAAAATGAAAATATGGATTTCCAAATTAAAGTCTCTGTATGTCCTCTTGTACCACCTATTAATAAATATGATAAAAAGATGACAATATTTAAAAATAACTTTAAAGAAAAGGATGAGATACAACCTAAATGTATTCCTATAGTTATAAAGAATTTTAATCCCCACATTCCTCTTCCATTGATAATTAAAAATAATAATAATGAATATTAAATTCCAAAATTTCAATAGTTTCGTTAGAAAAATTTACATTATCAAACTATTCATAGAATGTTTAGTTCATTTTCATTTATATAAAAAATTCATAAAGAACTATTTTTAATAAGAAAACCCTTAAAGAGTTTCCATATACAATCTTATAGAAGAGTGTAGTTTAGTAGATTACAATATAATACCACCTTTTCTCAAATATACAAGTAATTTTTTTATTCGATGTACCTTTGGAAATTGTTGATAAGTCAATTACAGTCGTGACCTTGAATCTTGTATCATCCATATTCCTTAATCAATATTCACGAAGATGAGATTGCGAGGACTATTTCCCACCACTATTTCCCTATAATTGGATGAGTGATCCTTTACCAACCCTAAAAGCTTAGTTTATTATTTTATAATATAAACTGGAAACCAATTTTTACTTTCTAATATTCATATAAACAATAATTTTTGTGAAAAGGAACTCCACATCATACCTGATAGTACCCTATTTTCCACTAGAGGAGTTATAATAAATGTTTCTAATGGAAGATTGTCATGAACCAAGTTGGGTTGTCATCCGAACCAGTGCCCAACCTGGTTTTTGGAATGGATAGAAGGGAATAATTCACCATCATAGGCTGGAACAACTTCCTGGTATCAGAAATAAAGTTTCAGAATGATTTACCAAAATATATAAATATTAAAAAACTTACAATATAAAATACACCAAATAAGTAAGTCACAAACAAATAATCCTTGATCCTAAAACAAGATTTGAATTAAATGATAAAACCAAAACCCAAATACTACTAAAAAGTATTGTAACCATAAATCAAGTCAAAACCACCACCTAGGAAGAAGACACAAACCTCATACAATCCCCAGAACACAACACTAAGAAAAAAACTAGAAATCTGAACCAGAGTCTCCATTGGACTTTACCTTACCTATACCACTCACTACCAAATCTACTTACACCATAAAGCTTAAGTAGGGTGTGAGTTACCACATATAATTATTACACCCAAGAAAATATTCTATGAATAAAAAATTAATGTATAATAAAAATTATTGTCCAATAAAAGAAAATTAGTTAAACAATTAATGAAAATTAGCATTAGCTAAAAATTTTTGGAGGAAATAAATTCTTAAATAAAAACAATTTTTCTTTTAAAGTAACACAAAAATAACCCCATAATCTAAAGATCAATGTAGTTAATTTAAAGAGAACTAAATATGGGAGAGGCCCTCTAGGTAATGGCTAGTGAAGGGACTCAAGAATATCCCCTCTTGGTGAATTTCGTATCAAAAAAACAAACATATTTGTTCTCTTGCATGATCCTCTAGGGGAAATGAAATCTCATGGTGTAGTGGTCTCGAACCATATCACAAGTTTTATAAATGTTGTTTTCTTGTATCTCGCGATGTGAGACTAGGATGAATCCACATCGAATCAATAGGATACTAGTCCTAGTGTTCCCACCTTGTTAACTGGTCTTCCCTTAGTGATCACTTAAGTTCCCAGTTCATGTCACTTACCAGAATCATTAAACAGATCAAAAAAAGGAACTACACAAACAAATTACCATTATTTACATATGAAAATTATATTTTGAAATAATACTCAGAGCAAAATATCATCAAAACATGTTTCAGACCATTGATATACATTAATTAAACCTTATAAAAATTTATAAAACAATTCCAAATAAGTATATGAAGTATCTAAACAGAAAACTGATTCAAAATATATTTTTTAAAATTAATTAAACACCAAAACATAATATATTACAACACACATCCCCAAAACAATTAAATAAATCAAAATAATATATTATAAAATAGTAAAAAATGATGAAATATGGTTTTTACACCATTGATCACCACATTCATACAAATATTATACATAAAAATCAAACACCCATAAAACTCATTTGATAAATATTTTTTAAAAAATTAAATCAATAAAACATTAAATAAATTATGCAATTTACATAATTCACAAAAAATGGTTATACATGGAACCACCTACCTCTGTGTGGAAAATACCAAATTTCGTTATGAAATTTCAATCACATGACAATCAAACAACAAGAAAACCAAAAGTAAACCCTCATACAAGAATCCAAACACAGAAAATTAAAATTGAACCCTTATCAAGGTGAGACACTAACCGAAATCCAACTAAAGGGAAGAAAAAGAAATCAATGTATATTTTTGACCACAGAGTGTATAGCCAAGGGAAGGGCTACTAGAGGGGAGATTCACCCAGATGAGATTTCACAAAAAGGAAATATGAGTGTAATGAGGTTTTGTGATGGGAGTAGGGTGCCACACGAAGGTTATCTAAGAGGGATCTTTCCATCCTGGCCATGTCAGAAGAGGGGGTGCGGAAAAAGTGATGGGGTGTACGTCCACTCATTAGACAAGGGGAGCTGGGGTATGGTGAGGGGGAGTTTCATCACTACATAGAAATAGGGAGGCAGTCGATGATATATAAGGAGGTGGATGAAGAGGGAAGAGAGAAAATAATATAAAGAATGAAAAAATTGGAAAAAATGAAAAAAATAGATCCCTAAAAAACTAAAACTAATAAATATAATAATAATAATAATGATGATAGTTATAATAATAAAGTAATTAAAATATTAACATAATTAATATTAATAATAATAATGAAGATAATAATAATGATAATAATGATAATAATGATAATAATAATAATAATTATTATATTATTATTAAGAAAAATTCTTATTTAATTTTTATTTTTTATATTTCATTATATTTACTTTATTAATAAATATTTTAGTTAATTTGTTAATAAGATTTTTTTAAGATTGGGGGGGCCTCATAGTTAGTAGAAAAAGCCTCACAACATCGGTTGTGCCCTACCTATGCGCCGGACGCCGACAAACCCAAAAATAATAATTAGCAGAGCAAAATTTCAATCAGGCTCAACCCGCTCCTCCAAAGAATATTTCAATGTCAGATAAAATTATTTAATAAAAAAATTACACATGTCCTTGTATAACAATTACCCCCACCATGAATTATTCTTGTCTTCAGAAAGTCACTTGAAGCCTGATCAGATAAAAGAGTAGTTGCTCTTAAACAACCCACGACTTTCATTCCCAAGTCTCATGATCAACATTTCTATGTTGCCAAAGGATACATACCAACAAAATAAACATCCTAGAAATCACCTTATATTATGAATCCACTAAGCACATTGGCCATTAGAACACTGATAAACTAGGATAGGTATCTAACTCATACCATTTCAATACATGAGATGGATCAGGGATATAATTTGTCAATTGGGAGACATGAAATAATTCAACGATGGATGTCAATTGAGAAGGTAAATCTATCATATATTCCAAAAATCCAGTACACTCAATGATCTTTAAAGGACAAACATACCTAAGAGTCAGATTTATCTTCTTTTCTAATCGATGATGAACCAAAAAGGGGCCACCATCTAGGATACCAGATCATCCAAAAAAACTCATAATCTAAAAACCTATGATCAACATAATATTTTTGGAGAATTTCAGAAATCAAAAACTATAGTATGATTAATTGGTCTTATTTAGACATCTCATGTACAATGCTCAGTCCCAAGATTGATTTCTTACCTACACCATCCCAACATAAAGGAGGAAAACAAGGCCAACCATAAATCACCTCAAAATAATCCTTTCAAAAAGAGGACTGGTAACTATTATTATATGAGAACCTGACTAATAATAAATGGATGTCCCACTGTCCTATAAAATAAAAAACACATTCACGAAGAACGTTCTCCAGAATTGGATTTTCCCGCTCTATCTGACCATTTGTTTGAGGATGCATGAAGTGCTAATTTTAGTATATGACCCAAATTCCCTTTTAAGGCCTTCACAAAAATGAGAGGTGATGTGGGGGTCTCTGTCATAAATTATTGCTGATGGAAAACCATGAAGTCTGACAACTTCCTAAATACATTGTTTGCGCAGCTCATCCACATTAGTGGTATATCTAACTAGAATAAAGTGTGATAATTTGGTCTAATGGTCAATCACCACGTAAATGGCATTCAATACTCGAGGTGTACAAGGAAATTCAGTAATGAAATCCCCAGAGACCATGTCCCATGTATAGGTATGAATGGCGAGTTAATAATGCAAGACATAGGGCCTATAATGATATGTTATTAGCTACTAACAAGTATACATATTGATACACATTTTTATATTCCCTGTCTCATTCATGGCCACAAGAACTATCAATGAACGTCACAATACATCTTGGTAGCACAATGATGGTAGAACCACTGAGACTGGTGGGTAACTAGCATAACCAACTTCCATAGGAAAAACGTCACAACTACATAGCCCTTAATGTCTAGGATCCAATAAAGAGATTAATACCATCTAGAAAAGGTCCCCACCCCATGATGAAACTATAGAGACTGCAGAAACAACTCATCACCATGATGCAACAACCAAATTAACTCAATGAGTGTAGAAGTCAACTAAATTATTTCCAAGAACATGCCCCCAATGTGCTCCATTGTCTCTCTGTGAAACTGGGAAATGAGCCCCACCATATTCCACTCATAACTAGACCTACTCAAAGCCTGCACTAGAATTTTTATACTCAATGCATCAACCAAAAAATTTCCCTTTCCGAGGGTGTAGATGACATCAAATCCAAACCACTAGAGATAATCGATCCAAAGACTCTACCTCATATTATGATCATTCTGTGAGAAGATGTAGGGCAGGATTTTTTGATCTGAATAAATACAAAATTTCCCCCCAAAAAATAAAATTGCGCCATGTATTCAAGGCATGAATCACCATTGCTAATTCCAATTCATTGGTTAGGAAGTTCCTCACATGTGGTCATAGTTGTAGAGAACCATAATCCACCCCATGGTTATCATGCATGAGCACACATCCAAGACCAATACTTGATGCATCACAATACACCACATAGCCCTTCCCAGAATCTAGACAGATCAACACCAGTGCATTATTCAACCACCTCTTCAACTCCTCAAATGATTTTAGGCACTTGAGAGTCCTTTCAAAAATCACCCCTTTCTATGTGAGTATGGTCATAGAATAAGCATTCCATGATAGATTCCAAAAAATAGCCTATAATAACATACCAGTACTAGAAAACTCTTGATCTCGAGCCCATTCGTTAGCTATTTCCTAGAAAAAACTGTACTAATCTTCTTGAGATACACTGAATCCCCTTTATATGAAACGACATGGCCCAGATTCTTCACATCTCTAATCCAGAAGGATCACTTTAAAAAATTCACATAAAATCGATGATCTCATAGAGTGCCCAACACAATCCGATGATGATGTTGATGCTCTTCCTCGGATCTGGATTTAACAAGAATGTCATCCAAGAATACCTCAACAAAGGATTCAATATACTGGAGGAACACACTGCTGATGAGATCCATAAAACTACTGGGGAATTCTCCAATTCAAATAGCATGCGCAAATATTCAATGATGACATACCATCTTTAGAATGTTTTCTTCGGTATGACTGCCTCTTTCACACTGACTTGGTGGTTACCCAAACACATGTCTATTTTTTAGAACCACATTTCCCCATTATTTGGTTAAAAATTCATCAATCTTGGGAAAGGGTATTTATTCTTGATGGTTACCATATTCAACATATAGTAATCAATGCCCAACTCAAGAGATCTTCTGATATTCTTCCCAAATATGACTGGGGAAACCCAAGGAGATATTCTTGGGTAAATTAATCCCTTTGATACCAAATAATCCCAATGTATCATTTAATCCCTCAAATTTTCAGATGATATGTAATATGAGGGAAGAGATATATGTCTTGTTCCCAAAGCCAATTCAACCGAGAACTCCACATCCCACTCTTGGGGTAAGCCATAAAAGTCATCTAGAAATACCCTGAGGAACTCATTCACTATTTGTGGTAATCCACCCTAAGTAGAGGCACCATCATCCTCCAGCATGAGAGATGATAAATGAATGACAATATTTCCCAATTATTGTACTGGAGGTCCCAGAGAACCCAAACATGGATCCCATTCCACATGAAATACCTAAGGACTCCCATCAGGTTCTATGAAACTCACATGTCACCCATAAAAGTCAACCCATTCTTAGAAGTACACCAGCCAATCCATATTGATGATTAGGTCAAGAATATTCATATCCATGACCAAAACGTTCCTCACCATCTCAACCCCAGACACAGAGAGTGCACATGATGGGAACGTGGGACCTTTCCCATTCTTCTTACCTAATGGTGATACTAACTCTATGGAAATCAACATTATTTTATTTGGAAAATTAAATAGATTCATTTGAATGGATAATATTAAAGCGATGGATGAACCTGTATAGTAAAGAACGAAATATATAGAATATCCAACAAGAATAGTACATTGATTTGTTGATGGTAATGTATCTGATCCCACTAGTGCCTGATACAGAACTTGTAGATGCCTAGTACCTACTGAAGAATGACCACTAATCTATGACTCTTTCCAGATTTGACTCTACAAAGAAGATGATATGGTTTTTCCACCATGAACAACAAACCAATATCCCACCATCCTACTCAGCTCCAACTGAATTGAAACTCCCCATGAAGCCAAAGAACCATCCACAATTTTATATGGGAATTCTACCTTTCAAAAAACACAATAGATTTCCCATAATCACACATCAGTGACAGAACATAGGAGGATATGTACATGTAGGTCAGGTTTGGTCTGCCTTTCTACACAGATGGACCAAAATAGATACCACACTATAGCCACTGATGATGTTTTACAGAAAGGTTGTCTAGATCAACCTCCACCATTCTTACATTGCTCACTATGCTTCCTCTACTTCTCAGAAGAACTGACGTTTCCAAACACTGACATATCCCCAAAGGAACTAGAACTACCATTATGATCAATCTACACAACTTTATCATGGTCAACCACATCAATATAAGTCTTCGTCATGAACATGAATACCTCAGAATAAATGTCTCACCACAAACTCTTTTCAATTTGATGATCCTTTATATGTTCAATGGGGACTATTTTAGGTGAATATCATACTAAAATGGAAAAGTGGTTGACATACTCCATCACTAACAGATTTCCTCAGAACAAGATCAATGAATCCCCAGGTTCTAGAATACACTAAGACCTCATAGAAGTACTTGTCGTTGAAGACCTCCTAGAAGTTAATCTGGCTCATTGTCTCATGCTTCTAAGATTGGATCACTGATTCCCACCAACATTCACTGGGAACCTCTATAAAATACGAAGAAAACATCACCCTAACCTCTTCAAGAGCTTCCAAGAACTCGAACATATGATATATCTTCCCGATCCATTCAACAACTCCCTAGGGCTGTTTTCTACCTCATAATTAATGGGATTATTTTTGAGAATCTACTGGGATTTACTCTTTCTTGGACAAGATCCATCTGCCCTAAATAGTTAAGGAGTTGGAGAAGGAGTCAGTTCTTGTGCTAAATCTTGAAAAGATAAGACTATAGCGTTCACCAACCTATGATCAAGAGGTGATGGAGAAATCTCTCTGCTTCTTCCTGGGGCTGGAGGGGAACTCTCCATGGAGGAATGCTGATACATGAAGAAAAAATCACATAAGAACATCAATAATATAAAAGGATTGATAAATTAAATTCCAACAAGAACAATAAACATCAGAAAACAAAACATTTCTATGAAACACAAGGACCAAACCACTTCACCCCCACACTTTTTTCACATAGAGTTTCCAACCTTCACATCCCACCTAAAAGAGATTTTCAAATATGATCCTGGCATCCCATGATGACTCAATGTCTACCATGAAGTGTTTTGGCTAACACCCAACTCAATACCAGAAATTTGAGCCTCGATAATACTAACTCCATTATAAAGAAACTCATCCCAAATAAAATGACTCAAGGATTAACCAAAAATCTCAACTGATATAATTTTTTCATTAAACATGTTGGATCGTCATCTGAACTGGTACCCGACCAGGTCCATGGAATGTCTATATGGGCAGTCCCGATCCCCATGGGCCGGAACAAGTACCCTGGTTTCAAAAATAGTGTTTGAGAACAATTTACAATAATATATAGATATAAAAATACCAAATAAATAAAATAAACCAATGTTGAAATTCATAACAAAACAATCCTATAACCAAAAAATAGATTTGAGGTACATGTTTAAACAAAAACCCAAAAAATACTTCAATGTACGATGACCAAAAACCAACTTAAAACCACCATCTAGAAAAAGGACACCACCAATAAACCACATCCAGAACATAATCCCAAGAAGGATAGCTAGAACCCTGAACCACCATCTCCATTGACCATCCCTTAACATGTATCATGCATTACCAAATCTAATTAACCCTATAGGTGTAAGTAGGGTGTGAGATAATTCATAGAAGGATGGTACCCCAGAAGAGATTCTATGAATAAAAATTAAATGTAAAGTAAACATGAATGTCTAATAAAAAATGAAATGCATAAATAATTTAAAAGAAACCATCTTTATCAAAAACAACTTTAGAGGAAATTTTTTTTAAAGAAAAACAATTTTTCATTTAAAGTAACCCAGATATGACACCGTAAGCAAATGGCGAGTGCTATGAAATCAAATAGTACCAAATATGGCTGAGCCCTTTTGGTAAAAGCTAGTGATGAGACCCCAGAACCTCACATCTTAGTGAAACTGGTATGGTAACCACAACCAACTGCGTTTTCATTCACAATCTACTAGGGTAATCACATTCTGAGGCCCAATGGTCTCGAACCATTTAACATGTTTAATAAATTTTTTCTTCATATATCATGCTATATGAAACCGGGTTGAATCCACCTCGAATCACATGCACATTTTTCCTATACATCTCACCGAGTTACCCAATGTTCCCATAGTGCTTAGTACAGTTCCAAGTTAATGTCACATGCCACAATCAATAAATAGATCAAACAAGGCACTAAATATACAAAATACCCCCATTTATAACAAGAAATCCATTTTTAAATAATATGCACACCAAAACAACCTCCATATATATTAACTTCCATTGATATAATTTAATAAAAAAATTTAAAATGTTATGAAATAGTTCATTATATGTATCTCAAGACTCTACACAAAAAAACCATTCAAAAACACTTTTTAAAATTATGTGCACACAAACAACATACCAATCCACAATATGAATACCTTACACAATTTAATATTTCAATTCATATACTAAAAAACACTAATAATTTAGGAAATGATGGATTTAAACCAAATCAAACGCCATTATTACAAATATGCTATGTAAAAATAGAACACACATAAAACACATTTGAAAAATACTTTCTGACAATAAAAATTGAATCATGAACACAATAAATTAATTAATCATGTGAAATAATTGTCCAAACAATGGTTATACATGGAACCACCTTTCTCATTGTAGGAAAATCCAATTTTCAATTCTAAACTCCACTAGAATTTCAATCACAATTTATGGAATGAGAAAGTGATCCCCAATACAAGTATTCAAAACCAAAAAATAAAAGATAACCCTTATTAAGGTGATACTCCTTCAAATATCCTACCAAATAGAAGAAAACTTTACTGAAGTATATTTTTGGCCACGTAGTCTCCAGCCATGTGAAGGGCCGTAGAAGGCGAGCTGCACCAGGAATATGATTTTCCAGATAGAAATAAGTGTGGCCAAGGTTTTGGTGAGGGGAGAAGTGACTTGTGTGGCAGTTCTCCAGGAGGGATCACATTAGCCTAGCCTAGCAAGATAAGGGGGAATGACCAAGGTGATGGGGTGCAGTGCAACTCATTGGAGAATGGGAGATGGGGTTCGGTGCTGGAGAGTAGCATCATAACACAACAAGATAGAAGTAGGTGATGAGATAGAGATAAAGTGAGGAAGATAGGAAAAAATTAAAATAATGAAAAATAAAGAAAATAATAGGAATAAATAAGATAAAAATAGATCCCTAAAAAGACAAACATGAAAATAATAATAATAATTCTAATAAAAATAAAAATATTGATAATTATAATAATAATAGCTTACTATAAATATTAACAAATGTAATAGTAATAAAAATAAAAATAATAATATTAATGATGATGAAGATGATAATAATAATAATTATAATGATAATAATAACAATATTATTATAATATTATCATTATTATCATTATTATGATTATTAAATAAATTCCTAATTCATTTTTATTTTTATCATTTCTGTTTCTTTTCACTATATCAATCACCTCATTAATTAATTGATAAATAATTTTTTTCAACATTGGATGTGCTGCATGGTGACCTTGGGATTCTGCATAGATTCAAACAATCCCTTCCCAAGCGACAGTCATAGCCAAACCCAAAAAAAATTTATTGGTAGATAAAAAACTCTCAATCAGGATCAGCCCACACCTCTATAGAATATTTCAACGACAGATAAAAGTATAAAATAAAATCATTAGACAAGTATGGGTGTGAAAAAAATTGAATTTAAATATGGGAGACAATGTGAAGTGTTTAATGTTTTTAAAAAATACAATGTGTCACATAAATTTGAACATTGATTTTGTGATTGGATTAATAAATTAGGAGAACATTTTGATGATGAAGAAAGAGACCATTATAGTATTATTGATGAACAAAATAGTAACACCACATAGACAGGGAGTTTAATGGTATTTTTTTTATTGTAAATAAGAATATCCATGTGATACTTATAAGAGTTATTTTTTTTAAAATCATTATCAAATTTCTATCAAATTTTATTTTAAACAGAATCTAGAAAGTGATTATAAGGATTGGAATAATATGGATAGTAGTGAAGTTGTGGGGTTCTTGGGCTCTCATTTATTTTTAACAAAGAATTTTAGGATACCTCACATTCTAGGCCACTCTTTTTTCCATATATTCTTGAATCACAAACATTATAAAAGAATAATATTCATTCTCATCCCAAATACTCTTTTCTAGGTGAATATTCACCCTACCTATAATTATCTTAGTTTAGATAGTAGTGAGTCATGAAGAGAGTCTCTTGTTTTCTATAATGAATGTAAAGTCTATATTTGGGTGGTATATAGTTTATATTAAGGAAATAATTCTATTTTATTTCTTTTATAAAATATCAATGAAGCCTGATCAGAAGCCTAAAGTTGAATGTTAGAGAAGAATACATCGAAACAAGAAAGAGGTAGTTAGAGAAGTTTTAATTAATCCATTTAATGGTGGAATAATTTATTCCATTCTGAAAAGTCCTCAGAATAGTCCTTTATTAGTTTCCTCTAAGAAGGGAGGTTTCCCAATTTTGACTAATGAGAAGACTAAATATATTCAATTAAATAAATATAACATGTGTTGAGTCTTTAATATTTATAGAAAACCAAACCCCGCAACTAGGAACGATCATTAATCAATTCCATTTATATATTAAATGTTTTTGAGGATAAACAAACATGAGATTTTATATTTCATGGATGACTATTTTTGTTACAATCATATTCCCATAGATTTAGAAGATCAGGAAAAAACCACCTTCATATTTCCATTTGAGACATTTCCTATCTGTGGATTCCCTCTTGTTTGTGTGGTGTATATAACACCTTTATAAGGTGTATGATGACCATATTTTATGATATGATTAATATAATTAATGAAAATATTATTTTTTATTTTCATAGTTGTTTGTATTTTTTATAACTATTTAGAGAATTTGAAAATTGTTTTATAGAGGTCCGAGGAGACAAAACTCATCTTAAATTGGGATATATGTCTGTTAAAGGATAATAAAATAATTCTAGAATCTAATATAGTATATAAGATATATGTATAAGTATAAGATTCTATTATTTTAGTGATTCAAAATCATCCACATCTTCTAAATATAAGTTGAATTTGAATTTTCTTAGGATAAGCCAGTTTTTACTACAGATTCATCAAATATTTTTATACCTTTTATGTGAGTCATGATTTAACATTTTTTTTATAAAAGAGTGTCAATAAATATTTAATTCAACTATCGAAAAATCCCACATCATAACCAATAATCACTACCATTGATTAGAAATTTTCATTTTAGGTTATGTTTAATGACAGTGATTGAATAATAGGGGTCATTTGTAACACCCCAAGCTTCCACGGTACACTTCTCTTTGAATAATACAGTAGCGGGTGTTGTATGCATCTTCGAGTTCTAACACACACCACAACCAATCAATATAGCCGTTATGAATAGTAATACCCAATTTTTGAAATTTTATAGATTTTATCATTCAAAATGGACTTCATTTTTGGATTCTGAATATTGAAATTATCTTAGGGTGATTTTTTTTGTACTTTTCTGATAACTTTCATATTTTTATGAATAGTGAAAACTACTAAATTTTAATTAAAAACAAATTTTTTACTCGAAATAATTAATTGTGATAAATTATATATTTGAGTGGTTTTAAATTATATTTAGAATATATTTTTACCATTTAATCCAATGTTGGTCATTGGACATAATTTCACATTTAAACCAGACATAAACACGTGTCAATCTTTTGATAGTTATTGTTTTATAAAAACACGCATTTTGTTTTGACAGCGAGAATTAATATTAAATTAATAAATGAAACTTCTATGTTTTGAATTTGGTAAAATATACTTCATTATTTAATTTTTAATATAATAATTAGCTTAAGGTAAATTTGTGGTATTTTTCAAAAAACTTTTAATTTTTGATGAATAGTGAAAAACACAGAGTTATAGTTTAAAACCGAATTTTTATTTAAGTAATTATTTTTTTATTTAAATAATTTTATGTAAAAATAGATACATAATACCCATATAAGTCCAATTTAATTCATTGGATTCAGTTTATAATAATTTTAGATATAAAAAATTTATTGAACTTTTCACCGTCTTTTACCCACCTAGGAGAATTTGCAAATTCACATAAAACGTAATTTTACCACTTCTATGAGAGGAATTTTGAAAATCAGAGAGACACAATTAATATCAAGGAGTAAAATGTGGTTCAATGAGATGAAAATAATTTTTGGTGAATAGTAACTTTTATCTCTTATTTACCATGGTTAAAAGTAAATAGGGTAATTAAGGGTAAAAATGATATTAATATTACCCTCACACATGTCCTAATTCTATTGGACAAGTTTAAATCCACCATAAACAACATTAGGAATAAAATATTATCATTTTGGTCCACGTGGATTTGATTTGGACATTTATTATTATTTAATTCATAGAAGTGTTAAAAGAGTTAAAATCAATGTTTAATAACTAAATCATTTTTAATATACGGTTTTACATAAGAGAAATTCGATTGTAAATATTAATTAGGGAGATAAAATGATTTAATACATCATGGTATTTTATTTATAATTTTTAGACATTAAATAAAAAATTTATTTATGACACAATGATGATGCAGTAATTACCTTATTCATGAAAGAATAAAATTATTGGTATTTGAAATATTAAAATAAATATAATTTCATAGTTTTTATGAAATTCACGAATTTTATAAGTGAATATGACATGTTAGGATTTATTCAATGTATTTTTTTTGAAGTAATCATGTTGTTATTATTTTAACAAAAAAAACAAATACTAAATAGTGTAAAAATTGACAAAAAATAGATTTTAAAAAAAATATTATATTATTAATATATATAATGGTCCTAAAAATCTAATATTCGGCCAAAAGACATATAAAATAATATATATGAAATTAATGAACCAATTGGGGTTCTATTGGATGCATATAGTATGTTTATTAACCATATATTATAAGAATACAAGAAGACATGGTAAAAGTTAAATTATTTAACTTAGAGTTAAATCTAAATGATAAGGTTAAAATGGTAACCTAATCTTGTCTAAAAAGTGCTGGACGAGTTTTTTTCGACCTATCCCCACCTTAGACTTTAAATATTCAACTGTGGATCCATTAGAAACCGAATATTAATTTATTATAAAATTATATTTGAAGTTTTTTCAAAGGTGCCCCTCACCCCTCTTATAAAAGGGCAGTCCCCCTTCTCTCTAATTCACACCTTCTAAGCCATTTGCGTCGACCAAACCTTGTCCAAATACCCTCTCAACTATCCTTCATTCAACCTAGTGGCAATATTTTCATCAGAAATCCAACCCAAGGAGCCCTTTTGATCAAATCAAAAGGAAGAACTCGAAGAAGAGGTAATGATTTCACCACCATCTTTCAACTTCTTTTCATCTTCCATATCATTTTTCTTTGTTGTTTCCATTCTAAAATAATAAATCCAGTATATTATATATACTATGATGTTATTAAAATTATTTTAAAACCATGATAATTATTCTATCCACCCTTTGAATGAAATTTCACCTTACGTGTGTACGTACGACTTATTGTCTCCACGTCGTGGTGTAATTGTTATTCAATACATTATTATTTGGATGGGTATAATAATGATGTGTATTTGATATAAATAATAAATATAACATGATAAGGATTCTGTATATATTATATACCATCCAATTATATAATATATTAATACCAAAAAATGATATTTTTGCTCGTGCGTACGTACAGATTACCGTCTCCATGACGCGATGAGATTCATTTCTAAGTTCACCATTCATTGATGATTATAAAAAAAAATATTACTAATAAGTATGTAATATGTGACATAATAATGCTAATGGAGATATATATATATATATAAGTATTTATGTACTTACATATATCTTATTCACTTACATCCGTTCAATACTATATGAAAACAGAAACAACGTCTATGCATATGTACAGACTACCATCTCCATAAACGGTGTCTTCCATTTCATATATACGTCTATTATAAATTTTTATATTCTTAATATATATGATAAATAAATCATGTTTTATATTCTGGATGTATTTAAATCATGATCTAAGTGATACAATCAAGAGTAACAAGTTAAAACACGTACGATAAAGAAAGCGATTATTACCCAAAATATAAATATAACATGGAAATTATTATTAAATGGGTAATATAAATTCATAAATGAATAATGTATGATATCATAAATATTAATATGGTTCTGGTATAATTTAATAACATACTATAGTCTTCATACAGGAGGATAAACGTATCCTTGACTAAAGAAAAGTGCAAGGTAAGGGGTTTTCATCTCACTCCTTATTCCCGTGAGATTCATTCCATATTGCAACTATTACCTTTTGTGTGGTGTATATACTGCCAATAATTGTATTCTTTATGTAATACACTACAATTTATTTGTATTTACATATTCATTGTATGATACCTCTTTTATGGGCTGTATGTTTCGTAAGTTACCAAATTGGTTAGGGTTAATTTCACAATCTCTTTATTATCTGAGGTTGTTTTATGTAAGTATCTACCGGGACATATTTGTTATCCATGTACAAGTTTTGTGATCGAGTTTTCAAATGGATTATTTTAAGGGAATTTTTACTAAAACATCATTTCAAATTTTTTAAATATTTATTCTTCTAAATCTTTCTCATTAATTTCCATGTCTTCAAAATGGGTTTTAAGGATTTATTTATATAGACATGAACGTTTTTACAATGTTAATTCCTTTAAAAAATATCAAACTTTTATGGGACACTTTGATTCAAAAATGTCTTTAAATGTCTTCTTTTCCAAATTGTGTGACTTTTAAATGTTTTCATGAAAAAGGGTTATTTCTCTCAAAGAGTTTTACAAATCATTTTCATCAACGTCCAAATCCTTTAGTGGATTTTAAACTTGTTTTGAAGTTGATTTATCATGATACAAATCTGCCATAAAGTGTTGAAGGTTTTGTTATATGTTTGACTGTGGATGTGTTATTTTTATACCATTCATTTTTTATGGGTAAAGTATTGGCATTTCTTATGCTAGTTTTAATACGATTTTTATGTTATGTTTAGACCTTTTTATATAAGGAATTGATTGGACTTTGTAAATGTTGGGTGGATCCCTCTATAGCTCCTCGATGCATCGGTAGGTCTCATTATACAAACTAGTGTCTTGGAACCAGGCCTTGACAAAATCTTATTTGTAGTCTTGGCACGAGGCCATGGATAAGTGGTTATGATAGTCTGGCATTATGCATTCCATCGTTATGAAAGTGGTAATTGATATTGCATGTGATAATTCGATTATTAGAATATCCATGTAAATAGGTAAATGAAATTTTTTCATTTTATTTCTTCCATATTATGATGAAGTTCATGTTTAAAAGGATTTTGTTTTAGTTTTATACATTTCCATAAATGTTTATGCTTATTTTTGAATGTTTCTGTTGTATTACTTACCCTTAGTGAGCGTTTGAGCTCACCCCTTTCTATGTTTTATTTTCCCAGGATTCCAAGAAGTGTATTGTGATTGATATGCCGGGTTAATACAAGGGAATAATAGTGTTCATAAGGGATTATTTATGTTTTTTATGTTATAAAGTGTAATGTAACATTCATGTATGTAATCTATTTTCCAAGACTGCTAAACCGATCGGTCCTTCGGGACTTGATTCCTTGTAATCATGCCAATGTATTAAAATAATGCACCGACTCTAGGTAACTGGGGTATGTGCGTTACAATTGGTATCAAAGGAAGTTTAGGAATAACCTTGGAAGCTATATATTGATAAACTCTTATTAGAGAACATATCCCTAAGATAGACTTTGAGGATTAGTAGAGAAGAAATTTCTAGAATTTTTATATTTTAGAGATTTTGTGAGTTTTCTGAGCAATACATCTCTGTCTGGATACGAGCAGGTAGAGGCGACTCTGGCAGAGATGTACCTAGGGGTAAAACCTGAAAACACTGCTTTGAGCTTGACTCGACCGGGAACTGGAGCATGACAACAGGCCTTGCTTCACTCTTGGTTATTAAACTCCCGGGGGATATGTTTAGGATAATTCTCATTTTGTTTACAAACCATTATGAATGGTTTATGAGTATATAATTCCTCAAAGAATACATTTTTATGATTATGAATTATGTACATAAACTGTTTAATTTATGTTAAGTGTTTTACAAGTTTGGGATTAGGTATTGCTATCCATAAACTAATCTAGTGTATGCCATTGTTTAGAAATGGCCCCCAGTAAAGGAATGAGAACTCCAGCAATACGCATGATCCAAAGAGTAATAAAGATCATATATTTCATGGTCTTAAGCCATAATTTATAAGGGAAATATTCTCCCACGTATTATCATCATTTGATAAAATAGTATCATGTGTTGATAAGATAAGTAAAGAATTATCGGAGTCCTATGGCTTTAAAGGGAAGCCAGAGAAGGAAATGATGCTAGAGAGAAGGACAGATAAAGGGAATAAGGTAAAGAAGTATTTTCCCATATGTGATAAATGTGGAAAGAATCACCTTGGAAAATGCCTGAAGGGAATGTGAGTATGTTATAAGTGTGGAGAAAAAGGACACCAAGTACGTGACTGCAATGGTAAGAAAAAGGTTTCATATGTACAATGCTTCATCTACAAGGAGTTTGGACACCACGTGAACCAATGTCCAAGTCATTAGACTATGCCGCAAATGATGCTATGGGATAATAGTCAAGTTATGATACTACCACAAATGAAGAGGAATGACTAGTGTTCTTGTGTTGTTATTTTGGAATTATTTCATTGAAGTGTTGTATCAATTATGTACTGGAAATAAATATGGATTGTACTCCAGTACTATTTCATTGAGGATTTGAGAATTTATGGTACAAAGAAAAGTGACTCTACAGCGAGTTAAACTTTTTTGAAATTACATGTTTGAAGGAAAGATAAACCTTAATATGGTTCTAATATTGAGGTACTGATTTTGGAATAAGATATGGTTGATTTGGGTAAATTATATTGGATATTCTAGACTGCCTTGAAACTGAATAAAGATTTGTATATTCCATAATTTTTGGAGTTTACAGCATTTTTGGTTGGATGAAGTCTATCCAGTATTCTATAAGGAATAAGGGAGCATGAATGTAATCAATAAGTTTTTATGGTAATTCAGGATGTTTCAGTGTTCTAAAAGAATACATGATGAATGTATTCACATGCTATTACGGGGTAAAAAGGATCTACATTATGTTTACCTTTCATATAAATTTTGGACTGAGAGGTTACAAAAGTAATTTGGATAAGTCTAAAGGTTTGAAGGGATTAAGTTTGGAAGTATATTTTTGGATTTTTATAAAGGAAAACACACAGACCGTGTGATAACCCATCGCGTCAGAAAAAGTTGCGGGAATTGAACCCACAACCACAGTGCAATTGGGATTTATCACCTACCACTAGACTAGATGAAGTTCCTGGATGGTATAATGTAGTTTATTATCATAAAGGGTCTGATATGTGTATTATAAATTCAATATATTTAGAACCCTATAAGATTAGGATAAATAGAGTATTTTTGAGTTGTATTATGTTTTGGGGTGAAAGATGAGTTTGTGATAGAAATTTATTAATTGATAAAACTCTAATTATAAAGTAAGTATATCTCTTTATGATTTTTCCAATCTCAAAAATAAATTCCTCAACAATAATAAAAGAAACTTAGAAGAAAAATGTTGTCATAGATGGTACATTAGATCATCACAAATTTATGGCTTTGGGATTGTTGGCCTTTTCATAGCCATGTTCTCTACCACTCTCCATCAGATATTGATGGTTAGGTTTCTCTTCCATATCCATATTTTCCTACATGGAACCCTTGTATGTGTTATTTTTGGTAACCTTCATACTTACCACTCTTTATTTTAAATAGAGGCCTCATTAATTCATTTTTTTTCTGGGATTTCAACTAAGATATTTTGAAATGTCAACCCCAAGTTTCCAATACAGAGCATAAATTGCAAGGACACAATTGATTTAAGGAGGGGGGAGTGTAACACCCCAATCATCCATGGTACACTTCTCTTTGAATAATACAGTAGCGTGTGGTTCACAACATCGAGTTCTAACACACACTACTACCAATCAAACTAGCCGTTATGAATAGTAATACCAAATTTTTTAAATTTTATACATTCTATCGTTCAAAATGGACTTCATTTTTGGATTCAGAATATCGAAATTATCTTAGGGTAAATTTTTGGTACTTTTCTGATAACTTTCATATTTTGATGAATAGTGAAAATTACTAAATTTTAATTAAAAACAACTTTTTTAATCGAAATAAATAATAATGACAAATTATTTATTTTAATGGTTTAAAATTATATTTAGAATATATTTTTACCAATTAATAAAATGTTGGTCATTGGACAAAATTTCACATTTAAACCGGACATAAACAACTGTCAATCTTTTGATAGTTATTGTTTCTTTAAAACACGTGTTTTTTTATAGCGAAAATTAATTTGAAATTAATAAATGAAACTTATATGTTTTGAATTTGGTAAAATAGACATAATTATTTAATTTTTAATATGAAAATTAGCTTAGGGTAAATATTTGGTATTTTTCTGAAAACTTTTAATTTTTGATGAATAGTGAAAAACACAGAGTTATAGTTTAAAACCGAATTCTAATTTAAATAATTATGATTTTTCTTTAAATAATTTTATGTAAAAATAGATACATAATACCTATATAAGTACAATTTTATTCATTGGAGTCGGTTTATAATAATTTTATATATATATAAATTTTATTGAACTTTTCACCGTCTTTTACCCACCACCTATTAGAATTTGAAAATTCACATAAAACATTATTTTACCTCTTCTGTGAGTGGAATTTCGAAAATACGAGAGACAAGGATAATATCAAGGAGTAAAATGTGGTTCAATGTGATGAAAATAATTTTTGGGGAAATGTAACTTTTTACTTTTATTTACCACAGTTAAAAGTAAATAGGGTAATTAAGGGTAAAAATGATATTAATATTACCCTCACACATGTCCTAATTCTATTGGAAAAGATTATATCGACAAAAAACAGCCTTAGGAATAAAATATTATCATTTAGGTCCACTTTTATTAGATTAGGTCATTTATAATTATTTAATTCAAAGAAGTTTTAAAATAATTAAAATCAATGATTAATAACTAAATCATTTTTAATATATGGTTTTACATAAGATGAATTAGATTATAAATATTTATTAGGGAGATAAAATGATTTACTACATCATGGTATTTTATTTAAAATTTTTATACATTAAATAAATAAATTTATTTATGACACAGTGATGAGTAGTAATTACCTTATTCATGAAAGAATCAAATAAATGGTATTATAAATATTAAAATAAAAATAATTTCAATGTTTTTATGACATCCACGAATTTTATAGGTGAACATGACATGTTAGGATTTATTAAATGTATTTTTTTTGATGTAATAATGTTGTTATTATTTTAACAAAAAAACAAATACTAAATAGTGTCAAAATTGACATAAAATAGTTTTTAAAACAAATATTATATTATTAAGATATATAATGGTCCTAAAAATCTATGGTTCGGAAAAAAGACATATATAATAATATATATGACATTAATTAACCAATTGGGGATCTATTGGCAGTATATATTTTGTTTATTAACCGTATATTTTAAGAATACAAGAAGACACAGTAAAAGTTAAATTATTTAACATAGAGTTAAATCTAAATGATAAGGTTAAAATGGGAATCTAACCTTGTCTAAAAACTATTTGATGAGTTTTTTTCGACCTATACCCACCATAGAATTTAAATAATCAACTTTGGATCTATTATAAACTGAATATGAATTTATTATAAAATAATATTTTAAGTTTTTCCTAAGGTGCCCCTCACCCATCTTATAAAAGGGCACTCCACCTTCCCTCTAATTCACACCTTCTAAGCCATTTGGCTCGACCAAACCATGCCCAATTACCCTATAAACTATTCTCCCTTCAACATAGAGGGATTTTTTTGATCATAAAGCCAACCTAAGGAGCCCTTTTGATCAAATCAAAAGGAAGAACTCGAAGAAGAGGTAATGATTTCACCACCATCTTTCAAGTTCCTTTCTTCTTCCACATCCTTTTTCTTTGTTGTTACCATTCTAAAATAATAACTCCACTATATTCTATATACTGTGATGTTATTATAATTATGGTAAAACCAAATTTATTAATCTATCCACCCTTTTAATGACATGTCACCATACGTGCATACGTACGGCTTACCGTCTTCACGTCGTGGTGTAATTGTTATTCAATACATTATTATTTGGATTGGTATAATAATGATGTGTATTTGATGTAAATAATACATATAACATGATAAGGATTCTGTATATATTATATACCATCCAATTATATATTATATAAATACCATAAGAATGATATTTTTGCTTGTGCGTACGTACGGATTACTGTCTCCACGACGCGATGAGATTTCTTTCCAAGTTCACCATTCATCGACGATTATAAAAAAATATATTACTAATAAGTATGTAATATATGAAATAATAATTATACTGTAGATATATATATTTATATATGTAATTATTTATGTACATACATATATCTTATTCACTTACTCTCGTTCAATACTATATGAAAACGGAAACATCGTTTATGCGTACGTACGGACTACCGTCTCCATAAACGGTGTTTTACATTTCATATATACGTCGATTATAAATTTTTATATTCTAAACATATATGATAAATAAATCATGTTTTATATTCTGGAAGTATTTATATCATGATCTAAGTGATACAATCCAGAGTAATAAGTTAAAACACGTACGATAAAAAAAGCGATTATTACACAAAATATTAATATAACATGAAAATCAAAATTAAATGGGTAGTATAAAGTCATAAATGAATAATGTATGATATCATAAATATTAAATAGGTTCTGGTATAACTTAATAACATACAATAGTCTTCATACAGGAGGCTAAATGTACCCTCGACTAAAGGAAAGTGCAAGGTTAGGGGTTTTCATATCACTCCTTATTCCCATGAGATTCATGCCGTATTGCCACTATTACCTTTTTTGTGGTGTATGTAATACCCATAATTGTATTCTTTATGTAATACAGTTTAATTTATGTGTATTTACATATTCATTGTATGATACCTTTTTTCATGTGGTGTATGTTTCGTAAGTTACCATGTTGGTTTGGGTTAATTTCACAATCTCTTTATTATACGAGGTTGTTTTTACGTAAGTATCTACTGGGATATATTTATTATCCATGTACATGTTTTATGAAAGAGTTTTCAGAGGGATTAATTTTAGGGACTTTTTACTAAAACATAATTTCAAATGTTTTAAATATTTATTCTTCTAAATATTTCTCATTAATGTCCATGTCTTCAAAATGGTTTTTAATGATTTATTTATACGAGGATGAATGATTTTAAAATGTTAATTCCTTTCAAAAGTTTCAAAGTGGTATGGGAAACATTGATATAAAAGTTTCTTTAAATGACTTCTTTTCCACATTCGGTGACTTTTAAATGTTTTCATGAAAAAGGGGTATTTCTCTCAAAGAGTTTTACAAATAATTTTCATCAACCTCAAAATCCTTTAATGGATTTTAAACTTGTTTTGAAGTTGATTTATCATGATACAAATTTTCCATATTGTGTTGAAGGTTTTGTTATATTTTTGACAGTGGATGTGTTATTTTTATACCATTCTTGGTTTTTGGGAAAAGTATTGACATTTGGTATGCTAGTTTTAATACGAATGTTTATGTTATGTTTTGAAAATTTCATATGAGGAAGGCATTGGACATAGTATGTGATGGGTGGAGACCGCTATAGCTCCTCGATGCATCGGTAGGTCTCATGAGACAGACTAGGGTCTTGGAACGAGGCCTTGACAAAATCTTATTTGTAGTCTTGGCATGAGGCCTTGTCTATGTGGTTATGATAGTCTGGTGTTATGCATTCCATCATTATGAAAGTGGTTATTGATATTGCATGTGATTATTTGATTAGTAGAATATACATGTGAATAAGTAAATGGAATTATTTCATTTTATTTCTGCCATATTATGCTGAAGTTCAAGTTTAAAAGGCTTTTGTTTTAGTTTTATACATTTCCTTACATGTTTATACTTATTTTTGAATGTTTCTGCTATATTTCTTACCCTTACTGAGCATTTGAGCTCACCCCTTTCTATGTTTTATTTTCCCAGGATTCCAAGAAGTTTATTGTGATTGATATGCAGGGTTAATCCAAGGTAATAATGGTGGCCATAAAGGATTATTTATGTTGTTTTGATGTTATAATGTTTAACGTAACATTCATGTATGTAATCTATTTTCCAATACTACTAAATTGATCGGTCCTTCGAGACTTGATTCCTAGTAATCATGCCAATGTATTAAAATAATGCACCGACTCTGGCTAACTGGGGTTGGGGCATAACATAATTTTAGAGAAAAAAATAGAGATGTGGTTATATGTGATATACTATGATAAAATGTTCTTAGATGATTATTTTATATAATAATATACTAGATAGAAAAATTCATCTACTGTCATATTTACAATTAAAATGATTAGAAAATACATTATATGATAAAAATTTATAATATTTATCAACCATTATTCTATTAAATATATTTTGGCTAAAAAATGAATCTAAACAAAGACTTAAGATATGGAATTTACTATTTAAAGAGTTTGATTTAGACATAAAAGATAATAAATATACTGAAATTTTGGTAGGTAACCAGTTTTGTTCATTACCAATGACCACAATTCTGACTAGTGAATCCATAAATATCAACATATATTTTATTTATGAACAATTTCTTACTGTATCCATGAAATAAAATTCATGGTTTGTAGATTATAGAAACATTATAGATGTTGGTGTCATGAAAAAAAAAGTTCTCCAAAATTAAATAAATAATTTCATTTATAATCTTAAACACTAATTTTGGCATGATCCATTTCTTTTTCAGAGGTATGTTGATGGGATACTAAGGAGGTGTGTTCTCGAAGAGAAAATGCTTCATATTCTAGCAAGTTGACACAATTCAAAATTGGGTGCTCACTATGAGGAAGAGAGGATTAACCAAATGGTTCTGTTGTTATGTTTTTTACTAATCCACAATTTCCAAGGATGAAATAATTATTGTTATAGTTTGGGATAAATATCAATGACTGGGGAATATGGATAGTATGTAAGAGTTTCCAGACAAGGGCATTCTAGAGGTTGAAATATTAATATTTGTGGATTCAATTTCATGGGATTATTTACATATTCATTAGAGGATGAGTATATCATTGTGTATATCTATTATGTCTCTATATAGATGTTGATTGTAGTTCTTCTAAATAGTCTTATTAATAATGTCATGAATTTCATCAAAATAATATTTTATCAATAATTGATGTGTCGAAATCCTTAATCAATGAAAATTGAACACACTTTAGGAACATTAAAATCAAATAATTAATGGTAAAGTATAGTTTCATTCGTAAAAATAGTACCACATATAACCCATAGTATAGTGGGTAGGAAGAGATCTCAAATATAGAGTTTTGAAAAATTATTGAAAAAAGAACAGTAGTTTACTAAAATATAAGAATTTATTGTTATATGAGGAATTTGGTTTTTATATTAAGTCTTATAAGAGTACCCTATGAATGAGTCCTTAAATAATTATCGTCAGAAATAAAAATCATTTTTCGAAAAATCTCTATAAAAAATCATATTAGGTATTACAATCATTGAATTATTATTTCAAATCATTGGAGAGAAGAGGTTGTTTGAATTTTACGAGAATTATGAAACTTAATGATAGTACTTTTAATAATATTGAACATATCAAGGAATAACAAAATCTTCTCATGACACCGTTATACAAAAAGATATTTTAAGGTTTCTCATAGTGTCTAAATTTTTAATTGTAGATTGAAAATCTTCCCAGAAAATCTTCAATCTAAATTGTATAGACGTTTTACTATTATGAGAATGCTTATGATTAGGAATTTAGAGTTATCTACAGAGGATAATGAAGCATTATTTGTTAATTTACAGAGGTTTAAACACTTTTTGAGGTTAATTCAATGATATTGGATTCCATCACTATTCATGAAATCTAAATACTAACTTTGTCTAACTGAGGATATAAAACTCCATGTTTCATTGAGGTCAGCCCATTGTCACTTTTCCTTTATTATAATGTCAGTACTTTTTTTTGATGTGTATTGGGTTATAAAATGTATTCTTACTCATTGAGAATGTCATTCCACTCCCCAATGTCACATTTTTTTGAAATGTTTTTGCAGTATGTGATTGGATTGTAATAAGGTATAAAGATTTTACTTGTAGATGAGTCTGGGTTTCTAATGAATTTTAAACTATTCTTGAGTGCTATGTGGAGCTACAAGCCTAATAAAACAAGATCCTGGCCCCCAAAATTTTTCTTTAGTTAATAAATTTCATAAAATCTATATTCAAAAACCTTATTTTGATCTTTTTGTCTAATAGGTGGTTTGGATTTCTATCCAGGACACCTAATTATAGTATGAGATGAGAAATACATATGAATGAACATAAATGAGTAGTTCTTCTGTTACCAAGGTATTTATATTTATTTTTCCATAATTAATTTTACATATTCATTGCTTCATACTATATGAACATATGTTTTTAGGAAAAGTCCCAAGATGATTTGAAACATCAATGTCATTTTATTTATCTTAATTTTTTGTTCTACTATATCTATTATATGATATGTTTGAAATTATTCATAATTAATTGGAATCTTACATTAAACATTGAATATTTATTTGAATTGCATAAAATAATTCATGATATGTTGAAAACTACACTTTCTTGTTAACATAATTGTTAAACATGACATATTATTTTGGTTTTTAATGAATCTATATGTTGTGTTATCTGAGGATAAATGAAATACACGATGAAATTTATTTTGGGAATTGTTTCAAAAATTGTGGAAAACATGTCGTTGAACTTTAATATGATCCTGAACATAAATTTCAAATTTTGAATTGTAAAAATTATTTAGATTTTTTTTCATTCAACCTTTAATTCAATGTTGTGGAAAAAATTAGGTTTTATGTGAGGGGGATAGGGTATAATTTGTTTAATGGGATAATCATGGATTAAAAATAAACCATTTACTAATAAATATTTTTCTTTCAAATGTTGATTTTTAATTATTCAACTCTATTTTTGGATGGATTGATTTTTTTTAAATATTGTGATTTTAATTTCCACTTTAATGAGGTCAACTTGTATTCTTTTTATTTAGGTTTAGTTAAAATCATCAATTTCATAATCTCTTGATTTTTTTTAATTTTTTTCCAAACATTGGGAGTATTATTTGAAATCATCATAAAATTTTCAACATTTAACTAAGTTTTAAACATTTAAGATGTTCTTTTATGTAGGTTATGAAACAAAAATCCAAATCAAGGTTGGAATTTTCATTTATTAACTATAATACTCGTTATATTATTAGATAAACTTTTTATTCTTCTTGTAATTATTTAAATTATTCATTGAAAAGAGTATCTAATTATTATTATTTTTATTTATTTGTTTCTATTCTTCTATAGGTAAATAAATTTTTGTAAATATTAGTTATTTTTATTTTTTGATTGATTAGACTTTTTCAAAATTTCTAATTTCAAACATTTTTATAAAATGAAAACCAACTTTTAAATAATCCTCATGTTTTGAGAAATGTAAATACCTTTATCCAACATGAATGGTTCTATGGGGTTTAATATTTTTTGAAAATTGATTCTTTGTGGTAACTTAGTTTTTCAACATTACAAAACATTTCTTCAACTGAATTTATAATGGTGTATAAGGAATGATAATTCTTAAGTGAGGGGGAATAATTTTTTAATTTAATTATTTTGGTTTTCCACATCCTTTTTGGTGCATTTTATGTTATTATATGCTAAAATTATACTTCTAAATGATTATTTATAATTTAATTGTTATTATTATATAAAAATATTAATTATTGAATATTATATTAGTTTATTTAAGATTAAATTATTATATTTTTATTCGTTGAATGATTTATTTTTTTAAATCATATATTTTATATCTATAATTTAAATAATTATTGTTATTATATTAATTTTTTGTAATTAGATATTTATTTATTCTGTTATACATAATAATATTTTAATTAATTAGTACATGTTTAATTTTTCTTCTAGTATCATAATTTATATGATTTAATACTTTTTAATTTTAATTTTATATTAAATAATTTTTTTAATGTTTTTTTAAGATAAATAAATAAATTATTATTCAATTATTTTATGTTTTTCCACAAAATATAATTTTTATTCTTTTATTTTAAAATTTAAATTTAAATTTAATTTATTTTTGTATATGACTAATTTAATATCTCATTCTATATATGATTGATTTGTTTTATATAAACATTTAAAACCCATGTGATAGAAATACATTCTTCTTCGACAACAGAACCAAAACAATTCGGTTGTTAAATTTTAATAAAGGATCAAATCTACTGTATGACAGATTGAGAGCTTGGAATGTAGGATTGACCAAACGTGAAATGTTTTGTCTGTGAGTTTTATTTTTTTTGTACAAACCCTGAATATATCTAAACATATAATATTGACAATTAAGAGACTTCCAAGAGACAAAAAATAGAAATTACGTCAAATGTAAAGCTAAATTGATCGACCAATACACAAATTATTAGACAATTTCATATAAGAAACTATCTAATGATCATTGTGAATGGAAATATGACAGAATTAAAATGATTCTGAAGAAGACTTTGTATTCCCACCAATCTTGGATCGGAGGATGGCTCCTTCCTAGTTTGAATAAAAGTAACCAGACATTAACACACCAATGTTGACCCATGATCTATCGCCACTCTAGACACTGACTATTGAAGGTCCCTGAATATGAGCATGTTTGAGTGACACATTAAGATATGATGAGTTATGGCCTGAATCAAATATGAATTTCAATAAAGTCTATATGTAGAAGGAAAAGTTATACCATTAATTCTTCCAATTCACAGTTGGATATTCCCTATCAATTAAACACTGGGATCAAATATTAAATGGGTATTGATGAGTGATAATGACAAAGTTCCATGAAGTTGATGTTGTTAGAATTTTTATAAACATCATATGATCATATGATGTAGAATAAAAAACAAATATAAACTGATATATCTTTGATAATAAATATGTAAAAAAACAGCACAAACTATGTACATAGAGATTTCCATCAATAAAAATCTCATGCCTTGGTATTTGAGAATGGTTGATGAAGATCGTGTAACAATGAACAAAATAACCTTGACTCTAAGGGGGTACACTACCAAATGCATCTATAGTCGTATAGTGAGGAAAACCTAATTCAATAAGGGTGTCCACATCTTCATCTCAGATGATGAACATCATTGTTGGAGTGTAACATCCTGGCTCTCGTGCCATGCAACGGTGCCCCATGTCAGTCGGTCACATGACATCTGGAACTCCTCCCCATAATAAAATGACTTCTTACTAGTTGTGAGGGTATGATAATTTGATCAGTGGGAGGTTATACCCTCTTTTATAAGAGTAATACAATAGTGTAAATAGTAAACCAAATAGTCAGAATACAAAATCATAAAGAATAACATAATCTCAAGTTAATTAATATAGAAAACAAAAGTATCCAACTAGTGTATAAAACCTTAAATGATAATGTAAGTTTCAATAATCATAAATGGGAACTGAAAATTATTACATCGACGACTCCCAAGCAGGTCCCAAACCATGTATGGTTCCCCCATCCCTGCCCAATCCCAAACATTCCATATAACACAAGGCCTTTTCCTTTATCTTGTCTTACAATAATATTTCCTATTCATCTACTAATCTAGTAGCTCGATTAGGGTGTGAGTACAAATTAGTAGGCCAACACCAACAATGTCTAAAAAAATACACTACAAATATTGTATGAAGTTTTAAAAATCAATAAGTATAATATATAAATAAACAATTATCAAATTGTGAAAATAATCTTTATTTAAAAACATAAACTCCATGGGTTTCCATAGACAGCAATACTTTAATACATTATGTGGCTCATTCTAGATACAAATGTATGTATGGAGGATATCATATCTTAGAATACAATTTTCACCATTCTTTATATTCAATATTTTGAAGAACCATGTTCCCATTATTTAATTCATAATTGAATTCATGTGTTACCATTCATACATCACAGATTAGAATGATCGTGTTTCTATTTTTTCAATCATAAATGAATGTCCATGTTACCATTCACAAACACACATTACAATGAGAAAATTGATATTATTTAACTCATTCTTAATGACCTTGTTACCATTCATAACCACAAAATTAATTAAAAAATTTATTGTTCACATAATGTTTTTACTAATTCAACAATTAGTTAATCACAATAGTACCTTTATTTAATTGCACAATTAACTAATAATTTTAATAACATCAATTAATTAAATACCTAATTAAGAACTCCTAATTAATTAAAAATTCAGAAATTATTTTATCACATATTTACCGTTATTTAATTCTCCAATTAATTAAGTCATCAAACCCATCAATTAATTTAACAACAAAGTAGTCAATATTCATAACTCCAAATTCCATAATTAATTATCTCATTGACAATATAAATTATTCAAAATTAATTATACAATTAACTAACTTAATCAATGAAATAAATATCACATATTAATCCCATAATTAATTATCTCAATTCATGACATGAAAAGCGCATAATTAATTCCACAACTAATAATCTCAATTCAAAAATTCAAAATCTCATAATTAATTACCCAATTAATTATCTATATCAATATACTAAAATATTGCAATTAATCCTTCAATTAAGTAACTTATTTGAAAATCCATAAATCTCATTACTAATTCCCAAAACAATTATCCATTTTAACAATACTTTAATTAATAATTTGGAAACATTAATTAGAAAAATTTAGGAATTCCAATTTCTAAAGAACTGTAGCAATTATACATTTTTCATAAAACATTTGTAGTAGCCCATTTTATTAGTTATTATAACATGTTATTTGTTTTTTTACCTTCTAAATATGATGTTGTTAGAACCTAGAATTCTCACTACCTCATCATTATTCAACGTGAAATATATATTTATATAATAGTTAAAAAAACATCTGATCATTATTATATTCTAACTCCATTAAATTATAAATGTCAATTCATAGAATATATATAGAGGTTTAATTTTCAATATCTTATAAAAATTGGCCTTTAAAACTATGAATATTCTTAAATAATTATTTAAATTCTTCTTGATGGTTCAGCTAAAGACATATCTTATTTATAATATTTTAATTATTATGACCTTTATATTTTACAAAATATTCTTACTCTTATTCCATGTGTGTGGGGTATCATTTTATTTATTATGAACATTAAATAAGTAACACTATCAGATTTAAATTTTCTACCATGGATAAATATAAATTTACTACATATATGATCTTCGTATATATATTTTTATATTAGTTTATCCTCAAAGAACATTAGACTTGGATTTTCCAAATTTAGTATCACTTTATTCAAAATATCAACATCTATTATTTAGAAATACAGATTCTAGATTAAAAGTATTTTACCAATTAATTATCATACATTCTCTTTTTTAAGTAAATTATATTTTGCGCTCCTCAAAATTTTTCTATGTAAGTAAAAATAATGATCCATTTTTATGAATTAATAGAAAATAGATATAATTTTTTTAACGCATATAGATTACATACCACATTTTATATATAAAAAATATTTTATAGGGGCCACAATACTCCATCAAATCAAAAATTCACTTATTCATAGATGAATTTCATTATCCAATTTTCTTTATTATGATTACGTTGATAAATAATATTATGTGTCATTTCAATAGGATAAACCCATTTACAATATTTTCAACTAAAGACCCATCATTAAGCATCTCAGTATAAAGGATCGACCATGAATCACAAGTAGTTATATAATATCCAAGTTTAATGGATTGACTATGAGGGAAGAGACTGCATGTACAATATTAAGATAGACCACACAAAAAACTTTCATATTTATAAAATATAAAAACACATGAATAAAATTTCTTTTATAATGGTTATAAAGGTTGACATCAAGGATATTATAACTCAAATTCTCCTTTTCTTTTGTTTATCAATGTATATTTTCATAAACATGGAACTACTATTTCCACCATATCTACTTCAATTGAATCTATATATGAAACTCTAAAAGTAATTTTTTTATATCTAATAACTCCTTCTAATATATTGGATGTTCAATAAATTTACATTGGAAACACCTTCACCCTTTACCATACTTATAAAAGAATAAACTCAAACACCACTTCATTTATACATATGTAATTTTACAAAATCCATTATCATGTGATTATGATAGAAATTCAAAATTCTTCTATGTTGTGCATAATTATTTAGAAACCAATGATCATTGTACATCCCAGAGTAGAATATTAAATTAGGAACTATTCTTATCTCACTATTATTTTTTTCATCTTCAACTTACACCAAATATATTTTATCATTTACATATTCAAACTAATTGAATGAAAATACTAGAAAACAAAAATTGGAAGAAAAAATTCCCTTTATTCATGGGATAAATTTGGATCTGTATAAGTATTGTAAAAATTTAATTAGGGTTGGTTACACAATCTATTAGTTGGGTAAAGGGTTAAACATAAATATGGTATAAATATATTGAATTGGAGAGAGGAATATGACTCCAAATTAAATATTTAAAATCATGAATCCTTTTAATGAAAAAAACATAATATATTATGATGAGGTTAATTCAACTAATAATAACACTAATTATGAAATTACTTCTAAATGAAATACTTTTAAGACCCCGATCATCTAACCGGGAAAGTTCATGATAAATACGGACACCCATGGTTTATCTTTTGTAATGTATGGGGGAAACATATAACTTAAAAATATTTTTAACCAAATCCCATTTTGATATTTATGTAATATGTTTCCGGGGAACCCTTTGTGATTTGATAGCATGGAAATAGTATTTTTATTAATAATAGGATTTATTAGAGGATATGTTTTATGATAAATATTTTAAGAGTCATATATGACTAATTAGAATAGAGGAATAAATAAATATTTATGTAGTGATAGGATGCTAAATTATATTAATCACTTAGTGAAATATAGATCATGTCCCATTGATAGTTATGATGAGTTTAAAAGGGGCTGTAATTTTAAAGGGACAAAATTTAATAGAATTCAATGTTAAAGGAATAAAAATCATGATACTCATATGATAAAAGGTTTTTGGTAGATAAATGACATTTACATAATTATACATAACTTTGAGTTTAAAATGATTAGTCTAATGAATGAAACATATTAAAAAATAATGAAACATAATAAATATTCTAGAAAAGAAATTAAAATTATATGTGTTAAGAGAAATACCTTCTTGAACCACCATTTGTTTAGGTTGTTAAAAAAGTGAATATAGATACTCATGAGATTAATAGAATAATTCAATTCAGGTTTGACTAGAATTAGATGTATGATGACCACCATTATACTAGTATCCACTCATGTACTCAATATGATTGGGTTTTCACTAACATGATGAGGGTGAAGATTTCATATTGTCATGATTTATTTATAAAACTCATTACATTCTATTATTTATGGAAATGAATGAATTTAATAAATTTTGGATATATAACACTTAAATTTTAGGGGATATATGATCATATAACGTGATGTCTAGGTTCTAATATTGTATTTATAGTATGAACGGTAAATGATCATAATGAAAGAAGAAATATTAGTTTGAAATTCTTGTAATTTTTCTCTATGTACCCATCCATGGTCATTGAAAACTAATGGTAATGTAAATAATGAATGTATTTTTCTGTATGATGGAATTATATTGGAGAAGTAAATTTGTTTGAAAAACTTAGTATCAATCACATGTTATGATTCAGTGTTATTAAAACTAATTCATTAATTTTGAATGATATATGATAAAAATATATATTCCACAATTTTTTGATATATAATAGAGTTTAACATAAAGTATAGAATTTATGGATATTATAGTTCTAATTAAAATGACAAATAAAAATACTTATTTAATCATGGAGTTAAATGAAAAAAGTTCTATCAATCATCGACTGATATAAATAATGGATTTGTATGGTTATCTCACTTCTCATACGTGATAAATGTAGTTGTTTATTAAAAAAGATTTTTTATAAATAATATGATATTATTTTTATATGAATGGCTATGATTTGATCCAATTATATAAAATGTTTGAGATTAATATATGGTAAAAATGTTATATATTGGATGAAAATGTTTATCCATTGTTTTTTGTTAAAAAATGAGGGTTATGTTCCCACACCCTTATATGTTCATATTGTAAATATTAATCTTCTTTCCATATTATAAAACTAAATACATAGAATTTATTATATATTTTGTATAAAATATATTATTTACTTAATATTTTATATAATATAGATATGTAAAAAAATTTGAGCACAAATGGGTTTATGTACCACATAATGATATTATAAATCGAATATAGTTTCTAAAGAGGATAGTAGAAGAATGTTTTGCACCGAGACATGTTAAAATGTAAATAATGAAAGATTATTTGAGTCAATATTAAATATGAATTTCCCTTAATTTCCTAAATGATTTTAGGATGTTATGGTGAAGATAAATTCAAAGTTCTGAATTGAGTTATTGTAATGAGGTCCATGAACCCCTTTCAAATTATCACATCTTAAAAATTTTGAGTTAATCTATCCATATAATATGGTCAATGAAAAAAATTCCTAAAACCATTTGATCCATTATCTCAATATGTAACTCTTTTAACAAAATAATCCACCAGATTAAAAAGGGTGGAAATATTTATTTTCAAATATTTCAATTTAACTTGATCTGTGTGGACCATTACTTTAGAGAACACAAGAAAGGTTCAAAGCATGTGGAAATAAAAGACTACTATAAGAAACTAATTCACTATAATTGTTAAATTGACTTGATATTCTATGAGGGTACTAATATAATATGAAATTATTAAAGAATTATATCTATACTCTACCTAGGGGATTCTTCCACCATTTAATCATATACATCATCATTAATTCAAATGAATCTTTCCAATTAAGTGGTAACATGATAGGGGTAGCAAAAAAAATTGTTTGTATCCCCGTAAAATTATCCTTTTACTTTATATATAATCCCAATTATACAAAAGCTTCTATAAAAGAAATTTATGGGGTGATATATTTATGATAATACATCGAGAAATCATTGATAAAAACTGAAATTTTCAAGAAAACAATGAATATTTGTTATGATTTTTATAGCTCATTGATCACCTAGATTTTTTTAGGTTATCTTCAATCCCTTATTTTGAGATCTAATTGAAATCCATAATTATATATGTAATAATGAAATAAAAATACCCACAATTAAGAAAAATTCAAGCCTATTCATCTGTTTCTACCACCATGTCGAATATTATTCAATAAAACATTAACTCAGGGCCTATAATATTCATAATAATAGAATAGTTCATTAAACTCCCACTCCACCATATGAAAAATATGCACCACTGAATAAATGGTATTTTTTTAATCATTCCAAATGATATGTGTAAGTGGGAGAAGGTTCTATATTTTCTTGAAAATTTTGTGTTCCCTTGTTAATTAGGTTCCATGGGAATTTTGTTTGTATTTTCCTAACAATATAATTAGTATTACTATTCATTACAAATAAGACTGTCAAAAAATTTATCAATAGATAGTAGTGTAATGTTATCCTGATTTAATAAATTTGTTTCCTAATATGAAAAAACACTCTTCATCTCATCAACGTTCATATGAAAAATAAATACACTTTATTATTCAAATGGTCATCCCTAAATTCTTCAGAACAAACTAAAGATGGATTTCTAATTCACTATCTTATACAAGTTAAATGATACTAACATAAATGAAATTCAGCAAATAATCTGCCGAAAAACCCTCAACGAGTTAGTCAACCTCATTCGGTTTCACCATGTAGGCTTATTTAATTCATTCATCATCACTTTTTGTGTAAAAATAGAGGGGATAATTTCTTTTATGTCTACAATAATCAAAAAAATTACATTATTTATATGTATCATTAAAAAAATTACTGTTTTTTCTTGATATTTGAAGATAGATTCATTAATTATAATAGTAAAATATTCTCTCTCTCCCAAGAATTGACCTAGGATTTTTATCAAGGATTTTTTTTAATCAATGCTTTGTTTTTTTATAACTAATGGAGTTAATTATAGAAACAAGTCATTATTATTCCATAGTTAATATACAATTTCCCTCATTTTATTTTCTACTAATTATAATTCATATCATTATTGTTTATATTTTTTCTCCAAAACTCAATTATATCTTAAATAGTGGCGATAAAATGATGGTCTTATAAATCACCTCAATGTTTAACAGCTTTCGTCAGTTAAATTTAAAATTTTCTTCTTTAACATTAAAATTCATGAATCTTTGGTTGACATCAATGTGTAATTTCCTGACATAAATTTTAGCGTGACTATGAATTATTGATACCTAACATTATTACTCCATTTATGAAATAAAAAATAAATTAAAATAATAAACCTCCCCACCATCAGAAATTCTTATTTTAGAGTAACGATGGGATACATCACTAATATTACTTCTAATTACAAGTAACATATTACAGGCCTTATATTTCATAGCTCGATTATCTGTAATAATTTCAATGATATATGTTTTTAAACTTCTCCAACGATCATAATAATATTTTCCTATAGTGAAATTTATGTTTGTTCAAAAAATTTAGAAAATACACATATCTTAATGTTTTTGGTATGATTTTATATTACACAAATACCAAAAACTCCCCTAATGAAATAATAACCAATACCACAATTATATTTTTATTTTACAGTAACTCCATGTGAATCATGGAATATGATTATATATGTAAAATTATTTTAGTTAATGTGTTATTGATGTGAAGTTGTTTTAAACATTATATTAATTTAATATATTATTATTCTCTTATCTCATAGTATATAATTTTGGGAAAAGGAATATATGTTATGTATTTTTGAAATTAATGCTTCTTTATCAGTTTATCTATTATTTAGTTTTCTTGGGTTTCATGGTCAAGAAATTTAGTTTTTCCCTATTTCCCATTCTATACATATTTAAATTAATATTTATTTATCTTATCCAGATCATCAAACCTATTATCAGCCTTATCATGAATCTACCATCTACTTCATAATGTTATAGCCTTCTTCCCATCTCTTAGTACATATTTATTACATAAAAAACAATAGGTGGTATCTTGGTAACCTTTTGTTATAGTATTATATGTCAATTTTCAATCTTCCAGAGAGTACCATGATGATTGGACCAATAATTTTCATGTTTACGAAATAATTTCACTATATTATGGAGTGTTTTATTCATTTTCTTGATATATCAGCCTTATAACTACTTAAAAGAGTTATTAGATTCATGTTTGTGTGGTTAAAATCTCTACCATGACTATTAAATGAATTATTGTAGCATAACATATATTTTTTAGTTGGAAGGATTGGGTTCTAGTTTTCATTAGGGAAAACAAAGTGGTCCTTGAAGAAAAGTTATTTTTTTCCTGACTACTTTTCCCGATTTTTTTTAAAGAAACCAAAATTAATTTTTTTTCGAATTTATATATTTATTAAATTTAAGGGTAGTTCAAGCTCCAAAAATTAACTTCTTTTATTTAGTTTTATTTTAGTCAATATTTAAATTATTATAAAAGTTATGAAAATTCATATGTCTCCCATGACAAAACTTAAGTCATATGAGATGGTGTACCATGATTGTAAATATTATGTAGTGTCTCCCTAATACTTGACACGAGTTCCATTTGAGTGGCTCTGATGGTCAGCTCGTCTACTAGCTATAATCATCAGATTTCTGGGCCTCACCTACTTGGAGATTGAATAACATAATTTTTTAAATCATATAGAATTTCATGATCTTATGTATGATTCTTTCCTTTTATTCCTCCTCTTACTACTAAATCAACTATATATTGAGTGTTAGTTTGTATTCCAAAATAAATTTTAGGATAATTTAACTAAAGCATAACTCTATGACATGATAATCTCCATATAATCTATTTCAACGAAACATTAGATTATTCTATATCTTATTTGTTGAAATTTTGGATATCACTTTTCATATTCTCAATTTTCACTTGTTGAAAGTATTTTTCCAAAATTTTATTAGTGAGTTTATCCCATGTCAAAATCAATCTTAGTGTTTAATATTGTAACAAATCCTTTCCTCATTAGATAAATGATACTTGGAAGAATTAAATACATATGTATTCATTAGTGACATCATTTCTCTAAAATGTTTTAAAAATTTCTTTAATTTTGGAGAGATTACCATGGGGTTCGTATTTTTTATTCAACCAAATTGGCATATATATTGAATCATTTTAAGAACAAATGGGTTTGAATTTATATTTTCCGACCGAATTAGAGGTATAACTCTTCTTAGATCATATCTATCAAAGAAATATTATTTTTAGTAAATTATTTTTATCATGAATGGTTTTTTAGGATATTTCGGAAATGTTGGATAACTACTACTGTGCTAAATGGGATTCTTGGTTTTCCATCTCTATTATATATTTTAAAAAATGATAGAACTAAATTATGTTATTGAATTCAAGTGGATCCTAAAAATAAATTCTCCTGATCGAGTTAATGTGGAAAGTTCATGAACCCAAAATCATTAATAAGAAAACATGAACACCAAAGCATGTGAATTAATTTTTTTTAAAAAAATAAATGAAAAGTGGAAATAGATGAACCAAAAGTATGTATTTCAGCTAGTTCCATTTTCCCCAAAAATCATGAAAAAATGCGAACATTCCACTATAACTCCTTGCCCTTATAGGTATTTGGTCAACAAATATCGTTTTATATTAATGGAACTATAGTTAATAAAAAAAAATAATGCATTATATAAATTATATTTCACAAGGCCAAACCATTGAGAATGAGGCAGATCTGATCCTTGTGGAATGTTTTCTATTTTTGGTTCATTGAAATTTAGGGATAATAATAGTTTCAAATAGATTTGGAAAAAAGGATGATATTGTTAATGGTAGTATAGGTAAAATGGATATTTATTGTTAAAACCAATTAATAATAAATAGGGGTTATATAATTATTTTTGAAGCGATTATCGAAAATTGTTCGATTTATTCATATTATGAATCAACATGGTTGATTAATTATGGTACTTATTGAGGTTATTAATTATACATGTCTAAAAGAAATTGAAACAACCATATCAATTCAATTCTCATTTTCAATGAAATGTATTCCCACCTAGATATTTTATGTTCAATCTAATACTAAAATTGGTAGTTATGAATTTTTATCATGATTCCATCCTTCTCTTTGACACTAAGGATCATCCCTTAATTTACACACCACTAGGAAATTAATTGATATGATTTAATTAGCCACAAATTTATTTTCTTATAATATAACTGATTCATAAAAAAACGTTTTTCCTTCATGTTAAACCATCATCTTCTTACTCTAGATTCACCATCACTTATGAAACTCACCACACATGATTATATGGTCTACCATTACTGATGAAATATTATTCTGGACAGATTTAATAAGTGAAATAATAAAATAAAATAAAAACCATGGATATAATTTTATTTTAAAATGTTAATTAACATAAAATGCTATCTTAAATATAAAAGTAAGGATTCAATCATATAAAATTATTGAATAAGTGTTCATGTCACTCCCTGAAAATATTCTCCTCAACCATACCCATGTTCTAGTCTTCTATTTATAAAATAAATGTCAAAAATATTATCCATTTAATATTCAGACTCATGTGAAATTTATAATCATAGACATCACCATGACTCAACAAAAAGAATTATGTCATGGTGTAATAAAAATATATGATTTCTCACTTGGTGATAACCAATAGCATAATGAAAAGTTATGGATATTGCTTGGTTGAAAAATATATCATTTCAAATTCATGGGTATCTTGAGTATCCTGAAATAATCACATGGAATTCATAGTTTTTAGTTCTTTATATTCTCAAATCCTTTAAATATGTTGTGAAACATAAAGTATAATGCATTGTGATGGTTTTTCCCCAAATTATGCTATTATACCATTTTAAAACCCTCAACATTTTGGGGTATATGTTGAGATATGATGTGACTACATACCCTTCATCTCTACTAGATGAAGATTTTTTCTGGAACAACACTTCCAGGATACGGTACAATGTATTTACATTTTCAATTTTGGTTATTCCTATATAGAACCAGCAACATTGTATTGATTAAGATCAAAAAGTAAAATTTTCATTAAATTATTCTCATGTATTCTAATTTATTCCCATATTATTCTATCATGATAATGAACCATGTTGTGTTAATCTCATGCAAGATTGAATTAATTCTCCCAAATAATCGGTAGCAGTGTAGGGGAACTCATTGAAACAATGAATCTTTATACTCTGTAAAATTAAATTTGATTAAACTTTAGTATAATATTATGTATATTTGTTATGTCATAAATAATTCAATCACAAATATTTTTATTATTATGATATCCAATTGTTTTTAAATATCTCAAATTCGATAATCTATAAAGGGGAAAATTATTATTATTACCATATTTTCACCATGATATTTTTTATAGATTAATATATCTTATGACTCTCATATTCAATCAAAAAATAATTAAAGGTATATGTTGTGATTTGGATTATTTACCCTAAATAATATATAAACATGTCAAATAGTTATTCGTTCTGAAATTTTATAGAAATCAAAGAAAAAATAAAGTGGTATTTGATAATTAAATGTACTAAAATTATAAACAAAATGAATCCATATCTTTAACTCAATCGGTATAGTGCATGAATAACTATATCTCTAACCCCTCCTTAGAAAATACATTAAAAGACCATCCATTTACACTATCCATATAACCTATAAAACATGTAACTTCAAACCCAATTATAAATTTGAATGTGCACTAGGGTTACCATTCATGAAGATAGTATAAAAAAAGTAGGGATCCTCAAAGATTTCCCTTATATATTCTATCTTATACATTTTTTCTTAAAAATAAAAATGGTAAAATAATAATAAAATTTAACATGAATGAATCCTTTTATTTTCATCATGCACTAAAAATGTATCACCATCACTTGAGTCCATCTACTTTGGTCTATGACAATATTATATTTATCTTAGTCACATCATATGGAATTATATTAGGGAAAATAATAACTTATCCAATATTAAGAATATTGGATATCTCTAGGTGTATCGACATAACATATCTAGTCCCAATGTTATCTATCCAAATAAAAATTGAAAAATTCCCTTCCATAAAGTGAAATAAGAACAACTAAAACTCTTCCCAATTCCCTATCACCCCCGGAGAGGTATCATAACAATTTCACAAACCAAAAATCAATCACATAGGTTGAATTTTCATTACATGTCTTATACCAAAAACCAATATCATAGGGCGAGGTATCATACAAAGTCCAAACCAATACCCTATCACATGTGATAAGGTCTCATTTCTGATTCTCGGTCAAATACCTAATATATGGGGTTATGTTTCAGGGAAACTCACACTAACCATCATATATGATACATGAGTCGTATTAGGTATTATGACAATACTCATAACTTGTATCTCTATATCATTAATCCCATCCAATATAAGAGGGGACTCTTAGAAACCTTCTATCCTGTATAAATATTGAATAAATCCTATACTGTACAGCTTAGATAGAATTTAATACATACCAAGAAAACCACTAGAAGATATCACATAAGCATCCCACCAAAATATACAATGAGCAGGAAAACTATACATAGAAATCTCAAAGTAATATGTATTTATATAACACATAATTTGATCATGGACTCTAGGAATTACTCAAATAATGAATGAAAATAAACATAACCATGTGAACAATACCTATAACTATATAACCATAACAATACTGATATATAATAAGGCTTATTAAAAATAAAACCATAGGTTATAATGGGACATATCAACTCATGATTCCTATCTCAAGTCATTTTCATAAGTATATTGACTCAAGGAAACATATACCAATATCCACATATTCAATATAACAACACCAATAACCAAAAACACTTATATGTTTCACAATAGATATAGAAAATAATCTCTAAAACATCCCCTTCATTACCTCAAAAAGGAATGTGATCATATATCTCATGAAATATTCTATCTGAAACCTACATCTAAACACCTTCCAAGCCAATATTAGGCATCAAATCTATCTAAAAATTATGGTAAAATCCAACCATAACACACAACCCATTTTAGACATAGGAATAAATTCTCTTATAACATATAATAATCTCAATGTTCTCTAATAATGGTCTATAATCATCCCATTCTCTAACCAGTTTCTTAAGGGAACTCCAAACCGAAGGGAGAAAATAAACAAACTACATTACCTCTAAGTGCCTCTAATTATACTATGATAGAGTGATCTATCACTTATTTCACCCATCAACATGAAATAATGTGGACCAATTACTTACTATTATTCAATAGAACTATTCACTATACACCAATCCTCTTACTCAAGGATTCCCAAGTATTTAAATATTTTTTAAAATCCTTCCCTGAACAAACATCATGATGAAAATGTAACTAATCAACTCCTCAGTGTATCATCAAATCATCTTATACTATCAACAACTCACTTCATGATCCAAGACCATATATTGGTCTATATAATAAATGTGGTGGAAAATACTATTGGTTTAATAGTCATCCATGAATCTAAAAAATATTTTAACCATGCATAAAATACCAATTTACTCCTACATTGAAATAACATATCAAATGAAAAAAATTAGGACTCACATGGTCCCTTTGTAGGATTCCATAACCTAAACCCCATGGGTAGATGAATAAAAAACACATACATAATGATGCATATTATTAAGTATAAAATTAATTATCTAACTTAATATTATAATAATTAACTCATCTAATATAATGGATTGATAAATCCACATTTTCTAAAAATTTAGAAATCATAGAAATAGTCCCTATAATAATGTATATAAAAATGGGGTTACAATGAAACTAGTGAGGATAAACCTAAGGATATTCTTATCATATTTAAAGGGAAACTCCTTATTAATATGGTGCGTCTAACAAATAGGATAAGGTTAAATTGTGGAATATAGAGTGAAGAGGGAGTAGGAAAAATAATGATAGGGTACAAGAATTTTGTGTTGCGTCATATAGATCTAAAGTAAGATGGAAGATATGATAAAATAATATTCAAAATATTCCAAAAAATAAATCAAGTATCCACTATGATGTGAGCTATGGGGTTATTTCACAATACCTAACTATGGGAATGAATTTCCTTGTGACATATATTTATGACAGAATTCCCTTATATAGAACAATACTATGAAATCGTTTTCATATTTTTTGAATTATATGGTTATTCATAACCCAACACCATAATGGATGTGGTGAAACCCTCATTTAATCAATATACAATCAGGAAATAATGAACCCATTATGAAATGATACTTCAACACTAAAACATCTTTCAAATATTTTCACCTTATTTTATGGAATTATATTCCCTAACATCATACATTTATATTAATAAACCTAAACATCATGCCATAACTCCCCCTAGTTGTGTATTGATATGTCACCAGTAGTTAATTCTCACATATTAATAAGGAAAACTCTTCCATACATCTTCCAATACCACAAAATCATTAGAAAAAATGAACTTATGTAAAAACCCAACTCTTAAAAATGACCATTATAACATAAAAACCTTATATTTCATTTATATTCCATAGTTCTAGATGTTTTCCCTTATTATACTCATTGATTTTTAGTTGATCCATTTTATCATAAGGGATTATTGGCTTTCAAGAAATATTGAAATATTAAAATAATGTTTTTAATATCCTCATAGAAAAATATTGGTACAATAGTGGAAAAATAAGGACCAGACTGCAGATGAGGTGGCTACACTATATAGAAACATGTTGTTCCATAGGGGTACCAAGGTATTTTAGCCACATCTCATAGTTAATAGACATGTCGTCATGACCGATCATATATAATTTGCACCATATACATTTTGGTGGAGTGCTATTTGGGATGGGAGGTTATGTGGTATCGTAGACCATGTTGTAGAACTTTTTCTGTGTCAGTTTCAGAGAGCTGAATCCATTCTTTATACAAGGGTCATTCCATTTTATTAGTCCAATTTAATTTTAACATATTGAGAATCCATTATTTTTAAATAATTTTTAGGTGTATGTAACATGCATGTGACTCCGCATTTATATGCAGTGTTCACATTTTCATAACATCAATACGAAATCTTGTAGACTATGATAATTACACACCACAACCCTTGTGCTAAACCATATCTGTCTAAGATGAGGTGAATTTTTATGTCACATTCCCCCTTTGTCTACCAAATGGGTGGTGTTATGGTGTTTCCTACATTACAACCAAAATTTTTCGTCCCTACATCTATACCTTTTACACTATGGTGGTATTATACGTCGTGCAACCATATAATGGATACCGAGGAGGAATCTTCTAGTGAACCACAACACCATTTTTTCCACACATTATTGTGGTGGTTTCCTCTTCTCCATATCATTGGGATAACATAGTGTGGATTTTCTAGGAAAACTATTCTTCCATATTGTTTTCCCTTTGTTATGTTCTTGTAAAATCTTTATTAAGGTAGGTGATTTCCAAAACAATTCCTTGTATTGAAAACCTTTTATTAATATATTTTAAATTATTATTCAAATAGATTTCAAAATCATAATTTGGCTATTGAAAAATAGACTATGAAATGGATTCATTGGGATGAAAAAATAGAACTGTTTTTTAAATGAACGTATAACTATTTCCAGGTTATTTAAAAAAATTAAATTCATTAAGTATTTATGATAAGAAATGTGATGTTTTTCTATATTTTGATAAAAACTATTTAATGTAGGTTTATTTTAAATTAGTGAAATTAATTTAATTGAAAACCATTTAATATTTGTTTTAAATGATTGACAGTCTATTTAGATATAGAAAAACACCACGGTTGGATTTTTAAATTAATAGATTTTTTTGGAATCGAAGATGAATGAAATTATTTTTGAAATATTTTTCAAATAAATGATATACCCTTGTAAACTATTTCATTTACATGGATGAACATGGGAGGTTGGGTAGTTGAGTACGAAGAAAAAAAGTTGATAATGTATAAGCACTACTATTTAATTAAATGACAAAGAAAATAAAAATAAATCATCTTGATGGAAGAGAGATCAGTCCATATTAATCTTCTTCTTTTCATCTATAGGGATCCTTTCAGTGAACCTTGGAATCTATACTTCACAAATTTGTATGAGAATCCATGGATGTTATACCCCTAAGTATCATACCCATGGTGTTATGATTTTAAATTACATTTCAATCCTAATTATGTAAATACTGTAGCCATATATTTTTTTTAGAAATTATTATTCATGTCCTCTTTTGTAAATATTTTTTCATGATGATATCAAAATGATACATTAACATGCCTGATTTTAAGAATAAATATTTTACCTATTTTCTAATTGTCATTGAAATTATTTTTTCAAGAATGTTTTTATATGATCTGTGATAATGTCTCCATTCCATGTTTTATTTCAATAAATATTAAATGGTTTATATTTTATATATTTAATATAAAACTATTGGTGAAATACTACAAAGATTGTAGCATTAAAATGCTAATTTCATTATTGTTTTTATGGATTTCTCTACCACATGTATGGATAAAGGGAAGTCACCACTCAGAGATGGAGGGCATACATAACTTTTGGGACCATCAGGAGTTGGCATCACTTGATGGAGTTTTTGATCCACTAGTTGTGTAGAGGTGTCTTATCCTTTTTTAGATTGGTTTTAGGTGTTGTGATCCATGTTCCTCCTATATATACTTTTATATAAAAACAAATTTTAATCTAGAACATTACATTTTTTATAACTATTTTGGAGGAATTGTTCCATCTTTAATTTTATCAAATACCTGGTTCTTATCTCTAGGCTATGAGGACAAGGAATACCCTACGAGTCATGTCTGACTCGGTTTTGGTACCAATTTGGATGGTTATCTGTGTTGGTTCTTGAAAAATTATTGAAAATATAACTTAGCCTTTTTCTTCATATCGGTATGTTGTCTAGGATATTATTGTTAGCAGTTAAGGATTATGATATAAGAAAGATACTAGCTATACCTCATTATAACAATCCATAAGTTTTCATGAGTTTTTTGGGAATTTCATATGAGGGAAACATAAGTCATATTGTAGAATTTTCATAGGATTTTATGTGAGTTTTGTATAACCCTTTTTAAAATCACATGATATATTTTATGATCTAATGTCTCATGACTAATGTTTTTCTTATTATTGTGTAGTAATGTACCACCAAAAAGTTGTTTGAATAAATATATGGAGAGAGTTGTTGGTAAAAAACAGAAATAAAACACTCCAGTTATTCAGAACATTGTGGTGGTCTTTGTGCATGCAATACAAGATCTAGTCTAGGTAATAAAACTAATTCTGGATCAGCATATCTATGTTTTTCCTCGAAATAATGATAAAAGGGTTCATTCATAGGAGTTTCTTCATCTCAAAGAACCATCATTAAGGGTTCTAGAAATCCTTAGAAAGTGGATAATTTATTAATGGAACATTATTATAACATTGAGGTATGAAGATTCCTATTTATGTAAATGTGAAATGTTCTGATTTCATACTTAAATGTGCCATCATGTTATGGTTGGAATTGATTGTTGAAATAAATAATAATCTAGTCATAGAGTGGAAATAGTTTTGGAATCTTTACATGGAGACATTCTATCAAGATTATATGGTATAACCAAAATTTATGGAGTTATATAATCTCTTGAAATGTAACTGAACTATGACATAGTATGCCAATCACATTCTTGATCATGTTCACTTCTAACCTAAGGGGTTATTGAATGAGCTGTTGAATGCCTGTATATTTGAGATAGTCATTTTACTTGATATTAAATAACATGTTTTTATAATCAATATAACATCATATGATGATGATTTTGGTAGATCTTTTCAGGTGTATATTAACATGATTTTGAAGTGAGGGATGATGAGAATTTCCCTTATTACTAGTGCAATTTTCCATGGTTCCTTTAAATGGAAGAGAAAGTGGGATTGGAATAATGGTAAAATAAATGGAATTGGATCTTAGAAGTAGAGCTCCATTAATAATTTACATTCTATTAGTGTTTTTGGAGAGAAAAAAAAATCAATCATTTTTGTAAGATCAAACAATTCTAGTTCTTTTCTATGATTAATACATTGGTCGAGGTTTTTTCATGTTTTTATTGGTCCACATAGTGGAGTGGGGTCATTATTATTTATTGGAATTATATTTTAGTTATATTAGTAAATAATAAATAGTTTAATACCATATACATCAGGGATAAATATTTTATTTAAAATTAATATATATTCAGTAAAATATAATATGGGTCCCAAGATAATTAGATGTACCTTTACTATTTATTAATCTTTAGTATCATATTTATTTGATAATGGAGAATCTCATTCTGTTGTATCCGAACACATTATGAAATTGTTAAATATTCAAAAATAAATCATGTCATTTGTAATTAATATTCCTATACCTCTTGAACAATGAAAGAGAAGGGTCTCAGAGGCCACTATTGTACATTATCTTTTTCAGAAGATAATCTTGATCGAGGCTTTTCCATTAAAGATATGAAACCTCTTTATTTCATTCTTCACATGGATTGGTTGATCACCCTTAACGATCATATCAACTATTATCATCCACAAGTTTCTTTTACCCACACCAATGGAGTGAGTCATATCATTCATCGAGAATGGATCCCAAGAATTAGTCGATATGGACTCTTATTTTTGGAGTTGGGTAGGATGGAATCCATGTTTTACTTTGAACTGAAGAATGAACATTTCTATGGTATACATCCTCAATTTTTTGTTGATTTTATATTTTTTTTCATATTAATATTCTATTTTTTCATTGTAGATATAGCTAAGAAATTCCATCAATTTGATATGGGGTAAAAAACATATCTCTATCCCATCCTACCATATGGATCCTACAAAGAAGTTATTTTTTATATAATTTATTATACCAAGTCTTTATCGAGACTATTCAATCATCTTGGGAAGCACACATGATTTTTAATAAGAAAGGTGATGGGAACCATCACCTTTATCATTTAATTTTTTATAACCAATAATCCTATAGTGTTCCAGTAATTTATGAACATTATTTTCCTTAAGTGCCTCGATTCCATTGATGTTGTTTTTTGGAATAAATAATATATTAATATAATATTAAGGAGGACAACATACATCATCTAAGTCCAAATATGGATTTCTTGGGAAACTTCAAACATTATACCAATATTTTATAATGAATCTTCATAAAATGGTACAAAATATTATTGGGACAAGTGTTTCTGAAACAAAGTGTTTTCATTGATCCTATGTTGGTGAAATATTTTATGACCTAAGAGGAACCATGAAATGTTTTTGAGTTGTAGGGTTTCGTTGTAATGAATGTTTTTTATCATCATTTTGTGAATGATTTATTTTAGTTGGTTTCTATAATTAATTCCCTTACTCCAAAAGAAGTAATGTTCTTGTGGGATTCAAAATTTCAGGTTTCTTTTGATGAGTAGAAGTGTTTTTTTACATCATATGCCATTTTTCGGAACTTTTAGAATTTATCCAGGTTAATATGGTTTTCCATGTTGCCTCGAGTTCAGGATTGGGCTAACTTCTTCTACATGAATATCTTGTGGTATCATATGGTTATATTAAGAATTATCCTCATGAAAAGAACTACCCAATGCAAGATTTTGAACTCCCATCAATGATGTGCGCTCTGATGTGTTGGTGATGTTACCTTCTTACAATAAGGATCAACATAAACTCAAATAACAAAAGATTCAGTTATATTTTATCTCAAATATATATATTCCTTCTGAATAGATAGTGGGTGGAGTAACTATAATATCTATATTTCAACATTTCATACACGACTGATAAGGGGAATGTCAATGTTGATGATTTGAGTTGGAAACTTCCTTCCCTAATTTTGATGAAATCTTATGAGGAGTGGATGTTAATGACCCTCATTTCGTTTACTCATCTGGGAATCCATGAGGATGATACTGAGATTACATTATAGGGTATTCTGATAATGCCTCGAACCTAGTTACCGAAATTCAGTGCAATATTACATTGCATTGGCATGATCATAAGAGATCAAGTCTCAAAATACTAATTAGTTTAGTAGCATCAGAATTAGAAGATACACACATAAGTTTTACATTACATAATTAAATAAAAAAACAACATTGTGTCCCATCTAAACACACTAATATCCTTTTGTATATCCCTCAAAGTTAATCATAATAAAATTATTCACATCCTTTGAAAAAGAAATCATAATAAAGGGGTGAGCTCAGATGCTCAATAATGATTACAATATAGTGAAGAAAATCATAAATAAGCAGAAAAATTAAATGAAATTTATAATACTAGGAGATAATCCTTTTAAACATATAATTAATCATAATTTGTTAATGATAAATCAAATAATTCTATTTACTTATTCACATGGATATTCTAATAGTTTAATAGTTATATCTAATATCAACAGCTAATTTCCAAATGACGCAATTCATAATGACGGACATCATTATCACATAGTCAAGGAATCATGCCAAGACGATAGATAAGACTTTTTCAAAGCCTTGTGGAAGGACAGTAGTTTGTCTCATGATACCAACCAATGCATCCAAGAGATATAGTAGGCTCCACCCATCACATACTAAGTGAAATGCATTCCATATATAAAAAGGTTGAAACATGACATATACATTCGTATTAAAACTCGTATACAACATGTTAATACTCTAACTATAAACCATGATTTTTATAAAAAATAACACATCCACAATAGAACATATCAAAAAACCTTCATTACAATATGGAACATTTTATACAAATAATTCAACTTCAAACAAGTGTAAAATCCGTCAAAAGATGTGGACATAGATGAAATCAAAACTATTTAAGAGAAATATATATCTCCATTTTGAAATAATTTAAAAGGTACATAATTATAAAAGAAAACATTTATTTTTAAAATATTCTTATAAGATTATAAGGTAAGATTTGAAGTTGTTATAACGGTAAAAAATAGCCTCACCAGCCATATAAGTAAAAACATTTTTTCTTTAATTTGATGAAAATACCATAAAGTAAGGCGAAAATATTCCTTTCCAAATTTTTTATAAATAGTAAAACAAGACTATAAATAACTTTAACCCATATTAAATGAAATAGAAAAAATTTATTGAAATACATTTTTAAGGAACATGAATGAGGATTATAAAGAATTCCCAGAAGATGCTTACCTTTAAACAACCTTGGATAATAAAGAGATTGTAAAAATAACCTTTAACTTGTAAATTACCTTAGTCATGGGTATGTTAACCTCATTTATAATAGTTAAATCATTGTTATTAATTTATAAATGAACCACATACAAAAATATGATATCATACAAGATCTTCTAATATTTTTTGATAATGATATTTTAGTAGTATCATTGTTTCAGGTGTAAACAATTATTTTTATTTATATGTTTTGTTAAGCAAGTATAGTTTTTATGGATTGTAAGTATTTGATTCATATCCAGAATGATATTACATTTTAATAAATATTTTTAATCATAAAATGAAAATTATTCTTCAGTGGTTATGAGGGGGAATGTAATTTCATCGCATCGTGGAGACGGTAAGCCGTACATACGTGAGAGCGACAATATCATTCTATTGATGGTGAAATTGTAAATAATTTTACGTTATAATACATATATATAATCATTAAAATGTTATATTTTTAATTTACATCAATTATAATTATTATAATACCCATCCAAATAATTATGTTTTGAATAACAAACTACACCCCGACCTGGAGACGGTAAGCCGTATGTATGCACGTATTGTGACTCTGTAATTAAAATGATGGATAGAATAATGAATGTGGTTGTACAATATTTATAATAACATTAATGTATGTAGACAGTACTAGAAAAAATATTTTGGCATAGAAACAACAAAGAAAGAGGAAGTGGAAGAAGAAAAGAACATTGAAAGAGGTGATGAAATTCTTACCTCTTCTTTGGGTGCTTCCTTTTTGATTTGATCAAAAAGGCTCATTAGGTTGGCTTTTAGATCAATTTAAGTCCTTTAAGTTGAAGTGAGATTATTTAGGAAGATATTTGATAAGGGGTTGGAAGATCCAAATGGCTGTGGAGGTGTGATTATTAGAGAAGGGCGAGTACCCTTTTATAAGAGAGGAGAGGGGCACCTTAGGAAAAGATTGAAATACTATTTTATTATAAAATAATTTGTAGTTTCTAATGGAAAAAATGGGGTTATTTCCAGGATTAGGTGGTTATTGGTCCAAATAATCTCAACCAATAGGTTATAGACAATTTTGGTGACCATATAAACCTTATCTTATAGATTTAACTCTTTGTTAAATAGTTTAACTTTTACAATGTCTTCTTGTATTTTTATATTACATTGTTAATAAACGTACTATAAAATTTTAAGAGAACCTCAAGTGGTTAATTAATGAAATATGTATAATTATATATGTAATTTTTTTAAACCTTATATTTTAAGGAATATTATATCATTTAATAATATATTATTTGTTTTAAAAACTCATTTATGTCTAATTTGAAACTATTTAGAATTTAGTTTTTGTGAAAGTCAAAAAAACATGATTAATTATATAAAAAATACATTAAATCAATACTAACATGACTTATTGACCTTTAAAATTAGTTTAATTCATCAAAAGTCTCAATTTTAATTTATTTGGATATTTATAATATCATGTATTTTAATCTTTCATTAATAAAGTAATAACTACATCATCATTGTCTCATAAATAAATTTAATTATTTAACATTTAAATATTAAAAAATAAAATTCCAAGATGTAGTAAATCTATTTAGATTTATAATGATTATATATTTTTAAATATATCTTATGCCTAACCCTATATTAAAATTTTTTATTTTTTAAAATTTGAATTTACCTATTTTTTCGCATCTTTATATAAAATAATAATAAATATCATAATCTAATTCAACTAGATCAAAGATGATCATATTTTAATCGTTAGGTTGATTTTTGTTGAAATAAAAATATCCAATATAATTAAGATATGTATTAGGGTAATTATAATATAATTTTTACCTTTAATTACCCTATTTACTTTTAATTGTGGTAACTAAAATTCAAAAGTTACTATTCACAAAAATTAGATTCATCATATTGAACCAAATTTTAATTACTAATTTCAACTGAATCTCTCTGATTTTCAAAATTAAATTTACAGAAGTGATAAAATTGTGTTTTATTCATATTTTCAAATGTGCCAAGACACTGGGTAAAATACGTTAAACAATTAAATAAAATTTTATATATTTAATATTCTTATAGAATAACTCCAATGAATAAATTTAGGAAATATATGTAGTATGTATCTATTTTTTCTTTAATATAAATTTAAATAAAAATATTTATTATTTGAATAACATGTCAGTTTTGATATAATATGTTGTATTTCTCACTATTCATAAAAAATTGAATGTTTTTAGAATAATATAAAAATTTCCCTCTAAGCTAATTTTGATATTACAAATCAAAAAAGGATGCCTATTTTACAAAATAAATTTCTTAGGAGTGTCTAATATTAATCTGATTATTTCTCACAAAAGGACATAAAAATTAGTTCTTTTATGAAAATAATTTTCCTAAATATATAACTATTTTAACAAAACATATAAATTTCATTATAAATAGGTTTTATTTATGGGAAAACAATATAAATAACAATAAAAAATTATTTTAAACTATTCTTATCACAATATTTAATCTATAAATAAATATATTGTTTAAATAATTATAATACTAATGTGTAGTTTGGAAAAAACTCTATCTTGTATAGAACACAAACCATGTTGGTGTTTCTTGTTGTATAATCTATTGAAGTGCTATAAAGATATATCATACTCTTAAATATTGGGGTGTTACATTCTCCAATCCTTCAATAAATTTCTTCCTCACAATTTCAAATTTTTCTTCGAAAATAAAATTTTCAAAATAGAAAATACCTTTGTGGAAAACCCACATCAAAAATAGAGTTAAAAAAATTTAGTCTAAATAAATGAGAAATGGGAAATTAAAAAGTCACCACCAAATTGGGGTTCTGAATAAGAGATCATTGGTGGAAATTTGAGACACATAATTGGTGGGAAAACATAAATAATTATAGGCTGTGATTAAGGTCATCAATCACAAACAATTGAACAATAAATAGAATATTGTGGGCCTCAAAACTATAAATCTATGATGAATAAATATATCATTACTTAATCAAAATTTAAGTTATTAGGATAACACATTTTGTGTTTTAATATTTTTTACCTATAGATTAAGAATTAATATATTGAAAAAAATAAAAAAGAACTTGAAATGTAAAGTACCATCATTTAACTAATTTCTACCAAAAACTCATTTTCACTCCAAAATATATGAGAACTAAAATATATTCTATTTATCTTAATCGTATAAGCTTTAAAAAAATTATTCTATAATTTATTTATCAGATAATTTAAAAAATATACATTATACTAACCAGGACATCATGTATGGTAGTGGTAGGTGATGCACCCTTGTTTCACTTCAATTACATGTTCAAGTCTCATGGCCTCTTTGAATGCGACGGGTTGTCTACCGACCATCACGTTGTCTATTTTATAAAAAAATTAAAAAAAATATCAAGAAATGTTTTAACCTTAAACCATAGTATCCAATGTAAAACATAATCCATTTGAATCAATAGGCTCATCCAAAATAATTGTGTCCAAACTCATAGTCCAAACATTTATAAGGAAGGACAACATAACATAGTGATGATCTATTTTTGTCACATAATAACATGTGAGTACATTTATCATGTTTTTTCATAAAACATGGTAACACCCTGAATTACCATAAAACCATATTTATTACATTCATGCACCCTTATTCCTTATAGAATACTAGATACATTCCGTATATCCTAAAATTTTTATTACTCCATCAGTGATGGAATAGAAAAATCATTAATCAGTTCCAAGTTAGTCAATAATAAACAATATAATTTATCCAAATCAACCATCTATTATTCCAAAAACACAACCACAGTATGAGGACCATATTAAGGTTTATCTTTCCTTTCACCGTGTATTTTAAAAAAATATTTAACATGATATTGTATCTCTTTTCTTAGTACCATATAATCTCAAATATGAATTGAAATAGTACTGCAATTCATTCCTTATTTATTTCTATAGATAATATAACCAATATATTGTTAACAAAACACTAAAATAACATAAATCATTAGTAAAAATATAATAACACTAATTATTAAACTTATTTTTCGGTAATATCATAACATGATTATTATCCAATAGCATCATTTTCATCATTGTCTGATGATTTGGACATTGATTCATGTAGGGTCTCAACTCCTTACAGATGAAGCATAGCACATTCGAAACATTTTTCTTTCCCTTTCAATAACGTACTTGGTGTCCTTTTTCTCCACACGTATTACAAACTACCACTCCCTTCAAGCATTCAAAAAGGTGATTCTTTCCACAGTTATCAGATATGGGAAAATAGTTCAATTTCTTCTTCCCTTTATCCATATTTCTCTCTACCATTATTTTCTTCTCTAGCTTCACTTCAAATCAATATGACTTAAATAATTATTTACATATCTTATTAACACAAGAAAATATTTCTTCATATTATTAGAAAACATGGGAGACTATTACCTTCTAACTTTTTTCTTAGGACTATGAAAGATATAATCCTTCTTACTATCTGGATCATGTGTATTGATGGAGTTCTAATTTCATCTAATGAACACAATTTCTAAAAAATGGCATAATATTGGATAGTTTAAAAATCTAAATGAATAATTCCATACTATTCAAGTACATAACGTAAATTGAAATGTTTATCCATATAATTGATAATAGTAAAAAAATTTTCTTTAAGGAAGTATTTACTAATAAATCATTCATAATGGTTTTTAAGAAAAATGTGAATTATCCTAAGCATATCCCTCAGGACTATCATAAACCAGATTTGCAGAAAGGCCCATTGTCATGCACCAGTTCCCATTAGAGTCTATCTCAAAGTGGTGTTTTTGGGGTTTTCCCCTAGATATATATGTTCCAGAGTCTCCTATACCTTCATGTATCTATATATGGATGTATTGCTTATAAAATTCACAAAGTCTCTATATTACTAAAATTATAAAAAGTTATTCTATAATAATACTCAAAGCCTATCTTAGGGTAAGTTTCTCTAATCAATGTTTTTCTAAATCTTGTTTTTATGATATTTACTAAACTTTTTTTGATACCAATTATAACAAACCGACCCTAGTTACCCAGAGTCAGTGCATTATTACATAACATTGACATTATCACATGAGATCTAATCTCTAAAGGATGATTAATTTAGTATCTTTGGAAGTACTAGATACATACAAATGTTTTACATTGCATCATGAAATAAGAAAAAAACATTATGTCCCCTCTGAACACACTCATATCCTTTGGCATATCCTGGTAAGTTAATCGTAATATATTTCATCTCATCCTGGTAAATAGAAAACATAAGAATGGGGTGAGCTCATATTCTCATTAAGGATAAAAAATAGCAGAAACTATCGTAAATAAGCAGAATCAATTAATTCAATGTATAATACAAAGACACAAGACTTTTACACATAAATTTATGTATAATAGGGAAATAATAAATCAAATAATACAATTTACTTATTCACATAGATATTATACTAGTTGTATAGTCACATGTAATATGAATAACTAATTAAATAATGATGGAATGCATAATTAAAGACATTAAAGCCACATAGTCAAGGCCTCATACCAAGATGAAAAATAAGATTCAATAATGCACTGTGAAAAGTCACTAGTTTGTATCATGATACAATCCAATGCATCGATGAGCTGTAGCAGGATACAACCATCACTTACTAAGTCGAATGCATTCCTCATATCAAAATTTTGAAACAAAACATAAACATTCGTATTAAAGCTAGCATATGAAATGTTAATAAATTAACCATAAACCATGAATGGTATAAGAAATTAAACATCCATATTCAAACATATCATAAAAACTTCAATACAATATGAAAGATTGTATAATAATAAATCATCTTCAGACCACTGGAAAATCCTTCAAAAGATATTGACATATTTGAAATCAAAACTATTTGAGAGAAATATCTCTTTATATTTTGAAATAATTTAAAATAACATATTTATAAAAGAAAAAATATATTTTAAAAATATTCTTATAAGCTTGTAAGGGGAGCTTTGAAGGTGTTATAATGGTGGGAAATAGCCGCACCCGCCATTAAAGTAAATAAAATTTTTACCTTAATATGTTGAAATGGTCACAAAGTTTGACATAATGATTCCATTCAAAACATTTTATTAAAAGTCACAAAATTGTATAAATGACTTTAACCCATATTCATGGAAAAATTTAAAAAGATTTGAAAAACTTTTTTAAGAAACATAGAAGAAGATGGTAATGAATTCCCAGAAGATGCTTATGTATAAACAACCTCATATAATAAAGCGATCGTAAAATTAAACCTTACCTTGTACTTTTCATTAAACAAGGATACATTAAACTTCTATATAAGGGTGAAATAATTTTTATTAAATTATACAATGATGACATAAATAAATATGACATCATATATGATCTTTTAATATATATTTCTTAATGATATTTCAGTAGTATCATTTTTTCGTGTATTAATTAATTTGTTTTCCCTTATATGGTTTGTTATGTAATTAATATTTGTTATGAATAGGCTGTATATGATTCATATCTAGAAGTATATTAAGTTCATAAAAATTATTTCTAATCATAAAATGAAAATTATTCATTAATGGTTATGATGGGGAATGATGTTTTATCATGTCGTGGAAACGGTAAGCCATACATACGCACAAGGGAAAATATCATAATGTTGATGGTCAAATTGTATGTAATTGGATGGTATATTACAAATAAATAATAATTAACATGGTATATTGGTAATTGAGATAAGTTATACTCATTAATATACCCCGAAAAAATAATGAAGTGTTAAATAGCAAACTACACCACGACGTGGGGACGGTAACCCGTACGTACCCACATATGGTGACTTTTTCATTCAAAGATGGATTGAATAATGAATATTCTTGAAACATTTATATAATAAAATAATATTATTTAAAAGGAACAAGAGTAATTATTTTTGTATGGAAACAAAAAAGAAATTGGAAGTGTAAGAAGAATAGAACTTTGAAAGAGGTGATGAAGTTATTACCTCTTCTTCGGGAGCTTCGTTTTTTATTTGATAAAAAGGGATACTTAGGTTGGATATCTGATACAAATAAGGCCTCTAGGTTGAATTGAGGGTTGTTGGAAAGATATTTGATTAGGGTTTGGACGATCTAAGTGGATTTTTAGGTGTGATATTGAGATAAGGGTAAGTTTCCTTTTATAAGAGAGGTGATGGTGACCTTAGGAAAATAGTGAAATATTATTTTCTTATAAAATTATTTTTGGTATTATAATGGCTCCAAATGGATTTCTTTCAAGGATAAAGTGGGGATGAGGCAGAATCATCTAATCCAATAGGTTTTAGACATGTTTAATTAACCATATTAAATTTATATTTTATATTTAACTCTTAGTTAAATAGTTTTACTTTTACAATGTCTTCTTGTATATTTATCTAACATGGTTAATAAAATTACAATAAAATTCCAAGAGATACTCAAGTTGTTCATTAATGAAATATATATCATTATAAAATTACTTATTCCAATGAATATATTTTTAGGAATATTATATCATTTTAGAATATAGTATTTTTTTTAAAAAATAATTTATTTCTATTTTGACACCACTATGTATTTGGAATCTGTGAAAGTCAAAAAAAGCATTATTACTTAAAAAAATTCCTTAAATTAATACTAACATGTAATATTAACCTATAAAATTATTTTAGTGCTTACAAAGACTCAATGAAGATTAATTTCGATAATTATAATATCAATTATTTTAATCAATCAATAATAAGGTAATTACAACATCAACATTGTCTCATAAATAACGTTTATTATTTAATGTCCAAAAAATTTTAAATAAAATACCATGATGTAGAAAACATTTTTATTTTTCTAATTAAAATTTATTGTAGAATTTATCTTATGGATAACCCTATATTAAAAATGGTTTTGTTATTTAAATTTCAATTTAACACTTTTTACTCTTCTATAAATAAAATAATAATAAATGTCCTTATCTAATCCAAGTAGATAAAAAGCATCCTATTTTATTACTATGGTTTATTTTGGTCGAAATAAACTTATCCAATAGAATTAGGACAAGTGTTAGGATGGTTATAATATGATTTTCACCTTTAGTTACTCCATTTACTTTTTGTTGTGGTAAATAAAATCCAAAAGTTAATATTCACCTTAAAATATTTTCATCCGATTGAAATTAATTTTACAGAATAATTTCAACCATGTCTCATATTTTTAAAATTCAATTCACAAAAGTGGTAAAATTGTGTTTTATGAAAATTTGCAAATGTGCCTAGAAGTTTGGGAAAAGACATATAAAAATTCATTAAAATGTTATATATATAATATTATAATAAATTTACTTCAGTGAATTAGATTTGAATAATAATATTATTTTGTATCTATATTTTCTTTAAAATATATTTAAATAAAAATAATTATTATCTGAATAAAAAGTCGGTTTTTATGTATTATGCTGTATTCTTCACTATTCATCAAAAATTGAACGTGTTTAGAAAAAACCAAATATTCACCCTAAGATAATTTTGATATTACAAATCCAAAAAGGATGTATATTTTAAAAAAAATCAATTTATATGATTTTCTAATATTAATTTTATTGTTGTTCACAAAAATTCATAAAAAGAAGTACTTTTAAGAAAATAGTTTCTCTAAATATATAACTATTTTATCAAAACATATACCTTTCATTATAAATATGATTTATTTAGGTGAAAAAATTATAAATAACAATAAAAATTAATTTGTTACTATTAATATCAAAATATTTAATTGATAAATTAACAATCGTTAATTAATTATAATACTAATGTGTTGTTTTGTAGAAACTCAATATTGCATATAACACAATCCAAGTTGGTGTTTCATGAAATATAATATATTTTCATACATTAAATATATAACATAATATAAAATATTGTGGTGTTACATTTTACCCTCCTATAATAAATTGTGTCCTCCCTATTGGAAATTGTTCTTCAAAAATAAAAGGTAAAAAATAGAAAATACCTTTGTGGAAAACACATATCAGAAATAGGGTTTACAAAATTTAGTCTTAATAATAGGGAAAGGGAAATTAAAATGTCACCAAAAAATAAGGATTTAAAATAGAAGAACATTGGAAGAAATTTGAGACTCATAATTGGAGGGAAAACATAAATATTTATAGGGAGTTATTAGGGTCATCAATCATAATCAAGTGAACGATAAATAGAAAATTGAGGACCTAAAAGGCATAAATCTGTGATGATTCAAAATATAATTGTTTTATAAAAACATAAGTTATAAGGATAACACATTTTTGGTCTTAGTATCCTTTCCCTAAAGATTAAAATTTAATTTACTCATAGAATAAAAAATACTTTAGAAGTAGAGTTCCATTATTTAACTAATTTCTAACAAAAACTCATCATTCACTACAGAAGATAATAAAAATCATAAATATTATATTAATCATAGTCCTATAGGGTTTCAAAAAATATAAATTTACAATTCATCTACCAGATCAATTAAAAAAATAGTATTATACAATCCAGGACATCAGGTAGGCCAGTGGTAGGTAATGCACCTTTGTTGCTCTTCCATTGTGGGTTCATATCTCACAGCCTTGCTGGATGCGACGAGTTTTCACCAAACCTCCTGGTTGTCCTTTTTATAAAAAAAATACAAAAAAATTTTATGAAATGTTCTAACATTAAACCATAGAATCCAAATCCCAACTAAATCCATTCAAATATTTATTCTTATCCCAATTACTTGTGTCCAAACCTATAGTCCAAAAATTTATAAGGAAGGTCAACAATACATAATGAAGATCTCTTTTTTCCACATAATATCATGTGAGTAACTTCATCAGGTATTCTGAAAAAACATGGTAAAACCCTAAATTACCATAAAACCTTATTGATGGCATTTATGCTCCCAAATTCATTATAGAAGACTAGATACACTCCTTCAATCCATTAATTTTGAATACTCCAACAATGATGGAATAAACAGAACATTACATAGTTCCAAGGTATTAATGAATTTCCAATATAATTTATCCAAATCAACAATCAATTATTACTAAATCACTACCACAGTATCAGAACCATATTATTGTTTATCGTTTTTCATCCATATATTTTCCAAAAAATTGATCTTGATGTTGACTCACTTGTCTTAGTAGAATGTAATCTCAAATCCTCAATAAAATAGTACTGTAGTAAAATCCTTATTTATTTCAATAATTAACATAACCAATACACCATTGATACAACAATAAAATGACATAGTTAGTTAATTAAAATATAAAAATACTAATTATTCCTCTTCATATATGGTAGTATCATAACTTAATTATTATCCAATATCATCATTTGTGGTTTACTCTGATGATTAGTACATTGATTCACGTAGTGTCCCAAGTCCTTTCAGATTAATAATTGTACATTTGAACCTTTTTTCTAAACCTTGCATTCATGTACATGGTTTTGTTTTTCTGCACACTTAAAACAGACTCACATTCCCTTCAATCATTTACCAAGGTGATTTTTTCCATAGTTATCACGTATGGGAAAATATTTATATCCCTTATTCGCTTTATCTATCTTTATCTATGACATTATTTTCTTTTCTAGGTCCCTTCAAATCCATAGGACTCAAATAAATTTGTACTTATCTTATTGACACATTATATTATTTCTTCATATGATTAGAATACATCGAACACTATTTTCCATCTAAATGTTGGTTGTAGACCAAGAAATATATGATCCATCTTACTTTATGGATCATTCTTAATGTTTGAGTTCTCATTCCTTCTACTAGGCATCATTTCTAAATAATAGAATACACTTGGTTAGTTTATGAATCAAAATTCATAATTTGAAACATGTAAATTACCTAAAATAAATTGAAAGGTTTTTGCATATAATGCATAATCATAAAAATGTTTTCTTTGAGGAAGTATTTACTCAAAAATCCTTCATAATGGTTTGTGTATAAAAAATGTATTATCCTAAGAATATCCCCTAGGAGTGTCGTAACAAAGAGTTCCTCAAGAACCATTGTCGTGCACTACTTCCCCTTCGTATCTAGATTAAAGCAGTGCTGTCGTATTTTACCCATAGATACGTATGTGCCAGAGCTTCCTCTACCTACTCATATCCAGAAAAGGATGTATTTCATGGAAAATTCATAAAATCACTAAAATACTAAAATTCTAGTACATTATTCTATATTAATCTTCAAATATTATCTTTGGGCAATGTTCTCTAATCAGAGTTTTTCTAAATCTAGTTTCGAATGTCTGTACAAAAATTGTTCTGATACAAACTGTAATGCCCCGACCCTGGTTAACAAGATTTAGTGCATTATTACGTAACTTTGGAATGATCACAAGATATAAAGTATCAAAATACTAATTAGTTTAGCATTATTGGAAGTACTAGATACATATATAAGTTTTACATTACACCATGAAATAAAAAAACATTGTTTTCCCTTTGTACACACTCATATCTCTTGGACAATTCATGATAGTTTATTATAATATACATATTCACATCCTGGGAAAATGAAAACAAAAGAAAGGGGTGAGCTCAGATGCTCAATATGGATAACAATATAGAATAAACTATCATAAATAAGAATAAAAATTTAAAGCAATGTATAAGGATAAAACACATAACTTTTAAATTTATACATCAGTATAATATGGAAAATATAAATAAAATAATACCATTTACTTATTCACATGGATATTATAATAGTCGAATAGTCACACGTAATATCAATAGCTAATTTCATAATGATGAAATTCATAATTTCGTAAATCATAACCACATAGTGAAGGCCTTGTGCCATGACTAAAAATATGATTTTTTCAAGGCCTTGTTCCTAGACAATAGTTTGTCTCATGAGACCTACCGATGTATTGAGGAGCTATAACGGGCTCCACCTGTCACTTACTAAGTCCAATGCATTCCTCATATGAAAATTTTGAAACAAAACATAAACATTCTTATTCAAACTAGCATAAAAAATGTTAATTCATTAACCATAAACCATGAATGGTATAAAAAATAACACACCCACAGTCAAACATATCAAAAAACCATAAATACAATATGGAAGATCATATCATTACAAATCAACATCAAACAAGTGTAAAATCCATCAAAGGATGTTGACATAGATGGAATCCAAACAATTTGATTGAAATATCTCCTTATATTTTAAAAATCCTTTAAAATTTTCATAGTCATAAAATAAAACACATATTTTGAAAATATTCTTATAAAAATGTTAGGGAAGCTTCGAATTTGTTATAATGGCCGAAAATATCCGCACCCGTCGTATAAGTAAGGAAACATTTTTACCGTAATTTTTCGAAAAGGTCATGATGTACGACATAAAGATAACTTTAAAAACAATTCATAAAAATTAAAACATGGGTATCAATGAATTTAACCCATATTTTAGGAAATACTAAAAATGTTTTTAAATCCATTTTTAAGAAACACGGTTGACGACGATAAGGAATTCCAAGTATATTCCTACATATAAACAACCTCAGATAATAATAAAATCATGAAATTAACCACATCATTGTACTTTTCCTTTGAAGAAGGTACATTAACCTCTTGTATAATGGTGAAATAATTGTTATTAATACATACAAAAACCACATACATAAATATGATATCATATATTATCTTCTAATACTTATCTGTTAATGATATTTCAATAGTATCATTGCTTTAGGTGTTAACTAATTTGTTTTACCTTATATGTTTTGTTACGTAAGTAATGTTTTTTACGGATAGGGTGTATTTGATTCATACCCAGAATGATATTATGTTCTCCAACATTAATTTTAATAATAAAATTAAAACCATTCATTAATGGTAATTATGGGGAATGAAATGTCATCATGTCGTGGAGACGGTAAGCCGTGCATATGCACGAGTGGAAATATCATTCTGTTGTTGGGGAGATTCTTTGTAATTTGATGGTATATTACATATATTGAATCATTAACATGTTATATTTATTATTTACATAAATTATACTCATTATTATGCCCATACAAAAAAATGATGTGTTGGATAACAAACTACACCACGACGTGGAGACGGTAATCCATACCTATACATGTATGGTGACATCTTCATTCAAAGAATGGATATAATAATAAATATGGTTGTACCATATTTATAATAACATCAAAGTATGTAGATGTTACTAGAGATATTATTTTGATATGGAAACAATAAATAAAGAGGGTGTGGAAGAAGAAAATAACTTTTAAAGAGGTGCTAAAATTATTTCCGCTTCTTCGGGTGCTTCATTTTCTATTAGATCAAAAGGGCTCCATTAGTTGGTTTTATGAAAAATTTTAGGCCTCTATGTTAAATTGAGGTTAGTTGGGAAGATATTTGAGTATGTTATGGCCAAGCCGAATGGCATTGGAGGCATGTTTTAGAGAGAAGGTTATGTACCATTTTATAAGAGAGGGGAGGGGAACCTTTGGAATAGAATGAAATATTATATAATTATAAAATCATTTTTGGTTTCTAATGGATCCAAATGGATTTAGTTATGGGATATGGTGGGGATGGGTCGAAATTCTCACAAAAAGTGGTTTTTAGATAAGTTCAGGTCAAAATATTAACCTTATTGTTTAGAGTTACCTCTTAGTTAAATAGTTTAACTTTTACAATCTATTCTTGTATTTTCATATTACATGTTAATAAAAGTACTATAAAATTCCAATAGAACCTGAAGTGGTTCATTAATTACATATATATCATTATATAAGTCTTTTTTCCAATCCTTATATTTTTAGTAATGTTATTTCATTGAATAATATAGTATTTTTTGAAAAAACTCATTTATGTCTATTTTGAAACAATTTAGTATTTGGTTTTTCTAAAAGTAAAAAAACGTGATTACATATAATAAAAATATTTTAAATCAATAATAAAATGTCATATGAATCTATAAAATTATAGGAATGCATCAATAGTCTCAATTTACATTTATTTGGATATTTATAATCTCAATTATTTCATCTTTCATGAATAAGGTTACCATTGAATCATCATTGTCTCATTAATAATTTTAATTATATATTGTATAAAAATTATAAATAAAATAAATTGATGTAATAAATCTTCTTATACTTCTATGTTATATTTATAGTCGATTTTATCTTATGTATAACCCAATATTAAAAATGGTTTAGTTATTAATATTTGAATTAAACATTTTAACTCTTATTTAAATTAAATAACAATAAATGTCCTAATATAATATTAGTGGATAAAAAGGATAATATTTTATTCCTAATGTTTATTTTGTTATAAATACGCAAATCGAATAGTATTATGACATGTTTTAGGGTAATTATAATATCACTTTACCTTTAATTACCTTATTTAATTTTAAGCGTGGTAAATAAAATTCAAAAGTTACTATTCACCATAAATTATTTTCATCTTATTGAACCAAATTTTTCATACTGATGTCAACTGTGTCTCTCGAAATTTTGAAAAACAATTCACCAAAGTTGTAAAATTATGTTTTATGAAGGTTTTCAAATGCACCTAGATGTGGGTAAAAGACGTTAGAAAATTCAATAATATCTAATATATCTAATCTTATTATAAAATGACTCCAATGAATTAAATTTGACTAATATAAGTATTATGTATCCATTTTTACATTAAAATATATTTAAATAAATATAATTATTATCTAAATAAAAAGTCAGTTTTTAAGTCCTATGTAGTATTCTTCACAATTCATCAAAAATTGAAAGCTTTCAAAAAAATAACAAAAATTCTCCAGAAGAAAATTTTGATATTCCGAATCCAGAAAATGAATTTTATTTTACGGAATTCAATTATTTATGGAGTTTTTAATATTAATTTTGTTATAGTTTACAAAAAGACAAAAAAAAATTCTTCAAAGAAAATAGTTTTTCTAAATATATATATATTTTCACATAACATATACATTACATTATAAATATGTTTTATTTATGTGAAAAAAATAAAAATAACAATAAAAATTTATTTTTTACTATTTATATCAGAAATATAATTTGTAAATAATTATATCATTTAAATAATTATAATATTAATGTGTTGTTTCGTAGAAACTCAATCTAGCATATAACACAAGCCAAGTTGGTGTGGCATGCAGTATAAGTTGTTTAATTACTTTAAAGATATAACATAGTATGAAATATTGATGTTTTATAGTTACATTCACTTCCACATTATTGGAGATGATTATTCTATTATAGACAATCAATTATGAGTTTCAGGGAATTATAGATATAATTCATGGTGGAGAGACAATTATAGGGTGGCCTATATCTCTTTCGGTATCTCATGCTTCTGAAACTTGTTCTTAGTTTATAAACCCTATTGTAAGGATATGAATGGGTATTTCCATGATTCACAGTGGGTAGTACATCATGACTCCAAAAATATTATTTATGATATTAAATGAAAAATTGTTTAGTAGGTATTAATCATGAAAATGTCAATTTTTTTACATTGTAATGATGTTTAATATTTTAAGATCGAGCATTAATAGTATTTAGGTTTTCATCTACCAATTCCATTGATGGAATTCAATTCTAATGAGATATCTATGGACATTCTGTTCATATTGGCATGTACACCTCATGGTATGAATGAAATCTCTGGGGTGATTGAATGATTAACCAAATCAGTTCACATTATTATAATCCAGGATACCACCATGGTTGAGAAAAAATGAAATTTATATATCTAAGAAATATTTTGATTTCATGGGATTCCATTTTGGATATTTTATGATAGGGATCCCATGTTTAGCTATTTCTTTTTGGAGGGTCCTCTAGGAGGTAATGAGATCCCAGGTAAAGTTAATTAAATATTGCCATCCCCATGTGGATGAACAGACAAAAGTGTTAATTCATAAAATTGAGGTAATAAAATGTTATTATTTCCTTAAATTTGGTTGATCTTGGGATTCGAATTTGGGGCTAGTCAATGTTTCATATTATAATAGCTACCAATCATCCATAAAGATGGTTTTCTCTAATGCCTTGTTTTTTTGAAAAATGAAAATATCTAATTTGTTGTGGGGGTTTGCTGAAACATCCCTAGGGGGATCCAATTTGGTTAAACATATAACAAATTAGGTTCATGTAATTTATTATATAATGGTCATAAAAATGACATGTTATAAATCCTTTGCAGATCTACCTCAACACCCTTTCGAGTATTATGTCGGTGATATGGTGTTTCCAAATGTTCTAGCACAGTTAGGATACTGATGACGAAGTACATAATAAATTTTGATACCATGATAGGTGGTATAATTTTATGTTGTTGATTGAGTTATTGAGGTGGAATAATATAATTATTTTTTAACACAACTAAAATCTGTCCACAATGTGATCAATTTTTCGTAGCTCCAAAATTATATCATTGATATATCTCATATCATTTTCTATGAGATTCCAAATGAGGAACTTAGTTTATCGATGACTAATAAAAAAATTATGATTATTTTTTATCAAATACACGGTCATAATGGTTAATTACTTCCCTTGATTGAGGTATTTTGTAGTGCTATTTCTTACTTAGATATGTCTCTTGAGAATGAGGCGCCAATTATGGAGCAGTGTCACCATCTGTTTGATATGGTCTTTTCATAACATTCATTCTATGGGGTAAATTATTTATGGATGGAAGAATTAAATAATTTGTAATATGAATTTCATGAACATTCTTATGGTCTAGCAGTTTTTCCCTTCTTATCATCCATATTTTTGAGTTAATAAGTGTTATTACAAGGGAATATGGGCTCTATGGAACTTATGAATTCATAAAATAATGTTTCTGGTATCATCCCACTAATATAGGGTGGATCATGACATATAAATCAATAAAATTTCACTGAGGACGTGGATATTTGATGGAGATACTGGATCCACTATAGTTGGTCCTTTCCATATTAGGCCATGCAATAGAAAAAATAACTATGCTTTAGTGATCCAACCTCTGGTGTTTGTTTCATACCATTCAATATTGATGTCTTTTTTTCATGGGGTATGCGATGGTATTTGTGACCATTCCATAGAACATGTTTAGTGTTTATTTCATATAACAAAAATTGTTTGGTCTTTATGGGGTTACAATAATTTAGTAATCTATTTCAATTACAACATGGGAATAATATATTTCGGTTTTTGAATAATTTTATGAGGGGTTTTCAATGGGAATGAAAATCTTTATTTATACTAGGTATTAATCTTATCATGGAATCATTACAAGATCCAAAATACTACACTAACTCAACAAAACATTTCTCATGCTATGACACAGATGATTGAGTTCCATTGTAGATTCTTTCTACAAATCCCCCCTCTACATGTTGGGGGACTTGTTTTGGTGTTTCATACACTATAGTAGTCCACGACTTAAACCTCTACCATACCTTCTAAAATATGGAACCACATTACACACTATATTCATATTTATTTTGATATGTAGGTCTCTTATAACAAACCACTATGGTGTGGTGTTTCCCCTTGTGTTGTGGGGGATTTCTCGGTACTGTAGTTCCTAGATTGAATCATTGTGATTTTTTTAAAATACATTCTATACAATATTTAAACCCTTCGTCGGGAATATATGAAATCATTATCTTGTATTTGTTTTAGAATTATATTTATACTAATTAAATACTTTTTTTATAATTTAAAATGTGGTTTTCAAAAGAAATTCAAAATCTTCATTTAGGATTCTATAAAAATGACCTTAAAATGGAATTGATGTATTTGAAATGTTCTTGAAGGATTTTTTATTTAATGATTTTGTTATTGAATTTAAAGTATATCTTTTGATATGTTTTTTATTAAATTTAAAGCAATGAAAAATTTATGATTTCAAATGTGATGTTGTATAGAATTTTGAGAACAAATATGAAATTGGGTATTTATTATAATATCATAAATTTTGATGAAAACCATTTGATGATGGTTTTATAAATATTGACATGAGTTTTCGATTAAAAAACCATATGGTTGTTTTTTTAAATAAAATGCATCTTTTCAAATTGAAGCGGAATGAGATAATTTTTTATATAGTTTTTTAACCAATGATAACCCCTTGTTGATATTTTTTATTTACCTTGATGCATGTGGGATGGTTGATAGATGAGAAGGAATAACAAACTCTATGAATGTATTATCTATACCTAGAAATGGATTGATAATAAAAATAAAACTAAAAAAAAATTATCGAAAGGGAGAACAATCCTTAGGGATGCACTCATTTTGTTAGTGTTCCTTGGGCACATTTGCAGTATTACTTCAAAAATATGTATGAGAATATTTATACATCCTTCCCCAAGGTCTTTTAAAAGTGTTTCCATTATTGGAATTAGTTTTTCAAGAATTATGACATAAATTATTTACTCATGTTAGTTTTAATGGAAATGATTAATCGATACATGTTTTTATAAATGTTTTAATCATTCCAATTTGACTAATATTCTTTTTTAGGTTTTATTAGATATAAAAAACATTTCACCAATATTTAAAGTCATTTAAATTGTTATTCCATGAATATCATTATATCATGTAGGAAAATTTTCCCATTACATGTTTTATTTACACTATGTGCAAAAAGTTTATCTAAAATGGAGTGACAATGAAATTTCTTGTGAAATACTATTATGATTTTATCCCACACATTATTTAACATACCAAGTAAGTAATGAATAATATATATTCTTATGTATGTCTATTTATGAATTAAATAGTTCTTCAGAGGCTTAAAATGGGAATAAATCCAATCTTAAGCATAGAACTCTCTAATATTTTTAAAAGATTGCTTTACCGCCTTTTGAAGGAGAAAAATTTTTAAATCAATATTTTGATAGATATATAATCTCTATTTGTAAAAATAAAATTATTCTTTATGATTGGGACAATGAAATTTACATTGGATAATTTTTTGGTATTTTTCTGACAATGTTCATTTTTTAATGAATAGTGAAAAATACTGCATTTTACATCAAAACTGTTTTTTCATATAATTTATTTTTATGATTAGATTATATTTTTAATTGGATTTAAATATTAAATAGAATATATTTTTAAAATTAAATCCAATACTGGTCATTAGAATTAATATCACTTTGGAATTTGGCATAAACTAATGCCAAACATTTCATAGATATTGTTTCAAAAAAACCCGCTATTTGTTTTGACAACGGAAACTATTTTTAAATTAATTATTACAATTTATGTGTTTGAAATTTGGTAAAATGGTTTCCGTATTTGGAAACAGAAGGTCCAAATTATGTAATTAAGACTTTTTTCTTTTTGGACAATGTGAATAGTAACGACAGTAATTATCGTTAATTATCTTGATTAATAAGCAATCGGGTAGTTACGGATAATAAAATAATTTCATAAATAAATGACACCAAAATGTGTCCTAATTATAATTTTTGTGTCATGTAAGACCATGTTATGCCTTGTGCTAAACTTGGGGACAACATGGAATCACTTTTGTGTGATAATGACTTTTTATCTTTTTATTAATTTAAAGAAAGTAAATATTACAAAGAATGTATCACATGAGTAAAACATTTTTAATTTTGTCTAAACAAATGATCTCTAAGACTATAAAAAGTCATTGGAAAGGTAAAATTTTTTCCTAGATCATATTAGTTTTTTTATAATTTTTTGACATTAAATAAATTAAATTATATATGAGACCATGATGATGAAGCGATTACCTCATTATTTAATGATTTAAATAAAATGAAATAATAATGTAAAATATAATACCTACACATGTCAAAAAACTATTTTATGGGTGTATTTCATACCCTTATCACCTTATCCTTGAAATACATCAATTTGGGACCATTAAAATCCGAAACTCATTTGAAAATAAAGTAACATTTTATACCTTTCCAAGAGTGATCCTCCTCTCCTCTTATAAAAGGTCCCCGCCTCTACCTCCTTACCCACACCTCTCAAGCCTTTAAATCGGCCAAGGTATGATCATTTTGTCTCTCCACATCCCTCTCCTCATCCTAGAATCCTTACCTTATGCAGGAATCTCTTCAAGAAACCCTTTTGGTTCAAACCAAAAGGAGTTACCCGATTTTAAACGTAATGTCTTCACTTGTGTTCTTTTGTTTTATTTTGCTTCTCCAACCACCTAAACTCGTTTTATTCATTTCTTTTTTAACAAAACCAGTATCATCCGTATACTAAGTTGTTATTATAATAAGTAATAGAGCTACATTTACACACACCTACATCTAATGGTTAAAGAGCATACTGTTTCCATGGATGGTGAATTTCTGCCTCACGAAACGATGATTGTTCAATATTCTTCTAACACCTTCAAAAGTGGCCATTAATATGTCACTATATTTATATATGATATATAATATTTTTATGTTTTCCTTAAGATTCTGTATTTTTCATTTATGACATACCTTTATTGTTTCTATTGTGGGTAAACACGATATCTTCATTTTTAGGAAGTGCGGACTACCGCCCCCTTAAAGTGATTTGATTCGTTAATGCCATATGTGGGATGAATAAAGGATAGAGTTTATGATATTATATGTGATATTATACTAGAATCATAACATAACATTATATCATTATTATTCTATTCCATAAAATATGAAATAGAAATGAAAGTAGCGTTCATTCGTACGTACAGCTTACCGTCTCCATGAACGGTGCGTTTCATTTCATACCTCTAAATGTTATGTAATACTATAAATCCATGCATATACTGGATATATATGATATATATGATACCCAAATCATGAATATAATTCTGGATACGATTGATACATGAAAAACATGTAATTATAAAGAGTCTATTTTTGGACTCAAGTACAAATGATCGACAAAAAGACCATTTTTAACGTAAATAATTACATAGTGTTCATAACATGGTAATATGTGCTCTAAAAGGAATAATGAACTTGAAAAAGGTTATTAAGAAATTATAAATTAACTCATGTTTATTATTCAGGAAGTTAAAGAACGATCGAGTCAAGTCGGACCCGAGGTATGAGACTTCGTCTCAATCTCCTTTTATTGAGGCATATTTTGTTTTATACACAAATTTATTTTATACGGTGTATAAAACCCCTTTGAATTTTACATTTATTCAAAAGGAATCTTTTTTATATGAAGCGTTTTACTAAATGAAAAAAGGAATGTTTTTTGTCATACGTATGTGGCGACAACGACTTCTCTGCCGCCATGACCATTATTTGAGTTTCAGCTTCCTCTATAATCCATAACTTTTTTTAAAAATGAAAAATAAATACCACGCTTTACTTTTCTTTTATTTTGGAATTGAAAATGGTTTTCATAATGTTTTTATTATATCAACGTGTTGTATTGGTATCTTGTGATTGAAATGTGGAAGCGCTATGTTTCCTTTATGCATGTTTTATGTAATACGATTATGTTATAGTTCTTGGGAATTTTTATGAAGATGGGTGGTTCCGTGATAAACTAAGGGTAGGTGAGCCCGATATATATCTCTAATGCATTGTGTAACGCGAAAGAGTTAAACGTTAAGGTTTCTCCGAAGAGATTTATGGAATATACTGTGATGGGTATTCCAAATGTAACCATGAGGGTTACTCCCTACGTAAGAATGTTATGAATGCCACAAGATACCTTCATGTCTTATGATTTCTATGTTTTATTCATGATTTGATGAGGTGTGTTAAAATTCTTATGTTTTACGAGTAAATTATGATTTCATTAATGGACTAATGTTTTCTTTTTGTACTTTTATATCCCTTACTGAGCTTTTTATGCTCATCCCATGTTTTTGAAATGTTTTTCACAGGTCAAGGGAAAGGTACATGATGTGATGATAGTGTCAAGGAAGTGTCAAGAATTAATCCATGTTTTATTTTAAATATGTTTCCGTTGATGGAAAAAATGAATTCTATCTTTTATGTAACCACTTTTTTTAAGTGTGGAATGTATTGAATGTTTTATGATCTAATTCCCTAAAACTCTAAACCTGAAAAGATCCTCAATGTGTATTCTTGATGTAACTAAAGATTAAGTAATGTTTAAGGCTATGGCCTTATATTTGGTATCAAATGTTAGTTTAGATAACTATAGGAGTTATAATTCTATTAAATGATTATCCAAAAATATTTTTTTATGGTCAAATTGAAATGATATAGCATTTGAAGATTTCCATGTTGCTTCATCTAAGACATGTTTGTTAAGAATGGTTTTCTGCATAGGAAACATGGAAGCAGTGTTAGGAAGGCATACAAAAGGAAATAACCTTCTGAATCAGCATCCTGAGATGGTCGGAATTGGAATTGAACATTTTGTTGCAGTAATGGCGCAGTTGACTCAAGCGATAAATGGTGGTGGTATCCATGCACGAGATAAGCCAGATCAACTATAGAGGAACATGTCAGTGGTGGGACATTTCACGAGGCAACATCCACCATCATTCAGAGGATCATCTGACCCTGTACTAGCTGAAGGGTGTATTATAGCCCTGGAGGAGATTTTCGATGTCATGGGCTGTTCAAACAATCAAAAGGTTAGTCTTGCTATTAACCATTTGGAGGGTGTAGTAGATCAGCGGTGGTCGATGGTTAAAAATATTAGGGACGCTGATGAGATTGATGCTCTCGACTGGGATGAATTCAAAGGTATGTTTTTTAGAAATATTTTCCTAAGGCTGTTCGAATTAGGATGGAAAAAACAAATCTTGGAATTGAGCCAAGAGGAAGACTCAATGGCTCCTTATGAAGAGAGGTTCACTCGATTGGCAAGGTATGCTCCAAATTTTATCCGAGACCTTGATAGTAAAATCAATCATTTTTACTATGGATTAAAGCCAAAATATCGAAAGGATTTAGCTTATTGCAAGTTAAAGAGTTATGAAAATCTTGTTCGATGTGCTGAGAAGGTGGAAATGGAGTTTTTCGATGATCAAGTGTTATATAACAACCAACAAGATAAGAGACCGAGGTGGCAGGAGAAAGGAATGAATTCCTCAAAAAGGTCTGACAGTAAGAAAACTACATTTCCAGTTTGTGATAATTGTGGTAAAAGGCATGCTGGGGAATGTCTTCTGAATTCTCGAAAGTGCTACCGATGTGGTAAGATGGGACATAAGGCTCGTGATTGCACTGAAAAATATCAGGGTGATGGTAAGACCAAATTCGATTTACAGTCAGTGAAATTTTTTAAGTGCAATGAGAAGGGTCACTATGAAAATGAGTGTCCGAAAAAGAGCTTAAGTGATGAGAATCAGTTAGACTAAAAGTAGAAAGGGGTGGTTAAATCCTTTGAAACTACTTCAGCAGATGTCGGGCCATCAAATGAATTGGTATCGGGTGCTTTGTTTGTTTTTTCAGATTATGACAGTGTGTTGTTTGATTCGGGGCCTACACATTCTTTCATCTCTGAAAACTTTCCTAGTAAAATGGGAATACCATCTCAATAAATGACTCCTAAACTTGTGGTAAAAACACATGGGGGAAATGTTTGGGCAAAAAGAAATTATAAGAATCTTCATATCCTTATCCATGGAAAGAACCTACTTTCAAACATTATTGTTTTACCTCTAGTAGAGTTTGATGTTACCCTGGGTATGGATTGGATCTCTATTTACCATGCTAAGATTGACTGTAAAGCTAAAGATGTTTCCTTTCAGAAAGACTTTCAGTTTATGTACAAGAATGAACCCTTACTGTTGATAACATATCAAGAGGCTGAGAAACTTATAAAAGATGGAAATAAATGTTACCTTGCACATATTTTTGAAAAAAAGGAACTATTCAGATTCATAATGTGCCAGTGGTAAATGAGTATCCTGATGTTTTTCCTAATGAGTTGCCTGAAAAAATACCAGATCGGGAAGTTGAACTTACTGTTGAATTAGTTCCCGATGCGAATCCAATTTCAAAACCCCCTTATCGAATGGCTCAAATTGAATCTTTTAGAGTTGAAGGAGCAATTTCATGATTTATTAGAGAAAGGTTTCATTCGACCTAGCACATCACCATAGGGTGATTCTGTTTTATTTGTTAAAAAGAAAGATGGTTCTATGAGACTTTTCATTGATTATAGAGCCTTGAATAACATCACTATTAAGAACAACTATCCTTTGCCTCATATCGATGAATTTTTTGATCAGCTCCAGGGAGCTCAGTATTTTTCAAAGATTGACCTGAGATCGGGGTATCATCAGTTGAAGGTAAAGGAAGCAGATATTCCGAAGACCGTGCTTCATACAAGATATGGCCATTATTAATTTGTAGTAATGCCTTTTGGGCTAACCAATGCACCTGATGTATTCATGGATTTAATGAATAAAATTTTCCATGAGTTCTTGGTTAATTTTATGGTTGTTTTCATTGATGATATTTAGGTGTTTTCTAAAAGTAAAGAGGAGCATGAAAGACATTTAACGGTTATTTTTCAAACCTTAAAATAAAAGAAATTGTATGGGAAATTCAGAAAGTGTGAGTTTTGGTTGCAACAAATTTCATTCCTTGGTCATATTGTTTCTAAAGATGGAATAACTTTTGATCCTACAAAAACAAAGGTTGTTGAAGAATGGCCAAGACCCACAAATGTAACTGATATTCGTAGCTTCCTTGTTTTGGCAGGATATTACCGAAGGTTTGTTAGAAATTTCTCCCAGTTATCTAGTCCAGAAAAAGCTAACACGGAATGGTGTTAAGTTTATCTGGACAAAAGAATGTTATGATTGTTTTCAGGAACTGAAATGAAGATTGGTGAATAATCCAGTTTTGGCACTACCTTCCAAGAATGGGGAGTTTTTTATCTACAATGATTCTTCATTAAAAGGGCTTGTTTGCGTCCTAATGCAGAATGATCAGGTAATTGCTTATGCTTCACGACATTTGAAAACTCATGAGGTAAATTACCATACACATGATTTGGAATTAGCTGTTGTTATTTTCGCTTTAAAAATTTGGAGGAATCATTTGTACGGTGTAAAGTGTGAAATATATACCAATCACAAAAGATTAAAGTATATATTCACTCAAAAATAATTTAACATGAGACATAGGATATGACTAGAATTAATCAAATATTATGATTGTACAATTTATTACCATATGGGAAAAGCAAATAAAGTGGCTGATGCTTTCAGTCAAAAATGTAATGCTTCATTAACAATGTTGAATTTGGAACATGATCCTTTGGTTAAGGATTTTATGAACATTGGCATAGAAGTTGTTGGTGCAGGATTTCCTTCTGTTTTGTTTTAGGTATCAGTAAAATATTCTCTATCAGACTGAATTAAGCAAGCACAGAAGCAAGACAGTGAGTTGCAGAAAAAGGTAGAGCTAGTTCAGAAAGGTATGTTTCCTGAATTCAACGTTGATTATGATTGTGTTTTGAGATTTGGGATGAGATTGTCTGTGCCTTGTGATTCACAGTTGAAGAGAGAGTTGTTATGTGAAGCTCATAGTTCTCCGTTTTCAGTTCATCAAGGAAGTACTAAGATGTATAGAGATCTTCAGGAGTGTTGCTGGTGGGATGGAATGAAAAGGGATATTTCTGATTTTACTGTGAAGAGTTTGAATTGTCAACAGGTTAAAGAAGAATAGCAGTTACTGAAAGGGATGGTTCAGCCTTTACCAGTACAAGAGTGGAAATGAGAGAATATATCCATGGACTTCGTTGTGGGATTTCCGAAGGCACCTCGAGGTAATAATTTAATCTGGGTTATTGTTGATCGCATGACTAAATATGCTCATTTCATTGCTATACGAGATACTTTTTCTAGATATCAACTTTCTCATTTGTATCTTAAAGAGATAGTCAGGTTATAAGGAGTTACTCTCTCCATTGTATCTGACCGTGATCCCAGGTTCACTTCTAACTTTTGGAAAAGCCTTGAGAAGTTGTTGGCTACCGAATTAAAGTTTAGTACAACTTTTCATCCTCAATTAGATGGGTAGTCAGAATGAACAATTCAGGCTTTGGAAGTTGGGACGAACATATTTCTTTGGTTGAGTTTTCTTATAATAATAGTTTTCATTCCAGTATACAGATGGCGCCATTTGAGGCATTATATGGGAAGCGGTGTCGAACTCCAGCTTTCTGGGATGAAGTGGGTGAAAAGAAGTTGATGGGACCGAAATTGGTAGAAGAGTTGGTAGAAAACGTTCTGCTAATACAAAAACACATGAGAACAGCTCAGAGTAGGCAGAAGATTTATGCGGACAACAGGAGGAAGGATCTCTTTTTTGAGGTATGTGATCATGTTTTTCTCAAAGTATCACCATGGAAAAGTGTGATGCGATTTGGTAAGAAAGTAAATATGAGTCCAAGGTTCATTGGACCATATGATATTATATAGAGAGTTTGATTAGTTGAATACCGAGTGTCTTTACCTCTGAGTTTATCTCAGGTACACAATGTTTTTCATGTTTCAATGTTAAGGAAGTATATGCCGGATCTATCTCATGTTTTGAGTCCAGAGGTAGTTCAGCTGGAAGAGAATCTATCTTATTAGGAACAACTAGTCCAGATTATTGACCACATGGATCAAGTGTTGTGGAATAAGGTGATTCATCAAGTAAAGGTTTTGTGGAAGAACCTAATGAGGGAAGAGGCAACATGGAAATCTGAAAATGCAATGAGGGATAAATACCCCCACTTATTCGATAAGTAAATAAATTGCGGGGACTCAATTTTCTAAATGGGGGAAGGATGTAACATCCCAAGTAAGTAATGAATAATATATATTCTTATCTATGTCTATTTATGAATTAGATAGTGTTTTAGAGGCTTAAAATGGGAATAAATGCAATCTTAAGCATAGAAATCTGTAATATTTTTAAAAGATTATTTTACCGCCTTTTGATGGCGAACCATTTTTAAATAAATATGTTGAAAATTTTATAGTCTCTATTTGTCAAAATAATCTTTTTCTTTATGATTTGGGCATTGAAATTTACATTGGATAATTTTTTGGTATTTTTCTGACAATGTTCAATTTTTAATGAATAGTGAAAATACTGCATTTTACATCAAAACTACTTTTTCATATAATTTAATTATATGGTTAGATTAACTTTTTTAATTGGTTTTAAAGTGTAAATATAATATATTTTTACCATTTAATCCAATAGTGGTCATTAGAAATAATTTTACTTTGGAATTTGGCATAAACTAATGCCAAACTTTTTATAGATATTATTTCAAAAAACCAGCTATTTGTTTTGACAACGGGAATTATTTTTAAATTAATTATTGCAATTTATGTGTTTGGAATTTGGTAAAATTTATTTCTTATTTGGAATTAGATGTTCCAAATTATTTAATTAAGATTTTTTTGGACTTTATCAATAGTAACGACGGTAATTATCATTAATTATCTTGATTAATTAGTAATCTGGTAGTTAGGGAAAATAAAATAATTTCATAATAAAACAAATGACACCAACATGTGTCCTAATACTACTGGTTGTGTTAGGGCCGACCATGGTATGCCTTGTGCCAAACTTGGGGACCCTAGGGAATCACTTTTGTGTGATAATGACTTTTAATCTTTTTATTTTATTAAAGAAAGTAAATATTACAAAGAATGTATCACCTGAGTAAAAAAAATTTAATTTTGTCTACATAACTTATCTCTAGGACTATAAATATTCATTAGAAATCTAACAAAATTTCCTACATAATAGAAATTTTTTTATAATTTTTAGACATTAAATAAATTAAATTATATATGAGATCATGATGATGCAGTGATTACCTCATTATTTAACGATTTAAATAAAATGAAAGGATATTGTAAAATCTAAGACCTAAACATGTCAAAAACCTATTGGATGGGTGGATTTCGAACACTTATAACCTTATCCTTGAAATAAAACAATGTGGGACCTTTAAAATCCGAAACTAAATTGAAAATAATGTAACATTTTACACCTTTCCAAGAGTGCTCCTCCTCTCATCTTATAAAAGGCCCCCACCTCTACCTCCTTACCCACACCTCTCAAGACTTTGGCTCGGCCAAGATCTGCTCATTTTGTTTCTCCACATCCCTCTCCTCATCCTATAATCCTTACATTAGGCAGGAATCTCTTCAAGAATCCCTTTTGGTTCAAACCAAAGGGAGTTACCCGATTTTAAAGGTAATGTCTTCACTTGTGTTCTTTTGTTTTATTTTGCTTCTCCAACCCCGTAAACTCTTTTTATTCATATCTTTTGTAACAAAACCAGTATATTAAATATACTAGGTTGTTTTTATAAGAAGTATTCGAGTTACACTTACACACACATACATATAATGGTTAAAGAGCATATTGTTTCCGTGGATGGTGAGTTTCTGCCTCACGAAACGATGATTGGTCAATATTCTTCTAACACCTTCATAGGTGGCCATTAATATGTCACTATATTTATATATGATATATAATATGTTTATTTTTTCCTTAAGCTTATGTATTTTTCATTTAAGGAAAACTTGTATGGTTTCCATTATGGGTAAACGCGATATCTTCATTTTTAGGAAGTGCGGACTACCACCCTCTTAAAGTGATTTGATTCGTTAATGCCATAAGTGGTACTTATAAAGGATGGGGTTAATGATATTATATGTGATATTATACTGGAATCATAACATACCTTTATATCATTATGATTCCATTCCATAAAATACGAAATAGAAATGAAAGTAGTTTTCATCCGTACGTACAGCTTACCGTCTCCATGAATGGTGCGTTTCATTTCTTACCTCTAAATGTTATGTAATATTATAAATACATGAATATACTGGATATATATGATATATATGATACCTAAATCATGAATATAATTCTGTATATGATGGATACATTAACAACTTTTAATTTTAAAGAGTTTATTTTTGGACTCAAGTACCAATGATCAACAAAACGACCAATATTACCTTAAATAATTACATAGTGTTCATAACATGGTAATTAGTGATATAAAAGGAATAATGAACTTGAAAAAGGTTATTAAGAATGTATAAATTAACTCATGTTTATTATTTAGGACCTTAAAGAATGATCGGGTCAAGTCAGACCCGAGGTATGGGACTTCGTCTCAATCTCCTTTCATTGAGGAATATTCTGTTTTATACAAGTCTTTCTTTTATATGGTGTATAAAACCCCTTTGAATTTTATGTTTATTCAGAAGGAATCTTTTTTACACGAAGAGTTTTATTAAATGACAAAAGGAATGTTTTTGTCGTACGTATGCGGCGACAACGACTTCTCCGCCGCCGTGACCAATATTTGAGTTTCGGTTTCCTCTACAAGCCATAACATTTTTTAAAAATGAAAAATAAATACCATGTTTTACTTTTCTTTTATTTTGGTATTGAAAATGGTTTTCATAATGTTTATATTATATCAATGTGTTGTATTGATATCTTGTGATTGAAATGTGGAAGTGTTATGTTTCTTTTATACATGTTTTTTGTGATACGATTATGTTGTGGTTTTTGGGAATTGTTATGAAGACAGGTGGTACAGTTATAAACTAAGGGCGGGTGAGCCTGATATAGCTCTCCAATGCATTGGGTAACACAAAGGATTTAAATGTTAAGGTTTCTCCGAAGAGATTTAGGGAATATATTGTGATGGGTATTCCAAACGTAACCATGATGGTTACTCCCTACATAAGAATTTTATGAATGCCTCAAGTTACCTTTATATCTTATGATTTTTATGATTTATTCATGATTTGAGGAGGTATGTTAAAATGCTTATGTTTTATGAGTAATGTATGATATAATACAAGGAATAATGTTTTCTTTTCGTACTTTTATATCCTTTACTGTGCTTTTTATGCTAATCCCATGTTTTTGAAATGTTTTTCACAAGTCAAGGGAAAGGTACATGATGTGATGATAGTGTCAAGGAAGTGTCAATAAAGAATCCATGTTTTATTTTAAATATGTTTCCGTTGATGGGGAAAATGAGTACTATATTTTATGTAACCACTTTGTTTAAGTGTGGAATGTAATGCATGTTTTATTATCTAATTCTCTAAAACTCTAAACCTGAAAAGATCCTCAATGTGTATTCTTGAAGTAACTCAAGATTAAGTAATGTTTAAGGCTAGGGCCTTACACCTTAGCATTACCATTATGTGTCTTATCAATTTCCTCATTGAAGATCCTTGTAAAGGAAACGTACCACACAAATATGGATGGTGTACCTGACTTGTGTGAACTTTTAGAATTGGAAGCACAAGATTAAATTTGGGATCCACTAGTTCTGGTATGTTTTCTTGTAATATTTGATACTTTTTTCTTCTTTTTTGAACCCTTTTCCTCTTGCTGGTCATTTTACATAAAGACTATTTATAAAATTATAATTTTTTTTTGTAAGTATTTTTTAGAAATCATTCCCCTCATTCTTTTCGTGATGCCATGGGGCTTAACACTAAACTATAGGGATCATGAACACCCGTAGAGTCATGTTATGATTACATTAGTAACTATTTAGGTAGGTTATTTATGTTTATTCTTGATATCTATAATCCTAAAATTTAAATTTAAATCTCAATTCTAAAAATACCATAATATTTTGAATCAAAATTTAAAATTCACTCATATTCACCAAACCATAATTATTCTGTTTGTTAGAAACTTCCCAACATTAGGGTACATGCCCTTAAAAAGTATCTTAAATGATTCAAAAATCATGTTTCCCATAATATTCTCTCACCACCACTCCCCCATAATCCTTACTTGATATGAATTTACATTATATGCACATAATCCATTGTAACTATATTTTCATTAAAAACCCCATTATAACACCTTGAATTTATTGATCACCATTAAAATGACATTACTAAGGAAAAAATTACCTTCCCCTACTTATTCATGTGAAAAAAATCAACAAAACTCACCGTATATTGAATTACATAAAAAGGGAACAACCCACAATGTTACGAACTCTTGACAATCAAATTCATGCCTTAAACTACACGATATCATAGAGCACATGAGCTCCACCAAGACCATTAACATGAATATAATCCATTACAATATCTAAACATGAAGATGGAATGAATAAAAACTGATGAATCATTATATATGATATGGTCCCATATTCTAATATTATTCATCATATATCTCTCCCATAGGAACAAAATACTAATCATCCTATTGGATTCAATTCACATATGAAAATACACCAATATTGATAACTAACCAACTGATAAAAGGTCTAAAATTCATAAAATAGTTTAGGAACCCCCGAAATAGTATTTTTCATAAATTAATATCACATATACAATCATGTCAGAACACTGGAATCCAATTAGAATTTTCTTCACACGAACATTACATGAAAAAAATAAAAACGAACAATTATAGAATTTGGATCATATAACACAAAACTATGCTAGAAACTCACACCTAATTCAATCAATCCATATTTTTCACTACCATTCATTAGAATACATGAACCACAAATAATATGTTAAGAGAGACCCATATGGACAATCTAAAATTCATTATAGTTATCCTAAATCACTATATAAGATTTCTAAACCACACTCAATTCTATCTCACATCTATTTCATAATGTGTCTAAAATGATCTAGTAATGTACCATATCTCTCTCGATGAGACATTCCATTCATCCATTTAGTCACCCAAACATAGATATTCTTACCAACCAATCTCATACATACAAATTTTTTCCAAATATCCTAAAAACCCTTACAATACATTATAATACATCTCTTCACCAACCCACATTTTAAAATTTAATGATTCGAAACAAGATAAATTAGTGGGTATTTTCTCTAGAAATTACACATTAAATATGTTTCTTATCCTCAATCGTTGTTCGAAGAAAAATTATATATAATTAATTACTCATATGTTCCAATATACTATTTCAATACTCATTTACAATGACCTATATCTATCATAAATGTTTGTAAAACCTTTTATACAAATCCTTGTGAAATACAATATGTTTTTCTCCATGTTTGTTATACTATATAACTCTTCAAAAAAAGAATTTCCTAAATATATTTACTAAAAATAAGAGAAATACCTATAGGATACATGCCAATTCAATACTCAATTATAGTTTCCAAAATAAAAACCATATGATAACACATCTATCATGAAACACCAATGGTTATTACTTTTCTAACATTACCAAGGAACATATTAATTAAACCAAACACCTGATCTCACATCACTTGATTCTCATTCAAACATAAAGTGCATTTATCGAAGCTTCTATTAACCTTTGTCCCACAAACCCATGCACCTAATTAAACACAAAACAAATACTTTCAAAGAATCATAGAAATGATTATATAAAAAACTAGTTACAACTAATACATACCTACCATTAAACTAACCAAGGAAACTATGTCATCTTTTTTATTAACTAGAATCATACTCATGATCCAAATATTATTATTTTATGGAAATATTGAAATCATTTTGAACCGCTTAAGGGTCTCTAACTAACCAAAACCTCCCACACTGGAACAATACAATATGATGTCCTATCAAAACATAAGAACCACATAATGAAACTCATATCCTGACCTGACAACTTTATTTCTATGTTTTACCATTAGTATGACAGTAATATTGTCAAAAAAATAAAGAAAAAGAAAAAATAATTGTTTTCATTAAACAATGTTTTAGAAAAATTTTATTTGCAAAATAATAAATGATATTTTGTTGAAATTTAATAAATTTTCTCCTATTTCCTAAAATATTTTCATAAAAAAACATTCATTTCCTAAAAAATATTTTCCAAAAAAAAAATTCTCTTTTGGAAACTTCTTAAGGACCACAAATAATCATTATCATGTCTTGAACAATTATGTTCTTAAAATGATGTTTGAAACATGCCTCTTTCTTCCCTTTTATATAAATATAAAAACATAATTCACAATACCACATATCAACATCATGATTGAACAATATTCTCAATCCTAAGATAAAAAAGGATGAACAGAAATATAATTCCATCATAACATGGACTTAACTTATAAAGAGGATAGCTATGTCTAAGAAAATTGTTCATCATGAGGTCTAAAATATTCCGACCTTTATATACTATTATAAAATAGTAAATCCCCTTAAAAATTGATCATATACCATTATTAACTTCTTATACCAGGGAACTAGCTACCATACTTAGTCTGGGGTTATATGTTACCTTAGGAATGCCTCTCTTTAAGCAAAAGGCTACTGACTAGTAACAACCATCTATACCCAACATGGTAAGAGGACAATTTTGGTATAATCAAAAAAATAACATCAAATAAAAAAATCATTATAAAAAATATAGAGTAATAAAAAAATATTATTATAGGAAAACCATAAATCTCACATAACATTCGTTGTGTTGAAACCATAATGTTACTCATGATTAATATTTATACATACTATAAGAGCCTCCCACTAGGTCGACCATGTACAGAATAAAAAAAGATAAATGGTTCATGTGAGACATAAAAAAACTCTAATTCAATTATTGGAAAGTCCTCCCAGAAACCATCTACTTTATCCTATATATCCACTATAGAACTATCACCCAAACACTAATAATAAGAATGACCACGCACTGGAGTTCCCATTTATGATGTGAGAATTAAAATTAGTAGGGTTTTTCCAGCATGTCTCGTATATAATCCATAATATACAATGTACATATGAATAAGTGGGTAAAAAAATGTAACAAAATAGGGATTTTATGAATCCTTTTTATCTATCATGTACTAATGATAAAACAACTATAATTAAAAATACCATCATCAGATAATTTATGTAATACATGACTAATAGTAATGTCATAAGGAATCCCATCAAGGAATAATGTAACATGTCCTAACCTAGAAACATAAGAAACCTAATAGGATAAAAGAATAATATTGCAATATATATAGTAATCAACTCAAAAAAATTTATTAATTCATTATCACCAAGGTAATGGTCCATAATTAAAACTCATACCAACACCCTCTCACCTAGGTTGAAGTTTTGTAGCCCAAACACATACAAGAATCGCATAAATCATGGTGAAATATCTTACCAGGTCTTGTACCAACATCATGTCTCTCATGGAGACATCTCATATTATGTCCTGACCAATAACCTCTCACCCATGGCATGGTACCTTAGTTGAGTCTCTACCAAAAAACTATTACTAAAGGTAAAATCTAATGGATAACTCGCTACAACCATCAAATTTGATACAAGAGACATCATAGGGACTTGACACAAACTAAGACCCAATATATCAGTATTAAATATAAAAATAATACAACAAGACATCATAAGTCAAATATTATACCATATCAACATAGGAAAAATCCCATAACCTGACTCTACGTATAAAACCTATCTCTACCAATCATACCTATAGACGATACTTCATTGGAAGGAAAAAATAATCTACCCTCATTAACCTCACTAGACACACCCAACTAAAAACAATGAGAATAAAACACCCAAGATTCTCATATACCCATGTCTATACACAAATCCCAATCCTAACACTCAGGTAATATTAGGACACATTAACTCATTATGCACCACTAATATCATGAATTACATTATATGGACTCAAGGAAACACATAACAATGTCTACACCAATTATTATCACATAACTAATACAAAAATACATTTATAGGTGTCTCAATCAATACATGAATTCCTACCAAACACATCCCCCATATGACAGTCATATGTTAGATGAGCATACATCCCACCAGATTTACCATTTTAAATTCCAAATTTAAAAAAACATTTCCACAAAAAGGCCTCACCTCTCTAAAAACATCGAGATTAACCCATCAATAACTCACAACCAAATAATACCATATTTATAAAATTTCTGAACATAAAAGACATAGTAAATACTTTATAGAGTTCCATATTTAAACTATACTACAACCACTTTCCTTATGGATCATAAAACTCAAGACAACATACTCCCTCACATAATCACCTCTATGTGCCTCTAGGAATAATGAAATAGTGTAACTTCTCTATTATAATTCCCAATATCATGAAAGGATCATACAAATGGATTACTAATGCTCACGATACCCATTATTAGTACATAACTCATATTATTCAAGGAGTTGTGTGATTCAAAGGCATCTTCCCTAGCCTTCCCCATAAGAATTTCACGCCTCTGAACTAATCGATCTATTCCTCAAGGTTCAAAAACTTAGAAAAAGCATTATTTAACTCACTAAGGATCATTGTCTTCCAAATGAAATTCCCTTCATGAGATTGTAACATATTGGGATCCCTATAACAAAACTATATATCACACACATTGTTGGTATTACTTCAGACTCTCTTCCAAATTGTCAAAAAATATGTGACGCACTACGTTTCCTATTATTTTTATTTCCCTTTCATACTACATAATTAAGGTGTTATATGGACCCTTTTCATAGTTTTTATCCTATACCCCAAGGTAACACACATGAAATTAATAAAAATATACATGTATAATATTAGGTATAAAAGAGACCACCCACCTTAGTTTTATTGGTCTCAAATCATCCAACATCACAACATGATCCAACCCCATTCACCTAAAATAGATAAATCAAAAAAAGAATCCAAAAAATGAGGCCCATGTTAAAAAATAAACAAGACGATTAATATAGTGAGATAAACCTAAGTATCAACATAGACGTGTAAAGTATAATTTCATGATTCAAAACGAATTTTGATCAAACAAGAGATGGCCCACTAGGATAATAGATACTATAGAGGGGGAGGGGAATTTTGAAGGGGGGGGGAGAGGAAAAGGTTGTGTCTCGAAAATCCAAAGAAAATATGGGTCATCTTTTATATTAATATATAGAAAAAAAATAAAAAATTTACTCAAGCGTTCATTTTTTATTAACTATTGGCCATATCAGAATTACCCACTATATATATGTATTAAGGCATCATATATAAATTAAAACACTAAAAAATTCTCAATAAAAGAACTATGAATTTTTTTATACATTTATGAAGGACCATACGATTCACGATGAAATTTCTTATGGTTTTCGTACAACCCTATTCTATATAGACACCCTCCATGGTGCATCCCACTCATTGCAGAGTGACATTCCTCCCTAGAAAATTCTTTATAACACAAATCGGTACCCTTTTACATGATCTTCGTGGACTCCAAAATTTATTCTTAACCATCCTCAATTCTACACAACAATACCTCTGGTTGGTTCCTAATCTAACACTAGTATAATATTTCTCACTCCGCAATTAGAAAAACTCCTCCCCATTAATAAAATTAACCAAAATCCATTAAAACACTTTAAAATGTATTCACTAATTTTCTAGAGAAACACTAACTCATGTAATTAAAATGGGGAACCCAATCCATGAAACACCTTTGATATGGAACCCAAAATATAAAATTTATCTAGAATCATAGACCTATAATGACTTGGGTCATTACAGAATCTATTATATACCCTCTAAATGGTATCCATACTTTAAAAAAAATCCATTATCCACTTAAAACCCTTCTCAATAATAACCCATCATTAACAATACCACACCATGTAATCAAATACCTAAACCAACCCATCATTTTCTACCAGACATCACATACACAAAGAGATTGTATGATCAAAATTTGATGAAATCCCTATATAAGACCAAATGAACTATTAATTATTCAATACTCGATGTTAATGGAAAGTAAATAAAATTCCCATGTTCTATGTGATTATAATTAATGTAATAAAATATATATTACAACAATACATAATTTTTTTGACACATTAAATAACTAGACACTGAACCATATCAAGTCCCCAAATAAAATAAAAGTAATAAAATATAATGCAATCCCAACATTCTAGGAACAATTCATGTCCAAACACCTATTTACACACTACAAAAGGAGACAAATAGATAATAAAAACTCAATACCACACTCCTACCACGAAAAAATATCTCAATAATAATAGTAAACACTAAAAATATTAATCTTACAACCCTAAAAACATTTACATTCACCTGATAATTGTTCATTGAGAACAAGTCCAATGTCTATTAGAATATTTAACAACACATATCTCAATTTACAAGTTCCAAAATAGTACAATAATAAAAAAATACTTTGATACCATTTTTTTACACCCTAAAAAAAATTACCCAAATTTTAATTGGGCCAATGGTAGTTCATGAACTCTTCTGCACCCCCAAACTCTAGATTCATCGTACATGATAAGATAATATATATTCATCATTCTAGATGTTATACTGTCTATATCATAATGATTAGTAAAAACTAATAACAATGTATTTTACCCAATGGATAATAATATTATGCATATATGGTTTTACATATCAATAAAACCATTTTTAAATAATATTATTCCATGCCATTAAAAATTTATAATCATGGACACACCCTACATACCTTCAATAGATAACCCCTTGTCATTCAGATATAAAAAATAAAAAATAAACAATAAAAAAAGTATTAAATATTATCCCCAAACCTTACCTCCATCGAATCTCTAAAATTGGTTAAGAAATTACAACATGATACTCTAAATAAGTGATTTTGGCATACATAGTAGATATAATATCTATAAGTGCACTATGGTTCCCATGCATATTGTGAGAAATAAATATCTACAAGAAGAAACCAAAACATCCATAATATATGACATCATATACATGTTTATACATGGGGAAAGTAAATAACTAAACACTATTTATCTAAAAATACAGGTTGGAACATTGTGTGATAGCTTAGTAACCATGAAACTTGAACCTATCAACTCTGATAACAATTGATGAACTATATATATAAAATTATAATATTAGATGAATCAACCCATTTACTGTATGTATTAAACACATAGAAAATATTTTCAGGAAGTAAATTACAAATATAAAATATTATATAGGTTGACCAATACCTTATCACTTAGGGTAGGGTCTCAACAAGGTCTCATACGAAATTATTATTACTTTTTTTGCTGCATGCTAACCATGTTTTATACTAACAACTAATATATTATGGTGAGATTTACTAACATGTCAAAAACAATAATGAAATAAGACTTGGTGAATTATAAAATTTTATCATCTACCAAAACCCAATCAGTTTGGATGGGGTATCATATTATGTCTCATAAAAACACCCTTTCATTAAGTATGTGGCTTCATTACCATATAAAAACACCAAAAAACTATCACATAGGTTGAGATATCATGACTAACTCAAAATAACCATCATATATCCACATAGTCTATCCCATGTTTAATAAAAACACTAAGACCATATATCTTGATGTCTAAGTCACTTGATAAGATCCCCATTAAAAAAGATTCAAAAATTTCTAGGATTAAAATAATAACTCAAAACTACCCAAAATAAATGAGTTATGTGGATTTTACATATCTACACTCGACACTTAGCCAAATGGTAGAGCATAAAATCTCACCAGGCCCCACCCAAACATATTCATCATTCCTGGACCTAAAATGTAGAATTTGTAACTATTTAATACATTTAATTGTACTAGACTGTTAATCGACACTCAAACAAATTCTTGAAAGCTTGTACCCTTGAAGAATGAAAATGTAATTTGAGGGAGAATCTTCTTTCCTTTTTTGGAAAAAATTATTGATAGCCTTTAGGGTTTATATCTTTTATAGGTAATTGTGGTTTATGACATTTTGGGATACAAAATGAATGGTATGTGATAACTTTTGAGGTTAAGATAAGTTATGGTTATTTTTTGAGGATTTTATTTTGCAAATATTATAAAAATTATATAGTTTTTTAAAAAGGACAACACACATACCATGTGATAACCCATCATGTCAAACAAGACTATAGTAATCAAACATATAACAGTTGTGTAACATGGCTTTATTACCTAACATTGGCATGCACGAAATCCCTTTTTAGTATGAATTATTAATTTTATTAAAATGATTCTATGGATATAAAATTATTTTATTTGGGAGACATATATTTTATTGAATAAGAAAACAACAGGATCAGAAAAATATTTTCGAATTAAGTGATAAATATTATTTTTTAAGATTTTCACTAATTTAGGAAAATTTTATGATTAATTTAAATAGATTAATATGATATTAATAATTGAAGTGTAGTAGTTGAATTATATTTTTGAATAATTTGATATTTCATTTGTGGACTTCTTGGGAATTAGGTTATTTATGGAAAAGATGAACTTATCTTGGAAAATATGTGATTAGGTTTATTAATTTTTTATATGAGACATTCATTTTGATTTATGTTATTTTGATACAAATTTTTAAATTTATCCTTGAAGACTATGTCACTAAATTCTTATGAATTTTGTGTTTTAATCATAGTCTGGATAATTTTTGGGAATTTGAAGGATAATTATTTTTTGAATTGTCTATTTGAAACTTTTCATATTACTGACGATTTTTAGACATTCAAAGTATTATTTATTCTTATAATTGGTTATTATTTTTGTGGAATTATATTATTTTATCCTAACCATATTGGATTTTGGTTAATATTCAAGATAGGAGAAATTGATAGTTAATATTTTGTGGACTACGTTTTCTTATAGATGTTGATTAAACATGAATACTCAGCGTTTGGATAAAAAGATTAATTTGTATTGGAAATTTATTAAAGGATGAAAATATAAATTTCAAATATGTATTTTTACTTATGTTCTTAGAAAATAATGTTTAATAATTATTTATAATTTTGAGAAGTATCTTAAAATAAAAACACATTCAGTTTACTTTTCATACTAAAAAGTCAATGATTTCTTGACCAATAACAAATTTATAGGTGTATAATTGTTAAATTTATTATATAAAATGTTATCTATCAATATAAATTATAACATGATGTGTTTTCTTCTTACATGTCTATGTTTTCTTAAAGGAATTCTAATTGGATTTATCTTAGGTAGCTTTCATAATATCCTTTAGTTCATTTAATGTGGTATTTTTATTATTTTTTTTTTCCAATGTGGGAATGAAAAAAATGTATTCTTAATATTAATACCTCATTTACCATACCAATATTCAAATTGTGAGGACAGAATTTCCATAAGTGGGGTGGGATAATGTAACTACCCCATTTTTTAAAAGGAAACACAATTTTTGATAGCGTACATGATACACCACACCAAGATTAAATGAACAACTAAATTTTATTATTTTATATGGTAGTTATCAACTAGTTGATAGAATGTAGGGAATGAATAGTGTTATCTAAATTATGAAAATATTCTTTTCACATGTTTATAATAATTCATTGGTTACCTAATTAACATGAAATGAAACTAAAAACCTTTGGAATATAAAGGATGTGTTTTTATGAAAGACAATTTATATTTGGATACTTATTTTTATAAAATAATAGAATCACTCTTTTTTTATTATATTAATGAAATATTCATTCATTATAGCATTTATAATTAATCTTATGTGTTTTCTATAAATTATAAAAGAACAAATATAGTTTTTTGTTTAAAATTAGTATTTTGCTTAAAATATTGTTTTACATAGTTTTGATGGGGAAGAAATTTTAAATAATTTCTTGAAACTTTTATATATTATATATGAGAAATTAATTATTGTTTAAAATAGGGAGATAAAATTTTAGGTTTAATAATTTTTTATTATTTTTTGATAATAATAATTTATTAGTGAATAGTGAAAAGTACATAATTTTAATTTAAATATTGTATTTCCTAAATTTTAAATATTTATTTATTATAATTTTAAATGAATTAAAGTATATTTATACTATTTTTTATCATTTAATCTAATTTTGGTCATTGGAATCGTTTTCATGTAGAATATAGTTATAAAAACATTTCAAACTATTTAATGTTTCACACTACAAACCCGCTTTTTAGTCATGCATATAAAATAAAATTTAATTATAGTATTTAAAATAATGAAATTTAATTAGTTTAAATGGATTCAATATTTGGAATCAGAAGGTCCAAAATAGGTTTTACGGCCAATTTTATATTTGTTATTAATAATTTACCATTGTAAAAACATTATTTACCGTTGTATAGGTAAAATTGTGACAAGGGTTAATGTTAAAATGTAGAAGATTAACTTAGAAATAAGCAACAACATTTAAATGGTGATTGAGGTGTAAATAGAACATAACCATCCTATACAACATTCAGTACAAGAAAAATTCATGTAATTTAATTCTACCTCATTGTGGTTAGCTTTTCATAAAATATAATCAATAAATTAATCACAAGAACTCACATATCCTCAATTATAAATACCACAACTCGCCTCCACATTTTGACCCAAGAAGCATTTTATCTCCCCAAAACTCTTCCCAATCCTTTAATAGACACTCATCCTACATCCATGTTTTGTTTCTCTCACCAAAATACTAAATCCATGAATATCAAGGGTCTTTCAAGGTGGGGATATTCAAGAGGTAATTTTCTCAATGTATATATCTCAATTTCATTTAATTTTTACATTATCCTAAAACCCTTCGCACATAAATGTATCATTACTACAGATTCATGTATATACTATATAATTATGTCTATAATTGAATAACTAATATAAATTTCATTTTTCACATCCTCATATTCAAATAATAGAAATTGGTGTCCAAGTTATGAAGGCTAATCACCTTTATGAATAATGTTTTTATTTTTTCCATTACCAAATTTATGGATGGTCATAAAAATAACTTTCAACTTATATCATATTTAATTATTTATAATATAACCTATTTCATATTATTTTAATTTTTTGTTAAACATACATTCATTATTTCCAAATAGTTGATATACGATATCTTTGTTTAGGGACATGTAGACTACCACTTCCTCAAAATGATGTTGTTCGTCTACAAATCACAGGGAATATATTAAGGTCCTTTTAGAAACAAATATGACATAAATGAAATATTAATGCTCAATTTTTTATATAATATATTTTTACATATTTATATTCATCTCATTTAATTTCTCTCTTATAATACGACAAGAAAAAGGTAAATAACATTCATGCATCCCTAAAACATACTGTCTCCATGAATGGTGTTTACGTTTTTCATAAAAATTTAGTATAAATACTTATATAATGAATGTATCATATATTTATATCAGGTTTTATATTTTTTATATGATAAAATTATGATGAAATAAACTATTGACATCATGACAAGTTCAGTTTCTACTCAAGTACCAAATATCGACAAAGTGTCCAACATGAACATAAATAATTATGTAATTTTAATAACACAGTAATTAGTTATATAAATGGAATAATAGTAATTAAATGTTTATTACTCAAGTATATATTACAATATGTTTTTTATTCTTGAATAATATGTTAAATAAAATATGATTGAGACTCGAGGTAAGGGAATTTTCTAAATCAATTTCCATTCATTAGGTTATATGTTTACTTAATTTATTTTATTATACCATGATTATTAATGGAATGAATTTTTATTGGTTTATATTTTATTTTCATTTATATTTGTGTGTATATTATTTTTCTACACGTAATCAACCCATCGATAAAATCTTACGTCAATGATATGTTCTTTGTAAGGTATAACTCCCCCCACTTCATGCCCATGTGTGATATAATCATTATTCACCACTAATTAACTTTTAGTGGTGTATAAATAATGAAATTTGATATGAAATTAAATTAATTTAGCTATCATCTTGTTAGTAAATGTTTCATTTGATTATTATTTCTTCTATGTGTTATATGATTTGACCGATTACAAGTGCTAAGGGAATTTCTTATCCCAATATCCATTCTTGGGGTTAAAATTATAATTCATGATTATATCATTCAAATAATTTGTGTGAAATAAATTTTGAATACATTATATTTTATTTATAAATTTAATTAAATTTATTATTTTTAAGGAGTCATTTTGTATACAGTGTATGACTTTCTATTCAAAATGTCCAATTGAATGTTATCATAACACTATGATGACATTAACTTCTTTTCCACCATAACCGTTATTTGATACTTGGATTAATATAAAATATATTTTTTTTAAAATGGAATATAAATATAATATTCCAATTTAATGTATTTTAATGTTGACAATGGTTTTTATAAGGGAATGATTATGTCAATATCTTGAAAATAATTCTTGTGATTGCCAAGGGGAAATTGTATTTTTCATATTATGAATTATTAATTTTTTTGGTTATGTATTGTTTATTGGTAATTGATTATGTATATAGGTGGTTAAATGATAAACTGAGGGTGGTTCATCCCATTATAACTCTCCAATTCATTGGTTACTGAGATAGAGTAAAAATAGTTGGGTTTCTCTTAACAGATTTATGGAATATACTTTGATGGGTATTCCAAACAAAACCACAATGATTACTACCTATATATATGTGAGTGGAATAATGTAAGTATGATATGGATTCCACAATTTAACTTTATGATTTATGATTTAGTATTTATAAAATGTTTTTTCATTAATATTTTGATTTAATTACGTATGTTGAATTTAGTTATTTTTATGGGTGAATAATATGATTTTGGGAAAATGTTTTCCTAAGTTTAAAATATTCAAGGATTAATGGTTTAGTTATATATTTTATATCACTTACTGTGATTTCTTTATCATCCCAGGTTTTAGAAATGTTAGCATATGATTTCATGAATAATAGAGTAAAGGATGTGATCGAGGAAAATTTATTATGATTAAACATGAAAAGAAACAAATTTTCATTTTAAAATTTACTATTTTTTGGAAGACATTGATACTGTTGGATGCTTCCAATTTTTATGTCTATGGTTTTGTTATGTATGAGTTATGGAATAATACTCTATAGATCTATACAATAAAGTATCATTAATGTGAAATAATGTCAAACTATTTACTTTATTAAACATTCTATAATGTTTAGGCAGGGGGCATATACTTTAGACTTATGAAGTCCAATCTAAGCCAATTATAACTCATCCCAAGCATGAATACCCATCTGAGTCCTATCATATACATAACACGCATCCTTACCACATTAAAATTAATTCATTTAGTGATTCTAATTAAACAGTATGATGTTGGGTAATAACTATGGTTCCAAGAGTTTCATATTCGCGTTACTCTCAACTAAGTACCACTTATTCCCTTTTCAATTACCTTAACCCATAAAAAAAGTATTAGATAATTTATTATAATAAAAATATTTATGTATCATAGGGGCCACCATCCTCATTAATGGAGTATACCCTTTAACTGTGATTATTTGTACTCATCAACTGCCATTAAAACTTCTGTCCATACAACAAGATCTTATCTTACACCATAACAATCTTATAATAAATGGGAAAAATATATTGTGGCTTAAAGAATTATAAATAAGATAGAATAAACCACATAAATTAAGTGTGAAGTGACTAATTTTAGAAATTATTACTATCATCAAGTTTAGGGTCATTGATAACCCTCGAAAACTCTATGAAAAATAAGATACTGAACTAACAACCAATAAAATCTATATAAACCAAAAAACCTAAATAAATTTTACTAATGACCAAACTCAAATGAAATAATGAAAATTTATATACCATTACAATTACATAGTTATCTTTATCATTTTACATAATATCCCCCTCATTTGGTATGCATCCACCACGATATTTTAGAGTCTTCATCCAAACACTATCCCAAAATCGCTACAAATTAATAAAAATATAGAAAAATAAGATTTTATGGAGAAAACAAATTTTACCCCCATTCTCCTTGAAGAAACCTTATGAATGATTAATATTAAGAGAGAAATGGGATGAATATGTAGGGGGAGGATCCAAATAAGAAGGACCTCATCTAACAACCATATTACTTATAATCTAATAGGGATGAGCTTGAAAAGATGATTCAACGCCAACGTAAAATATATACAAAATATGGTGCATTGTATTGTAACCAAATACACCACAACACAAAGTCCCCATCCCTGGGTCATGTTGTGGTATTACCTCAAGTGTAATATTGCAACATCCCTAAACTGGGGTTTTATGTGGAATGACTATTAATACCCTCTTCAATACTCAAATCCAATTAAGCACTATAATTTCGATGTCACACGTTATGGCATGACCCAATGCTTCATGACATAACCCTCTCTCTACGATGTGCAATCTCTTTGATATTTAATGTACACTAAAATGTCATTGTAATGTGATTACCTATTATCAAATCAGAAAAACCTCTATCATATTAGAATAAAACCCACTATGGTGTGTTCCTCTATTTCTCTGCTAAAAATAAAATTTTCTACTCACCTAATATAATTGGAAAACACAAAATCACCCATGCAAATGAATAATAAATCATCAATATGTTCTAACTCCTTGAACTCCAACACAAAACCCATTATCCAAACACCCTAATTTCCAAGACATCAAATTCATGTTACTCAAAAATTTACTAAATAATCACAACATGATTTATCAAATAATACATCTTGTACTCTATTACGTTGTGATAGCCAATGAATGAGATTTCTATGTAGAAGTATAATATAGACCTAACTGGTATAGAAACTCTTCCAGTTAAATTAATGATGATATACTATTTTTTAGAAAAATGAAATTGTGTTCACTTACATAGACACAAAATGTGAACATGAATTTTTTTAACACAATGGTTTCCCAATGATGACACCCCACCTGCTGAAAAAGAATATGAAATAATCTCACCAAGTCTTATTGATCACTTAGTAACCCCACAATAGTATTTAATATTAGTATTATTACTACCTATCAATCAACTAAAACACATGAAATCCATGAATTAATCTTTGACATCATTATCATCTATAATATACATGTTCATAACTTATGTTAAGGTGGGGGAAAAAAATATTGTAATTATCCAATTAGAGAAAAAAATTAATATGATAAAAATGGAAACATTTTAAGAACTTATCCGCAACCTTGGTCAAAGAAAATGGATAAAAACATAATTATAGTTAAAAAATAAAAAATAAGATGGTTTCCACTTTAAATTAAATTCCCATATCCATCCGTAATATATATGGATAATAATATTCTTACAAGGGAACCTAAAATGTATCCATTGTCAATACTATAGTTCAATATGTTTGAACATGAATATTTCATGATTTTTTTCCTTAATACCAGATGAAATAAACTACATCATTCATTGATGATACTTTTTATGATGGGTTTTTATGCATGTTCCAAATAAAATTAAAATAAATTCAGTAATCATCTTCTTAACTGGTGCCCTCGATTTTATTTTTTACCACCTAATTTTTTATTTATTATAAAAATCATGTGATAATATTAAAATTTGTAGGGTGTCTGAAGTGGGGGATTCCAAGGGAATCATCCCCAAAAATCCTACCAAAATTGGGGTGGGGTAACGGTGGGGGAATGGATCATTTTCTAGGGAGAAGATATAGAGGGTCATTAGGATCTCTGTTTGATTCTAATACATCTACTACCTAATTTCCATCACGCTAAATGTGATACATATCCACAAACTACAAAATAAATTTATAATATTATATTATTAGGTAGTAAATGGACCAATGTGAAAGGAAAATTGAACATGATAATTTAAAAATCAATGATGAGTCTAATTACACACATCAAGAGTTGATATTGAAAATTCATTGATAGGGGTCCAACAAAGCATAATCAATGATTCAATAATATGCAGATTACCATCCATATATTATGATATAAAAATGAACATAATAGGTCCTCAAACATCAGAAATGATACCAACACCATGAATGATACCATTTTCAAAGATACTGTTATTATAAATTTTTAATACTGTGTTAGGTAAGTTACAATGTACCAATTAACATACCCACTTTCAATAGTGTATTATAATGAATGCAAACATAAATTTATAAAACTTTTGGGATATTCATTAATTATCCTTCCATATTCCCCTAATAAACATGTATTATCTATATTTTTTGTAATGTCCAATGAGTAACAGTAAACTCAACCTTAATATAGTTAAGTCTAAAATAAAAAAATTATAATTTTTAAATTAATTAAATAAAATCATGTACCTCACTAGAATAATTGAAGTATAATATGGTTATGATATTCAGGTATATAAACATTTCTTTCACTCCATTCTTTGAAACATAATCCCTAATATATAATTTTTTTTTACCAAATATAAATGTAATGGAAAATTAATTTTTATAATACACTTCTATAATATACCTCATCTGCGTACCTGGGTCTTATTAGTTAAATAAAACATTCAATCATGTTCACTCCCCAATCACATTAGTCTAAAATATGGTTTTCTAGTTTAATAAATATTAGTTGGTGATAAATTTATGTGAAAATGAATGATTATAATAAAAAATGTGACACTGTATCTATATCACATGAATGAATAATTAAATCATGAATCTAAAATGTGTGAAAAATACAATCCCAGTTAAAATTTTTTAAATGTTACGACTGATATGGAATGAATGAAAATTATGATAACTTATATTCATGGAATTAAAAACATTGTAATATAATATTTAGGGAGATTCATAATATTAATTTCTAATAATAAAGATACCATTTATTTTCCCATACAACAACACATGAATTTTTCTACAACATGAGTTGGGTAATTATAGGTTATAAGGAACAATCTTAGTAGAAACTAATACAACCACAAGAATCAACTATAGTTTAATAATCTCAAATATTAGTATTGTAATGTTATTTAATATTTTATAAAAATAATATGTAACATTAATTTGAATGAGTTATGTGATAACTAAGTCATTCTAAAATACCATATAAAAGTTTTCTCCATTTCTAGTGTATGATTTGAATGTCACTAAGGGAATATAATATCCAAAAAACATGTATCATAGATAGACATTTATAATAAAATGGAATATAGTTTACCAATTCCAAACACATTGGAAATTGTATATTTATACCAAAAAATGTAATATAATGAGACCTTGATGTTTTTAATGATTATTACATCATTTTAATGATAAAGAAAACAAAAGTGTTACACAACCAGGATCCAAAGATTTAGTTTCATGGAAATATTAGGACCATACGTTACATTTGAATAATGAAAAAGAAAAATTTATTTTAGTTTTTTGTTATCTAGTTTCTTATAGGTCATTGTGTTCTTCGTAGTACAAGTAATAAGCTGAGGATATACATCAAGGAAATGGGTGAGATAAAAGCCAAGTCAAAGAATAAATATTAACATGGATCAATATAAACAAGGGTGAGTATAATAATAAAATTCATAACATAATAATGGTATCATAATAATAATCATTATAGGAATCATTAGATACATTCAAGGAATGTAGAAATTCCTAAAAAAGGAACAACAAGTCCCAGTTTTCAAAACCACACATGGTTGTGACCAAATCTAGAATCATGATCACACATATTTAACTTTATACCACGAGATTCCCCACATTAACCAATAAATTAGAGTGATATATATTTTTGGGTGAAACCATCCCATCATAACATTTTCATGAACAATATCATTCTAGGGGCATCTGTCACAAAATAACAATTACATTATCATGCATTCCATATAGAACATATATCATTATTGAAAATAAAATAATGCTTAGAAAGAAATTGGTTTCCTTTGTTAAATTTTGAATTCAGGAATAAATTTTGAGGTTCCCAATTGAAATATTGAATAACATAGATGGTATAAAAATAATCAATTTTTATGGAAGAGGAAAGAATCCCAAGAGTAATTAAGGTGGTGTTTTTAGAAAGAATAGTTCCTTTAGTAAACATATTTACATTTTCCATAAAAATGATAGAAAATAAGTATAACCAGAAACGAAAATTGAATGATAAATAAATAATATTTAAAGATAATTAATGGAGAATTCATACAAAAAATGGATTGAAAGGTCTAAAACCTAAAGGAGGATATTTGGGTTCAAAAATACTCTTACCATATATCTGAGTGACATTGTCAGGTTAATATCATTGATAATAAAATTGAATTCATTAATTAAAAAATATTCAAAACCTATTTAACATTTATTTTATTTATTTTATTTTTATTATGTTAATGTATGTAATTTTATATGAGTCATAGTGTTCAATTCAATCCTTCGAGAGTGTTAATTTTCATGGGTTTCTTGAGCGATTCACTTGAATATTAGTATAAAAGTTTATCTAGAATGTGTATAATTCTCCAAGAATTAAAATTATATGTTATAAATAAAAATAAATAGGTTTGAATACTTATATATATTATTTGGTTATATTTTAAGAGGATGAATCATTTGATAAAATATTAGTGATAATCAATTAGAATTTTCTGGCTATTTTTTGAACATCATGGAATAGTTTTTTTATTATATATTATTGTGTATATAATTTTGTTACAGAACATATAAAGGGTTATTTAATATATTTTAAAATATACACCAAATATTATATGGGTTTTATGAACAAACGGTAATGTGTAAAAGGAATATGAAAACACATCATCCACAAATGTCGGTAAATCGACACATCACGAGGGATGATTTCATTTTTACAATAAAAAAGACATAGAATATAGTTTAATGATGAATATTCAATTAACGCGATATAATCATAGTATATAAAATATAATGGAGTTATCATTCACATTTTTATATTTTATATGATGAACGAATATGAATATATATTTGAATTAAATGAAATTAAAAGAAATAGAAAGAGGATTTTTCCTCTTGAATTCATCTCTTTGAGAACCTCATTATGGAACCTAGGTTTTGTCTTTCATTTATAATAGAACATCATGGATGTGTGTAAGGGTATTGTGAGCTGATTTGTATATAATTTGGATAAGACACAATTCTTTCATGGTGTCAGGAAATGAGGTGGTGAGGGGTGGTATTTATTGGGGAGGAGTGGGCGTGTTTTCCCATTATTGTATTCATTAGTTTATTATTATTGCTCAAGATTATGAATAGTTTTATAATTATCACTAAATATATTACATTAATGGACTTTAGTTTGATATTATTATTATTTAATCATTAATGATCCAAGGAATAGTCTATTTTACTTATAATGCATATATTCTGTAAATTATCATATATTTTTATTCGCCGAAAATTCAATTATTTTAGAAAAACACTAAAAAAATAACTCGAATCATTTTTTGATGTGTAGAATTAAATAATTAACATAATTTTGTGGAAATAATTTTCTAAGTATAAAAATTTTAATTTTCAAATAAAATAATCATTTATAAAAACAAATACTATTTTCAAAATTATAATTGATTATACATCACATTCAAAAAATATATATGGTCTTATAAAATTATTTTAAAATTCTTTGATAAAAAAATTATGAGTTTATTTTATGAAAATAAATTTTCATTCAAATAATTATATTAATTATAAAATTTTAAATAAATATTTATGACATATAAAAATACCAATACTTAATTTATCATTTTTAAAATATTTATTTACTTATTTGAGGATATAAATTTTTTTATTTTAATGAATAATATACCCAAAATGAATTTATAATTTGAAAGGTGAATTTATAATTTTATTACATGGATTAGTACTCACAATGTTTATGTTACTATTCTAATGGTTATGTTACTATTCCATCGGCATACGAATTTTTTTTTTTAAAACACTTGTATTTTCTTAATTATTCATTTATGGAGTTTTTATTGTAAAATCATTGTGATTTTGTTAATTTATACTATATGAAATAATTATTATAAGAGATAAATTTCATTGGTAAAATTTTTTGTCATTATATTTTTCCCCATTTTAAATTTCTCCCTCAAAATATTGTATTACATAAATAGGTGATCAAACCTCTCATTCAAAGCCTCTTCCATGTAAAAAGATTCATATTCATACTTATGGTTCCTCTTGAAAACATTGAAAAAGTTGGTTTTGTTATTGTTTGGAACCTCATCACTCCGACCCATAATCATTACCAGATTCTCCTTGTAAGAGAGATCAACAACTAGCTATACGATCTCCAAGTTCATTAAATGTGAGGGATATGGTATGTACTTCCACTTGAGAGATACAAGGAACTTGTTTTTAATTTAATCCATACAAAGTTGAATTTAAAGCCGATAGAAAACAGATCATATACGATCAATAACCATAGTGGTGACAATGTATATTAGGATAAGATTTAATTTCTTCACAAACCACAAGACTATCTTCCATTGTGATATTTTATGGAAGACATTTTCTCCAACATCGATCTCCAAGTCCCTTTATAGATGTTAGTGTAGAACTTTTTCAGAATCAGAGAATCTTTGATATATTGTCAGATGGATTGTACCTTCTCGATCATCTCTTGTACAAGATCAAGTACAAGTATCCTTAATTCTCTATCTTCATCCTAATTGGATGGAGTTCAACATCTCTTTACATATAGAGCATCATATGATGACATCTAAAATATTGAGTGGAATCTTTTGTTTTATGAGAAATAAACTAATGGGATATGTCAATCCCATGCCCCTTTAAATTACATTGAGATGTCACTTAGAATCTCTTGGATTTTTTGGATGTTTATTTTAGATTGGCTATAATTTTGGGGGTGATAGATCATCATGAAATTCAGTTCAATACTCAAATAATCAATACGACTCCTTCATAGCTTAGATATGAACCCTATATCACAATCAAAGGTAATTAAGAGGGGATCCACACATATTCTCATCACTTCCTTCACATATATCATAGAGAGTTTTTAATTTGATAGATCCAGTGATAAAGTGGTAAGTCCATGTGAGTCGGTCTACCACAAACCTTATAAAATTATTTCCTATGATTGTCTTCGGGAGACCAGTGAAAATCCCATAGTAAAATTCTGTGATTTCTACATGGGTCTAACTATATGATGCATCATCTTTTTGGAATTACTTCTCCATACTTTAACATATTGACATATCAAGGACCATGATATTTACACCACAATTTCATTCTTCATGTTATCACTTCAAAAGTGTCATTAAATATCATGGTACATTTTGGTACTCTAAGTACATTTAGAGAATGTTGACCTGTGTGAATTATCCAATAGCTCTTTTTTTATCCCAGATGATGAAGGAAAACAAATCCTATTTAAAAATTGAATCCCACCATAATCGCTAATATATAACTCTTGTAGATACCCTTCTCTTACATCTTTCACCTTTTTAGTAACTTCATTTCATCCTTTTAGGCCATCTTAATCATCTCTTTGATAGATGGTTGGGAAATTATTTTGGAAGGGTAGGATGTATTCCCTACCATCATGACTTCCAAATATAGCCTCTACATTACCAATAATATAGTTTCTTTATCAATCCTCAACTTTGATAGAGTAACATGTTTTTTTCCAAGAGCATCAAATACATTGTCTGCCTTCCCATGATGATATTTTTTAGTGAATTTGTAGTCCTTAATTAACTCTAACCATGTCCATTGATGAATGTTGATATTTTTTGGGTAAATATATAAATGTTTCTATTTTGATCAGTATATATGCCAGAATTTTCAATATAGAGGTAGTGATGCTATATTTCCAAGGAAAAAATCCCATCTTCTAGCTATAGATAATGCATTGGGTAGATATGCTTTGGGATATTCAACTATTTCATGGCTTAGGATATCACATCATAATTCTCCATGTGTACAATACCCAATAAATTATTTTATGAATCAATATATATCACTAAACAATATTTTATTTTCAGTAATGTTATTACATGTTCAGGGATCATCCTCTTCTTGAGTTCCTTGAAGCTTTCCTCATAATATTTTCATCTAGATACAAATTATCCATTTTCTTGTTATCTTAGTTAATGGGCTAGATAATTGAGAGAATTTTCTAAAAAAATGTCAATAATATGCTAAAAATACAATAAACATGTGTATTTTTATGAAACTACTGGGTCTAGGGCATTCATCAATTCCTTTTTTTTGAAGGTTATATAAAAATTACATCACATGTGATCAAATGACTGAAGAATGTGACATGACCGATCCAAATGTAACAAATTATGAACATGGAATATAATTTATCTATCCTCAAAATTTTTAGCACAAACCATATATTCTGTTCATTTTCTTTTTTTCTCTTGGATTAAATGATAATATAATTGAAAAAAATATACCAAACATTTATCAAGGTAGTTTCCAAATACTATACCCATAAAATACATGAATATCATAAGAGAGTTAGTAAGAACATATGGAATTAGTTGAAAATAATAGTTCCAATACCAAGTATGAAAGGCATCCTTCAAGATATATTACTTTTTCATCTTTATCTCATCATATCCAGAAAATGATCCATCACTGAGAAGTATTGAGCTCCTCAAAGTTGATCAAACAAGTCATCATTCCTTGTATGAGGATTCTTGTTCATTATTGTGATATTATTGATATCGATATAATATATACATATCCACCTAGATTGGTCCATATTCTCGAAAAAACACATTGGTACACTCCAAGGGGATCCACAATGACCCATTGTCCAAATTCTATTGCAGAGGCTTCCTTTACTCTTCCAGTTCAATCAAGGTCATCCTGTTGGGAAATTTTGAGATATTAGTAACTCTGTGTATGAGTTATTTTAAAAAATCTACCAAAAAATCTAGGTGATTTTGGAGAAACACTTTAAGAAATACATCAATATATTCCCCCATAGTAAGAATTTTTCCAAGGCTGACACATTCCTTTGACTCATCCATTTTTACGATGTATGATTCATCACAGGTAATGAACACCCACACTATTGAAGGATTTTTAAATGGGAACTCGTGAACTTACCTTCATTTATAGAGGACTATATGATGGTTATGAATATGAAAATATATATCATTTTCCTAACAATTGATATGTTTGTAATATAATTATTGGAAATAAATCCCATGTATTGTGTCAAATTAAACCATGGGATTTATCATGAGATTTTATATGTGAATATATCCACACACACCAACATTATAAGAGTCCAACACATGGGTTCCAATGATCGCACCACTAGATGAATTTATAGATAACTTTAATAAATGTTTTTAGGGCTTTGATTCAATATTTCTAGAATAATTATAAGATATAATGGAATGAGAAGAACACGAATCAAATAATAATTTCTTCCATTCATGAGGGAATAATAAGTGTACCTTATACTACATCATTTGGTTTCACCAAATCAATAGTAGTTATGGCATAATCCTTTAATTTATAGTTTTTCATAGGTTATTTATGACAATGATTACCCTCAAGGACTTAAGTTTTAGTACACTGGATTGCACAATTCCATTGGTAACTAAAATAGTAGCATTGGACCATGGGTGGTTATCTCCTACCCTACAATGTAATAGTTGGATTATTTATGTCCCATCGATATTCATGAGCATTATGGATTTATCTCCCACACGTATAGAATTACCCATTCTATTTGTGGTAGTTCTTATGATGATTCTTTTCGCAATTTTTATATATGTGGTAGATATCTTTTCCAATATTTTCCATGAGATCCTCTAACTTGAAACTCGTTCTGTTTTTTATTATCACCATAGTCATGGGAAAATTATCTAAACTCCATATCCACATTGAGATCACATTTAACAATATCTTTATAACTCCCAATGTCTTAAATTTCTAAATCCTTTTAAAGGAGGTTTCAATCCCACTAAGGAACAATCAATTTTTCAATGAATTTTTATTGAAAACCCCATTTTTTGGCTTGCAAGCATGGTATTATTTTCGTAATAGGCCAAATTAATCCTTTTTATTCATCACTATGAACTCTATCTCAATATTTTTATAAATATTCTGACGAAATAATTATTAAGAAACATTATCTTAATGTTTCTCCATTCCATCACATCGATTTATTCCTTGACTTTTGTGTTCTTAATATAATTGCACTGTAGGTATGCCTATCCAAAAAGAAATAAAATGTAAATAGTCACCTATTCCATATTATAAAAAAATTCATAGAAAATATCTTATCCATTTAGTTTTCTTACCATTCTGTAACTATAGGATCAAAATATCCACTAAATTATAGTGATAAATGATTCATAATTTACCCAATATATATTTTCTCCCTATTAGGTAATGGAGGACATTCCACATTATTAAGGATATTGTTCATAGCTCAGAACAACTCGGTAATAATAGCCATGTAATTTTGAACTCTACATCGTAAGGAATTAGGGATGTCATTCGAGAAATTGATTCATTCTCCCTTCCATAGGTTGTTCGGTTGGTTTCTACTAGCTCCCACAATTTTCTAAAATAGAAAATTTTAAATAAACGTTAGTCAACAAGTCAGGAATAATTTATAGCTTTATGACTTTAACTCTAAAAGAATATCTTGCGGGATTTATATGTTTGGAAACGAATCTTGTGTGATTAACTATACATTGTCTCACACTAATGGTTTCCACTACGAACCTCTAATCCTAATTCCCAAATTAACTAATCCATTTTCTAATTCCAACTATAGTGACATTTTTTTTCTTATATGATTATTAATTTATGTTATTGAAAACAACATAAAAGAGTTACACAACTTGGATCCAAAGGTTTAGTGTCATTGGAATATTAGGACCATACATAAAATTAACAAAATGGAACATAAAAAATTATTTCATTCATTTATCTTGAACTTATCATGGATCATTATGTTCTCTATACTATAAGTAATCACCTGAGGGTATACATCAAATAAAGGGATGATCTAATATCCCCGTAAGAGGGTAGATAAGAACATGGATCAATATAACATGGGCAGAGTATAATCATAATCATCATAACATAATAATGGCATCATTATTATATTCATGAGTGTAACAATTAGATAAATCCAAGTCTTATGGAATGCATATAAATGAAACATCATGTCTTAAGGGTCAACTATCTAACAAGGTTGTGAAAAAAGTTACCTTTATGTTCACACATATTTAGTATTATATAATAAGAATCTCCACATTACCCAATGAATTTGAGAACTATATATTATTGGTGAAAACCACCACATCATACATTTTTAGGCTTTATATAATTCTAGGTACACCTTCACATCATAACATTTACATTATCATGCATCCCATATATAAAATATACCAATATTCGATATAAAATACCTCATGGAAAGAAATTGGTTTCATTTCACAAGGAATAAATTCATTAATTGTATTATAGGATCCATAAATAATGTGTTAAAAACACACATGGTACAATAATCATCAATCCATGAGTGATGAAGATTCCATCTCATGAGAAATAAAAGTGTTGTGTCGAGAAAAAGTGTTATTTTCGAAAAATTCATTAAATTATTCATAAAATCAGATTGGGAACATGTATATATATAATATAAAAGTTAGTTATAAATAAATGAAATTTATGTAAAATTAATAAAACATCCATACCTAAAATTTTGGGAATAGAGAAAACCCATAGGAAGTGAGTTCTGTTAAAAAATCCCCTTACCTTATGTCAGAGAGATTTTTTAAACTTAATGTTATATATAATCAAAAAAAATTCATTAATTAAAAAATTTATAATAACTTATACATTTATTACAATTTTAAATTTTTTATCACGTTAATTTATATCCTTTTAGATGAGTTATAGGGGTCAATTCCATCATCTGGGAGTGTTCATTTTCTTCGGTTTTTATGATTGCTTCACTTGAATATGAGTATGGATGTTTATGTAGTTTGGTTATAATTTTCAATAAATGGAAATTATATTTTGTTAATGAAAATCCATATTTTTAGGTCGATATATTTTTCATTGTGTTAAAAGGTATTAGGAAGAATTATTTTATAAAAGATAGTGATTATCATTTAATTTTTTTGGCGGTATTACGAACATCACCAAGTAGTTTTATTCCATTTTTTATTATTGAGTATATAAATTAGTTCCAGAAGATAAAAATTATTAGTAAGAAAATATTATATTATTTATAAACCATTATAGTTTTTATATTAATAACCTTTAAAGAGTTAATTAAAAATAAAAACACATCATCCATGATGTAGGAAAATTGACACTTCAAGAGGGATGATTTCATTTTTTTAATAAAAGAGAAGGGGAAAAGATTTTGATAAGTTATCCTCCATTAAAATGATATAATTAAAATATATAAATTATAATGGAGTTATCATGAACATTTATTAGAGGAGGTTAGGATATAATAATAAAACAAAAACGAAATTAATATAAATTAAAAGAAAAAGAAAAAGTATTTTACCTTTCGAAATCCTCTTCTAGGGGAACCTCTTTAAGGTAACTTTGTTTGGTCTTTTGTTGAGACAATAACCTCTTATACATGGTTAAGGGGATTGGGAAGGTATACATATATATTTTTTACACATATCCAGGCATGGATGGTCTGAGGAGAATATGTGGTATTTATAGAGGAAGAGAGGGTTTGTTTTCCCATTATTGAATTCATTAGTTTGTTATTCTGGATCATGAGTTTGAATAGGTTGACAATAATCTATAATTACAATAATTTAATGAGTGATAGTTATATATTATGGTGATTATATAATTAATTAATCATGAAATATTGTATTTAACTTATAATATATATATAATAAATTACTGTATTTTACTATTCACCAAAATTTCAACTATTTTAAAATATTCCAAAAAATTCACCCTAACCATTTATTACTGGTAAAATTAAAAAAAGATAAAAAATTTATGAGAATAATTTTATTCATATGATTCATCTAATTTTTATTTAAAATAATCATTTATTCAAAAAATCCCAATTTTAATATTATAATAGATTTTTTGACACTTTTAAAAATTAAATAATGCCATAAAAAAGTATATTATAATCATAACAAAAAATTATATTTTAATTTATGAGTTTATTTTATGAAATTAAATTTAATTTCAAATAATTTAATTATTTCTAAAATTTTAAATAATATTGTTTGACTTATAAAAATACAGATATTTAATTTATAAATTTTCAAGTCTCTATTTTCTTATTTAATGATATAAATATATTATATTTTCATTAATAGGTTACCAAAATTTCATTTTTTACATTGAATGGTGGAATTACTAATCAATTGGATGGACTAATATTCCAAAGGGTCATGTTACTATTCAAAAGGTTAAGATATTATTATGTCGGTATAGGTTCTTTAAATTATGAAAAGCCTCATATTTAATTCATTATTCACTTCTAATGATTTTATTCAGGATGGTGAGTGATTATATGTGATTTTTACTATATGAGATAATTATAATAAGGGGGAAATTCCATTGACAAATGTTTGGGTCGTTACAAAATATAAATATATTGTTATTCCAAATTGACGGCTAAGCCAACCCGTTGGTTCTCATATCCTCATAACTCATCACAGTCGACCCAAACACTCCATAAAATTTTATTGAAATCATGGAAAACACATAATAAGAATGGTCATTTGATAATATCACAAACACATGTTTCTTAATTAGAATAACATCATCATATATATCTAATTTCAATTTCACTCAAACTGGCTCAATTACTATAATAATTTTGTATTAACTCTTATAATATTATACACATATTTCTAACAGTAATCCTGAGATTATAGTTTGTAAATTCACTTTAAAATTACCTTTTATGATAGTTCAATTCACATTTTCCATGCTTAAAAAAATAAAATACAATATCCATTTTTCCTTCATTCTGTTTAATCATATTTATTTTATTAGTAATTATACAGTAATATAATAGAATTTAAATTCATATAGAATGATTTATAAGAATAATCAAACCCGATGGTATCTAATTTAACTTCATAAGGTTTCTTAAATCACATAAAATTTAATTATAATTATTCATCTAAAACATAACATATTAAAAATGTTTTTAGCATGGAACCCCTTTTAAAATCAAAATTAAACCTTATATTACACTCAATAGACCAAAACATATTTATTTAAAACAAAATTATATTCAATATAAATCAATACTATAAGTTTCATTCTAAACCACATATATTTTCAAGTAGTAAATAATCATTATAGAAATTAAAAAAAACAAAAATAAAAAAACCACTAACCTTATTTCCAAAAATCAACTAGAATTAACATAACAAAAAATGAATCTAAATATCAACAATCAATATTTTAAAACAACATATAACATAATAAATATTAATTTAAGCACACAATCCTCATGAATAATTATATTACTGATGATAATATCATGATCTTGATTATATTCACACAATCATCCAATAAAGTTTACATTTACCCAATGATAATTAGTAATTTGACCCATTAATCCTAAGATAAATTGATTCCTTAGATATAAATATTCACATAATATGCATCACATTATATTAGATTTAATTATCATCACCTTTATTTTACAAAAATTGTTAAATGATAGTAAAAATTCACGACATATATATATACAATTAATTAAATGTCTACTAATTTAGAGAGTTGATGTAATATCATAGAATATAGAATCAGGGAGCCAATAGTTATATTACATTATTGGTATAAAATACAAGAGTTTCCACAGGATCTGACATATTAATAATCTTGTAAGTCTACATACATACATGAATTACATTCAAAATCATACGATATAACAAGAACAGATTATGAAAACATTTTTATACCATCCACCATATCCATCCAAATTACACAATGTTAACTATATGGTTACATGGTGGAATGAAAATAAATAAGGGTGATAAAAATTATCAATAAGGGTTATCAAACAACAAAATCCATCTTTAAAAAAATTTTCCACATGTCGTATGGGAAATAAATTAAACAAAATAATTACATAATAAATTTTTATTGTTTATACAATATATAAATAAATTGAAATTAAAATAAATAGATCTCATGGAAAAAATAACTAGTTCCTTAGTAATAATATTCATAATCTCAAATAGCTATATCAATACCATATTCAATGACATCATGATCCTGACATCACGATCTTATTTTCTACTAAAAGACTTGTTTTAGGTTGATATACATAGAAATACCCATAAAAAATTGTATCATGAGACCTACCGTTTCATAAATGGTATATATAATGCCTCAACCCACCCATCACTCGTTTATGTCCGATGCATTAATTAAATGAGATAAAAAATAAAAAATTCATAATTAATTTTTCAACAATAAACTATTTTGGCATAACAATATATGAAAATCCAATAATTATCCCTCTGCTAACAAAGTGGATAACATCATCATAACACATCCATATATACAAGGGGGTGGTTAAAAAATAAATCCTCAACACTCCAATAATCATATATATATATATGAATAATTTCATAAATACCACCAATTATTTCCTCATGTTAATGTAATCGATAAAATGATCATAACCTATCAAGAGAAAGAAGGTGGATGGTAAAAAAATATATAGTCAACTTGATAATAATCATCTATATTATAGTGACAATATTTGGAATTCCAATACTTGTATTAGTTTGAATAAAAGGGATAACATGATCATAAGACATCCATAGAAAGAAGGTGGATGGTTATAAAATAGTCGAACTATAAACAATAGTGTATTCTCAATGAAAAAAATAACCTTATCAATGAAATAAAAATAATGTAGAGGTGGAGGGTCATTTCAACGTTATAGGTAAAAAATATAAGATAATAATTAAAGGTCAATTGTTTTCACTAGTAAGAGACTATAAAAATGGAATGATAAATCTCTTATCATTGTTCATAATGGTCATATGAATATTCCAAAGTATATCCCTCAGGAGTGTCTAGTTAGGTGTTTAGTATTGGGACAACTCATCATGAATTAATATTATAGTATATTCAATTTTTTAACCAATAATTTTTAGGGTGATTACCTTAAGGCACATTAATTCCAAAAATACATACACTTGCATATATCTTGGTAAGGATTTCATTGGTAGGAAGAACATCTCGTACCAAAAAAATAAGGAAGACATAGTGATGTGTTCTTTGATTACCCATATAAAATTGAACCTCATTGGTGTATTTGGATATACAATAAAAACACAATTATAACTTTTTCACACTTCCATATATGTATAGTTAGTGGTTACATGACTCCCATGTGATTGTTTTTACCCACTCTACCTAGAAGAGTAAGAATTTATAAAAATACTCCACAATTTTAAACTTCATACCATCCCACCAGAAATGGTTTCTAAAACACCTATATATTTTTATGATAAAACAATGTAAGGATAAATTATATTTATGGTCATAATCTAGTATTTTCATATAAAACTCTACTATGTATGTAAAATATAACCACTTCCAAAAAATAAATAATCCATCTTATCAATAATGTCTATCAAATTCTCTATATTTATTGTGTTAATATTCCATTGCTGGTCCACGTCATCTTGTTGGGACTTCTCTACAATTTTTGTTGAAGATGGTTTAGAATATTATTAAAAAAGGGTTATCAGACACCATTCCAAAAAATTACTATATTCATGTTTAATAGATCTCTATATATATTATCCTTGTTAATCCTCATTATGAATATAAATACATAGTAACTCCAAGTCAATGAATCTGATACCTTTTTTTACTTCCCTTGGTGATACTATATCCACTAATCATATTCCTTTATTAGTTACAACAATTTTATTTTCTATGTGTTGAGATATTTCATAGAGAAGATATACATCAAACTCTCACATATATATATATATATATATATTACATCTTTTACCACAGAAGTATTGTTTTATATTTTTCAAATAAAATATTATTGCTTCAACATCAAGGACATGGAATTGAAAGTTATATTCATAGATATTCAATTTCATTGATGTATAAGGAACAACATAATTATTTTTTTTAGGAAATAACCATTTATTTTCTTAAATGAATCACAATATAGTCATTACCCAATTTTTAGTAAACATATTACTTGTTTACTAACCATTCACCTCTTCATCTTTTCAAAACATTTATCACATTCCCTTGACCATGTAAAATTTACACCTTTACATGTTATACAGGTTAAAAAGTTATCCAACCAAGAATGAAATTGAACAAACTACCGATAATAACCTACTAATCCACAAAAAACATCATATCTTAGTTTTGTTCATTAATGTACGCCATTATTTGACTACCATTTTATTTTAATGGCCAAAAAACACTCCATCCATTGACAGAATATAGATAATAAAAGTAACGTTATTGATATATAATTCACACTTACTATATTCTATATAAAAGTATTTTTTTTTCTAAGGGTATTTAGAATTATTTCTAAACGTATCTCATTATCTTCATCAATATTAGACAATATAAATACTTTAGCAATTTATACATTAACAAATTTAACATGATATTCCTTTAATACTATATTTATTAGATTTATAAATACATAAGATACATTATTAATTCAAAATTAAATTACCATACTATCATAAAGTCTATACCTTATCTAAAATTCCATTTTTTGTATATTATTATTCTTCACACTTAACATATTATAACCAAAATTATGATAAATCTTTGAAAATTATTGGGATCCTTGATGTGGATAAATTAAGCTATCAATTTTTGGTAAATGTTACATATTCTTTATAGTAATGAAATTTATCTCCCCCTAATTGATATACATTCTCATAGAACCATACTTCTTTTTCCAAACTAAAATAGGGGATACCCACCGTGAATGAATTGGGAATATTAATATGTTCTCCAATAACAATTGTACTTAATTTTTATCACTACAGTAACTCAAATCTTTCCATTCTATATATCATTTTTGATATGGGTCTTTTATAAGGAATGAGTCCCAAGGAATACCCAACATCATGCTTTGGTGGATGACTAGATAATTATCAAGAAAGAAATCATTATATTTTTGAAATATGGGTTAAAATTTCCTTTTTATGATTTCCTTACTATTCGTAGATATTATTTTATATTTCTCTATGTCACAATTTTTGTTTCTATAGTGATAAATATACATCTTTTTTTATTTACACATTGAAGTGACCAGTCTTGGGGAGTTCCCCATCCACAATAAGTTCACATGAGACTAGATCCTAATATGATGAAAGTGTTTAAGATACTAACTCCCATTGAATGGGTTGATTTAGGCCATCAAATAAATGTTTAATTCATTTAAACTATAAATATAAATCATCCACAATATATTTAGCTAATCATATAATGTTATCCTCATAATGAATAATAAATTATTCCTCATTTTATCTAAGATTTAGGATTGGCCTTTCGATTTTAAAGCATCACCCATGAGGAATTTTTATTGGTAGAATAACTCCTGAAATGTTCCCCAATTTATGCACATTTTATCAACTTCTTATTTTTTTAAATTAGTTACCACTATTGAAAGACATTTCCCTTCATACGATATTCCATTATGATGTTTTTTCACTTCATTTCTTATAAATTTGAATGGTATCTTCCCTATGGACTTGATCCATTTTTAGCTATAAGTGGATCAATAGTTACATTGATTGATAAATATTATAATCACATTAAGTTGTATTAAATAATTTCACAATGTTATTGATCAGTTTGCCTCTAGAAGCTAGTGAGATTATCTATTATAACATGGGTCAACATTCCTAATATGGTTATGAAATAATTAACCTAAACACCATATTCAATAACATATTCATGGGGAATAAACATGCAATAACTACATGTATTTATATGTTCACAATTTCTCCACTAGTTTTCATCTTTTTATATTTTAATACACATAATTAGATCATGATATTGAATTTTAAAATACAATTACTATACTGTTTTATAGATTATTCACTAGAAATCTGGATGATTTTTCATTGTACTTGTTATATCTATCTAAATTCATCAAAATGAAACCCCAATGTTCTTATTAAAGATGATTTGATACCAACTCGAACTGCTAAGACTATAGAAACACAACAATAGTAGTTATATTAAATTATTTTCACATAATAAGAGACTTTACATATGATCAATTAGAATATTAGTCTTGGAAGTCAAGATAAATACATATATTATATTTGAAAAAAAAAGATACTATAAAAAAAAATTAGAGATCATTATTATACCTCCTATCACATTACTAAAAATTATACAAATTTATTCTATAGATTTTCTAGGGATAAGAAAAAAATGGTGAAAATAGTTTTTATGTAAGGGATAAAGTATAGTGGAAAATATCATTAAATATACACGAAACATGTTATAAGATATAAAAAATAAAAAAAGAAGCAAAAATAAAATAAAAATGAGAGTATAATATATCCATGGATATATATGAAATTAAATATATCACATGGAAAATAATAACTGATTAATTGGTGACAAAATACATAATGTCAAGATATTAATTGTATACCATCATCAAAGGACATAAAGATCATAGACATCATGGTCATAATATCAAAGAAATATGTTGTTCGGGTTTGGAATTCATTGAAATACAAAAACATGTTTATCTTATGAAAAAAACTGATACCTAAAAAGGCTATATTATTATGGGCCCAAACCATCTCTTGTTTATATCAAATTCATTGATCATAAGATAAAATTAATAATCAATTCATAATCTACTTTTCCAATAATCCTCTATATTAAAATAACAATATAAAGAATGAAAATAATTTTATCCCTGTTAATAAATGGGATAACATGATCATAACAAATATGGAAAAATAATATGGGTGGTTACATAATAAATTATCAATTTTAAAATAATAATCTATATTTGATAAATGACATATGAAATTCTGATACTTTTGAAAATGGAAATAGAAGGGATAAAAAGATCACAACCCATATGAAGAAAGAAGGAAGATTCTTAAACTATACAAAATACACTATCCAATAATTATATATATTAGAATAAAAACCTAAGGAATTCAAATACGTTTACTAATGTCAATAAAAATAATAACATGATCACAAACCATCTACAGAAAGAAGTTAGACTGTTAAACTATTCATAGTCAATACAAGAACTATTGGGTAAAATCAATATAAAAGGATGATCCCTTATAAAATAAATAAATACTATGTTTTGGTGAAGGGATTATTAAATGTGATAGATTATCAATAAAATATAGTAATTTATTTCAATAACTATAAATACTAAGAGACTTTAGAAATGATAGAAAAAATCCTTCCCCAAGGATCATAATTGGATGAAAATATTCCCAAGAATATCCCACAAGAGTGTCTAGAAAGGAGTGATATATTATTACCAATAATTATGAATCGGGGTGATGGTTTGTGAATTGATTATACCAACCCTTTTGGGTTGTATAACACTTTGTGAATTCTATCTACAACCGTATCCACTTCTCGATTTGTAGATATGGATTCCAATGCTATGAAAAATATACACACTTTAGATTACTAGAATATAGAATTATAGGGCATTAATAAGTCATAGTAAATAGATTTAATGATAGCAATTATCATTCTTGAGATATCAAATGGGTGATAATTCCATAGAATCACAATCATGATGAAATTATAAAAAATGATTGCAATTGGAAATGGATTGGATGGAATGAAATTTATTATGTAAGAATTACAAGGGTATAAGAAAAAGTCTATAATAAGAATGGAATAAGAAGTCTCTAAATGAAAAAATATTTAATGGGAAATAGTAACATGTTATGAAAATCATGTGAGTATTGTGAAATTATATTATAATAGATTAATTTTGAATAAAATGTATAAGGAAGTATTATAAACCATTTACTTTCTATACAACTTCTTAAGTATTTGGTGGACTCCTTAGTACCATAGAAACTCATTTGGAGGGATTAATAAAGGTAGGAGGAAGGTAAATTATTGATAAGTACCTTAAGGATTTATTTCTACGAGAGAATTGTTGGGACTAATCTCCTTTTATAGTGGAATAGATTGCCACTCTTATGGAATCTAATGCTCTTTTAGGGTTTGGAATGAAATAAAATTGGCGTTATGTGGCTTAGGTGAGTTCAATGAGAAATGTAAAGAAATGTTAGGGGAGCTATATGGGTATGAATCTAATATCAAAAAAGGGTTTATAAATTATTTAAGTAAAATTTTATGTTATAATAATTTGTGATAACATATTTACTAATTTTTCCCCTATTAATCACATTTATAAATTATCCTTGTTAAATTTTTTATTACAAAAAATATAAGTCGATAATTCGTTCCAAATTTCAAGAATAAAAATACAAATTTGGGATCAATTTAACACAGTTTAGATTCAAAATCTGGGAAAACTATATTTTAAATTTAAATATTGGATATATGATAAATAGTTTTTATATTGAAAATGCCTTTATATATTATGTGTTTTTTATTTGTGTTTCTAATTTATTATTAATTGTATGAGTATTTATAAATTTTTATTTATTTAGACATGATATTATAGTCATATTATATATTATATTATTTTAATTTAATTCAATAAAATTATATATCACTTATAAAATATATTCTTTGAAAATGAGTATTTCATTTTATCGTTTTAATTTATCTTTAATCTAAGTAATTTATAATGAGTGACTATTTATATGAATATCCTTGTTAAATATTTTTTACCTATTTATAAAACATATTAATTATATTTTATAAAATAAAATATTTATGTATAGTGAAAATTAATTTTATATTATCATGTTAAAAACAGATCTTTTAGAATGTGTATTATTAAGCATAAAAACTCAGTTTTAGATGAAATTATGAATGTTTTTTATTTTTTGACATAAATTTGTTTATTATAAAAAAAATTAAATGGATTCAAAAGTATGAAAAATGATAATATTAGTATAATAATATTTATTTACAAGAAAATCCAAAAAAAATATTTTATCCGAAAATATTACTGATGTTCATAAAATGATAAACATAAATTTTATCAATAAATAATTGAATTTATTTTTTTAGTATTAATCGTTATATATATATTAGAGAAATTAAAATATTTTATAAACCTTTATTTCTTTCTTATATAATAAAAAGTTTATAAAATTTATAATTTTTGTAAAAGCAGTATTTTCCACTAATCAAATAAAAATTAATTGTTCTAGAAAAATCTCAAAATTTCATCCAAAGATAAATTATTTGTGAATAATTCAAAAATAATGTTTGTTTTTAAAAAATAATAAAAATTTTACAAAAAATAATTAGCTTCAAAATATACCCATGAATAAATTCTCTATAGAGTACCCATTTTGTGGTAGTACCTGATATAATATTTACCTACTGTAGTAGGGTCACAGTATTTACAGTTCACATAAAAAATGATTAATCAATATCCAAAAATAAGAAAAATCAACACATTCCCACATATCCTTATGAAATATATTTTCTACAAAAAAAATTGATTTGAATATAGAAGTATCCAAGTATCAATAACACGAAACTTGATGATAAATTTACTGATCCTGTTACTCTTAAAAGTCAATTACTACAGATGGTTTAATTCGATTAAAAATCTCTTGATAATTGGTAAATGTATTCTTGTGGTGGGTTACAAAAGAATATAATAAAAAAAATACATACTAATATCCATATGATGTTGGATAATATGGATTTCATTCCAAATTTATTTAATAAAAAAATACAATTTATTAAATTTTGTTTGAAAATATCATAAGAACAATGACCGAACTAAACTTTTTTTGTATAGCCCACCATGTTCCTGGCATCTATCAGCAGCTATATGACAAAATATTTTGGGCCACTTCTAAATCCACTATACTCTCAATGGATTCCACTAGAGTTTGGTGGCATAAATAAGTAAACATTTTAGCCACCTAGATCTAAATAATTTTAAAAAACCTGTGTCCTCCATTTTATTCTCATAATTTAGTTAAAAATGAAACCTATAAATTATTAAAAAAAATATTGAAAATGTACCCCAAATTTAGAATTTATTACACATAACTTTTTTAGTAACTATTTAACATTTATCAATGCCTCAATAGATCCAATGATATTCAGGGATAACTTCATATATCACATCAACCTATATTTCCCACACCCTGGAAATACTCAAAATAACACATCATCACCCCATGAATCTCTAATATAATATGCATCTAATTTTAATGGAATTTTTTTTTCTTAGAGATATATTTATCTATAGTAGATTCATCTAAATTTAATTATATTATATGTACAGTAAATCGATATCAACAAAAAATTTCACATTAAAACATACCATGATCATTGGTAACTAAAAATATCAGCCATACAATTCCATAAATAATTACATATGAATAAAAAATTATATATGTAATTGTAGGAAAACTCTACTTAAAGAATATACTCATCCTTCATTCCACAATAATATATTATTCATTGATGGAGTATATAATACAATGCTCTAATAATCCTCACTATCTAATAATCATTTTAAATATTGAATAAAATGAATTGGAATACATGTTTTGAAAAAGCACACTGAAATCCCCTCTATATCCAACACTTATAACAGACTTCATGACCAGATACACTAAAATGATGAACAACATGAAATTTTAAAATCTATAATAAATATATGTAATCAATGTAATCCAATATAATATCACTCAAACAGATAAAAAAATGTACAAAATTTATTATTTATTCTACAATCACCAATTTTACATAATGAGAACAAGTGTAACACCCTAATCTTCCATGGTACACTTCCGTTTGAATAATACAATTGCATGTGGTGTACGTATAATCGAGTTCTAACACACCACAACCAATCAAACTAGACGTTATGAATATTAATACCCACATTATGAAATTTTTAAATTTTATCATTAAAAATGGAGTATATTTCTGTATTCAGAATATCAAAATTATCTTAGGGTGAATTTTTGATATTTTTCTAAAAATATTCAATTTTTGATAAATAGTGAAAATCACTGAGTTATTGTTTAAAACTAACTTTTTATTTACATAATTATTTATTTCATTAAAATTTATTTTAGGTCAAAATAAATACATAATACCTATATAAGTTCAATTAAATTCATTGGAGTCAGTTTATAATAATTTTAGATATATAAAAACATTATTGAACTTTTTACCTTCTTTTACCCACCTCCTAGGAGCATTTGCAAATTTCATAAAACAAAATTTTACTGCTTCTGTGTGTGTAATTTCAAAAATCCAAGTGACACGATTGATATTAGTAAGTAAAATGTGGTTCCATAAGATGAAAATAATTTTTGATGAATAGTAACTTTTTACATTTAAATACCACAGTTAAATGTAAATAGGGTAATTAAGGGTAAAAATGATATTATTATTACCATAAAACTCATCCTAATTCTATTGGATAAGTATAATTCGACCAATAACAACCTTTGGAATAAAATACGTTTCTTTAAGTCCACTTGGATTAGATTAGGACATTTATTATTATTTAATTCAAAGAAGAGTTTAATGTGTTAAATTCAATGTTAAATAACTATACCATTTTTAATATAGGGTTACACATAAGATAAATTAGACTATAAATATTCATTATAAATATTAAAATATTTCCTAAATAATCGTATTTTATTTATATTTTTTATACATTAGAAAATTTAATTTATTTATGACACAATGATGATGCAGTAATTACATTATTAAAGAAATATTAAAATAATTGATATTATAAATATCCAAATAAATGTAACATGAGTATTTTTTTGCATTAAAATATTTTTATAGGTTAATATGATATGTTAGGGTTTGATAGATTTAATTTTTTTTCAAAGTAATATTGATTTTATGAATTTAGAAAAAAACAAAATACCAAATAGTATCAAAATTGACATAAATGATTTTTTAAAACAAATATTATATTATTAATTGATATTCTATTTCTAAAAATCTAAGGTTCAGGAAAAAGACATATATAATGATATGTGTATAATTAATGAACAACTTGGGATTCTCATGGAAGTTTATAGTATGTTTATTAACCATATAATATAAAAATACCAAGAGACATGGTAAATGTCAAACTATTTAACTAAGAGATTAATCTAAACGATAAAGTTAATATAGTGGCCAAAAACTATTTAAAACCTATTGGTTGAGTGGTTTTCTATCCATCCATTTATTATAATTCAAATAATTCATTTTGGAGAAATTTGAAACCGAAAATTATTTTATTATAAAATAATAGTTCTAGCTTTTCCTAAGGTGCCCCTCGCCCATCTTATAAAAGGGAACTCCCCCTTCTCTCTAATTCACACATTCAAACCCATTTGTCTCGGCCAACCCCTGTTCAAATACCATCTAAACTATCTTCCATTCATCCTAGAGTCCATACTTTAGTCAGAAAGCCAACCTAAGGAGCCTTTTTGATCAAATCAAATGGAAGAACCCGAAGAAGAGGTAAATATTTCATCCCCTCTTTCAAGTTCCTTTCTTCTTCCACTTCATATTTATTTTTTTTTCCCATTATAAAATAATATATTATATATATTATATATACTGTGATGTTATTATATATATGGTACAACCATATTCATTATTCTCTCCATCCTTTTAAGGACATGTCACGATACGTGCGTACATATGGCTTACCGTCTCCACGTCATGGTGTAATAGTTATTCAATACATTATTATTTTGATGGGTATAATAATGATGTATAATTGATGTAAATAATAAATATAACATGATAATTATTTATTATATATGATATAACATCCAATTATATATTATTTTAATATCCAAAGATTGATATTGTCGCTAATGCGTATGTACGGATTACCGTCTCCACGAACACGATGAGATTCATTCCCCATCATATCCATTCAATAATAATTCTAATTAGATGATTAAAAATAATTTTCAATGACTTAATATCATTATGAATATGAATAATATACATAATATCTATAACAAACATTACTTATGTAAAAAAACATATAAAGGAAAATGAATCAGTTAACACCCAAAACAACAATAATACTCAAATATTATTAACAAAGCAATATTAAAAGACCATATATATTATGATATTAATGTATATTATTTTCTTATAATTTAATAACATTTATTTCACCATTATAAATGAGTTTAAACGACCCTTGACCACAGTAAAATACAAGATAAGGGGTTTTAATCTCACTCCTTATTCCCATGAGATTCAGGATATATTGACACTATTTTCTTTTGTGTGGTATATGTACTTACCATAAGTGTATTCTTTGTGTAATACACATTAATTTATGTGTATTTACATATTCATTGTATTGTACTTATATCATGGGGTGTATATATCATAATTTACCATATTGTTAAGGGTTAATTTCATAATCTCTTCATTATCTGAGGTTGTTTATATGTAATTATCTACTAGGACCTGTTTATCGTCCATATCCATGTTTCTTAAAAATGTATTTCAAAACATTATTACTATTTTATATACTATGGGTTAATGTCATTTATACCCTTTTATGACTTTCATAGTATGTTTATAAAATAATATTTCCATCCTTTTCCAAACAAGGTACTTTATGACCTTTCTGACCAAATTAAGGTAAGAATGGTTTTTTAACTTATACGGCGGTGTGGATATTTTCTGCTATTGTAACATCATTGAATCTTACCTTACAAGCTTATAAAAATACTTTCAAAATAAATGTTTTCATTATAATTATGTGACTCTTATATTTTTTCAAAAATAGAAAGAGGTATTTCTCTAAAAAGTTATTGATTTCATCTATGTCAACATCCTTTGATGGATTTTAAGCATATATTAATTTAATTTATTATGATACCAAACATCTATATTGTATTATTGGTTTTGTGATATTTTTGACTATGTATGTGTTATTTTTATACCATTCATGGATTATGGATAATGTATTGACATATCGCATTCTAGTTTTAATAAGAATGTTTATGTTTTCTTAAAACATTTTCATATAAAGAATGAATTGGATTTAGTAAGTTATGGGTGGATCCTGCTATAGCTCCTCGATGCATCAGTAGGTCTCATGATAAAAACTAGTGTCCTGGCACAAGGCATTGACAAAATAGTATTTTTAGTCTTGGCACAAGGGCATGACTATGTGGTTATGAAAGTCTAGCATTATGCATTCCATCATAATGAAAGTCGCTATTGATATTGCATGTGATTATTCGACTAGTAGAATATCCATGCGAGTAAGTAAATGAAATTATTTAGATTTATATTTTCCATATTAAGATGATGTTTATGTTGTAAGTTCTTTAGTTTTATTTCTATACATTTCCTTAAATTTTTATGCTTATTTATGAATGTTTCCGCTATATATTTATCCTTACTGAGCATCTAAGATCACCCCTTTCTATGTTTTATTTATCCCAGTATGTGAAAAATTATATTATGACCGACCTATAGGAATAGTCTATGGGATCTCAGTGTTGTATATGGAAACAATGTTGTTGTAGTTTTCTATTTTATGATGTAATCTAAACCTCATGAATGTATCTAGTACTTCCAAGGCTACTAAACTAATCGGTATTTCGAAACTTGATCTTTAGTGATCATGTCAATGACACATAATAATTCACCGACTCTGGGCTTCTGGAATCATGGTGTTTCGTCAAGGTTACTATAGAGAATGTCTCATTAAATCCATAGAGATATGCTTCCATATAAATAATCTAATAAACATCAGATGTAGTAAACTAATTAAAATTTTATGCAAATCATTCATTTATAGGCATGTATGGAATCCCAAAATATACATTCCCTCAATACACGTAATTCCATTCCTAAAAAACAACAATCTTAATTAAAAAATATCATTTCCAAACAAGGATACACTACTAAAGGAAATATAGGAAATGATAAAAACATCACCTCAAAAATACACTATGGAATAAACCAATTACCTAAAAATATTACATGGTGATTCCCAACTTTGTTCCTACCATTAAGTGAATCACCCTAGATAATGTAATAACAAAAATACTCAGTCTTAGGATCTCTAAACCAAGAATTAACAACATTATTTAAAAAATAATATTGAATTTGAATCTAATAAATTCTATCATGATAATCCATTATGTCTATATGAAGGTAAAATATTTCCCAATCCAATGTCACCGTCCATTTAATAATTGATTCCAAAAATCACTAACTATATATTCTCTAACTAAATTTATTAATGAAGACATTAAATTTTATTCGGGTAAATTTCTTCTCAAAATAATAATAATTAATAAACAGAATCAACCTCTACAATTTAAAAACTAAATACACTTCAAAAATGATATAAAAGAATCTTGATTGATAATAAATGACCATGAAACTCTCACTGAGAAAATAATTCCACCTCATTACATGATAAAACCAATTAGATGAAAATTTTAGATTTTGAGTATTATAGTCACATTCATGAAGAAAAAACAATCTAGAACCACATGTTATCATGAGATATTGATATATAAAAACAAAACAGACAACATGACTCAAACAACCACAATATAAATCAAAAGAATCACTATAACTCAATAAATTAATAATATTAACGTTGTTCAACCAATAAGTCAAATAATCAAACATTGTATGAAAATAGTCTATATAATAAATTGTATATCCAATTCTCGTCAAATTTTATAATGTGTTCTTAATCATAAAGAATACTAAAATTAACCAACAGAAATTACTACTTTATAAAGGAATCATGACACTTCCAAAACATTCTAAGGGGATTTCCAAGTAATCATAGCATCGACATGTTCTTGGTATACAACAACACCACTCTCCAAAAGAAACATTAATATAAAAATATTTCTTATGTTTATAGAAATAAAAATTTGGAAACATACCATGTAATGGATTCTTAGGAAACAATGTCAAAATAATCCCTAAATGTTTGGAATTGACATCCTTAGATAAAAAATAAAATATAATATCATCCAAATATACCACCATAAAATTATGATAAAATTAATGAAAATATTATATATCTACAATATAAAAAGAACAAGATAATGTTTAAAATAATAAAACATCACAACATGGTCCTTATTAAAATACCTAAAATTAAATTCCATAATTAGAATATCCTTTATCTGGATCCTCAGATCTTTTTATTTAATATATATATATCAATCATTTAAAACTAACTCAGACCACGGAGTTGATAAAAATTTCAATATTATTCAATAACATTTTTAGATTCTTCAATGTTACATGATTTACTCTATTTCAGTCAAAAAAACTCAAAATACCGTCAGCATTCCTAAAATGAAAATGTGGCGTCGTGAACCGATTTATTTTTCTAATAATAATATTTTGTTAATTATTATTATTATTACATTTTTTTAATATTGTTTTCATCTAAAATAAATTCTTATTGATTAAAAATAATACATGTTTTACTCAATAGAAATTCTGAAACTATACATTTCCAATAAGGTCAAAAGACCTTCAGTAACCAAGAATACCTAATAGAAGACATATCAGGATCATTAGGAGACCAAAAACCCACCAAACAGAACAAGAATATAGTGAAAATCCTTTAGGTTTCTCACTCTATAAATAATTATGGAAAGAATAATAAAAACCATAATAAGCATCCAGGGGATGTAGAGAACCATCTTCACTGATTTGGTTTATTATTTTTTGAACACCCTAATCAATTATTCATAAGGTCTTGAAGAAAAATACGACTGTTGTTATCAGTATAGGTCATTACATGACCGTTGGATTTTTTAATGGTAAAAAAATTATAACTATTAGGTATTTTAAGTATTTTTATTATATTAAGTATTCTATGTATTTATATTTGTTAATAATTTCATATGTGTTAAAATGGTTTAAATAATTTTCTTTATATAAATGGAAAAAGTGTTTCAAATTTAATATGTACTTCAAATTCAGATTCTAAAAACCTAAAACTTATAACCATTGTGTTTCTTTTAAAATGATTTAAAATGAATATAAATTTATTACATGTTTTAGTTAATGTTTTAATTTATATTTAGATTTTTAAATTTAATTTTTTTAAACAAAAAATGAATACAAACATATGAAAAATGGAATTTACAAAGAGTAAGAACATATATATGTTCATTAATATATATATATATCTGTGTTGAATTTTAAAATCATTTCCTTTGAGTTTAATAATTGTTTTAAACCAAATTGTGGTGAGAACCCATCCAACTGGGGAAATCATTGAAGGCCAAGCCCTCAAGGTTGGTGCGAATCTCACATAAACAACTGGATTCTGATAAATAGAAGCAGTGCATGCATGAGCATGATGATTCTTGCACATGTCATGCATGGTGAGGCCTAAGCACGCACACATCAATGTGTAGGACCTGGTCAGGCACATTCAGGGGGTGAGGCATGTCATGCACCGACATGGGTGACGGTGTTCCAAGGCCCATGGGGTGGTGGTCCTATGTGTAAGGACATGACTATGTCTTCTTTTTTTAATGGCATGTGGATTTCAAATCGAGTTATATAATGTGGTCCAAGATCTATCCTCTCTTCGATGTGTATATAGTTTTTAATGGGAGATATTATCTGAGATGTTCGATCTCATTTCATGAGATACCAACCATTCGATCTAGTCTCACCCTAGAACAACACTCACCAAATTTTATTACTAATATTTTCACCAAAAATATGATTAGGATGCAGTTGATCTTAGCCAGTCTTCCCTTTTTAAGACTTTTTGTTTCCCCAAAACAGTCTAATCAAACCATGATATAATCTGAATCATTCATATTTTCCATAAACTAAAGAACTCACCTCAACTGCCTGATTCAGCTCCGTCGGTCATGGATTTTGGACATTTTCTCCATCTCCCATTCTTTTTCTTATTCTTCAAGCCACACCTGTATCCATCACTCTCCTTCTCCTATATTCAAACTCATCTTGTGATCCTTTCTATCATGCTCCTCGGACTAGTCTAACTAATTCATTCCATTTTTCCATGTGTCTACCTTTGAGTTCAATAAATTATTGCTGAACCCTTTAGAATCCCATGAATGCATTCCATAATATATATATATATATATATATATATATAAAGATCCATTTATAATTTCTGTTGATCAAAAATGTGTTTTTTCCAAATTGTTAGATTCTTTTTTCATTTGGATTCATTTTTTATATTTTTATTCATAACCATAGAATATAAAATAATATATAAATTTTATTTAAACCATTTATGTAAACACATTTTCACCATAACCCTATGGTTTTTTTCTTCTCCCAACTCTTCTCCAACCAGTACTCGACTCCACCCACATTTGATGTTAGTTATGGGACTATTTAGATTTTTGTTTCATTATATTAATCCATATATACATATATGTGTACCTACGTTTATATATAATGGCCAAACCTATTCAGTTTTTGTGACTTTCGAATGATGATAATTTATATTTAAATGATTTTCATCATTGTTTTAAATCATTTAAGGGTTTATATAGTTCTCTTACTATCCCTTATATACTTATATGTGTATATAAATTTATATAAATATATATATATGGGAAACAAAATTTATTTTATATATTTTGAATGATGAATATTTGTGTCTTAAATGTTTTTCATTATTCATGTAATTCATGTAAGGGATATTCATGTATCATTTTTGATGTGAAAAAAACCATATATACACTTTGTATAAAAAAGGTTATATGTATATATATATAAATTTTAATCTAAAATATGTTTTCATATAAATGATATTACATAATGAAATAATGTTCTAGAAGTGTATGATAATTTTTAGGATTTATAAAAACATAGCTTGGTTATGGAAATCTCATTTATACACTTTGTCTATTTCTATGTATATATATATATATATATGTTTTTATATAATCTTCAAAACCTAATCTATTTTGGGGTTTTCAAGTGAAAATTATCTGTAAATAACTGTTGTTTTCATGAATTTATTACTTGTAAATGGATTTATTAAGAGCGGGTTTCAGTTGATAATCTAATATATATATATATATATATATACATATAATTATATATAAATATGTATAATGATTTTAATACAAATCTTATTATTATTTATTTCTTCTTAATAAAAAAATTATTTTTAAAAGTTTATCCCTATCCTTATACAGAATATTTTATTTCTGATTTCAACACACACATGTATGTACAAGTACCACAATTATATATTTGTGTGTCTTAATAATCACCAATTCAATTTCATATTGGAAAATAATAATAGATTTTTTTATTGTGTGAACTAAAATTTTAAAATAAATCATTAACTTTTTATTGCAATTGATATTACATGAATCTCAATTTATAATTTTAGGATAAATAGTTGGTAATATCCTTTATTCGACACACATACTTATACATTAATTATGAATTGTGTTTAATTATTTATTCATCAATATCTCACTTGATAGGAATGTTTTACATTTACAAATATTATTTTAAACTCATGGAGAATCTACCATGAATAATACCATTAATTATTAAAATTATTATTGAATTGACCCTGGTATTTATTATTGTATGGTAAATAAGAATGATAACTAATTTAAATTTTGGAAAAAATTAATTAAAATATAAAATGATCACATCCATAAAACAATGGTTTGAATTTATGATTTATTACTTTACGTGGAAAACTATCAAATATATTATTTTATGTTCACCAGTTATCATCACATGTACAAATGATTGTCTATTTGTCTATCCAATTCAAAGATAAATTTGATATTGCAATAACTGGAAAACCATGCATTATTTATATTAATTTTTATAGTTCATTCATGATTAATTTTATTTGTGAATATAGACATAATTGAAGAATTAAATTTTTTTGATGACTTATTTATTAAGAAGTAAATTACTCATAGTGGTATGATACACTTTGAATAAAATACATAATTTAATTATTCTAAGTTGTACGGGAAACATCAAATAAAAGACGTAATTTAATCAATCAATATTGTATGATACATGTTAATTTAAATAATTTATGGACATATGAGGAATGAATTTGACTTATTATGTTATGGGTGAGGCCCACTATAGCCTATTTATGCATTAATAGGTCTCATTAGACTTAATGTGGTTGTGGCATGAGGCCTTGATAGAATTCTTATGTGTGGACATGGAATGAGGCCTTGATAGACTATTTATGGTTGTTTGGAATTATTAATTCACACATTATGTTATTAATATTTAACTAACAATGTTACTATTCAACTAGTAGAATATCCTTCATGAAGAATATTTTACTTATGGTATTAGTAATAAATTCTTATAACATAATGAAGAATGTATTTTTAAATACTTTTATAAAGAACATGTAGAATATCTTCTCAAAACACTAATAAAGGAGAGATAAATACATCTATCATTTCATGAATTTCATTATATTTTACATTGTACCTTTTTCAATTCCATACAAGTGTTATTACATGAGTTTATTTGTACCACCACCCTTGCGTGTCACCCTTGTATTAGTTAGATCAAATCCTGACTTATATGCATCATTCCAGGTATTTTTTACAAGTATACATACTCTGATATGTGTTTTATATTTATCTCTTAAATAAATATATAAATCTATTTCTATCCGATTTTCAGAATATTATTTCAAGTATATTTTGAAAAATGTTGATGACATGCTACAAGAAATGCTATTTCTTCTTAAGAAAATGTTTTATAAATATTTTCAAAGGAGATTTTTAGAAATTAATTTAATTAATTGGTTTTAAAACCCCTAACTGAGCATTTTACATACTCACCCTACATTTTCAATTTATTTTTATAGTATTAATAGATTTCTCAGATTTTAATTCTGCTATGTGGTGGATGAAGTATGATACTTATCTCATTATGTTTTGATGAAATTTATCAGTTGTATCTGGTTTTACATAACCTAGACCGATAATATTATCACTGATTGAATGTGATTTGTAATTTTATCAAAATTGTTTTATAATAAAAATTACACACCATGTTTTAGGCACCAACTCTATCCTGATACGGTTGATTCCCCACATTTGATATGAGAGGAATAGTCTGAACAATTCTAAAAAAATATAACACAAAAAAAATCTATGCTACAATGAGTACAATTTTTTCTTAAAATTTTCAGATGGATGTTGAGGGTTCACAAACAAATCTCTTGTCTCCCCTCAATAAATTACTTGAGAACATAGTTGTCAGGTCATATTCATAAGCAAATCATCCTTTCAAAAACCTTTATTTGACCGGAAAACACCTCTTCCAAGTGTACATCTTCCCAAATATCCATTGGCACTATCAAGGATATAGTTATGCTTATCACTATATAGAAAATGCACATTTTTTGGAGTATATGCATTGGGAAATGTATTATGATGGTATCTTCCTATGTTTGACTATGTCTATAAATTTCCAACACTTAAGGAAGTTCTAGGAATATGCAATAGAGGGTAACCATTGACCAACTTATCTGTTCTAGGTTTTGATTTTTATTATATATTGGAGACATTAAGACATCGGAACACATTAGAATTAGACAGTTTAGTTGATCTATATGAAATGATTCCATGCCGAAATATCTAAGCTTCATACCTCCCATGACTCCCTCTAGAGACTCATATGTTTGATGTGTTGTTTTGACCCGAACTGCTGAAGGTGTATCTGGACCAGAGAAATTGAAGAGCTGAAAACTACCTTGGGAATCCACCTGAGGTCATCAATGGATTATCCACTATGGTGGACTTGGTGAAGGTATAAATTAAATATTTGGTAATTAATTTTTTTTAATAAATTATAATTTAAAAATATCTTGTAGGGACTTTGAGGTGGATTTCAGAAGGTCAATTCCCATAAGTCTGTGAGAGTATGATCGAATTGTGAGGATGATATTCATTTGAGGGGGGGAATAATGTGATTCCCCCAACATATTAATTTTTTTATTAATAATATTTTGTTAATTATTAATATTAGTATTGTTTTTTTCGTCCAACATTGTATTCATCCAAAATAAATAAATGTAGAATAAAAATAAGATAGGTTTTATTCAATAGAAATACTAAAACCTTTCAATTTCAATAAGTTCAAAAGACCATAACTTACCTAAAATACATATTAGAAGACCTATCAGGATCTCCTGGAGACCACCAAACACAACAAAAAGACCAAGAAAATAATAAAAATCCTTCAGGTCTATCTCAATGTAAAATATTATATAAAGAAAAATGGATACATTACAAATAATCAAGGGGATGTGGAGCACCATCTTCACCAATTTTGTTTTTGAAGTTTACAACACCCAAAACAATTTATAAGGCCTTGAAGATAAATATGACTATTTTTATCTATTGGGTTCTTTATATGATAGTTGGTTTCTGTAACGGTCCTAAAATTTTATAAACGTTGTGTTTTTATGTGTTTTTATTATTTTATGTATTCTATGTTTTTATATATGTTAAGAGTTTCAAATGATTGAATTTTTTTATGTATTATCTATAATTAAATGAAAATATGGTTTCAAATTGATGTTGTATTTCATATTTGGACATTAATAATATTACACTATTAATAGTGGTGTTTCTTTTAAAATTAATTAAAATGTATATAAATTAATTACTTCTTTTAATTGAAGTTGAAATATATATTTAGATTTTGATATTTAATTTTTTGAAACAAAAAATTAATACACACATATGAAAATAATTTCATTTAAAATGAGAAATAATATATATATTTATGTTCATTAATATATATATGTTCTATTTTTAAAACATTATTTTGAGTTTTATAAATGTTTTAATAAAAATTGAGGGTAAGAACCCATCCATCCAAGCAAAGCCTTATAGGCCAAGCCCTCAAAGTCGGTGGGAATCTCACATAGAAAATTGAGTACTAAGAACCAGGAATAGCACATGTATGGTCCATGTTGAGTCATACACAGGCTGTCAATGGTGAGGCCAATGCATGTAGAACCATGTGTAGGGCCTAGATCAGTGTGAATCACTGAGAGGGGGAGGGGGTGAATCAGTGATCCCTTAAAACTTTTTACTAATTGATTCTTTATCAATTAAACCTCTATGGCTGGTTAAAGCCTCGATCCACTCTTCTTGTATCTCTCAACCTTTCCCGAATGATGCAGTAATGAAAAGGCACAGGACACAAGGATTTACAAGGTTCGGCACCAAAGGCCTACATCCTTGCCATGCTCTCTTAGCATGGATTCTCCCATTATAATCGGTTAGTATTACAATGGTCGATACAGCTTCCCACCGTATCTCTCCTGAGTCCCACAGGAGGGTCTTTATACTGCGTCCCACAGTGTTACCAGAGTCCCACTGGCCTGCTCCAGAATCCCACTGGAGACTTCCTCCACCCTGAGTCTCACAGGGGTCTTCTCCTGGCTACTCGAGTCACACGAGTAGCTCTTCTTCTTGTTCATCTCTTCAAGTATCTTCAGCAGTCTGGGATAAAGACTGCTGGCCTTGCTCTGTACCTCTGATCACTTGTGATGATCAGGGTCTTCTCAATCTACTGAAAACTCAGACAACCAATCTCTTTAACTTTAGTCTGGCTCAGTCTCACTTCACTTCATCTTCTCAAATGCACACAAGCAGATTTGACTTGTTTTACGTGTGCACGTGCATGCATGCATGCATGCACTTTCCTGTTCTTCTTCTAGGTGCAGTAAACCCTCAAAGGGTGTATTCAATTATAGCACACACCTTCTCCACAATCTTCACACACTATATTCAAATTGTTCACACACTAAAAGTGTGTTATACTTTAGTGTGGGTCAACTTCTTCCTTCTTTAATGTGTGTTCACTCTACATAGAGCATACACATAGGTTCGGCCACTTCTTTAATTTGCACACACAAATTCTTCACTTAGCATACACTTGTAGTGACCTTCCTCTTCTTGCACACAATAAATGCCCGTAGGGTGTATTTGCACTTTGCACACACAATCTTGGCTATGACCTCTTCTTTCTTTGACACACACTAACTTAGGTTTAGTTGTGGTCTTCTTGTACACTTAGCACACACACAAGGCTACGGCCTTTCACTGTTTTCTTTTGCATGCAACCAACCCGTAGGTATTCTTCCTTCACTTGGCACACAAGCACAAGTGTCTCGGACTTCTCAATATTCACACACGAGGCACTGCCTCTACTTCCTCTTGCTTATGCACACACTGCCCGAAGGGTGTGGTCTTCTCAACACGAGCCATAGGGTGTTCTCACTTGAACCCTTTCTACAAGGAGGCGCGCAAGGTGTCTTGGTGCAAGGGCGCGCAAGACCTCCTACCCGTGGGGCGCGCAAGTGCAACACCCGCAGGATCTTCCTCCTGCCGCGCAGGGGTGCGGGCAGAGAGGGAACAAGAGTCTCGAGCGCGCAAATATGCGGCTCGGCTCCTTCCTGTCACGCAAGAGAGGCGCGCAGGGGATCTCCTCCTCCTCCTTTCTTCTTTCGCGCAAGGAGTGCGCAAAAGGAACACAGCCGCGCAAATGGGTTGCGCGGGGCTTCAACATCGCGAGGCAGAGCATACGCGGGACTTCGGGTTTTCAACAAAGGATCATCAAGCATTACAGTGCTTCAGGTTCTCTTTTTATAGGCAGAGGGATGCTTCACCTCTTCCGCGGGATTCAAATCCAAACTCCCGAAATATTCGGATCTTCACGATTTTTTCAAATCTTGAACTTTCTTTCCTCTGTTTCAACGCGGCTTCCCTTATTTTTCGGCCTTCTTCTCATTCATGCATTTTCGAACGTTTGCATGGCCTCCTTTAAGTCGATACATGCAAAGCATAAACCAACATGGCCTCGCACCTTCGGGTTGCTTCGGCCGAACACGAAATTCTTCATTTGTTACATGCAAACCCATATTTATGCATGGATAGGTTCAGTAGGGCCAGACGAACCGAATGGAGTCTTCATCTTCGTCGGAGGTGGCCGGACACTCCATTTCTATCCTCGGGGAGGTCTCTGGTTTGAAGGAAGCTCGCGGGTGGCAGTGGCTCATCGCGGGGTTGAAGACAATGCCCAGTGCCATTGGATCCATGTTTTAATGACCTCGGACGGCTGTGATTAAGTCATCGTCGCGCAGATGGTTCGTGCGGTGGAGATTAGACGCGCGATGAGATGTGCGGCTCAGATTCAATCCCAGCGAAAAAACTCGTTCCCACATCGAAACGGTGCGGGATTTTGCCGCGGCTTATTACCCAGCCGCTGCCACAACTCGGCAATTGAATCTCCTCCCCTCTCGGTGCCGCCCCGCACCGAGTTCTCCCTGCGGGCGCGCTCTGCGCCCACTCTCTGCTCCTGCGGGCGCACTCTAGCGCCCACCATGCACACTCGAGTGCGCGTGCTTCACCTCCGCGTGCCCTCGGGGCTTATACATGGCCCCGACCCTTGCCTCTCGGGCTGGCCACATGGGATCCCCCCTTGGGCGTGGCGCCTTAGGCCCACATGTGCCTTGGGGGTTGAACCCTTAAGGCTGGCCCTTGGTGGCTATTTTTTGCTAAGTATAGAACAAGTCCTTTGTTAAGGACTAAGTGTAAAATGCCATGTGCCACAACTCTTCTTCTCCATTTCTTCTCTTCTCCCACATTTCTTATTCATTTGAATTCTTTAATGCTTATTCTTAGGAATTCATCTATTCTCTTTTCATCATGTATTCAATATTTAAGAATGGAATTCTCGAAGGGTCTTCCTTCAACCGATGCTCTTGAATCAACATGAAATCTCCAATGTGCTTCATTGATCTAATCAGAGATCAAGTTGGAACATCTTCTGATTCACATGCACTAAGTGATAGTGCATGGACTTCATTAAACCACTTCATCCACTTACAACTTATGGATGGATCACTTTCAACTCCTCATGCATTGTCACTACAATGCATGGTCTTCTAAAAATGTTTTGACTTTGTATCATCAGGATACAAGTTCTATGAACTTAAAGAGCAGCTCAGCAATCGTCAGATGTTCATGGAGAATGTTTCAACCACAATTTCCCATACCACTTAGTGAATCTCCTAAGTGACATGCATCTTAGTACCATGGCCATTCTCCTTCATCACCATCACCATCACATCCTTTGACATTCACATCTTGACTCCTTGACATCCATTCATTCCAAGACAACTTCATGCCTCATTGACAACAAATGCAACACAGTGCACTTCAATCTCCCCCTTTGTATTTGTTGTCAATATACTCCTTTAGCACATATGAATGGGTCAATATGTGTGCCCAATCTTTTCTCCCCCTTATTGGAAATCAAATGCAAAGGTGTGGTGTGGTTCACTTTCACAAATATCTTCCTCCCTTTTAATAGCATCTTCTTGAAAAACACTAGGAGAGGGATGATGTCACATGTTCTTCTTTAGCAAAGAACCTTTAGTTGATCAACTCTAAGTCTACTTGGGCAAACCCGGTGTAGAAAACAAGAGTGATGTAACCAAGGAACTCAATGCTGTCCAACATTCACTATACATGTGAGATCATGCTTAGGGGTTTTAAATTTTTCAGATATAACAATGAATTGCTAAATCCTGCACAACTTCACAAAACTCATTAGAAAGTTCAGTGCAAAGATAAAGCTCCCCCTTTCATCCATTTGTCTTCAATCCATACTCCCCCTTAATTGACAAGATAAACTCAATTAAGAAACAAGGGATGAAAGTATGATTGGAATACCTTCACTTTTCTCAAGATGGTATTAATCTAAGAATGCCATCTTCTTCAGATTGGCTCCCCCTCAAGGGGTGCACTCCATTCTGTCCAAACCACTCTCCAGTTGAGAATGATCATCATCTTCAATTCCCTGTAATGTTAGCACATGTAAATACCAATAGTATAAGGGAATAAGATGGAACCACCTTGGTTCATCAATGTGAACAACAAGGTTGAGAAGATTCTCTCAACCGAGATGTCCCATTTTCACCAGTCTTCACACTTGCACATTTGATCTTCATTGATGATTGTGCTGGTGTGGTTCTCAAAACATCTTCATGTGAAACCTTCTTCTTCCCTTTTGCTTTAGCAATTGCCAGAGCTTCATCTTCAACTCTTTGTAGTTCTCTGGAAAGTTGCAACTGATGTGGCCATATAACAAGTAAATCATTTGGAAGAGTGGCCTCAGTTTTGGAAGTTCCACATGGTTCTTTGGATGCTGCTAAGCTACCTCTCTTAGGCAACTTATTTTCAATCAATCCCTTCTTCTTCTGGATTGATTGTCTTTTGGAGTTCAGTTGGCTTCTATTGAATTTCATGGCTTCTTTACAAAGATCCATGGTATGACCATTCTTTCCACAGTAGAAGCACTTCTTGGTGGTCCTTCTGGATGCATCACCCTTCTTGGACTCAGACTCCAAGGACTTCTCTTCATTTCTCAAACACTTCTTGGGAGCATTTTCTACTTTCTTCTTGCTTCCCAAGGAATCTCTTTTAGCCAGGTTCAGTGATCTTCTCTTCATTCCAGCTTTGGAACCATTAGGAGATTGATATGTATCAACTCTTTGACCACTTTTGCAACCATCCCAGATGTTGTCAAGTAATCCAAATCTATTTGCAGTAAACAGATGTCTCTGGACCTGTGGATGCTGCTTCTTTTCTTCTGGCTTGCTCCCCCTAGGAATGGGCTTCCTCTGTGCTTTGGCATTCAGTGGATTGTACCAACAATCCTTTGCACAATGCCCATACTTGTTACAACACCAACATTGACCCACAAATCTTGACTTCTTCAGTTCTTCTGATTGTAGGGTACTTTTCTTGACCAGTTGTGTTGTTTCAGGAGAGCCCTTCTTCTTCACTGTCTTCATCCATATTTGTTTGGAATTATTCTTCCATCCTGCACTTTTTGTGGAAACACAATTAGAAGCATCAGTACAAGATGGTATGGATGGTACCTTCCTTTTAGAAGATGTTGCCCTTTCATTAGAGGATGTCTTTCTTTTAGAATCATCCTGCTCAATGCATACTTGAGAAGAAACATTTCTTCTTTCAGCTGACTGGGAGGCTTTGGCTTTGAGTGATTGTTGATTTTTCAATATCACCTCCAGTTCTATGCATTTCATATTGAGGGAGTTCTTCTCATCCTCAATTGTTCTTAGCCTTCCTTCCCATTTCTCTTCCAGCTGTTTTATCTGGTCTTCATGCATCTGCTTCATTTCAAGAAATGAGTTGTCTAGCTCCTTCACCATTTTGACTTTGTCTTTGAGTTGAGCATCTCTGACATTCATTGACACTTTGTGCCTCTTTTCCAGTGCATGGAAAACATCTTTGATCATTATCATAAAAATTTCTTTCTCAGAAAGGCTTCTTTGCAATTCTTCAGCAGTGTCTTCATATCTTTCATTGCAAAGAGAAACTGTTTCATCTTTAGCCTTCACCAGCTTTCTGAGAGTGTTGGTTATGCCAACCCTTTTAGCCAATTGATCTTCCATTGCATTGGCTTCTTCTTCTAACTGTGATTTTTCTTCATGAAGATCATGGATGCCTGTAGCTATACACTTTGCCACTTCCATGGGAACTGTCTTCTGAAGATATTTGAGTGCACTCTGAAGATCATTCATTGCTTCAACTTCATCACTGCTAGGACAGGCTTTCTTCATCTTCTTGGCCTGTTTCTTCTTTCTATTTTTCTGAGTCTTGACAGATATCTCCATTTGAGGCTGGTTGCTCGTTTCCTCAAATCTGCACTTCATAAAGACTCCCTTGGATCTTTTAGAGGTAACCTGGCTCTGATACCATTTGAAGTGCCCAGATCAGTGTGAATCACTGAGAGGGGGAGGGGGTGAATTAGTGATCCCTTAAAACTTTTTACTAATTGATTCTTTATCAATTAAACCTCTATGGCTGGTTAAAGCCTCGATCCACTCTTCTTGTATCTCTCAACCTTTCCCGAATGATGCAGTAATGAAAAGGCACAGGACACAAGGATTTACAAGGTTCGACACCAAAGGCCTACATCCTTGCCATGCTCTCTCAGCATGGATTCTCCCATTATAATCGGTTAGTATTACAATGGTCGATACAGCTTCCCACCGTATCTCTCCTGAGTCCCACAGGAGGGTCTTTATACTGCATCCCACAGTGTTACCAGAGTCCCACTGGCCTGCTCCAGAATCCCACTGGAGACTTCCTCCACCCTGAGTCTCACAGGGGTCTTCTCCTGGCTGCTCGAGTCACACGAGTAGCTCTTCTTCTTGTTCAGCTCTTCAAGTATCTTCAGCAGTCTGGGATAAAGACTGCTGGCCTTGCTCTGTACCTCTGATCACTTGTGATGATCAGGGTCTTCTCAATCTACTGAAAACTCAGACAACCAATCTCTTTAACTTCAGTCTGTCTCAGTCTCACTTCACTTCAACTTCTCAAATGCACACAAGCAGATTTGACTTGTTTTACGTGTGCACGTGCATGCATGCATGCATGCACTTTCCTGTTCTTCTTCTAGGTGCAGTAAACCCTCAAAGGGTGTATTCAATTATAGCACACACCTTCTCCACAATCTTCACACACTATATTCAAATTGTTCACACACTAAAAGTGTGTTATACTTTAGTGTGGGTCAACTTCTTCCTTCTTTAATGTGTGTTCACTCCACTTAGAGCATACACATAGGTTCGGCCACTTCTTTAATTTGCACACACAAATTCTTCACTTAGCATACACTTGTAGTGACCTTCCTCTTCTTGCACACAATAAATGCCCGTAGGGTGTATTTGCACTTTGCACACACAATCTTGGCTATGACCTCTTCTTTCTTTGACACACACTAACTTAGGTTTAGTTGTGGTCTTCTTGTTCACTTAGCACACACACAAGGCTACGGCCTTTCACTGTTTTCTTTTGCATGCAACCAACCCGTAGGTATTCTTCCTTCACTTGGCACACAAGCAAAAGTGTCTCGGACTTCTCAATATTCACACACGAGGCACTGCCTCTACCTCCTCTTGCTTATGCACACACTGCCCGAAGGGTGTGGTCTTCTCAACACGAGCCGTAGGGTGTTCTCACTTGAACCCTTTCTACAAGGAGGCGCGCAAGGTGTCTTGGTGCAAGGGCGCGCAAGACCTCCTACCCGTGGGGCGCGCAAGTGCAACACCCGCGGGATCTTCCTCCTGCCGCGCAAGGGTGCGGGCAGAGAGGGAACAAGAGTCTCGAGCGCGCAAATATGTGGCTCGGCTCCTTCCTGTCGCGCAAGAGAGGCGCGCAGGGGATCTCCTCCTCCTCCTTTCTTCTTTCGCGCAAGGAGTGCGCAAAAGGAACACAGCCGCGCAAATGGGTTGCGCGGGGCTTCAACTTCGCGAGGCAGAGCATACGCGGGACTTCGGGTTTTCAACAAAGGATCAGTAAGCATTACCATGCTTCGGGTTCTCTTTTTATAGGCAGAGGGATGCTTCACCTCTTCCGCGGGATTCAAATACAAACTCCCGAAATATTCGGATCTTCAAGATTTTTTCAAATCTTGAACTTTCTTTCCTCTGTTTCAACGCGCCTTCCCTTATTTTTCGGCCTTCTTCTCATGCATGCATTTTCGAACGTTTGCATGGCCTCCTTTAAGTCGATACATGCAAAGCATAAACCAACATGGCCTCGCACCTTCGGGTTGCTTCGTCCGAACACGAAATTCCTCATTTGTTACATGCAAACCCATATTTATGCATGGATAGTTTCAGTAGGGCCAGACGAACCGAATGGAGTCTTCATCTTCGTCGGAGGTGGCTGGACACTCCATTTCTATCCTCGGGGAGGTCTCTGGTTTGAAGGAAGCTCGCGGGTGGTAGTGGCTCATCGCGGGGTTGAAGACAATGCCCAGTGCCGTTGGATCCATGTTTTAATGACCTCGGACGGCTGTGATTAAGTCATCGTCGTGCAGATGGTTCGTGCGGTGGAGATTAGACGCGCGATGAGATGTGCGGCTCAGATTCAATCCCAGCGAAAAAACTCGTTCCCACATCGGAACGGCGCGGGATTTTTCCGCGGCTTATTACCCAGCCGCTGCCACAACTCGGCAATTGAATCTCCTCCCCTCTCGGTGCCGCCCCGCACCGAGTTCTCCCTGCGGGCGTGCTCTGCGCCCACTCTCTGCTCCTGCGGGCGCGCTCTAGCGCCCACCATGCACACTCGGGTGCGCGGGCTTCACCTCCGCGTGCCCTCGGGGCTTATACACGGCCCCGACCCTTGCCTCTCGGGCTGGCCACATGGGATCCCCCCTTGGGCGTGGCGCCTTAGGCCCACATGTGCCTTGGGGGTTGAACCCTTAAGGCTGGCCCTTGGTGGCTATTTTTTTCTAACTATAGAACAAGTCCTTTGTTAAGGACTAAGTGTAAAATGCCACGTGCCACAACTCTTCTTCTCCATTTCTTCTCTTCTCCCACATTTCTTATTCATTTGAATTCTTTAATGCTTCTTCTTAGGAATTCATCTATTCTCTTTTCATCATGTATTCAATATTTAAGAATGGAATTCTCGAAGGGTCTTCCTTCAACCGATGCTCTTGAATCAACATGAAATCTCCAATGTGCTTCATTGATCTAATCAGAGATCAAGTTGGAACATCTTCTGATTCACATGCACTAAGTGATAGTGCATGGACTTCATTAAACCACTTCATCCACTTACAACTTATGGATGGATCACTTTCAACTCCTCATGCATTGTCCCTACAATTCATGGTCTTCTAAAAATGTTGTGACTTTGTATCATCAGGATACAAGTTCTATGAACTTAAAGAGCAGCTCAGCAATCGTCAGATGTTCATGGAGAATGTTTCAACCACAATTTCCAATACCACTTAGTGAATCTCCTAAGTGACATGCATCTTAGTACCATTGCCATTCTCCTTCATCACCATCACCATCACATCCTTTGACATTCACATCTTGACTCCTTGACATCCATTCATTCCAAGACTACTTCATGCCTCATTGACAACAAATGCAACACAGTGCACTTCAAAAATGAGAAATAATATATATATTTATGTTCATTAATATATATATGTTCTATTTTTAAAACATTATTTTGAGTTTTATAAATGTTTTAATAAAAATTGAGGGTAAGAACCCATCCATCCAAGCAAAGCCTTATAGGCCAAGCCCTCAAAGTCGGTGGGAATCTCACATAGAAAATTGAGTACTGAGAACCAGGAATAGCACATGTATGGTCCATGTTGAGTCGTACACAGGCTGTCAATGGTGAGGCCAATGCATGTAGAACCATGTGTAGGGCCTAGTCTGGTGCATGTAGGGGCAGGGGAATTTCATGCATCGATGTTGTTGAGGGTGAGCCAAGACCCATGGGGTGGGGTTCCAATGTGCAAGGACCCTGTAGTGTGTGATTATGTTATTGGCATGTAGCAGTGGCGTCGAGGTATATAAGGTGGTACATGATCTCTCCCTATTTCGATGTGGTAGGTAGTTTCTTATGGGAGATCGAATCAGAGAGGCGCGATCTCACCATATGAGATATCAACCATTCAATCTAGTCTCACCTACGAACTCCACTGACCGCTTCCTTTTATCGTTATTTTTACCAATCGTCCGATCAAGATGTGGTTGATCTCGACCACACGCCCCTTTTTTAAACTCATAGATTCCCCAAAACTATTAGATCATTCCATGTTATAATCTCAAATATTCATTTTTTAAACTATGGAACACACCATGGCCATCTGATTAGACTTAGTCGGTCACATTCATCCATGATTTTCCACTTATCCCATTATAATTCTTCTTCCTTTCACCACACTAGTAGATGTATATCTCCTTCTCCACTATTCTCCCTCATCCCTGCGATCTTTTCTATTACTCTCCTCGGACCGGTCTGGCCGATTATTTTTATTTTTTTCCAGTAGTCTCATATTGAGTGTAATAAATTATTGATGAACCCATTAGAATCCCTTGATAGTTTTCCATAATATATATATATATATATATTATCCAATTAACTATCCATTTAATATTTACATTGATCACTAAATTTTTTGTCTAAATAGTAACATTCAGTTTTTTTGGATTATTTGTTTATTTTTTTATTCATAACAATAGAATATAAAATAATATATATTTAATTTATATAAAATTTTTATATACACCCATTTTTCGAATTAACCCTATTAGCTTCTTCACTACCCAACTCTTCTCCAACCTCTACAAAACTCCACCACACCTTTAATCCAGGAAATGGATTAATTAGTATTTGTTTTGATTCCATTAACCCATATATACATATATGTCTATATACATTTATATATGTACCAAAAATATTCTATTTTTATAATTTTTTAATGATGAACATTTGTATTTAAATGATGTTCTTCTTGGACGTAAATCATGTCAGGGTTTATTTAGTTTTTTTTATTAAACCATATTTTCTTATATGTGTGCATAAATTTATATATACATATATGTATAACAAACCTATTATATTTTATATATTTCTAATGAATAATATTTGTGTTTCAAATGATATTGTTTATTCATGTAATTCAAGTAAGGGTTAAGCTATCATCTTTTTTGATGTAAAGAAACACATCTATACAGTTTTTTGAATATACGGTTATATGTATATGTATATAATGATTTAAATCAGAATTATGTTTTCATGTAATTGATATTAATTAATGAAATAATGTTTTTAAAGTGTATTATATAATAAGGATTTATCACATTTTTATGGTTAGGAAAATTTCATGTATACACTTTATATATATATATATACAGTTTCATTTAATATTGAAAACCAATTTTTTTTGGTTTTTGCATGTGATAATTATCAGTAATTAACTAATTATTTCGTGCATATATTACTTGTTAAATGGATTACTATAAATTATTTTAGGTTTATAATATAATACATATATGTATAAGTATATATACAAATGTATACTATCATTAATTTTAATCTGAGTAAGATTAATTTCTTGTAAATATAAACAATTATTTATAAAAGGCGATCACAATCTTTATACATATTATTTTAATTCGGATTTCAAATCCCATATTTATGTACAAGTTCCATAATTACATATATGAATTTCTTAATGATCACAAATACCATTTGATATTGAAAAAAATAAGGAAAACTTTGTTTTGTTATTTTGATCCTCAAAATTTTAAAATAATTCATCACCATGTTATTGCAGTTGAAATTACTTGCATATCAATTTATAATTTTAGGATAAATATGTGGATGTTTCATTTCTCAATACATATACTTATACAAGCATAATGAAGGGTGTTTAATTACTTATGCATACATATCTCACATTAAATGAATGTTTTACATTTACCAGTATAACGTTAACTCATGGTGAATATTCCAAAAAGAATAATATTAATTTTTAAATATATGGTTTAATTGACACTCATATTTATATGTGTTTGGTAAATATGAATGATAACTATTTTAAAATAATTAATATGTATTTTAGTATATAAAACGTTCACTTCCATGAAAAAAGGGTTTGTATTTAAGAGTAATTATCTAATGTGACAGACTGCGAAAACTTTTATATTATGTGCACCAGTTATTATAACATGTACAATTGTATGTCTATTTTTCTGTACAAGTCAATGATAAATTTAATATTTCCATAACTGAAAAACCATGCAGTCTTTATATTAATGTTTATGGTTAATGCATGATTCATTTTTATTTAATAATATGGACATAATCTAAAAATAAAATTTAACTCTTTTGATAACATATGTATTAATTAGTAAATCATTCGAAGTGGTATGAGACACTTTGAATAAAAGTAGTAATTTATTTATTTGATGTGCTATGGGAAACATTAAATAAAAGGCATAATTTTATAAATCAAGATGGTATGGGAAACATTGATTAAAATACTTACTATACATATGAGGAATGTATTGGAATCACTATGTGATGGGAGAGGCCCTATATATTCTATCGATGTATCAGTAGGTCTAATGAGGCAAACTATGGTCTTGGAACATAGCTATAATTTAATGTTTTTATATGGTCTTTTCAGGAGGCCTTAACGAATGTTTATGATTTTCCATAATTATTCATTTACTCATTATGTGATTAATATCTAACCAACCATGTGATTATTCGACTAGTAGAATATCCTTAGTTAAGAATATTTTAATTATGATAATGGTAATAAACTCACATGGTATAATAAAGTATGTATTTAAAATGTATTTTATAATGAAAGTTTAGAATATATTCTCCGAACGTTGATTCATAAGTTGGAAATACATCTTTCATTCCATAATTTTCATTTTATGTGAAATTTTACATTGTGAAATACCAAACAATTATTATTACCTGTGTTAATTTATATCATTATCCTTGCATGTCACCCATATATTAGTTGGATCACCTACTGAATTATATGATGCCTTCGAAGATTTTTTTTGCAAGTATACAAACTCTGATATGTGTTTTATTTGGACCTATTATATCAATATAAAAATTCTGGTGTAAGATATTACAGAAAAAATTAATTTCAGGTAACCTTCGAAAAATGATGATGACGTGCTATAAGAAATGTTATTTCCTTTTAAGAAAATGATATATAATTATATTAAAATGTTGTTTTTTAAAATGAATTTCATTAATTGGTTTTAAAACCCCTTAATGAGTATTTTTAATTCTCACAATAAATTTTCAATTTAGTTTAATAGTAATAGTATATTTGACGGTGTTGTGTTCTGCTATGTGGTGGTTGTATTATAATGTATATCTATTTTAGTTTTGAAGATATGTATCAGCTGTATCTGGTTTTCCAGAACCTAGACTGAGAAGGCTCTCTGTGATGGAATGAGATGTGTAATTTTATTAGAATATTTCTATAAAAACAAATCACACACCATGTTTTAGGCACCGACCCCGAGCTTATGTGGTCGGGTCCTCACATAAAAAAATGTTTGGCCTATAGTGATAAGATATAGATAATGAAATCCTCCAATAAAAAATCATATGTATGATCATTCAGCTATAAAAAATAAATTCATCTTTTATTAAACGAAAATTATTAATTTTATAGTATAATCATACTAAATATTAATGTTACATCACATAATGGAGGAGAACTCATAATATCATTTTGAAAACAACCATAGACTCACCAACCATTTGAATAATCTCTTTTACATGTAAATTTACTACAAGATACACCAAAATCTAAACAATAAAGAAATAATTGATCTATAAAAAAGTGATATATAGGAAAGTGATCTTATTCTCCTGAAATACTGAAGGATCAATGCACATAATTTAAAAAAACACAATATTGATAATAATTAACATTGAATTCACTAAAAACACCAACCCAAGCCAATTATTACATCATGAGACATTATCATGAGGATAAATATTTCCCAAGATACATAATATTTCTGAAAAAAAGTATTATAACATCTAAAAATACCATGCACTGAGAAAATATAATATATTTATTCAAGAATTCAAATGGTATAAATAATATATTTTTTTAAAATCTAACTCAAAAATATGATGTTGTGTAATAAAATAATGAGAAACATCATTATATATCATCAATAAAACATGAATTAAGTAAAAATATATCATTCCTCTTATTTTGTCTAGAACATCATTCACAAAAACCTGAAAGTATTGAATTTTTCTACTATAATCGACATTACCACATTTTAACTATCACCTACAATAATTTATTTCCTTGGATTGGCATATTTTAGAAATTAAACTACCACTACCTTTGAATATAGCATCCCTACATAAATGATCTAACATGACTATGGTACTATTAAAACTATAAATCATTTCTTTAAAAACAACTTTATCTTTAGTTATAGTATATGAATATTCGAATTCCGTGTTGACCTAGACTAATCTCATAAAAAATTGATAATTACCAAAACCAAACTCATGAGATACAATGTGTATAATGAATAACAATGTGAGATATCAAACTAAGATCATTTTATGATAGATATGTTCCCCAGAAAGACTAACCCTAATCATAAATGAACCTTAACTATGTCGCTAAATGAGAGACTCCACCTCTTACACCACTCTATCTACAACCACAATGAATCACCTGAAAAGTCATGTCAAAGAACGTATTAATGGTAAAAATGTTAACAATCACATCAAAATAGGGTCTATTATTAAATGTAACTATCTACGTATTAATATTATGATAATGTTACACCTTTAAATTGTTCACTAACAACTCATCATTGGATTTCCTATCCAAGTAATAATACAAAAACCATTAAACTGAACAAAACAATTCTCAATGTTGGATCTCCATCGTTGAATTATAAAATATCCTAAAATATAAACTCTCCAATTAACACAACCAAAAACTGACTTTGTAAAATACTCTAAAAACAATGACAAAGAATATAATTTCTCCAGATTAGATCTTGATACAACCTCAAGTACTAATTTTTTTTTCTTGTAATAAATTCTCTATCAATGGATCACGATCTTCCATCAACCTTTGAATTAATAAAAATTTAATATCAACCTCCACTAGAAAGTGAAAAGTCTCTTAAATCAACACAGATACCTCATATATCATTAAATATTTTAACTTAAAAACCTATATAACACTTAAATCCACGTATTTTATAAGAATAATAGTCCCAAAACCCTTCCAAATGAGATCATACTATATAAAATTCCCATATCACATGCACCACTCAAGATAACCATGTGAAATTACAGTATAAATCATGGATTCCTGATCAAAACTCACCCTAAAGATATTATTCCACATTAAAATTTACTACATAATACCCCCATACAAAGTATCATTTTATAATCAAATGAAATCAACATATCTTATGTACTAAATAATACATATACCATTCCTAATATTATTTTCTATAGAAATACTTTTTCATATAATAACTATCAATATAAAATCAAGGTCATTTTATAAGATCATAGGGACCCTTTATAAAAATGAACAACAGAATCTAGAGTAGAGGTATCCATTTGGTCTCAAAATGTATGGAAATAACTAAAAAATGAAGTTTCATGTTTAGCGCATCAAAAATAATTCCTTACAAATGGACAAGAACTTCCAGAGTAGGGGTATCCATTTTTCCACATAATGCTTTTTCTATGTGAACTCAATGAGGGAATCTATTGGACATCTTCTTACGCAGATTGAATGTGTGGATGATATTTTCCCTCTATTTTATCCAAGACAATGAGTCAGTACTCGATTATCCTAATTTCAAGTCCTAATGTCCTCATTGACACAATGTGTGGAGAAGAAGATCATTAAATGCAATGTTCGGGGTCATAAACCATGCTTCCATCTACTGGAATATATGCCAAGAAAGAAAATAGTCTCCTATGGGATCCGAATTTTATAGGTCAATTCTTCATTTTAGAGTTATATCCTTAATAAATGTGTTTATTTTGATGATAAATAAGGGCCAACATTTGGTTTCAGTGTGCAATATTTATAACAGACCATCCATACATGAGGGTTTAGGAAGAACATGGGTTATTAAGAAACCTCCCATCAATGGTCTGAAGATTAATGTGAATGGATCCTTCTATAATAGATTCATGAGAGTTAAAGGGGTCCTTCCTGACTCATATGGCTGGGTTCTCATGGATTTAAGCATGTTTTACAGCCCTGGTAGATCCATTGTGGTGGAGGCATGGGTACTGCTTACGAGTATCCATGTTTGTCGAGAGCGCAACTTTTAGGTGTCTAAATTGGATTTAGACTCTAATTTCCTAGTGAATCTGCTTCAGGGGAGGTATTATATTCAATTATATCTATCTTACATTATCATGAGATGATCTCTAGAGGATTATTTGGGTCCAGAAATCCACCACAATTGGAGGGATACTATTTTTTTCCAGATTCTTTTTTTAGATGCAGATGATCAGGAGAGGGGCTAATCATTTTTTATGTAATGGGGTCACTTCATTTAGAGTGGAATGTCTTTGTTCCAAGGTATGATCTTTGGCTTCATTACTTTCAACCTCATTATGGGCTCTTTTTAATAGAGGGGCTTCCAACATATTATCTAATGACAATAAAAAACTAACTTTATCTCGACTTGATTCAAATTAGTATCCCACCATAAATATCCATCAAGACCATTGTGACACTAAAATCCTATATCCATTGGGGTATTTGAAAACATTAGAATTTTAGGATATGAATCACAAAATGGATACATTTCCCACAATAGATTAGCAATGAGATCTATACTAAAGAAGAAGAGGGGTGAATCCACATCAAAATGCATTTTTTAATGTAAATTCCATGTAGATCATTGAATTATAAAATTACATAAAATAATAACAGTAATTAATCATATATCATGGAAAAATTATAATCATGAACATCACTAAACAAATAAAACATCTATTATAAATTCTCCATTATATCCCAAATTTTTTTTATATCAACTATTTCTCTTTATATCAATCTCCTCTGAATCCCACACTGCCAAATTTCACTAATAAAATGATCTTAATCATATGAAATGTTATATATAAAGAATAGTATTAGGTATATTTATACCCATTAGACACCCACTCCATACTATAATTTAACTAATGCAATCATGGATCATTAGATTATATATATATATATATATATAATTAACCAAATATCTATCATAGTCCAAGAAAAATACAATCTTTATATCTGTAGAAAATATATCCATATCCTCAATTGTTAAAATCAAATAGATATATATATATATATACAGTATTGTAATCCTAGAAAAATAATAATAAAATAACCATATTTGTCACACATCTAGACTAGTAGTCTTCCCACAATTTCAAATGATCAACCCCAAACAGACTATAAGAAGTATAATATTTGTGATAATGGGAAACATTAGAAATATACAAAAGTGGTTTCTAGTGTCAATGCTTATAAAGTTGGCCATACTAGGTAACTATACTATATAAATACATTTGGATACAAAAACTCTTATCATACTTTGGTTGTGATTCACAATGTGAATGACACTATGTCATCCCTCAAATAAAATAATATATGATAGGAATACACAAAATCAATAAATATAAGACAAAACACAACATTAGTGTAAATATATATCATTACAAATAATGATATAATATCCCCACATATCTATTATTTGTTTATTTCAAATCCATTTCTAGTGGCTCAACCCCTTCGGAGAAGATGATAGCCTATCATTATCTCTATATAGGTATATCTGAAAGCTGCATATTTTTCCTCTACCTAATGCGTAGGTGATAATACATTTTTTCATAAACCCATACACTAGTATCCACCATGATTTCAGTAATCATGGTGTGAATAAATGGAAAATATATATCCACATAATAAACCATCAAGAGAAAATGAAGATAACATTAAAACTTGAAAACTACCTTATACAGAATCATCTTTTGAAAATATGAATTCTGATTTTTATAGCTATATTTCACACCACATAAATGAGAACCATTAGCTATGTGTAAAATTAAATCCTCTCGAATATAAAATTAGGGTCTCAAATCATTACCCTCTAAAACTAATAACTGTGTCACCAAAAAACCCTATGAAAAAGGAAATACAAGTTGATAATTATCACTATCCATGACTAGTATATATGTCAATGAACAGAAAATCATTCTAAAAGGTTAGAAATATTTCAAAAAAATCATCAACATCATAATACCCTAAATAAAAGTATGTCCCCATTAATGTATTGATATATAGAATAAAAAACACCATAATAATCATGAAACCCCCACATTCTCTTGTAATACCCACTCAACCATGAGATGGGGGTAATCCATGGTGATGAGAAAATTATATTTCTTATGTTAACCAATAAACTTTTTTGATCCATTCCCACTATCAGTGGGAATATATTTCAATAAATCATTCAGTTTAATTCATTCATTACAAATAACATGATGGAATAAAATTATGGAATATAATCACAGTAGGAATAAATTTTTTTAACCACACCAAGGTACATTTAAGAATAATATATATGATGATATTTTTCTGTACAATAAATCCACGAACAATTACCTAATTTTTTAGTTGATGTTACAACTCACAAAGGATCCTAACTATTAAAATATATATCGATGTGATACTTTTACACATATTATTCAATGATTTTTAACAATAAAAAATAATAATGAAGACCCCAAGATAATGAGGACTAGTGTGTTTATAATACATGGTTTATAGTACATAAATGTGATACATAAATAAAATTACATTAATTTTTCTCTATAATGAGCTTTAAAATCCTTTCAATCACTTAAAACTACATGCTATAGCACATAGAATACATAAAAAAAGGGGTTGAGATAAAAATACTAGTAAGGAAATAAACATAATAAATAAGTATAACTTTTGAGTAAAATTATTAAGATGATATTATAAAATAGAAGGTATATGTGTAATCATAATCGATAATGACATAAAGAACCTAGAATCATAATATTACAACCCTGAATTTTATTACATAATTAAACATAATTTATTACATAAACTTCACTTGATACATCAGCACAGATCAAGAGGTCTAGTGTCTTTGGGGTTTAGGATCATTAAATATCAACTTAAAACATTAAATACAACATATGTATTGAAAAAATCCTTTACATGACCACTACATTCCCTCGTACTTATAATTTCATGGGATAACCTGAGGACATGCATAAGAAAAGGGCGAGCTATAAAGCCCAGTAAGGGAATAATCATGGAATAACATGAGGAATAAAATAATTGTTGGAAAAAATGTATATCAATAGGTCACAAGAAAATAATAAACATAAAGGCATAAGAAAGCATGATAATCATTACATGTAAATGTGCCAACAATACTTAACATGGAATTAGCATGAGCCAATGCTCATTGCACATGGAGCATGAGTAAACCCTCATTGTAAATTAAGCACCAGTAAACCCTCATTGCACTTAAAATATCATTATAAAACACCCATTACACATGACTTATCATGATACTGTACTTTATTAAATGCTTTGGAGAACTATCAGGGTGCACCCTTCTTAAACATTTCATTTCATGCATAAGTGTGACACATGGATCATATAACATGGAATGAATCAACATCATAATTATTATCGGTTTAATTTATATGGAATAAATACAGAAATATACCATTCAATAGGTATATGTTCATAATGGTGAATACCCTTGATAGTTACATGGGTATTGTATTCACTAAAAAATGATATTGGCTTTGAAAAACGCAGTGCAATTTCGGCATTATAACAACGTGACATAAGGATTAATGAAATTATTTGTTGAGATAGAAAAGGTTGTCTCATCATATTTAAATTAAATAGACATTAAGGGGTTCATATTGATACATGTATCAACAAACATAATGGACTTTAGATGCATAATACAAAAAAATTACTTGGATGTAGAAGAGGAGATAGAAATCCCTTACGGAATTTATGCATCGTAATGGGTGTACATGGGAGGAATTTAATTAGAGAATAAGGGGTATCCTATCATTAAAAAATAAAGAGGGATGTGTGGGGGAGGAACTAAACCATACTCACACATTTATAATTGAAATTAAAATGGAATACCAATTTAAAAAATATTGGGCTAAATGAGAAAGGAAGAAAAACCCTTACATGGAAGTATGCATCCAAAGTCTTGAGAGAGGCTTGAGAGTGGCTTCTTGGGAGCTTGGGGAAACATGGGAGGATTATAGAGAGGGAAGATCAGAGTTTGGACGAACTACAATGGATTTTATTGATGAGTAAGTGGGATATTGGGTGGGTTTATATAGGAAAGGTGAGGAAATTCTTTATTATTTTGGGTTGGGACACCTCACATTAATCTAATCCAAAACACACACTATCCCATGAGTTTTTCCCATGGTTTTTGGAAAATAGAAGTGGAAAACAATATTTTATATGGAAAAATTCTGAACTTCTTAAAAAAGTGGGTTTTCTTATGTGGAGGTGAGTCACACTCACAAGGAAAATAATTTAAAAAGACAAAATGTTTAATAAGTCTTGAAGGGTCCACTAAAGAATTTGAAAAATATATCAAACAAACAAAAAATCACATTATTTATATGTAAAAACATATATTGTCTGAAAATATTGTTTATATTATTTTATTACATCACTATTGGGTCATTATGATGTCATAAAACACATTATATATTTAAAAGGTATTTAATTTTTACCCAAAAATTTGGCTGTCTCAGAAAATTATGAAAACATCAATGTTGGATAACTTCGATGTCTTGATTCCAATAATAATATTAATTATATCTAAATAATTTTCTAAATATGTTAACTTTATCTTTTAAAATAGAAACTGACAATTATAAAAAATTCATTAGTTTTGACAAAAATGGATTCCAAACCATAATAAAAATTACAATTGCACTCACAAAATTATACGATCATTTATATTTAAAATAAAAATAAAAATAATAATTTATTAAAATATTATTCAATTAAAAATCCATTTATTCATAAAAATAGTTTTCTTAGTGGAACATTAACTAGAAATACAATTTGTTCTTTAAAAACTATTTACAAGGTAACAATAAAAAAATGAATGTATACTAATTATTATATAAAAAAATAATGTACATAACCATAGTAATAGGGTATTGTTACATAACCCCTTATAACACCCGCATAAGACCGAAGAGTAATGTGTGGGATGGTGACAAACTCTTGGGGTGGCTCGAATAACATTGCTAAGGTGGTAATATCTATCAATGTCTACATCTCCGGTAGGCAGTACCGCTCGAGCATAACACATTCAGGCTTGGATTGGGCTTGGTCATGAGCGAAGCCCAAATACAGAAACACCTTTTTGAGCTCTGAAAAATGGTCTTTTTATGAGGGTTGTATATTGGAGGGGCCATCACTTCCTTTTTCTGAGTAAATTGGATTTGTTAAAGCCCTATATTTATACTAATCTAGTGATCACTATTCAATGACTATATTAGAAATTTTCACAATTTTTAAAAGTATTTTAAAATACCAAAACATAAAACCAAATATGTTTACATTTTATATAAAATTTTAACATAAAAATACATTTAATTATATCAAGTGAGATTTCCATTAATGAATGATTGGGTCATTACAATATTCCCCCCTTAAAAAATTTAGCCCTTGAAATTTTCTTTTCCCACAATAAAACAAATGTGAGTAACTCGATATCATCATTTCCTCTGAATCCCTCATCGCTTCTTCAAAATTGTGGTTTCTCCACAACACCTTGACGAGGGGCATTGTCTTATTTTTTAGAAATTTTTCTCTATGATCTAAGATCTTCACTGGTTGCTCCTCAAAAGAATGATCATCCTCAAAATGTACCACCTCTGAAGAGAGTACATGTGAAGTGTCTCATATGTACTTCTTTAAGAGGGATACAAGAAATACATCTTGTACTTTGTCCTTGGTAGGGGGAAGTGCTAGTCGATAGGCCAAAACTCCAACATGAACAAGAATCTAAAAGGGGCCGATGAACCTTGTACATAAATTCCCTTTCTTTCTAAACCTCACGACCTTCTTCCATGTAGATATTCATAGAATTACCATGTATCCAACTTTAAACTGAAGGTATAGTTGACGGTTATGTTCATAGCTCTATTGTCGACTCTGGGATACCATGATATGATGCTAAATGGTTTTATCCTTCTCCACCATTTCTTTGACCATTTTAGGTCCAAGAAGCATACACTCACCGACCTCATCCCAACATGTCGATGTTCTGCACCTTCTTCTATAAAGGGGTTCATATGGTACCATTTGGATGCTCGAGTGTAAAATGTTATTATAAGAGAACTCAACTAGAAGAATATGTTGATCCCATACTCATTTAATGTCCATTGATCATTCTCTCAACATGTCATCACATGTTTGGATAGTCCTCTTGGATTGGCCCTCAGTTTGAGGATGATAGGCCATACTGAAGTTCAGTTCAGTATTCAGGGCATCATGAAGACTCTTAAAAAACATAGAGGTGAGTCTTGGATCTAGATTAGACACAATAAGTAGTGGTACTCAATGAAGCCTTACCACTTCCCTGATATATATTTGTGCCAGTTGATCCAATGATAAATCCAACCGAATATCAATGAAGTTAGTATACTTTGTATGGAGATCCACAACAACCCAGATTTCATTGTTGCCTTTGGATGTTTTCAAAATTTAGGTGACAAAGTCCATGGTGGTGTTCTCTCATTTCCATTCTGGTATGGGCAATGCTTGCATCATCCCCTTAAATTTTTCCTCTCTGTCTTCACTTTCTGACACACCATGAACATTAATTTATATTCAGAGATCTCCTTCTTCATATTATCCCACCAATAATTCTCTTAGATATCTCGATGCATATTTGTGTTTCCTAGGAAAATAGAGAAATATGAACTATGGGCATCATCCAAAAGTTCCTTCTTCAACTCCAGTGTAGATTGAACACATAGTCTTTTGGAAAATCTCACAATTCCTTCTTCATTAACATTAATCTTTGAGAATTTTCCTTTTCCTATAGCTTCCACTTTTTCCTAAAATCCTACATCTTCCTTTTGAGCATCCTTTAACCTTTCCAAAAGTGACAATTGAGTAATAATTTGTGAAAGGATTGATAATGTTACTTTTTTTATGATTCCCATTTCCGTCTCTATCAAATCTAAGAAGATTGTATCCTTTTAAATTCTTATAAATTATAGAATCACTTGGTCTTTTCTACTTTGGGAATCCACCACCTTGTTCTCTTTCCCGGGGTTATAATGGATTAGGATGTCATAATCTTTGATCAGATCTAACCATCTTCATTTTATCATGTTAAACTCTTTCTGTGTGAATATACACTTGACTGTTTTGTGTTCCGTATATATTTCACACTTCTCCCCAAAAAGATAATGTTGAAAAATTTTCAAAGTGAAGATCACTATATCTAACTTGAGGTTCTATGTTGGATAGTTCTCTTCATGAACATTCAATTTCCTTAAAGCATAGGCAATGTCTTTTCCATTTTTCATCAGCAAAAAATCCCATTCCCTTCTTCGAAGCATCACTGAACACCACAAAAAGTTATCCAATTGTGGGTAATGTGAGCACGTGCATAGTGATAAGCCTCTTTTTCAAATCCTTGAAGTTTTCTTCGAATTCATCGCTCCATGATACCTTTACTCCCTTTCGATTTAGCTTGTTAAGTGGGTTGGGAAATCATGAGAAATTTCTCACAAATTGTCGACAATATCTAGATAACCCCAATAAGTTACAGATATCTGTTATCGATGTTGGCCTTGACCATCAATTGATTAAATCTGTTTTGGAGGGATCCATAGATATCCTATTGATTGTTATGATACGACCCAATAATTAGACCTCCTTCAACCAGAACTTGCACTTTCTGTACTTTTCATAGAGCTTCTCCTTCTGCAAGGTCTCTAGTATAGTTCTTAGATGCTCCTCATGATCCTCCTTGGTTTTGAATTATATCATAATATAATCTATATAGACTACCACAAATTTCTCGATGTAATCTCTAAAGACTCTATTCATCATGTACATGAATATTTCTAGAGCATTAGTGAATCTGAAAGGCATTACTATGAATTCATAGTGCCTGTATCTAGTATGAAAAGCAGTCTTGGTGATATCATCCTTCTTCAACCTTACTTGATAATATCCAAACTGGAAATCCACCATGGAGAAGTATTATGCTCCATGAAGCTGATCTAACAAGTCATCAATTCATGGAAGAGGATACTATTTCTTTATCATGATTTTTTTAAGCTCACGATAGTCGATGAAAAGGTGCATTGACCCATCCTTTCTCTTAACGAAGAGGACTGGTGCACCCCATGGTGAAGCACTTGGGCCTATAAACCCTTTATCCAGATTCCATTGTAGTTGTTTCTTCAGCTCCTCAAGCTCTACAACTACCATTATATATGGATTCTAGGATATTGGAAACTCCACAGGTATAAAATCAATTGCGAATTCAACATATCTTCTAGGAAAAAACAAGGAAACTCCTCTAGAAACACTTCATGGAATTATCTCACAATAGGCATGTCTTATAGGATGGTTGTCTCATTAGAATCAATCATCTGAGCTAGATATGCTTTCTCATAGGGAATTAATATTAATGCGTGAGATGATAGATCTAAATAAGGTTCATCAGCTTCTTCGCACTTGTAAATAATCGGGGGTCTATTATCCACTTGGAGAGTGATATCCCTCCTACGGAAAATTATGTTGGATCTATATAAGGAAAGCCAATCCCTGCCAAGAATTGCATCAAATTCCACCAGAGGGAGTATGAAGAGGTTCTCTAGGAAGTTCAATCCATAGATTATGATAGGGGAGGAGTTATATTCATGGGATGCAATGATTTCACTATTTTCCGTACACACCAACATCTTCACGTCCATGAGTTTTGGTGGTGTTGGGATTGTTCTACTAAAAATTCAAGATATAAAAGAATGCATAGAACATAAATAAAAAAGTACATTCGATATAATTTATGTAATAACTATCGTACATGTCACCACTTTTTTTCAAGGTTCACATCAGCAGTATTGAGGGAAAAATCTCTCCCTTGCTACCTTGGAGGTTGTTGGTTGCCCTTGAAAACCCTTGGATTAGGGCACTGATTTGAACGATGCCCTGGTTCTTTGCAGTTGTTGCAATGTAAAATGCATTGAGGTTTGAATGGAGTGTTCCTATACTCTATCACAACTGTAGGTCTTTCTTATCGATAGTTAATAGCCAGGTTCCCTTCTCTTCCACACCTAAAGCATTTCCTCGTCCCCTTCTGGCAGTTTACGGGGTGATTTTTTCTACACCATTGGCAAGTGGAGTGCTGGATCTTTTAAGAACAGTTTGATTTATCCATCAAACTACCTGCATTGAATTCCACCTTATTCATCCTAATCCCATAATACCCCTGAGATTATCGGATCTCCATTTCGACCACGAGGGCACATCAAACAATTTTATCATAGCTGTTGTAGTCACAGATCAACAATGCTTTCTGTAGGATAGGTTTCAGCCCACCAATGAATCATTAAACCTTGCATTCAGGGGTAACAACAAAGCCTGAGGTGTATCATATAGGCCTTGTGAATTTTACCTTATATTCTTCAATAGAATAGATGTCTTTTTTCTTGAGGTCAAGGAATTCCCTTTCCATCTTAATCTAGAGGGTGCACGGTAAATATTTATCGAAAAAAATCTTCAGGAAATTCTTCTTTTACAACGCATCGATCTCTTCCTCAAGCTTCATAATTTTGAACAATGTCCACCATTGATAAGTTTCACCCTCCATATGATAAGAAGCTAGGAGAAACATCTCTTGTTCAGAACACTAAAGGATGAAGAAGATCGTTTCAATGGAGTTGATCCATTGTTCAGTGAGTGAGGGATCAAATGATCCATTAATAGTAGGAGGCCTTTTTCTCATGAATCTCTCTATAATGACTTGATATTTCTTGGGTGGGGGGGGGGGGGTTGAACGTTCCGCTTGATTGATGTTTCTATTCAATTTTTGAGTTAGCTAAGATTGTAGCATGACAAATTCCTCTATTCCTGCTCACATTGGATTGGGCATCTCATTAGTACAGTCATAAAATTGATCTTCACATCAGTTGTTAGCCCGAGTCCTCGTATTACTGTACATTGGACGGAATAAAAGGAAATTTACGGGACACAGAGAAAGGTTAATACAAAAAACGGATGACTTATAAATAACATTTATTTCATTTACATATTAATCTATTTGATTCAATATATGTTATCTATGATCTAATTTCTAACATATATTCTTTGTGATTTTTTAAGTCGATTAATAATGATTATTACTAAGCTTTTGAATTTACCAAATCATATCTCCTAGGAGTGTCATAACCAAGAGTGCAGCAAGTCCTATTGTCGTGCACCAGTTCTTGTTCGAGTCTAGCTCAATGTAGTGTCTTCGGGTTTTACCCCTAGGATACATCTGTGCCAGAGCCGTCTCTACCGGCTCATATCTAGACATGGATGTATTTTCTTGATAAACCACTTACTCAATAATCACCAAAACGTAGGGATGTTTTTATTATACACAGTCTTGTTTCTAAATCATTAAAAGGGTTTTCAAATCCTATTCCCAAAAATAAATCAACCTATCCTCTGATACAAACTATGACAACCCAGATTTTTATTACACAATTAAACATAATTTATTAAATAAACATCACTTGATACATCATAGAAGATCAAGAGTACTAGTGTCTTTCGAGATTAGGATCATTATGTAACAACATAAATCATGACGTACAACATCTTTATTGAAAACATCATTTACATGACCACTACATTCTCCCGTACATAGCATTGCGTTGGATAACCTGAGGACATGCATAAGAAAAGGGCAAGCTATAAATCCCAGTAAGTGAATAATCATGGAATAACATGTGGAATAAAATAAATGTTAGACAATAGGCATATCAATAGAGAACTAGAGGAACATAAACATAAAGGCATGACAATTCATGATAATCATGACCTGGAAATTGGGAAACAACACTTAACATGGAATTAGCATGAGCCAATTCTCATTGCACATGGCGGATGGGTAAACCCTCATTTTACAAGAAGCATGAGTGAAACATCATGGAACTTGAATTGCAATTAGTAAAAACCCATTCCACATGACGTATCGTGATACTATACTTTACCCAATGCATTAGAGTTCTATAAGGGGCACCCTTCTTAAACATTTCGTTTCATGCATAAGAGGGGCACATGGATCATATAACATGGAATCAATCAATATAATAAGTTATTACATGATTAAGTAATGTGAAATAAATATATGAAAGAACCATTAAATAGGTATATGTGCATAAAGGTGAATACCCTTGATAGAGACATGGGTATAGTTTTCACTGCCCAATGATCTTTTCTTGGAAAAATGCGGTGCAATTTCGGCAGCATAACGACGTGACATAAAAATTCATGAAAGTATTTGATGAGATAGAAAAGGGTGTGTCATAATTTTTAAAATGGACAGTACGGGGGTCATATGAATACATTTCCCATCAAACGGAATGTAATATAGATGTATAATACAATACAATTACTAGGAAGTAAAAGAGGAGAGAGAAATCCCTTACGAAATTTCAGCATTGTAACGGGTGTACATGTGTGGAATTTAATCAGAGAGAAAGGGGTATCCCATAATTAAAAAAAAATAGAGAAGTATGGGGGAGGTGAAAAACCATACCCCAGCATTTATAATTGAAACTAAAAGGGATAAATATTTTAAATAACATTGGACATAAATGAGAAAGACAGAAAAACTGTTATGTGGAAGTGTGCTTCCAAAAACTTGAGGGAGGCTTGAGAGAGGCTTCTTGGGAGCTTGGGGAACCATGGGAAGATTCTTGAGAGAGGAGGTCAGAGTTTGGACGAACTCTAAAGGCTTTGAGAGAGGATAAAGTGGGAGATTGGTTGCGTTTATATATGAAAGGTGAGGGAATTCTTTATTATTTAGGTTTGGGAACCTCACATTAATCTAATCCAAACCACAAACCAACCCATTGTTTTTTCCCAGGGTTTTTGGAAAAGGGAAGTGGAAAAAAATATTTTATATGTCAATGACCGAAATTCTTAAAATAATGGTTTTGCTTATGTGGAGGGGAGTCACACTCCCAATGAAAACAATTTAAAAATATATGATGTTTAATAAGTCTCAAAGGGTCCACTAAATCTTTGTAAAATAAATAAAACAAATCCCAAATAAAATTATATTAATTGTAAAACATATATTGACTGAATATAAAGTTTATAGTATTTTATTACATCACAATTGTGTCATTATGATGTCCTAAAACACATTATATATTTAAACAGTATTTAATTTTTACCCAAAAATTTGATTGTCTCAGAAAATTATGAAAAATTCACCATTGGATAACTTCGATGTCCTGATTCCAGAAATAATATAAATTTTATCTAAATATATTTATAAATATGTTAATTTTTACTTTTAAAATAAAAAACAGATATATATCGAAAATTCATGGGTTTTGACAAAAATCGCTTTCAAACCTGAATAAAAATTACAATTGCATTCTTAAAATTATATAATAATTTATATTTAAAAGTAATTTAATAATAACAATCAAAATATTTTATTAAAATATTATTTAATTCAAAAATCCACTAATTCATCAAAATATATTTCTTTGTTGAACATTAACTAAAAGTACTATTTGTGATTTAAAAACAATATACAAGGTACCAATAATAAAATAAAATTATATTCATTATTATATTAAAAAATATTGTATATAACCATAGTACTAGGGTTTTGTTAAATAACCCCTTTTAACACTCGCATAAAATGAATGAGTAAGGTCTGTGATAGTGATAGACTCTTGGGGTGGCTCCGATGAATTTGCTTGGGGTGGTAATCTCTATCAACATCCTCTTCTCTCGTAAGCATTCCTGCTCTAACATAACATATTAATTCTTGTCGTGGGCTTGGTAAAGATAGAACCCCAATGACGCAAAATCATTTCTAAGCTAAACCAAATGGGATTCATATGGGGCATGTCTACTAGATGAGTCCATCGCTTCCTTTTTCTGAGTAAATTGGATTTTTTAAAGCACTATATTTATACTAATCATGTTATCATTGTTCAATGACTATATTAGAAACTCTCACTATTATTAACAGTATTTTTAAATCCAAGAACATAATACCAAATATGGTTACATTTTATATAAACATTTTACATAAATATACATATCATTAGATCAAGAGCGATTTCCATTAATGAATGTTTAGGTCTTTACACATAAGATGATAGAATCAAGGGAAATTGGGTATCAACATATAACACAATGTAAACATGAGTAAGGATATCACCCCAAATAATTTCAAATGGTGTAAAATTTACCAAAATGGATTATGTTTACTCCATAATCCCATACATGACACCTCATGAGACTAATGATTTACCCAGTTATTTGGAGTGTTATATGTGTGCACCCTTCAAAACATGTTATTGATTATGCACTCTGAATCAATAAAATAAATCATATTTAATATATATAAAAATTAAATATGTAAAGAAAAAGGTTTCATTATCTATTTCCATGTCATAATCAATGGAAATATCATAATGAATATATTTGAGGGATTAACTTGAGGAACTTATTTCCCCATAAAATTATGGAGGAATAAGCTAGATATATATATATATATATGTGATATTAATATATACAATATCATGAATAAATCCTTAACATCATTGAATATAATCATTGATGAAAATATCTTCGAAAGATTACAGAGAATATTTATAGAGGATAATACACATTTAACTTTGAAATCACATCTTAAAAATCATAAAAAATAAAAAAGAATAGAAGAAATATTTTCATTGAAAGGACCCTTGGAAAATTATAAAGTAATAATCAAAGAATTTTGTGTTCATTATAGTGGTTAATTTATTAAATGCCTTATTAGTAAAAATCATTCATTTCACACAACAATAAAAGGATTAAAACTATCTCATTCTGAATATGAAAAGAATAACCCTTTAAAAAAGCCTTGTAAAATGAAAACCGTGGGAAAGAATGACTTTAAAAATCATAGATACAATGTTAAATAAAATATTTTAAATGTTTTTAGAAACCATGGTTATGGAAGATAGAATATTTTTGAATGAAGAGAGAAATAAAGTCTGGGTGTCCTAAATACACATTCTAAATTATTTTAAGATCCAAAGAGAGTAAAATGTTACTATTACATTAATATTTCAAATATAATTATATTATAGGAAAATATATTAGTTTTACGATATAAATATAAAATAAATACTATATAGTATACTTAAACATAAATAATCCTAAATAATGATGAGATTGCGAAATAATCTCTTACAAAATTGGTAAATTTTGAGTTATAACCACCATGAAACATGTAAAATTAAATGAATATTTTTTTTTAAAATAATTTAATTATAATTAGGATATAAAATTAAAAGGTTTATTATATACACCGCACAAAAAATATAAGTTTAGAATATGGCCTATGACCCACATTTGTAATATTGAGATGACAAATCCCTTGAAAATATTGTGTCATTGAAGTTAAAATTAAACAGTTCTGTTATTATCTGTGTCCAATTTATTCTTATATTAAAAAGTAGAAATGTTCATAAAATAATCAATGGTCATTAATGTAATGACCTGGACCTAAATTCAACTGAACGGTTTCCCAAGCCTGATTTGCCACATGGCCTCAAGAACATCTCAGAAAATGATAGTGGTTGTGGACTAGTAGTGAGGGATTTGGGTGTGTCGATGGGGAAAATATTACCCCATTACTATAGCGTCGGAAAATGGATTTATAATAACAGATAAGTAGATTTAGTAGTACAAAAGTCATTCAATATAAATGAACAAGAGAAAAACAACTAAGAAAAATATATAAATCAAGGACATAAGTAATCTCATTCACATGTGAGGATGATACATGTTATGAATCTTAAAAACAAAAAAAACAATTATATTTTGGAAGATATAAGATACACCAATGAAGTTACCAAACAGAATAAAAATAATATATCTAGCATTAGGAGCCTGAGCTCGGTTCCATGCTCCTCTACTCCTATGCAAATGTCAATAACATGTAGCATGTATCTTTCCCTTATATATACCTACAATAATATAGTATATTCAGGTACCATTAGTGTCTTGAATAGGGTGTTACATAGAATCTCTGTAGCAAACCACTCAAATATCTAATTACCTCCAGTAAATAATTCATAATAATAATACTGTCAAATATGTTATAGAATATGTAAGTGAATTACTGAAATAAAACAATTTTTATTGGTCTAGGTTCCAATGGACACCCGTCCACTGCTACGTTCTTCATACATAATAGAAGAATCTAAATTCAAATACTGGCCTATGTAATTTATTAATCATGTTCATTTATTTAATCAATATGATTTACTAAATCTATCTTTAGATGTGGAAATAATCCAATTGTTCCATGGATAGATACGTGATCAAAAGATGCCTAGACTGGCTATCAGTAAGGTATACATCTCTAAATGAATCCATTATTACTAATTAGCCATTAATAATTTTAAAATGATCCATTTAATTATTTATTCATGATATAACCGGACCCCATCCTAGTAATTCTTAATTTGGAATCCATGTATCGTTCGATGTGTAATAGGAAGCAGCACCTTAAAATCCCTTCCTAGGAATTCCTCATGTATATCCAGGTATCACTCTCATTGTGGTAAAACCATAATGCCATTGAGTCCATCCATAGAGGTCCACTAAGGGTGACCAAGTATCACTCTTGGAATATATAAAATTTACCCTATTATTACATCATTTAAAATAATAAGGGTTATTATTATCACTCAAGCATATAATAGTCATCCACCATGAATCCATCCTTGGCAGTCTATTAAGGAGTCCAAGTATCACTAGACATAGGAAAGTTAAAATCCAAATGATTCCTTCCATGTAAATATTATAAGAACCCATGTGTCACCAATGGAATAGAAACATTCAATCAATATAATGAAATTATATCAAGGTAGTCACCACATTAATTTCAATTCAATATCACCTTCAAAGGTGGCTCATGGAACATGATAATCTTATAAGGATTAACCGCTTAGGTATTTCAAATGGTATTTTCATTATAAGGGAAATCTTCTGATTAATCATCCATAGACGTGTACAGAGTCTAGGGATATGACCTCAATTCCCTTTCCATTATCAATTCAAATTAAAAATCAAATTACAATTCAATTCATCAATTAAAAATTCAGTATTTAACCACCAGGGGAAAGGGTTAACGACACATATCAATATATCAAAATTATAAATCCACTAATAGTTTCTCAATTGACTAAAAAAACAAGGTGTGGTTCTAATTCAATGTTATTATCCTATAATCATTTATCAATGGGTTTCATTAATTACGTTGTTCAAACATATAAAATCAAATTTAGGTTAAGATTTATTTTCAAGGGAATTTCTCTGATAATTGGGAACATGGAAAAAACAAATATATATAAACACATCAATTTTGATGTAAAATCATGATACTACCTACCATAGGTCCATAGTAGATTACTCATCCATTATCTGCTCCAAATTTTTCTTAGGTAGGGATAAAATGATTGAATGAATGAAGAACACTAAATTAGGGAATATTTTTCACCAAAATAGAAAAACTGGTACCAAACCAATTGTCAGAATACAAAAAACAAATTTAGATCTTACCATTACATAAAATATGCTTCCAACATATATTGATTTTGAGCTCATATAAAGGATATCCTTCAATTCATAGTTTATACATTAAAATGTGCACTCAAATAACATTATCATTTAAGGGATTTGAATTGAAATTAGGGATGAAATAATCGATTAAACGCATGAAAATGGTACACTAACAAAAATCCATAGTTCTCATGGTTTCGCTACATAGTTGGACAAACTGTGGTACAACCGTATAACCACTGCTATAGGAAAGGGAAACATGCACAACTAGTGAGCACTATTTGATTATCTATAATAAACCATAAAAAACATCTATCAAATGTTTTCATTTTTAGGATATTGCACACCAAATTTAATGGTTCATCAAAATATGAATCTTATATCATTACAATTTCTAGACTCTCATAGTTTTAAGTAACCATGGGGCTATCCCCTTCATGGTTTCTAATATGCTTTAAAGATGAATGTTTCAACACCATAGTTGGGATCAGTAGTTCGTAAAATCCTCAAACATCCCGGATATCTCCATCTCCTTAAAGTTAATTCACATTATCCCATAAAAAATTTAAAACGAAAACTGAAGAAAATTAAAATATTCTTCACCTCAAAAAAGAATTGGGTTTTTACAAAATCCCCCCCCCAAAAAAATTTGTCCTTGAATTTCCCTCTCATGGTCGGTGAAGATTCCCTTGTGAACAATGTTGGACACTAAGCTCATACATCAGCCTCCCATTACAAGGTATATTCATGTACATGGATGTGATACCATATCTCCCATATGGTAGTAACTAACCTACCTTATGGAACATTCATGCTATGATACAAAATATATTAAGGATGCTCTCTAACAACGCATATACTTGTAACTTAACCTCATATGTATGAAATTCATGAGATATGTATGAATGATAATTACACAATGGAGATACATGGAAGACCTCATGTATGGATCTATAACTATGAGGTAAATAAAATCGATAAGATACTATCCTGACTCACTTTATAAGCTTAATATTTCATACATAACACATTAAATGATTACCATATATTTTGATACTCTTATGTCCCAGCCTCAGTGAGAAACAAAAAATGTCATGATCCCCAACCCTGAACCCTAGAGGTTATCTTCAGTTATTGGTGTAAGATTTCTATCAACACTATTCACTAGACATGCATTTTTGAATAAATTATAAATGTTATATAGTCTCCTGAATGAGATAAGGTCCAAAAATAGATACCCCTCCTACCTCTAAACATCACAGGGTTGATCGGCATGGCCTGTTATAAAAATACTAATAAGGATCCATCCGAATTGTATATTGAAATATATTTGTGTTGGAGAATTTAACAATGGTTATGTGACTATCCCAAGATCCCACATAATATAGGATTCATACTCACATTATTTAAATAAGCACCTATATCATGCACTCCAACTGGCTAGTGGTCAATTGGTGGTATGTTTTACTGATATGTATATGTCCACCTAACGACCACTAAATCCCTTTACAGAACCCAGAATGAAATTGGGAATTCTTATTTTAAATGATAGTATAAGGGATCCCATGATTTTTTTACTATATCATGATTATAAAACTTCACAATATCATTTATCAAAAATGTATCCTTAATAGGAAGGAAATGAAAAACCATTAGGAGCCTAATAAAAAACCCAAGGAAAATCACTACCTTGAGGCATCCTCCAAAAAACTGGCTTGAATTCCATTTCAACCTCAACCCATTTCATCAATGCAAATAAATGATTCTATAAATGTTTTTCTGGTCACTAGTGTTATACCTTCACATGTGGACATGTGGAACATCACCTAAAAAACCAGATACATCTATTTTAAAACCTGTCAACCAATATTGGAAAGGTAAATCCTGAGATATCTTGGTAATTACAGGTTTTGATTTCCATGATGATGCAAGAATGTATTTCATTAACTCCACATTCATGAATGAAAAAACCAATACGTGGCCAAATATGCACATAATTTCATCCTTTCCTATGGTCTAACCACGAGGAGGGTCCTAACGTGAAATGATGAATCAGGAATCCAGTTTTTAATCTTTCATATTCTATGATGCTCGATTCTAGATCAACTCACCTAGAAATCACATTCAATATTTTGAATAAAATACCTACCCTTTGATGTTGTGAGTGTCATCCATTATTGATTGAAATCATCGAAAGATATAAATTTAACTCACCCATACATCCTTATATTTATGTTAGAACCTATCATCTCAAGAAAAAAGAAGTCTCATATGATGTGACACCCACCAATACTACGGGGACACTCCAAACACTGATGTATATCATCCATTATAATCCCCAAGAGAGTTTAAAACATCATAACCCCATGATAGAACTGAACAATGATACCAAGTCTCTCCACAAAGTGAAAATAGAATGATATGTGAATGACATACATTGAAATGAGAATATTCTAATGTAGAGGATAATTGAATTGTTCCATCAATGTATAAGGTTCGAAATTATACTCCTTAGGTGTCAGTTGCTCAATGTATTTCTAGAATGATCTATGACCTTATTATATTTCATTGTTACCCATAGAAGAACTTCTCTATGGTCACTAAAAATATGGGGTTTTATTATTAGTACCACTATCATCACCTCATCTTGATTAGCAAGATATAACACGGCTTCCTGATAGACGAGAAGCTCCTGAACCCACACTAGCATGTAGAGTCGATGTATACCCTCTATAACTATAATCAGGTTTAAAAGTTTTTCAAAACCAAATTATATGGACCATCATTCCAAATAATCAGCACTCTATTAGGTCTTTAATGATCTGAGGACATGAATGTCCCTATCTAGCACAATGTCGGCACCTCAACTATATACTTGTGTATGTGCTACTAATACTAATATCACTATATGGAAGTTGTATATGATAGTTACATCTTATTTTTGAATTAGTGATAGATCTATTTTCCAAACTCCCCTAGATCTCTCCCTAGTCCTTTTTCAGGTTACACTCCATGATAATCACATGATTCGATATTCTAGAAATAGAGTAAACCAAAATAAATTCACCAGATATTTTATTTCATACCATAGACCATCCTAAAATTCTATGGCTATAGATATCTCATCACCATCCATAAGAGTTGTGAATCACTTCATCTATGAGTAACATGATGAATATTCCATGACTGATAAAATTCCCTACTATATATGCACGAACGCTCAGCCTCTATCGACTCTTAAAATTCCGAGATAGAAGTAATCATTGAAAGACATATAAATATAACTCTATTTCATTTCCTGATGATGATCTATATGAGTGATAACATCCCACAATATCTTGGAGGAATAATAGAGTGTATACATATATAGCTTCAACCTCATATCGAGGGGAATATCTAGATTCTCAATGATAGATAAAGAGGCCTCTATCCATGACTCTGAATCCCTTGGTCTATCATCCCCTAAAAACATGGGTAAATAGTACATACAGAACTCATGCATCAAGTATTACATAGTTTGGGTAGGTTTTCATTCTACCTAAACAGTTATCATGAAACTCATAATGAATTCATGGAACTGAACCTTATCACCTATGTCTGCTGCATATTATTGTTCCTTTGTTAGCACTAATGGAGGATCCAGTTGTTTCCCATGACCCACTGCCTTTAAATTATAGTCATCTCCAACCTCATGGAATACAACTATATTTCATCATGGTTGTGCGTCTCTACAATGGTGAACAATCATGAAAAAAATGAAAATATTCATGGTTTATATATAAAATCATATACAATGAAATAGGATAGGTAAATGAGTTAATATAAAAGAAACTAGCCTCTCTCCCTGATCCTTGTGAAAGGAATTTACGTCATATAGTTCTGATAGAAGAATGGGAAACTACATACTACCCACTTCTAAGGTCATATCTGAGTTAAGATCCCATCTATATAAAATTAGATAATAAATTTTAATCAGATATTCAATTCCATTATACTTCCATTTGTTTTTAAATTGTTGAACCAAATGGTTTACCAAATTCAAATCTATAAGGGAAGATACTCCTTATGAACCAAAATATTCATCCAACTAATTCCATACATATAACGTTCTAGTCCACGTGACTCACTATTCATGACTTGATGTTTCATAACTGGTTACTTAGTGTTTCATCTGTATCCTGATTAGGAAAACACTACAAAGGTTACAAAATGAATTATATGTACAAACCATGTCATCCAATTCCCAGCTCAAGATATGTATCATACGACATGTATATCAATCATTGAACATGTCCAAATATCATTAAAATAAGAAATGAATCCTATATCACATGGATTAATTAATGGAATTTGATTTCTAATGAGTTCCTAAAATGTTTCATGTGATGGAATACCCTCATATCATTAGGTAGAAACATAATTGAACCCACAATAATATCATTAATAACATCACAATTGATGTGAACCACCCAATGGTGGAATCAAATCATATATAATAGCCAAATACCAAAAAAACAAAAATATTTATCAAGGTAATTTCTATTTCCCCTATATGTTGGTTAAAATTCATTGGAATAACTCATAACCAAATTCCATTACCTTAAAATACCTTTTTATTGTCTCCAAATAGTAACTAGAAAAGAAATACTTCTCTGATACCACATTGTAATGTTTCAAAAATGGATTCTACTAAATGGTTCCCAAACCCCATTTTTCCACATGGCCCCAAGCGCATCTCCCTAATTGCAAGAGGTTGCCGACTAGGAATGATTGCCTAGGGTTTCACTATGGGGATAATATTTCTTCAAAATTAGTTTTGAGTACATAGAGTATACAATTAATGATATATAAAAGAAGAAGTAAATCATTATAAAAATATATAACTCAACTGGAGATAAACATCCAAGACATACATATTCCACAACCCCATAATTAACCTCATACAACTATGAGGATGATATATGTCATCTCTGTTAAAAATAGGCAAAACATGCATACATGGTGGATGTACAACACAGAAAAAAAATAAGATGACTAAAAATAGTTCAACCATCATCATGAGCCTCATATATGTCTCATGCTCCATTAATCTAATGAATCAGTCTAGAACCTTTTGTACTGAACATTACCTTATACATAAAATCAATAATAATTTCTATTCTGTTACCATCAATGTCTGAAAAAGGCGTGAGATACAATCCTAGTAGGAAACCACCAAATGGTCTACTACTATCCAATCAGTGATATATAATAATATCATTATAGATGAATAAATATAATATCTAAAGATGTAAAAAAATCTAAACAACCTATAAACATATAAGTTCCCATGGAAACACATCCGATTATACCTATTTCTACCTTATCAGAAGTCTTTGAATTAAATGTATGTCTTGTTCAATTTTACAATCATGTTCATTTAGTTACTTAATATAATTAATTAAAACATTATTCAGAACTCAAATGTATACAAACATTTCTCATGAATATATTTGATCAGAAAATTGGTAACCTAACTATCCATAATGTATAAGTCCATTAAAAATCCATGAATGTGCTTCGGTTTTAGAGATGTTTTATTTGAATTATTTCTTAAATTAATCAATCAACAACATGATCCCATCCTTGAAATTTCATATTTGTAATCCATTTGTTAGAATAGGTGTATCGTGAATCAACACATAATTATATTATCCTAGGAATTCATCATGGGAATCCTCGCATCGCTCTGGGTGTGGTATAACCCCATTGTTCTTGAGCCCTACCTTGGCAGTCCAGTAAGCGGGAACAAGTATCACCACTAGCATATAAAAAAACCACCCATTGATCCCATATTTGGAAACTCATAAGGATTCCAAGTATCTCTCAGGCATTTAATATTCTTCCCCTTGAGTCTATCCATAGAAGTCCAATATGGAGTCCAGGTACCACTCGACAAAAGTAAGTCAGAATCCTAATATGTCAATTCATGGCCTTTTTATAAGAACCCATGTTTCACCCTAGTAATATTAGAAATAAATCGATGTCATTAAATTAAATCTAGAATCATAAAAAACTTATTTCAATTAAATCTCACCCCAAAAGGTGGATGAAGGCTCAAGATAAGAATCGAGGGCCTAACCTCTTATGTATCTTATAAGGAAATATATTTTTAAGGGTCATATAATTATTAACAAACCAAATACAAGGAAAGATTATAGAGACATGTATTGCATTTCCATTTATTTTTCAATTCGATTTACAATTAAAATTACAATTCAATTCAGCAAACAAAAATTCAATATTTAAAATCTCCTGTAAATGGGTAACAACACACCTTAAGGTATAAAAATTCAAAAACAAACCATGATGATCCATTGAATAAAAATCACACCAAAAGGTTAACTCAAATTCAATGTTCTTAACCTCTTTTAATTTATCAGCAAGTTCTTTTAATTATATAGGTCATACCTATCAATTCAAATCAATGGTAAAATTCCATTTCAAGAGTGACACTCAAATAATTATATTTTTTCCAATATATATATTACACAATTACATAAAAGTAAAATAATAAAACCACCTAAAATAGGATCATAGTATATTTCTCGGTCTATTTTCAGCTCCCAATTTCTTTCAGATCAAGAGAAAACCAAAGAACAGACAAAGAACATGAAATTTTGGAATATTAGCTTGCACCTAAATAGAACAACTGGTACCATACAAAATGAGAAGTGATAAAAATTGTAATTGATTTATTACTAATATGGATCTAGTTCTTTTTAATAAAAATGATTCCGAGTTGTTATGAAAAATATCCTTTGATTGCTATTTTAGGTGTCAAAATGATGTCTTAAAGGTAATTGATGTGTAACGAGAGGAGAATTGAAATTTTGGTTGAAATAATAGATTAAAGAAGGTGAAATTGAAAATTATACAAAATACCTAGGTCACTATGTTTTTCCAAACTTTTGGTTAAAATGTCTGCCAACCATGTGCCCCTTGATGTAGGAACAGACAACTGACATGGTCAATGCACACAGTTTGACTAACCATGCAAAACCCATGAAAAACTCATCTTTGAAAAGTAGGAAGTTTGTTTCATGGACATGAAAAAAATGGTTTATCAAAACTTGGGGGTATATATTCCCATTGTATATCCTTTTATGGTTATAAGTAATAATGTGCACTCTCCTATATGATTTTTACTAAGCGTCTTCCAAGCCTATTTTACCCAAAATGATTTTATCCATGATCCGAAAAAGCCTCAAACTCCCCAAATACCTCCATAACCTCAATGGTCATTCCCATTAGATTATAAATAAGAATTTAAACTAAAACATGATATAATTTAAAAGATTACGTACATCAATAAAGAAATTATTTCTTACCATTATACACATAATCATTTATTATCAATGATTATTAAGACATAATTTAACATAATAAAAGAAATTGGGTTGTAAAATCACTTACTTTGAGTTCGATACATCATATACATACCCTATCATCATGAAATTATTATTATTGTTTATTTAATTGATTATAAAAATTTAATTTTTGTCATTACATTAATATCATTTAATAAATTGCTATATATATTTATTTAATAAATTAACTTTACGTCAAACATTTTTATGGTACTCAATTCATGTCCCTAAAATGACTTCACTATGTTGAATATATTAAATTGGCCATTTTAATCATATCCATCACAATAATTATCAAATGATTATTATTTTTATACATTCATTATATTTTAAAATATACATCAAATATGGTTATGAAAAATGAACTGCATTACAATGATGAAGATGGTAGGCCATATGTACACATGTGTAACATTTCCATTTTTTCAAAGATAATGATGAAAAGAGTGTATGAATTATTTTCTATTTCCATAATGAAATATATATTATAAATATAAAATTACATATATTAGTATACATACATATACCATTTTTTTACATGGTAATGAAAACAAAATAACAACACTTAGTGAGGGGGTAGTCTGACAAACACATGAACGACGTTATCATTTCTCAGTGGATAGTAAGGTAAAACAACATATGATATACTAATTTTTTATAATTATTTATATTTCATTAATATAATATATAAACATTAAATACCTCACCATGAATATATTTGAGATGTGATGATGGAAAAAATTATATCAGTTCGTGAGGGAGTAATCCACCATACATATGAACTGTGGATTCATTTCCATTTTAATGTATGATGAGATGTGTGCGCGTTATCAAATAAAAATAATAAAATATAAATATATGGGAGATAAATATTATTTTATACCACAATTCATGAGGTATATATGAAGTATGTGGATGAATATATTCAACATAAATACCCAGATATGTATGATACCTCTTCTTCAAACCACCTCTTTAAGATTATACTTAAATATTTCCAATATTGGATTTATGATCAAACCAAGGACTCAATAATGTGGGGAGGGAAGTAAATAATGTATTTAGTTAGTGATTATAAGAACCTAAAAGATTATTTTAGTGTGTATAGGAGAGGTTATGAGGGTCCCATTTATATGTGAGATGACATGACATTTTTGTATATACCAATAATTATTAAATAATGGGAAGTTAGTCACATAAAAATTTCCTTCACAATTGATAAATAATATATTGAATGGGTGATATGGTCCATAAAAACATCCAACATTCAAAATAATATTTTTTAACCATGATATTCCATTTAACTATATGGTTACTCACTCTTGTAATATTATTTATCTCTACATGGACTAGGTTTTTTTCTATCTTTACTGTTCATTATTAAAAAAATTATGTTCAGAATCTGAAAGAATATAAATTGTGATGATTAAGAATATGGAATATATTTTATAAATTTTCAATCCTATAATAGGAATAATTCAATTTAAAATTATCCCCACAATACATGCCATAATAGTTTTTTCAAGAAGTGAATTTTTCAGGAAATAGATTAACATATATAAACTACATGAATAGATATCACATTTATATGAATTTATATTCACATAAATATATTAATAATATATTAATTTTAATTATACATTCTTTTAATGTTGGTTATGTTAATTAATTAAAATTTATAAACATGATGCTCTAATAAAGTGTTTGTAGAAACCCGCATTTTTAAGCGTAAAAAAAACATATGCCAAAACCATGAATATTGATCATTTTAAAATATAATTTATATTATTATAACATTAATATTATATATTTGACATTAATAACAAATAAAAAAAATATTAAATTTTACAGTACCTAATTTATGGAAAAAATTGAACTATTTCAAAAATCGGCAATTTTCACTGTTCAATGAAAAATAAATCATTTAATAAAAGTATGAAAATTTTACCACATAATTATTCTGATATGAATATTTAAAAAAGATTAAAATTTTATAAAATGTAATTTATGAAGTATTAATACATTATTTATAATATTTACTCAAAAAAGAAATTAAAATAATTTTTAAAAGAAACATATTTTTTAGAGAATAAAATATCAATATTAAAAGTTTAGTAATTATTTGTTTATCACAAACATATATTTAGTATGAACTGAATATATATTTTTTAAAGTAGTTAATACTATTAATACACACTAATTTATGTTTTAGGTTAAATCAATAATATTCTAATAATTAATTTTCATGGTTAATTTATGCTCGGTCTTTCATGTTGTGTACGATATCGAATATACTGTTATTTTAAAATATAATGATGTTTCACAAAATCATATAGATAAAAAGATACCAAAAATGGATCAAGTCATATTTCTCCTTCAAAATTTTTTATTTGTTATTTTTTATGATAATTTTATCGAAAATTTTGTCTCAAAAAAAAATAATAATAAAATATATAAAATTATATTAAACAATTTCGATGCTGCTACATCAATTTCATCCACTTTATATCAACTTCCACCAATTATTTTTATATGGTGACCTTTATATTACATGAATCATTCATTTATAATCAATTTTTATTATCAAAATAGTGTAATATTTCTTAAATGTGAACTAGATAATATTATTTCCTTATTTTCTAGATTGGTTAATGTAAGATCTAACTTCTCCTCTTTTAATACACTATATTTGATTAATGATGTTAGATAGAACATTATCCTCGGTTCAAAGAATTTTTGTAACAATAATAACTCCTTATATAAATATATTAAATTAAATTTTATAATTAAATAATTTTTTATCTCCTTTTTAAATCTTTTATATAGGACTTAATATTGTTTTCCTCTTTTATAATACCATAAATGAGAGATTAATATCAAATTGGTTTTTTATGAAAATAAAAAACAAAACAGGGGTGGAAAAATATTAGTTTTGGTTAAGAAAATAAAATAAATTCCTAAAAATTTGAATAAAAACATTATATATTTTAAAATATTTCTTGATCATAAAATTATAGAGTTCCCATTTATACCCTGATGTAACACGAAAAATAAAAATATGGGTTTTTGTTTAATGGATTATTAATATAAAAATTTTCTATTATATATTCTCTTCTTAAAATTATAACTCATTTCGTTAATTTGAAATCAACATTTTGATTGAAACCAAATTTTGGTCTCCCCTTTACTAATTCAGGGTTTTATTATACATAAGGTAGTTTTTAAATTTTATTTCTTCTGTTAATGTTCATAAAATTACATTAACCACACCATATTTTAATATTATCTAGTAAAAAAACCATGAAACACAACTATAAATAATTATAATCTACATTTCAAATAGAAACTACATTAAATACTAAATGCAACAACAATGTCCACTATAATATATTCTATTAAAAATATCCAATTTTTAATATTTTTCTAAAACTATGGTCAGGAAATTGTTAGGGTTTGATCCAAAAATATAGAATATAAACGACTGATAAAACACTAAATAATACAACATTAAAAATAAACCCATTCATTTTTTCTTGGGATAATGATGACCAATATTAAATAGATTTTTTATACTATGGTGTTAAATATTTTTACTATACAATTTTTAGTAAACTATTCTTGATCCATAATGGTTGATTGTAAATCATGATATTTTTTAGGGAACCCTGGTAAAATTTATCCTTATAAAAATCTAATATCTTGTATTTATATTGTATCATATGAATTTTTATGACAACAACGAAAAAAATTCTTGAAACTATAGAATGGATTTATCAATATCCGAAAACATGCTTCTATTTTTTATAATGTTATCAATTAACATTGTATCTTTTCCCATTCCTGATATATACATGAATAAATAGTTTCAATTACTTGAACCACCAATTAAACTATAGCATGAATGAGCAGTCATTAATTCATCATTAAAATCATCTGGATTTCATTATCCCTTTCATGCTAGGATATTTCTATATCACCACCTTTCCTTTTCTATTTTCACTATAGACTCTATAGTAAATTTCATGAATGCCTTCCCAAATTTCAATATATCAATATATATATCACTATACCATTTCAATTATATACACACTCATTGTCACATTTCAAATAAATGGATTTCCATAGTTTCATTACTTTACCATGTTTTCTAGGAGCATTGACTTTTAATACTACAATCTCATGATTGGTTAACAATTCATAACAAGTCAATAGAATAAAACAATATACTAACTAATCATTTTATTATAACATTCATGTAAATTAGATTTTCTTTGAAATAATAAATAATAAATATATCTCATTATTATTCCATATATTATGTATTGTGGCCTATATAATAAGATATCTCCTCATCATATAATGAATATTATCAATGCCCAATTATATATATCCTCACGTGAAGAGATTTATTAGTATTTTTCTTTATAGGTGACACAAAATCCAATGATAAAATTATTTTATAATTTCTTCATTATATATTGGTGTTCCCAACATATTTTATTGAATTAATTTTATATTACCTTCTTTATAATTATGAATAAAACTTTGTGAATATTTAATGTTGTTTTAAATCAGTCTCGACTATCCAAATTGGTAGTGATATAGCTAAACTTTGACATAAATTACAATAATCACTTATTGGAATTATTTTTTATAAATAATACAAGATTCATTATACCACATTATAATTAATTATTTACTACGAGAAAAAATAATATACCTCAAAAAAATATCCTCCATGCTTATATCCATGGAAAAAAATCTATATATCCTTCAATAGATCTATGTATGTGACCATTTGTTATAATAAAAAAACATTCATTATAATTTGTTTGAAAAATATATTTTTTTTTCATATAGGTTATCACTCTCATAATTGAAAAAATTATATTCAATTTTTATCTTGTGAACTCATCACATTAAAAAGATATATTAAAAAAATATTGTAATCCTTGTTGTTACAAATATCTATGTAAAAATTTAGTGAATAAATTAAAAATATCAAAGATTTAAATTTCACACCCTTTCTTGTACATTTATATAAACCCATATCGTTTTCCTCATCAAGAGTCTCTCTATGAAATCATTCACAGTTTATTTTCACTAAGAGTTAAATTCTACTTATTTTCCTACTCTATTTTGAAATTATTCCCAGAAATTCAGATCCCATCCTTAATAAACCATTATAATATTTTTATTAAAAAATAATTTTCTCTAAGATTACAATTATACTTGTTTTCCACTTTTTATTTTGCAATAATGTTTTTATCCACTTATCCATATGTTGTTATTTTCCAATTTCCAAGACATTAAGAAGACCTTATATTTTATCAATATATATAGAGTCTTTAATAAATCATTTATACTTGTTTTATGGAAATGAAATTTTTCATCACGTATCCTATATATTTTATTCTTCTCTTTCAGAGATAGATATTTCTAGGTAACCGTTTTACTCTTAATACACAATTTATTTCCTTCAATAATTTATTTCTTCTAAAAAAAGAATATATTATTAACTCAAAATTTTATCCAACCTTTTATACATTCCAAAAATTTTACTATGGAATAATGTATGTCCTTATAGTAACATTATTACTATTTATGATACAATTATTTTCCATATTTTCATTATTTTAATAAATGAAAAAACACACATATAAGCCATAACTATATTTTCCTCTTTATAATATGATATTTTATAGAATACACTTATCATTTTATTAAAAAAATATTACTTATGCACACATCCATCATGAATCAATTTCTTCTTAAATAATATCATTGGTAATATACATTATGTTTTTTTAAATTTTCATTAAATTTAAAAAATCTCATTCATTAACTGGAGAAATATTAAAAACATTGGAAACTACACTAGTTAATTTGTTTAGGGAATCAAATCTCTAAATTCTTATTACAATTTATAAGTTTTGTTATTTTTTAATTGTTTAATAATTTTATTCTTATTTTTCTTCCAATTGGGTATCCAAGTCCTTTATCATAGAATATTCAACTCAACTAGATTTTAATCTCTCTTCAAGTCTGGACTTGAGAGAGTTCATTTTAGCTGTAAATTAAATATCATGTGGAATTTTAATCATAAAATTCATATGGATCATATCATATTAATCCCCGTAGATCCATTATCATTGTATATATTCTTTCAATTCATACATTAATGGAAGACTCTTCTAGATTTATCTTTTAATTTTAAATTCTTATTTTTTTAATTAATGTATAATCAACTACCATATTATTTAACAAATGAACCACCTTTTATTATAAGGCTTTGATATATTAATGATTACTATGAGAACACTATTTAGATTGAAATATAAATTTAGCTACCTATATTTTACTAGAATCACCAAATGATTTTTTTTATTTAGTAATAATTTAAAATTTTACACTTTCATATTCATTCTACACACTTTTTTATTTAGCATAGATACATTGTTAGATCTGTTCTGTTTGATAATTAGAACCTATTTCAATCAATAATTTAATTAAATGAATTTACACTATATATAATGTTTTTAATGAATGTAACTCAGAATTTAATAGATGTATTTACTCATATTTCCCTTAATAGGTCATGTGTATAATGCATACATATTTTGGAATTCCAGTATTTGAATATTCAATTAACATTGGTCTATATTTGTTAATACAATGATATATATGAAATGAATTCACAAAATGGATTACTAACATTAAATTAGAAATATGATTTGATATAATTGAATGTTTTACATTTTTTATGATGGGTTATAGCAATATATGTTGTATGTGGGATTCACAAAGACATTCTCGTAAAATTTTTGAATTGATGGATGCAAAGTCAAGAAAGATAAGAATTTCTTATAAAAATAAGTTTAAAAATCAATTTGTTTTTCATGATAATTTTTACAAGATCCAGTTTTTAGTTTTTGGATATGAAAATTATTTTAGGATAATTGAACCAGATGAAGGAATAAGACAATTAGTTTCTTTTATAGAAATTACATCATATACAATATGATTGTTTCGCACGGAATCCGGGGATGACCTCCTGGATGGGAAATTCAAACGTTCCGATCGGTTTCTAGTGGGTTTGTTCGTAGAACTAGAAACATCCAATGATTCCACATCCGTTTGGACCTACTTTCCAAAGGTAGGCGCTCATTAGCTTGTGGACTGATGAGGCTTAGGAATTTGCATTGGTCGAGAGGATGGGAGGTCGGACTCATCACACCTTTTTGAGTGGAATAATTGTCTACTCCGGGACTCTCTTTATAGATTTAAGTTATGTTCGTGAATCCTTATTACATTACCAAGTATAAAATGAGCATTCCTTCAGTTTAACAATCAATGATTAAATATGTAAGAAATTTAGAGAATCTTTTATATGTATTCGAGGTTCTTCATCAATAGAGAATCATCTGTATATATTTAGAGATTCTTGGTCAATGGTATCCTTCAAAATATTTATATAAAAGTCTCTTGGTCATTATGACGACCAGGATGGTTTTAAAGCCACTCAGTGGGGCACTTGAAGTTTATCGTCATTCATAAGGAAAATGAATTACTTCAAAGTTGGGATCGAACCCATATATGGGCTACCTACGTATCCTTTGTTTTGAAAAAGGAATCAGAACCCACGTAGTTCGAATAAGGGTATGATGTTTATGATTGATGGCTCAAAGCAAGATGTCACAATTACTTTTACACTCTAAGCTCACGTGAGTCATGCTCGGTGTGATAAACAAGAGGTATTAGTTAAATTTAGACAATTGTGCCATGAAAGATGAAATCATAAGAAATGGTTTGGGGCTTATGTATGTATGACTGCCCAGAGGATTTACTTTAGGGAGAAAATCCAGGAACAGGGTCCATAAAGGTATATATGCTTCATGGAGATTTGAATACTCTAACTTGGGACTTATTCCTGAAGAGGAAACCCAAATTAGGAGAGGATTGATTACTGGGTTTTACTCCTGAGAAGGAATCCCAGATCAAACGTAAATTAGGACTTGTTAAAGAGAAATTAGGGGACTTGGGGCTTACTCCTGAAAAGTAAACCCAAGATTATGACTGGGACTTATTCTTGAAAAGGAGACCCAGGTTAGAGGGCTTGGAGCTTACTTCTGAAAACAAGCCCATGATTAAGATTGAGGCTTACTCCTAAGAAGGATGCCCAAAATTAGAGGACTTGGGGCTTACTCATAAGAAGGATGCCCATGAATATGACTGCGTCTTATTCCTGAAATGGAGACCCAGGTTAGGGATTAAGGTTTGGGGCTTACTCATAAGGAGGATGCCCATATTTGGGAGCATTAAGAATTCGTGACATACTCCAGAGGAAGATGCCCATATTAAAGGACTTATAACTGGGGATTATTCCTGAAAAGGAGACCCAAGTTAAGGATTCTCTCAACTTAAAGGATGAGGTTGAATGAATGAACTCTCCATATTTAGTGACATAAAGATATTTAAATCACTAGGTTTTGAGAGATATTCCACAGAATTCCTTTCAGATTAGGAAGTCAAATCAAGAAATCATGCCCTAAATGGATTTAAAGAGTGTCTTGAAGAATGAATCTTTGAAAAGGAAATGTGTAATGGCTTAAGAGGGGTAAAATGGGCAAGATGGGCACCCAAAAAGGTAGGGGCGTGCAAGTCTTGAAAGGCGTGCAAGTATTGCGGCGGCGCGCAAGTATTGGTCGCGCAGGTATACTTGCGCGACATGTGGGATACTTGCACGATTCTCAACCATCATTAGAATACTTTTAGTGACTCTTTATTAATCCCTTTAGAATCCTTTTGAGGTTCTTCCAGAAAAGGGACGCTCAAGTTCTATTGAAGGAATACGGCAGCGCGCAAGTGTGGCCACTTCCCTTAAGGGCTGACCGCTCAGGTGCGCAAGTTTTGATGAGTTTCAACACTTAGGCCTTCCTCCTTCTCTTTAGATCTTCCGTTCTAGGTAATAAATTACCTTAGAAGTGTTCCAGAAGCTTTGAGAAGAGACTTGGGCGTCGGGAGCTTCAATCCGAGTTTCTGGAAAAAGATCCTCTCGAATGGGGGGACCATAGGGTCTATTTATAGGCAGGAGAAGACCCCGGGTGGTTGTCACTTAGGTCGTGCAAGTCACTTGCACGACCAAGGGCGTCGCGCAAGTATACTTGCGCGACAGTGATAAAACTTGCGCGGTGCAGTTGCTTTTGATCCTTTGTTCATGCCTTTGTCGATTTTTGATGTTTTCTTCAAAGGATGAATCACTTTGAGCTCAGATATTCCCCTTTTCTGATCTTTAGATTCTGTGACGAAAGGAGGGTCAACAAAAGTCCCCCCTCAGAGTTGGATCTGGAAAGAAATGAGGATTTGACTCTGAGGAAGTTGAATCCATCCAAAGGAAAAGGGGGCGCGCAAATCTTCAGGGCATAGAGGGAGGCGTGCAAGTTCTCTCCGCGCAGGCCTTGAGCGCACTGGGTACGGCGTGCAGATAGGCTTCCTGGCCTATAAATATACGGCCTCACCTCTGTACAAAGTATCTTGGTTCCTGGACTTCAAACTTCTCAAGCTCTCGTCGCGCAGGTTATCTTAGCCGCGCAAGGTGCTCTGTTTTTTCCAATGTTTTCCTTGATGTCGCGCTATTGTAAAGGTATTTGTACTTGCGTGGTTTACACTTGCGCGTCAAAAACTAGCGCAGCCCACGAATACTTGCACGCCTTAAATGCCTTTTCCATTTTTTGAAATCTTTCACAAATTTTATGAAAAATAAACCTATTTAAGAGTTAGTTTACTTATATATTGTGCAGATACAGTGGTTCCCAAGGGAATTGGAACGGCTGATGAACTGGCTAGCAAGCAGATTGATGACATGATGAACATTATTGGCCATGATTACTATGATATCTGCAACATCACTCTCCCAGATTTGGATAAGTACTTGAAGAAATATCATCCTAATTTTCCACAGAGCATCCATCTACATCTGTGTGGTCATGGTCTTCTGTAAGGAGTCAGTGTTCCAAATGCAAACAATTATACACCTGAGATGCAGCTGCACTGCTACTCCTCTATTTCGGTTATGTTGTGCATTAAGAGAAACAACAATGGTGTGAACATTCAATTTCTTCCTCCATGCCATTTCTTTGCAGATATGAAAATGGAAAACCCATGGGATGAAATGTTTTCCACTACCGGTTGGTGGATAGACGACAAACATGGTATTAGAGCAATATATGAAAAGAGTACTCTCTCCAAATGGCTCTTTATTTCCAATTCTCCATTCTCAAATCCATGTATCCATCTTCCAAGTATCTTGGACAGAAATAGAGTTACTGTTTGATCAGCAGAAAATTTTTCTCAAACCGCACTCAAGAACATCCTTTTACAATTGTTCCAAGAAGAGCTAGTATCACTACATCTCTTATTGTATCCAGATGAATGAATGAATTCCAGGTGGTTGCTGATGAAGTTCGGGATGCCGTAAATCAAATGAAGTGTTATCTTGAAAGCCTCTTATAATTCTTGAAAAAGAGAAGAGACTCCAGTCTGTGGATGTCCTTCTAACTCTTGTGTATCAATGAAAAAAACTTTCATCTTCAATCATTTGTACCTTCATTCTTTCACTACCTGCTTCAAATTTACTTAAGACAATGGGCTTAGTAAGCATAGTTTGATCTTTACTAGGATTATTACAAATAACCCTACAAACATTGAATCTTTTAATTGCTCAATATTACCTAAATCATACAGAATGTATTTTTAGTGAGATGGAACTTGACTTTTATTCAGAGTTCCTTTGTCTTTTGAGGGAAGTTTAATGTCATGCACGCTAGACATAAAGGGGCTAATGTTTAAGGTCAAAATAGCTTTGACCAAAATGGATTAAAATTGATTCAATTCCTTGAAAATTTATCTGAAAACATATTATCATACTCAAGTATGAGAGAAAATATGTAAACTATGGCTTAAGAATATTTGAATCTGAGGAATGATATGAAGAAGAGCTAAAAAGGAATTAGAGGAAGTAGTTTCCAAGAATGAAGTTACTATTATTTAACAAAACCCGTTAGGGGGTTGAAATATGCAGGGCCACCTATGGGCATTGGATGCATGGTCAAATAAATAGTATCTTTCGGCTGACAAGTTTGTTATGTAGACTGTTTATGCAAGGCCACCTATGGGCACATGCTGCATAGTCAGGCAAAGGAATTCTCAGAAGTTTACTTTCCTAGTGCTAAAAGCCAGAGAAAGTTTATGGAGATTCAAATTTTCTAAAGTATAGAGTTTTCTGTGTGGAAAGATGTACTTGAATATGGAGAAGATATTTCCGAACAAGAATATTGAAGAACTGGATGAATATCACTCCTACAAAGGTCTGACCCAAACGTAGGGAAGAAGAATAAACCATAGACTTGAATACTTTCAGATCATGAAAAAGGATATGGGACAAATATGTTAAGGATGACTATTTTTTTGCGGATCCCTACATACTGTCGTTTAAGACAAATAGGGACAAAAGAGGCATTCTTCCCAATAATGAAGTTACTATCATTTAACAAACCCGTTAGGGGGTTGAAATATGCAGGGCCACCTAAGGGCATTGGCTGCATGGTCAAATAAATAGAATCTTTTAGCTGACAAGTCTGTTATGTGGACTGTTTATGCAAGGCCACCTATGGGCACGTGCTGCATAGTCAGGAAAAACAATTATCAGAAGTTTGACATTTTTTTGACTAGAAGTCATGAAAAGGGTTATTAAGATCTGAAAATATTTAAGGTTAGGATTATAACACATAAATATGGGTATTGTCTAATGTATATAGAGATACATAGGTCAATGATAACCATAATCATGTTGTGGCTTGGTCCTGAATTGAAATTTTGGACTTCACTACGTATCTCATAAGAATGAGAATCAAGCCATACGTAGTTCTTGAAATGCAGTTTAACGTCGTGCATGAAGAAAGTATGAGAGATCTTAGTTTAGGGTCATAGAATTCGGACCATAATAATGAATACACAGTGTGTGTTTTCATGAGGACTTTTCAGCTAAGGGACTGAATGTGAAATTTGGGGTTAGGCCCAATAGACTTGGGACTGGATTCGAGGGATACTCGAATGTTCCTACGTATCCCATAATGATGGGAATCAAGTCCACATAGTTCTAGAACTACCCTTTGTAGAAATTTGGTTCGTACATGTGAAGGGTGAAAGGGGACTTTAGTGCAATGATGGTTTAACCTGAGATAAAAAGTTTTGGCATTACCATGTATGCACGTAGTCTTTTGAAATGAAACATGATTGAAAAAATCAATGTCAATAATGGTTCCTTCTCAAATGAGGAAATCAAATAATATTGTAGTTTATTGTCGTACCAGACAAAAGTGTTGTATAGTTTAATGTCATATAACAAGGACGAAAGTGAATCAATGTAAAGATATTGATTCCAGGGGCGGTTTCACGAATCAACATCATATGAGATGGTGGTGTACCAATGTAAAGAGATTGTTTTTGGGCTTGAACCCTGGGAGGTTGCCTACATACCCAGCCTGGAGGGAATGGATCAAAGTCCGTGTAGATCAATTAAGGAATGAATTAATGATCAAGTTGTTCTTGGGGACAAAGATCTAAATAAAATGTTGTTGGGACTTATACACGGTTAGCGGCCCAAAGAGAGTGTTACAGTTGAGGTTTTCTCTAAGCTCACGTGAGTCATACTCGGTGTGAGAAACAAGAGGTAACAACAACCTTAACAACGCATAGTTTAATGTCATGTAGGACATAAAAAGGGACTATGCAGTTTAAAGTCTTGCAGTTAGGACTATTGGTGATGCACAGTTTAGTGTCATGTAGCAGGGACAGAATAATAGTTTAATGTCATGTAGGACATATCAAGGACTTTCTGTATAGTTTAGCGTCATGTAGTTAGGATGATGGGGACAATACAGTTTAACATCATATTGGATGAAAGTGAATCAATGTAAAGATATTGATTCCAGGGGTGGTTTCACGAATCAAAAACATATGAGATGGTGGTGAACCAATGTGAAGAGATTGTTTTTGGGCTTGAACATTAGGAGGTTGCCTACATACCCAGCCTGGAGGGCAAGGATCAAAGTCCGTGTAGTTCAATTAAGGAATGAATTAAAGATCAAGTTGTTCTTGGGGACAACGATCTAAATAAAATGTTGTTGGGACTTATACATGGTTAGCGGCCCAAAGAGAGTGTTACGGTTGAGGTTTTCTCTAAGCTCACTTGAGTCATACTCGGTGTGAGAAACAAGAGGTAGCAACAACATTAACAATGCATAGTTTAATGTCATGTAGGACATAAAAAAGGGACTATGCAGTTTAAAGTCTTGTAGTTAGGACTATTAGTGCTGCATAGTTTAGTGTCATGTAGCAGGGACAGAATAATAGTTTAATGTCATGTAGGACATATCAAGGACTTTCTGTACAGTTTAACGTCATGTAGTTAGGATGATGGGGACAATACAGTTTAACGTCATATTGGACGAAAGGGGGACTGTGCAGTTTAATGTCTTGCATTAAGGACAAAATAACACACCATTTATGTCATGTTGGACGAATTGGGGATTTTTTCCCACAGTTTAATGTCATGTTGGATGAAAGTGCGAATAGTTTAAGGTCATATGCATGGACCGTGGATGGTGCAGTTTAATGTCATACTGGACCTTTGATGATTATATATTTTAACGTCTTTCAGGACGTAAGGGACTTTTATACAGTTTAGCGTCATGTAGTTAGGATGTCACAGTTTAACGTCTTGCTGGACATAAGGGACTTGCAAATAGTTTAAGGTCATATGCATGGACCTGGGATGATGCAGTTTAAAGTCATACTGGACTTTTAAGTGCTTATGTAGTTTAACATATTTCCGAACGTAAGGGACTTTCCTACAGTTTAACGTCATGTTGGACGAAGTTGCAGTTTAAGGTCATACTGGACCATTGCTGTATAGTTTAACGTCATATATCAAGGACGAACTGGTGCCGCACATTTTACTGTCATGTTGCAGGGACATATGAAGGTGACACAGTTTAACGTCATGTTGGACGTATGAGAAAATAGTTTAGGGTCATATGCTTAGACCGTTGCTGTATAGTTTAACGTCATATAGCAAGGACGAACTGGTGCCGCACAGTTTAGTGTCATGTTGCGGGGACATATGATTTCTATAGTTTAACATCATGTTGGACGTAGTTGCAGTTTAAGGTCATACTGGACCATTGCTGTATGAACCGATTGTAAGGGTCTTGGTTCTGGGGACCATATTTTGTGTTTATACAAAATATTTCTTCAGAAATCTGGCATTGGTTGGAGTCATGATGAGTTCTCCATCCATTGAGATTAATGAATAAGCTCCATTAGAGTAGACCCTATGTATTGAATAAGGTCCTTCCCATTTTGGCTCAAGCTTGGGAGGTTTCATTCCTGGTATCATTGGAGTTCTGAGAACTAATACCAATTCTCCCTGAATGAATGAACGAAGATGAACTTTTTTGTTAAAAGCTCGTGCTATTCGATTCTGATAGATTTCCATGTGGTGCAAAGTGCACAATCTTTTCTCATCTGACTTTTCCAATTCATTCAATCGCTTTTGGGATTGCACATCTGTAGATAACTGATCACAAATGGCTACTCTGAGTGAGGGCAATTGAACTTCAATTGGCAAGACTGCTTCTGTTCCATATACCAATGAATATGGAGTTGACCGCGTTGCATTGCAGGTGGTAGTCCGATAAGCCCATAAAGCATGAAAGAGTTTATCATGCCATGACCTCTTATCTTTATCCACCATCTTTTGCAGTATATTTGAAAGAGTCCTGTGAAAGGATTCTATTTGGCCATTGGCTGCCGCATGATACCGAGATGAATGGTTGGATTTAATGTTGTATTTTTGATACAATTTCTTCACCTCAGAAGAAAAAAAGTTGGTGCCATTGTCTGTCAATATGGTATGAGGGACACCAAATCTAGTAATGATGTTAGACTTGATGAACCTAACAATGCATTTAGAACTGACTTCTTTGAGAGGTACTGCCTCTGCCCATTTGGAAAAGAAATCAGTAGCAGTAAGAATGTACTTAAACTTCTTGGCCGTAGCTGAAGGGTAAGGTCCCACCACATCCATTCCCCATGTGGCAAATGGCCATGAGTATTTAGCCGTATGAAGCAACTCTGGAGGTTGATGAATGAAGTTGGCATGTACTTGACATGAATGACACTTCTTTGTGAAATCTACACATTCTTGTATCATTGAAGGCCAAAAGTATCCAAGCCTTCGAATTTGATCAGACAATCTATGTCCAGACTGGTGGGCACCACAGACTCCTGCATGCACTTCTTTCATGACAGCCATTGTCTCTTCACCATCAATGCATCTGAAGAGAACTCCATCAAAACCACGTTTGTAGAGAATTTTATCTAGGTGGTTTGGGCTATCATAAAGAGTAAAATTGACCACACGTCGCCAGATTTGTTCTTTCTTGGCTCTATCAGGTGGAAGTGTTCCATTTTGAAGGTATTCCCTGATAGGTGATATCCATCCTTTAGTATGACCATATGGTTCAGGAATGGGACTAATTTCATTAATTTCCTCTGTTCTGGCTTGAACATAAGGTGAAATTGCACGACGGTGGGACATACTGATGGTTGTCTCGTTCCGATTTGGATCTTCTAGAGTTGTGGCTTTATTAGCCAGTGCTTCAGCTTGAGCATTTTCTGATGTTGGGACATAAGAAAATGTCGGTTCTGAAGGGAATTCCGCCATTAACTCTATGACGTAATCATACAAAGGGATTAATTCTTCTTTTCTGATGTAATAATCCCCATTGACTTGTTTGATTACCAGGTCTGAATCACCTTTCACCTTTAAGTGATTCACTTGTGCTTGGAGCGCTGACTCCAAGACTGTGATAAGAGCTTGGTATTCGGCTTCATTATTGGTACCACCTTCTCATAATAAAAAGGAATAAGGTAACAATGCCTTATCTGGAGAAATGAGTAAAATTCCTAAACCAACTTTGTTGAATTTAGGATTTTCCATTTTCTTCCCTGTTGGACTTCTAGAAGCACCATCAAAATACATTTCCCATGTTTGAGGACTCTCTTGAATAGAGAAAACTTCCTCATCATGGAGTTCAATATCTAAAGATGTGTCTTCCACTGAAGGATGTTTAGCCAGAAAATCAGCCAGAGCTTGGCCCTTAATTGCCTTTTGAGATACATACTGAATGTCAAACTACTGAAAAATAACTGCCCACCTTGCTAGACGTCCTGTAAGCATTGGACGACTAAGGATGAATTTGAGCAGATTATTGCGAGATACCAATTGGACCTCGTGATGTTGCAGGTAGTGTCTCAGTTTATGGACTGCAAAGATTAATGCCAGGCAGCACTTCTCAATACTTGAATACCGGGTTTCTACTTCAAGCATAGTTCTAATGAGATAGTAGAGGCTATTTTCATTCCCATCATCATTCTTTTGAGCAAGAAAGGTCCCCAATGATCGCTCTAGAGCTGTCACATAGAGGATAAGTGGTCTTCCTTCAATAGGTGGCATGAGTACTGGTGGACTCAAGAGGTATTTCTTGAGAACATCAAATGCTTCTTGACATTCTTCAGTCCACTGGTAAGGGACTCCTTTGTTCAATAATTTGGTAAAGGGTAAACTTTTGCCTGCCAAATTGGCGATGAAACGCTGAATATAGGCTAAGTGTCCTTGAAGTCCTCTTAATTCTTTCAAATTATGAGGAGGTGACATACCAAGGATTGATTTTGTCTTCTCAGGATCGACTTCAATACCACGATGGCGTACAAAAAAGCCAAGGAATTTTCTTGAGGTTACCCCAAAAGCACATTTTAAGGGGTTCATCTTCAAATTATGTTGTCGAAGCATGTGGAATATGACTTACAAATCAGCCAAGTGATTAGAACGTTGTTTGGATTTAACCACCAAATCATCTACATAGAATTCAACAAATTTCCCTAAGAAAGTTTTGAAGATACGATGCATGGTGCGTTGATATGTTGCACCTGCATTCTTTAAACCATAGGGCATCACCTGGTAACAAAACACACCTTGTGGGGCTCTGAAGGATGTAGATTCCTCATCTTCTGGGGCCATTCGGATATTATTATATCCAGAATATCCATCCACGAAGGAAAGTACTTCATAGCCAGCCGTCGCATCAATTAAGAGTTCTGTAATCGGAACTGGGAAATCATCTTTAGGACAATACCGATTAAGATCTCTAAAATCGATGCAAACACTAATTTTTCCGTTCTTCTTCTTTACAGGGACAATATTAGGCAACCACTTGGGATATTGAACTTCTCTGACGAAGTTATCTCTGATTAGCTTATCCAATTCAGCTTCAATTTTGGAAGCATAAGTTGGGTGTGTTCTTTTCGCGGCTTTCTTAAATCCTCGATGTTCTTTTGGTAAACCCAAATGATGAGTAGCAACATCAGGATCAAGCCTAGGCATTTCTGTATAATTCCAAGCAAAAATATCTTTATTTTTCTTTAGAAAAGTAATATACATCTATTGCTCTTCAAGGGCCATGGCCACAATAATTAGAGTGGGGTGTGAATCTTTCTTTGTACCCAGATTTACTTCTCTGAGTTCATCCACAGTGGTAGAGATACCTTCCTCAAATGCCGGAGGAGCATCTCTAAGATCGTCGTCTTCCTATTCATCATGTGCTATTTCTTCCGTTTCTACTTGCATAGTAGATGAAAAAATGAAATTTTCATGGTCATAAGAGATATAAAAATTTTCACATTTTGAAGAAGAAGCTTCCATTTCCGACCCTATTGATGATAAAGGGCCTTCTTTGGGAAATAAAGAGGAGATGATGGATTGAGAATCGACATCATTATTCACTTATGGTGTTGCTATAACTTCTTCTGGCCTGATTGGCGAAGTATAGACTTCTTGGACATCAGCAGATGAAATGAAAATGGCACCACTTGTGCTTTCATCACTGTTTGGTAGGTTACCAATTTCTCCCATGTTGTCTGGATCAACTGCCGTAATTGACATTATGGATCTTTCCATAAGAGTATTTTGATTTGGGCCTATTTTTTCAATTTGACTGATAGGTAACACATAATCTGTACTCACATGTGTAAATGGATTTATTGGAATCTTCTCTAAAACATATGGAGCATTAACTTTGGTAATTTACTTCATTGTAGATTTTTCTCTTCCCTTCATGTGATAAAATTATGCCTCAATGTATTGAGACTCACATGTCTTGAATGGGGCCTTATCACCATACAATGTTCCAACATGACCATTGAAACCATATTTGAGACATTGATGGTATGATGAAGGGATAGTCGCATGCTGATGTAGCCAGGGACTTCCAAGAAAGACGTTGAAAGCTGAGTCTTGATCAACAATCATGAAATACGAATTGGATACAAGATCTCCAAACTGAGTTCTGAGTGTAACTTCGCCCAGTGGTTCTTGTTCATTTTTATCATATCCTTGTAAAATCATGGTAGAAGGAGATAAATCAGATTCCGTGAGGCCCAATCGACGAAGTGTACGAATGGGCATGAGGTTGAATCCTGAACCATTGTCAATGAATGCTCTTCGGATATCTACACCATTGACTTTGCCAGATAAGTACAAAGGTTTTATGTGCCCATGCACAACATCATCTTCATCTTTATCAGTAAAAGATATCACTGCATGGCATTCTGCAAGATTATTCTCTATGTGATAGACTTCAGCTGCAGCAATTTCATCTTCAAACTCTTGAGGACTTGACAAAGATTCGATGAGTGCTTCCCGAAGATCTTTTGACAGATTTAAAGCATCCAAAATTGATAACATGGCTTGTACTTGGGCCAAGAGTTTCAATATATCATGATTTTGATCTAAAGGTCTGCGTTTCCCAACAAGAATATGTGGTTTAGCAGGTACCTTGGAAGCAGATGCTTTGGAAGCTGATGCATCTTGTATAGGGATAGAAGTTGGCAAAATCCTTGGTTTTGGAATATTAGACCGATTAGATCCATTTACTTGCTAAGATAAAGAAGATGGAATTTTCAATCGGTCTTCCAAAATAACTGTGCCAAGACTGAGTTGACTATTGGCAGAAGAACTTTCTGGTTCTTTTTGAGCTCGTTGAAGGGCTCTACCACGAGTTTCTGCGGTATACACAGTGCTAGCAGGGGTAGAACTGGAGAAGTGGCTTCGGAAAGATCCATGTCTTCCCCTATATCCTGAACCTCAGGAACTTCCACGGATTCCCTTATTTGATACAGGGAATTCAGGCTTATCAAAATTACGACTGGAATACAGATCTGTTAATTGAATCATATTAACAGAACCAAAGATTAACTCTTCGTCTGATAAAGACTATGCCTGATTAGCCTGTTTAGGCTGTGCCATTTGGTGGGGTCGTGCCCGTGGTTTTGAAGTAGATGGCATGAAATCTGCCAGAGTCAAAGACAACTTAGGCCTCGATACATACTCATCTTCTTCTGATTCCTCTTTCTTCTTTGAATTGTGATGCCCTTTTGAGGATTTTTCTTTTGATGGAGGCTTCACTGTAGCTTTTGTAGGAGACACAATTGGCTTCTTCAATTGTGTTCGCAAAATGGAATGGGTCCGATTGATTGTCTTTCTGACCATAAAATCATCATATTTTTGCGCAGTTTTTCTTTTGACTTCCTGCCACTCGCCTCCTTCCTCTGGATCTGTAGTGGTAACACACGCTACATGAGCTAAAGAACCCTTCAATTTGACTTGTCCCAAGTCGACCATCTTTTGTAGGAGGTCTTTAAAGACAAAACACTCCTAGATGGGATGCCCCAACATTTGATGAAAGGGACAATAATTGGGACGGTCTTCATCTCCTTCCTTGTTTGGCCTCTTGGGCACTGGTAATTGAACCAAATTATTTTCCAGAGCTGAATTGAAGTAACCAGGAACTTTCTCACTTCGGAAAGAGTTTGTTTTACTCTTCAAATCCTCAAAATGTTTTAGTTGTTGATATTTTTGATCATTTGGACGAAACGACCTTTGTTGTTGGTGTTCAGGAGGTGGAGTCCTTCAAGAATATGAAGGTTTTGAAGTAGAAATAGGTACAGGTGCTTGTTTAAGCATAATTGTAGCAGTTTCTGCTTTACCCATTCTTCTTCCTGGAGCTGATGGAATTACACGAGATTTAACCTTAGCATGTATAAGGGAATCTTCAATCTGCTGAGCGATTGAAGTAAGGTCTCGAAACCCTCCTATGTATTTCACAGGGATCAATGGCGTGCGTAATTCTTCACGCAAATTTTCTACACAGATTGTCAACAGTTCCTCCTGAGGGAGTGCTAAACTCAGGGAATACGTTAATCCCTTCCAGCGAGCAATGAAATCAGATACTCTTTTATTCTCCCTTTTCTTGCAGTTTGTAAGATCGAAAACTGTCGTTTTTGGCAAAGTTGAGCTGAACTGAAGTATGAATTTTTGACGATGATCCTCCCATCCGATGATTGACCGGGATTGCAAGCTTGTATACCAGAAAAAATCTGGTCCTTGCAAGGCTCGCACGAAGCATCTGAGTTTCACTGTATCTTGCTGCTCTGGAGATCCCATCATAGGATCACAACAAGACACATAATGCGTCAAATGTTGTTCAGGGTCCCATGATCCATTGAATGTAGGGAAAACAGGGTTTCCAAAACTGGATGGAGGAGAAAATGAATCTATCCATTCAGGGTAAACATTCTTTTCAGGTTGAACTTGCGCCCGTTTCCCTTCCATAGTTTCTAATCGAGCTGTTAATGACTCAATAGTAGTTATTAACTTTTGAGAAACATCCGGTTGAATCTGGTCTTGAGTAGGTGCAATTAATGGACCTTGGACAGACGTGGTGGTTGGTGCTGCAACTGATAGTATCACTGCCAACCATTGTTGTGCTTGACCCGTAGGATTAGACCTCTAAGGGTGTAATGATAAAGGAGGATATTCTTGATCAATCTCAGTAACTGCAACAAATTCCTTCGGCTGTCGGACTTCAGCATTTTTAAGAAGAAGACTACTCTGAAGTAGTTCTGCATTCGACCTTCTTAATTCATTCATTTCTTCCTCTTGTTGTGCAAACCTTTTCTCTAATGAGAGCGATTGACCTTCTCCAAAGGAAGGATATGTAACCTGATTCTTTTCCTTCCCTTTTTTGGATACCTTTTGGAGGGAGGGAAGTGGATTACCTAGGTTCTGAGTAATCCTTTGACTTCGTGTACGTACACCTTCTTCATTTGTATCAGTGCGTACATTTTCTTGAGCAGGACGCTCTTCATCTGATTCCCCTGAGTGAGTCTCCTCTGGTGGATTAGCAACAATGGAATTGATGACATTGATTGATGCATAATGCATCACATCCCTTCTATCAACATTTTTGTGATATTGTCTTCTTTCATGTTTTTGATGAGACATTGCATTTTGTTGGTTCAATCTTTTAGGAACTTCTTGACGAGCTATAATTTGGAGGAAATCTCCTGATAATTTGTCTCTTCGTTCCTCTTGGGGCTTCTTACCCAATCGAGAAAAGACTAACATTCTCTGAGGAGGGGATTGATGATTTGAAAGAGTCCCCAGTCTCAAGAACCGTGGATGTTCCTGCTGCTTCCGCTCAACTCCTCAAATCCCATTTGTTGACTCTGAGGGTTGGGTTAGAGAAGTCCCCAGTCTGACAAGATGGGGTGGCTCTTGACATGCTATGTCTGAGATCTTCTTAAAATATCTCTTGATCTTGCGAATCTTAGTTCGGAAATTAGCTGGATGCATTAGCCTGTATCCACTTTTATCACCTGGTTCAACAGGCCATTGGATGATTTCCGAAACTTCTATCATTTGATGACGTGTTTGCTCCATACGAGAGGCTTGTGCAATATTCTCGCCTGCTTGATGTAGGATAAACTCAACAACTTGTTCTCTATATGCTTGATTTTGAAAGGAACTAGTTGAGGCCTGTTCTTGAGAAGGCTTTTGATTATGAACAAAGCCCATTGACTGTGGCCGGCCATGGGCAATAACATTGCATGAGACCATTTTCGGCGGGCTTTGCTGACTGGAAAGCACTGTGAAATGTATTTCTCCATGAACACCCTATCCTCTGATATGAAAATCAGATGGAGCATTGGCAATTAACTGACGCAATTTTCTTAGCGCGCCAAGGCATGAACGTTGAAGGGTTCTCTGCTGCTTTTCAGCCTTCGGATACCGAGAGACTGATAGAGATGCCAAATCAATCTGACGTTGTAGCCCTTCTATTATCTTAAGATGATTTTCATATTCATCATAAGATAATACCTTCTTCTTCAATTGACAAAGAGTTTTCCATATGTTGAGACGAATATCATGGATTCGATCATCCGTCAACATCTTTGGAATATCATATTGGGAGTCAGCCAAAGGCCAAACCATGACTGGTACCTCACCTTTTGCCAGTTTTTTCCTCATGTTCATCATTTCCTCTTTATCATTAAATGAAGATTCTTCTACCTGTTTTGACCAGAGTTGGTGTCTCCTTGTTTCTTCATTGGATTCAACAAGATTGGTAGAGAGATCATTGATCAAACTAGAAGATGCATGACTTAGGGGTGGTTCGGAGAATGACCTACACCCTAGGCTATCTTCTGATTGAGAAAGTATTTTACTTGTTAGCGATAAAGAATCAGACATGACTGGTTTCGTATTTGCAAGTGCCTCAAGATAAGAGGGCTTTCTCGTCACTAAATTGTCCACTAGAGTATTTTCCACGCAATGTGAATCACTACTGCGGAGATGAATTTCGCAGCGAAATTCATCATCATGGGGAGGACCACAATAATGGGTTACAGCAAAAGATGAGATCTCTTGCTCCTTGTTCTTCTGACCACACAGAGGGTTCCTGTGGCTCTCATATGAAGAAGAAACTTCAAGATTGACCGAATTTTCATGAAGCAAGCCTTCATGAGGAAGTGTCGGTTGAAGACCTTTAGAATTAATGTTCCCGTTATTAGGAACTGAGGGAGTAGAATCTTGAATTCTGACAGATAAATGTCTGAGGGCTTCAAGAACTCCAGCATCGAGCAAGGCCTTGTTATAGATTGGCCTTTGATCTCCTGACTGTGCTGGGTGAAGTTCCCAATCAGGATCTATGTATCACTGAGAGGGGGAGGGGGTGAATCAGTGATATCTTTTTCTTTTTAAGTTTCCCCTTTTTTGAAACAACCTTCGCCTCCTGTTAAAGAGTTTCTTCCCTGCTGAACACACAAAACCACAGGAACACAAGATTTACAAGGTTCACTACTCAACAAGAGTAGCTACGTCCTTGGTATGGTATAGAAACAATCCAGTACCACACAATCCACTAGAAAACAATCCTTTGATGTGGAATACAATGAGTAGGATATACCCTTACACTCGTGCAGCACTTTAAAAACAATCTAATAGTGCATGTGCTCCCTCTTAGCACAAATAGGGTAACACAATGTTTCAGTGCTTCTTTACAATTGAACAGATGTATTCTTTGAAGTACAAATCTTCACTTTCTTACCCAGAAGCGGGTAAGAACCCTCTTACGCAAAACTGAATACGCGCGAAGACCCCAAATGTTTCGCGCTGCCTTTAGGGTGACTTGCGCGCAATTCAAATGACATGCGCGTAAAACCTTTTTGGCGTGAAAAACGTTTTCGCGCACCTTTCCTTTTGCGCGCAACTTTTTCTCTTTTCGCGCAACTTCTCAAGTTTTCGCGCAGCTATCCTCTTTTCATACAAAATTCTTCCTTTTCGCGCAACTCACTTAGCGTATAATTTATGCGCACCAGAGCTCGAGATTTCTTCTAAGTGTCGAGCATAAACAACTAACAAGGGTTAGCCTCATATTTATAGGCATTTTTGAACCCGCGCGAAAAAAACTAATCTGCGCGTAAAACCTCCTCCATGCACGTAAGAACTCTTTTATGAAACTTCATATTCCGCGCCATGCTTCAAGTTTTCGCGCACCTCATGCCTTTTCCATTTTTCATCCTTCGAAGCATGATGCACCAATTGCGCGCAAAATTCCACACCGCGTTCCATATTGCGCGCAAACCCAATCTTTCCTGCAACATCAGATTTCGCGCACTGCTCCAATATTTCGCGCCTTTTATGCCTTTGCCAACTTTCGATCTTCTGATCTCGAACCATCATTTGCGCGAAAACTTCATTTCTTAATTTCACGCACCATGCCAATATTTCGCGCATCCCGCAGATTTTTCGCGCAACCCGCTACTATTTCGCGCATCCCGCAGATATTGCGCGCACCACTTTATTTTTGCGCGAAACATGCCTAAATTTCCGCGCACTCCATTCCTTTGTCACTTTTCAACATTCTGACCTTGAATAACTCTTTTTCACATATAAACCTTCTTCAATCTTATGCGCAACATCCATTGCCAAGCACATTTCTTCATCTCCCGATTTTCAGGCCCTAAAATTTGGCAAACACTGGAAAACGACGCCACCTTAAACTGTGCTTTTCTGCCATCCCCAGATTGTCTATTGCATTGCCATTTTATCTCTTTACTGCTTCCCATAACCATCATTCTACTCTTATCACGAATCCCACTGTCGTGATATTTATCCTTTGATAGATCAGCTTAAGCATCGTCAGAGTTGCAATGAGAACTGAATCTTTCCTATCTTCCAGCAGCATCATTCCTTCCAATCAAAACATTATATGACTGGCATCATCATTTCTCCCCCTTTCCTTCATATGGATTGCATCACAAGTTCTCCTAACTCATGATTTGTGTGAAATACATACCAGCAAAGCATCGTCTGATTTATGATCCTTCTACAAAGTGAATTGATTTATCGCCTTTGACAACAAAATACAACACTCTGCAAAAGCTAACTCTTCAAACCTTCATATTCATTCAACCTGGTCCCAAAAATCTCCCCCTTTGGATTTTGTTGTCAAAAAAGATTCATAAATCATAGAATTTTGAAACCTTTTTCTATGGATTACTTATCAACAAATCTAAGCCTACGTGAGCTAACTCATTGTAGGAAACAAGATTTATTGACAGCCAAAACCATGCTGTCCAAAAGCAGTGACTGTAAAATCTCATGAACATACCTCCACATCCTTCTTCAGAACATCTTGCAGTCTTTTACTTCAGCATTCTTCACTCTTGCAATATAATTCTTCACTTCTTCAACTTTCCTGTAAAACAACTTTGTTTCCTACAACCACTCCAAAAAATAGTTAGAATAGTTCACTCACATGCATGCTGAATTCACAGCTTACCCACAACTCTCCCTTAATACATTCTTCTTTATGGATAGATTTATGAAACAATTCTCCCCCTTAACAACACTATCCAAAGCTAAGACGACAGAGGGGACAGAAACATGTACCTTAACCTTGATGAGAAGGAGGTTGTACACCCATGTTCAACCTCAACTTTGCAAATGGTTCCTTCGGTAACGGTTTTGTAAATATATCAGCAACTTGTTCAGATGTAGGAACATACTCCAGCCTCAGTTCATTCTTTTCAACATGCTCTTTGATGAGGTGGTACTTTATATCAATGTGTTTTGAACGAGAATATTGTACTGGATTTCTTGTAAGATTGATTGCACTCTGATTATCACAACCCAAGAGCAATGGTAGCTTTACTTCACCAAGTAGATCTTCCAGCTGAGTCTTCATCCACATTAGTTGAGTTGCAGCTTGAGTAGCAGCAACATACTCAGCCTCAGCTGTGCTAAGAGTTACTGAATTCTGTTTCTTGGTATGCCAACTAACACAGCTTTTTCCTAGAAATAATACTCCACCAGATGTGGATCTTCGATCATCAACATTTCCTGCCCAATCAGCATCAGAATACCCAAATAGATCAATATTTTCAGAGCCGTCATACCGGATTCCAAAGTGTGTTTTGCCTTTGATATATCTGAGAATTCTTTTTCCAGCAATCAAATGTGATTCTTTAGGAGCATTCTGAAATCTTGCACATAAAGTAACAGCATAGACGATGTCGGGTCTTGAGGCAGTCAAATATAGCAGACTTCCAATCAGTTTTCGAAACTCTTTCTGATCAACTTCCTTGCCTTCTCCATCTTTAGACAACTTGGTTCCCACTGAAATCGGTGTGGAAACTAGTTTCGAATTTTCCATGCCAAACTTCTTCAGAAGTTCCTTAGCATACTTTTCTTGAGACAGAAAAACATGATTCTTCTTCTGTGAAATTTGTAACCCAAGAAAGTACTTCATTTCACCTAGCATGGACATCTCAAATAACTTCTTCATCTCCTCAGCAAATTTTTCACATGATCTTTTATTATTTCCAGCAAATATAATATCATCGACATAAACAATAACGATCAGTGAAAACTCTTGACATTTCTTGATGTAGAGATTGCTGTCAACTCTCCCTTTCTTAAAGTTCATCTTCTTCAAGCAAGTATCTAATTTAGAATACCATGCTCTCGGAGCCTGATTTAGCCCATACAGAGCCTTCTTCAACCTGCACACATAGCTTTCATCTTTCCCAATAACAAATCCACAAGGTTGATCAATGTAAACTTCCTCGTCAAGATCACCATTCAAGAATGCAGATTTTACATCCATTTGAAAGATTTTGTAACCTCGTTGTGCAGCAATGGCAAGAAATATTCTGATTGTTTCTAATCGAGCTACTGGAGAAAAGGTTTCATCAAAGTCAATGCCTTCAATTTGTGAATACCCTTTGCAGACCAATCTTTCCTTGTTTCTTATTACATTACCTTCTTCATTCAGCTTGTTTCGAAAAACCCACTTTGTACCAATAATGTTCTTGTTGTCTGGATTGGGTACAAGTTCCCAAGTATTGTTCTTCTCTATCTGATCAAGCTCTTCATTCATAGAATGAACCCATTCTGGATGCTCAAATGCTTCATTTACATCATTTGGTTCAACTTTCGAATAAAGAGAAGTATGTGATATAGAATTCTTTGTTCTTCTTGTTTGAACCCTCTGATTTTTATCTCCAATAATGTTCCGAGCTTCCACTTGTTTCCTCAACCTAGGATGAGTTGTTTGAACTTCATCCTCATCACTTGATATTTCTGAGTCAGATTCCTCTTCTTGAGTAGGATGAACAACTTCTGCAACATTATCAGAATTGTTAACAAAATCTTCTCTATCCCGCTCGACTTCCACATCAACATATGACTGCTTTTCTTTCGTAGCATTTTCAACAAATTTTACATCTGAAGAATCAATAATTCTTCCTGTTTCTTTGTTGAGGCATCTATATCCTCTTCCTTCTGGAGCATAGCCAAGAAAAATTCCGTCATCTCCTCTTTGCTCGAACTTTCCCAGATTTCCACCTTTCTTCTTTATAATACATGGACTCCCAAAGACTCTCAAGTGTTTCAGACTTGGAGTTTTTCCATAAAACATTTCATATGGAGTCATATCTGAGTTTGGCCTATAGAAACACCGGTTCTGAATATACACAGCAGTGATCATGGCTTGCCTCCAATAATAATGAGAGAGACTATGTTCAAGTAACATAGTTCTTCCCATTTCCACCAGACTTCGATTCTTTCTTTCAGCCACCCCATTTTGTTGAGGTGTGTATGGTGAACTAAACTCATGCCGAATTCCATGTTTCTCAAGATAACTTTCAAACTCTTCATTCTTATACTCACCACTATTATCAGTTCTCAACTTCTTCACTGAATACTCACATTCTTTCTCTGCTTTCCTTCTGAAACTCTTAAACATTGTTAGAGCATCTGACTTATGTCTCATGTACATAACACAAGTAATGCGAGTAAAGTAATCAATGAAAGTAATGAAGTACATATCTCCATTTGAAGATTGCTTGCTCATTGGCCCACATATATCTGAGTGTATGAGTTCTAAGGGTCTTTTTGAGCGAATTTCAACTCTCTTGTGCATAGAATTAGCAATCTTCCCTTTCTCACAAATAGTGCAGCACCGATCTCTTTCTCTTGATAAATCAGGCATATCCCGAACTCTTTCTCGCTTTGATAACGTGCACATATTTCTCTAACACATATGCCCCAGCCTTTTATGCCATAATTTATTTTCATCCACCAAACTCATGTAACGAGAGTTCTGTCCATCCCCAACTTGGAACAAATTCCCTCTTGTACGCTGGCCCCTTGTAACTATGTTTCCATCATTTTCACTTTTTACAACAAATCCATCTTTTATGAAGATCACTTTGTTTCCCTCATCACAGAGTTGTGACACACTGAGCAGGTTGTGTTTCAGTCCATCAACATATAGTGTTTTTCTGGATTTCATCTTTTCTTTTCCAATGATGGCAGATCCAACACCTTTGATCCTTAGAGATTCATCATTTCCAAATGTCACAGTTACTTCTTTAAAGTCTTTCACATTCTTCAGCAGCTTTAAGTCTCCTGTCATATGAGATGAACATCCACCATCAAGAATCCATGGACGTTCTCCTTTGGTAGCCTTGAAAGCTGTTTCAACCACAAGTGCTTTTTGTTCTTCTTTTTCCTTCACTTTCTGTTTTGCTTCTTCCAATTTCCTAGCCAAATCAATGTGTTCTGGCCAGAGAACCATGCATTCTTTCTTTTCATACTTATCATACTTGTCCCTTTTGTATTTTAAAAACTCTGTCTTTTGAGGATTATTAACAAACTTTTGTTGCTCTGGTAACACACTAAGGCAGCCCTTAGCAAGATGTCCAGGTTGATCACATCTTTCACAATAAGTTTCCAGTGGTTGGAATCTATTCCCAACATTCACACCAGTCATCTCAGATATCTTCTGAAACTTATTTGGAGATCTTCTATTTTGAAAGCGTTGACTCCCCCTCAATCTTTGTCCTTCAAAACTTTTGGAATAGTTGTAATGTTGTTGGTTAAACCAACACATACTTTCCATGTGTCTGAATCCACCACAATACCAGCAGTAACCATAGAAACAATATTTACCTCTGAAACTTTTATTCTGAATGGAGTTGTGAACATGCTTCTCAAAAACCATCATATTTTCATTTGTAACTCTCTTCTTCACCTCAGATTCAACAGTACCAGAAGTATTAGAAGTTTTTCATGACTCAAGATTTTTATGCACTTCTGATTTTTCTGCATTGCTGATTTTGACCACATACTTTGTCTTCCCAGCTTTGTTCTTATCAGAACCAGTTTTGTCTTTCATTTCAACCTTTGAAGGTAAGTTTTGTAGATCCCTTTTTGGTTCATTCTTACTGGAACATTCCCCTACTTCTGAGATAGAATTTTTGGAATTGATATTCATTTCTTTAGCTTTATGCAGTTTTTGTTGGACAAGTTCCAACTCTTCTTCTTTTGCCTTCAACTTCACTTCAAGATGATCATTACGATTCTTTGTATTCTCAAGAGAATTTTTCAGATCATCAATCTCTTTTTCCATCATGATTTTATCATCTGTAAAACCTTCTTGATTGTTTACTGTGGAATTTTCTTTTATTAATTTCTTATTTTCTTTCTCAAGTTTTCTAATCTTCCTCAAACATTCCTTCAGCTCTTCTTTCAGATATTGTTCAAGTTGAGTCTCTTCTACTTCAGTACTACTACTCTCATAATCATCATTGTTCACTGTTGCAAAAAGGTACTCTCTCTAGTTTTTTCAGTAGCAGATTTTTCTGATTCAGTCTCACTATCATCATCTTCCTTATCTTTTTACAAAAAGCTTCTTATTTTTGATTTAAAGAACTTTTTATTCTGACTTCTACCAGAATATTTATCTTTTCGATCCTGTTTCTTCCATGACCTTCTTGGTCCTCTGTCTTCTTCATCACTGATGACATCATTCCCCTTTTGAGGGCAATTAGCCGCAAAGTGGCCAACTGCTCCACATTCAAAACATTTCAAAGGGAGTTTCCCTTTGTATTTCCCTGTGCCTCTTTTAACGTTTTTAGAAAACAAGGATAGAATTTCATCAAAATTTTGACATACCTCATTTTCAGAATTGGATTCACCAGCTTCTTCATTAATAAGAATTTTCTTCGACTTCTCTTTCTTTTCTTCCCTGAAAGACATTTCTCTATCAGTTTTTGCTTTTCTCTTCATGGTCTTTTCTCTTCTCATCTCATAAGTGATGAGAGTACTGTGCAAATCATCAAGAGATAATGTTTCCGGATTTCTGTCTTCTAGTGATGAAACTTTAGCATCAAATTTGTCAGGAAGAATTCTCAGGATCTTTTCAACAACTGTATCATCTTCTAACTTTTCACCAAGACATCTGATTGTACTGACAATGTCATTAACTCTGGTAAAGAATTCCCCAACAGATTCAGATTCTCCCATTTTCAAGTCTTCATACTTCAGCCTCCAGATTTTTAGTTTTGCCTTCTTCACTTTTGTATTTCCTTCATAGATATTCATTAGCTTATCCTAGATGCCTTTAGCAGTAGTGACACCTTTCACTCTTAAAAACTCACTCTCATAAAGTGATGAGAGTAATGCATTTTTAGCTCTTCCATCATTCTCAAGATTCTTCTTATCAATAGGAGTAAGAGGGACCTTGTCATCAATATCAGGAAATCCATCTGTTGTAGTTTCAAGAACTTCATATCCTAGAGACATAAGATACGACATCATTCTGTCCTTCCAGATGTGATAGTTCTTTCCATCGAAGATTGGAATCCCCTTACTGTTCACGCAATTTAGATTTTCCATCACAACTTCTTTTCAAACACTTCATCAAAGAGTAAACGAAGGCAGCCTCCCTCTGATACCAATTGAAGTTCCCAATCAGGATCTAAGTATCACTGAGAGGGGGAGGGGTGAATCAGTGATATCTTTTACTTTTTAAGTTTCCCCTTTTTTGAAACAAACTTCGCCTCCTGTTAAAGAGTTTCTTCCCTGCTGAACACACACAACCACAGGAACACAAGATTTACAAGGTTCACTACTCAACAAGAGTAGCTACGTCCTTGGTATGGTACGGAAACAATCCAGTACCACACAATCCACTAGAAAACAATCCTTTGATGTGGAATACAACGAGTAGGATATACCCTTACACTCGTGCAGCACTTTAAAAACAATCTAATAGTGCATGTGCTCCCTCTTAGCACAAATAGGGTAACACAATGTTTCAGTGCTTCTTTACAATTGAACAGATGTATTCTTTGAAGTACAAATCTTCACTTTCTTACCCAGAAGCGGGTAAGAACCCTCTTACGCAAAACTGAATACGCGCGAAGACCCCAAATGTTTCGCGCTGCCTTTAGGGTGACTTGCGCGCAATTCAAATGACATGCGCGTAAAACCTTTTTGGCGTGAAAAACGTTTTCGTGCACCTTTCCTTTTGCGCGCAACTTTTTCTCTTTTCGCGCAACTTCTCAAGTTTTCGCGCAGCTATCCTCTTTTCATACAAACTACTTCCTTTTCGCGCAACTCACTTAGCGTATAATTTACGCGCACCAGAGCTCGAGATTTCTTCTAAGTGTTGAGCATAAACATCTAACAAGGGTTAGCCTCATAATTATAGGCATTTTTGAACCCGCGCGAAAAACACTAATCCGCGCGTAAAACCTCCTCCATGTGCGTAAAAACTCTTTTATGCAACTTCATATTCTGCGCCATGCTTCAAGTTTTCACGCACCTCATGCCTTTGCCATTTTTCATCCTTCTAAGCATGATGCACCAATTGCACGCAAAATTCCGCACCGCGTTCCATATTGCGCGCAAACCCAATCTTTCCTGCAACATCAGATTTCGCGCACTGCTCCAATATTTCGCGCCTTTTATTCCTTTGCCAACTTTCGATCTTCTGATCTCGAACCATCATTTGCGCGAAAACTTCATTTCTCAATTTCGCGATTTTTCGCGCAACCCGCTACTATTTCGCGCATCCCGCAGATATTGCGCGCACTACTTTATTTTTGCGCGAAACATGCCTAAATTTCCACGCACTCCATTCCTTTGTCACTTTTCAACGTTCTGACCTTGAATAACTCTTTTTCACGTATAAACCTTCTTCAATATTATGCGCAACATCCATTGCCAAGCACATTTCTTCATCTCCCGATTTTCAGGCCCTAAAATTTGGCAAACACTGGAAAATGGCGCCACCTTAAACTGTGCTTTTCTGCCATCCCCAGATTGTCTATTGCATTGCCATTTTATCTCTTTACTGCTTCCCATAACCATTATTCTACTCTTATCACGAATCCCACTGTCGTGATATTTATCCTTTGATAGATCAGCTTAAGCATCGTCAGAGTTGCAATGAGAACTGAATCTTTCCTATCTTCCAGCAGCATCATTCCTTCCAATCAAAACATTATATGATTTGCATCATCATTTCTCCCCCTTTCCTTCATAAGGATTGCATCAAAAGTTATCCTAACTCATGATTTGTGTGAAATACATACCAGCAAAGCATCGTCTGATTTATGATCCTTCTACAAAGTGAATTGATTTATCGCCTTTGACAACAAAATACAACACTCTGCAAAATCTAACTCTTCAAACTTTCATCTTCATTCAACCTGGTCCCAACACTGGGTGGATCTTATTCTTAGATTCCTTCTTACTCGCTTTAAGAACCACTTTTTGACGAAAGTGGTTACTCTGAGCAGGTATATGTGCCTGATCAGGAAATATGGTTAGGTTAGGCTGACGATCTCCACTCAAATCAGGTGTATGCGCCTGACTTGGTTGTCCGTATGATATGGGGGAGTATGCCCCATAACCCTCTTGGACTGGAACAGATGTGTTTGTCTGTTCCGGAGTGAATCGTTGATGTGTCACTCCACTGCTAGGGATAGATTTATGTGTCTGTCCCTGAGATGATGCTGAAGCTGTTATGATATCCTAGCAAGCATACAGAATATGAGCAGGAATTTTCTTCTGCACTTTCACCATTGACAAAATATGCTTGGTGACTTTAGCTGCTTGAACGGGAATATACATCCATTACGGGTTTGGAGTAGGTGTATGTGCCTGCTCCTGTCCTCCTTTTCTTGTCAGTGAATCCTGACAGTACTCAAGTGTGGAGGTAGAGAGTAGAGTCTGCCTCCTGTTTGTCGTCGGGGCTTTCCGACTGACTTCTCCATGCGCTACCAAGTGAGACTGTTGGTAGGCTTGATTAGTATTAGCAGGTGTATGTGCCTGCTGATTACACTTTGCCAAATGCGGTTGACGAGATCCATCATATGTAGGCAGAGGAGCCTACTGACTAACTGGTGATGCATAAGCAGGTGCATGTTCCTACCTATAGTACTCCACCGGATTTGCCTGGCGGGATTGGCTTGATGCTGCCAGACGAGTCTGCTGCACAACGGAATGAAAACAGGCAGGTGTGTGTACCTGTTCGTTGTTCGCCAGTAAGTTAGGTTGGTGGAATCCATCATATGTAGTCAGGCGAGCCTGCTGACTAACTGATGATGCATAAGAAGGTGCATGTTCCTACCTATAGTACTCCGCTGGATTTGCCTGGCGGGATTGGCTTGATGCTACCAAACGAGTCTGCTGGACAGTGGAATTAAAACGGGCGGGTGTGTGTGACTGTTCATTGTTTGCCACCAGGTTAGGTTGGTGGAATCCATCATATGTAGTCAGGCGAGCCTACTGACTAACTGATGATGCATAAGCAGGTGCATGTTCCTGCCTATAGTACTCCGCCGGATTTTCCTGGCGGGATTGGCTTGATGCTTCCAGATGAGTCTGCTGGACAGTGGAATTAAAATGGGCAGGTGTGTGTGCCTATTTGTTATTTTCCACCAAGTTAGGTTGGTGGACTTCCCCAGAGATGGCAGGGATGACAACCTGCCCATTGTTAACCGGATTCCCTCTCTGGCGGTTCATCTTTCCTGCTTGGGTTCGAGGAACCTGAGCTGAATGCCTGGAGTCGGTACCCTCATCATGTTGAGGGCGCACTACCGCACGAGTCTGGCGGCGATTGTTGATGGGATACCTCGGAAAGGACTCCTGTCTTTTTGAATTAAATCCCTAAGGGACCTGCTCATTCACTTCCCCAGAGTAAGGGAGTGAATGGAAATTGCGTTCCTGGGATAACGACCCGAAACGGTTGGAGACAGTAGTCAGCACCGCCTGCTTCTTGATCGCTGGTCGCCGTTGTCCGGATGACCAGGTAGAGTTGTTAACTTGGAGGGCTTGACGAGCGGCCTCCAGAGTTGGGATAGTACCGTTGCGACGGTACTCCTTAACCAGTGCATTAGAAACCCAGCGTTGAAGATGCTGAGTTGGTGATGTCATCCTCAGAGCGGACGACGTTCCAGCAGGAGTAGTAGCATTGGTTTTCACAGAAGTAGACCTCACAGTAGAGGTGTTTACAGCAGCAGTATTCACAGGGGTGAATTTAAGGAATTCCATTTTGCAGAAGATCTTAAGAAAAGAGTGCATGTTCCATATAACATACATAATCAAGATGAATCCGGCCACTGCATCTTTTGGATGAGCACATGTCAATGATTTCTTTGTTGGCCCAAGGGGCCTAACAAATTAGAAGAACATCACTTTAACTTGGTTAAGGATTCAAGTTGGGTTCACCATTTTTGTTTCGCACGGAATCCGGGGATTACTTCGTGGATGGGAGATTCAAACGTTCTGATTGGTTTCTAGTGGGTTTGTTCTTAGAACCGGAAACATCCAATGATTCCACATCCGTTTGGACCTACTTTCCAAAGGTAGGTGCTCATTTGCTTGTGGACTGATGAGGCTTAGGAATTTGCATTGGTCGAGAGGATGGGAGGTCGGACTCATCACACCTTTTTGAGGGGAATTATTGTCTACTCCGGGACTCTCTTTATAGATTTAAGTTATGTTCGTGAATCCTTATTACATTACCAAGTATAAAATTAGCTTTCCTTCAGTTTAACAATCAATGATTAAATATTTAAGAAATTTAGAGAATCTTTTATATGTATTCGAGGTTCTTCATCAATAGAGAATCATCTGTATCTATTTAGAGATTCTTGGTCAATGGTATCCTTCAATACATTTATATAAAAGTCTCTTGGTCATTATGACGACCAGGTTAGTTTTAAAGCCACTCAGTGGGGCACATGAAGTTTATCATCATTCAGAAGGACAATGAATTACTTCAGAGTTGGGATCGAACCCATAGATGGGCTACCTACGTATCCTTTGTTTTGAAAAAAGAATCAGAACCCACGTAGTTCGAATAAAGGTATGATGTTTATGATTGATGGCTCAAAGCAGGATGTCACAATTACTTTTACACTCTAAGCTCACGTGAGTCATGCTCGATGTGAGAAACAAGAGGTATTAGTAAAATTTAGACAATTGTGCCATGAAAGATGCAATCATAAGAAATGGTTTGGGGCTTATGTATGTATGACTGCCCAGAGGATTTAATTTAGGGAGAAAATCCAAGAACAGGGTGCATAAAGGTACATGTGCTTCATGGAGATTTGAATACTCTAACTTGGGACTTATTCCTGAAGATGAAACCCAAATTAGGAGAGGATTGATAACTGGGTTTTACTCCTGAGAAGGAATCCAAGATCAAACGTAAATTAGTATTGGTTAAAGAGAAATTAGGGGATTTGGGGCTTACTCCTGAAAAGGAAACCCAAGATTATGACTGGGACTTATTCCTGAAAAGGAGACCCAGGTTAGAGGGCTTGGATCTTACTTCTGAAAAGAAGCCCATGAATAAGATTGGGGCTTACTCCTAAGAAGGATGCCCAAAATTAGAGGACTTGGGGCTTACTCCTAAGAAGGATGCCCATGATTATGACTAGGTCTTATTCCTGAAAAGGAGACCCAGGTTAGGGATTAAGGTTTGGGGCTTACTCCTAAGGAGGATTACCATATTTGGGAACTTTAAGAATTTGGGACTTACTCCTGAGGAAGATGCCCAGATTAAAGGACTTATAACTGGGGATTATTCTTGAAAAGGAGACCCAAGTTAAGGATTCTCTAATCTTAAAGGATGAGGTTGAATGAATGAACTCTCCATATTTAGTGACATAAGGTTATTTAAATCACTAGGTTTTGAGAGATATTCCACAGAATTCCTTTCAGATAAGGAAGTCAAATCAAGAAATCATGCCATAAATGGCTTTGAAGATTGTCTTGAAGACTGAATCTTTGAAAAGGGAAGGTGTATTGGCTTAAGAGGGGTAAAATGGGCAAGATGGGCACCCAAAAAGGTAGGGGCGCACAAGTCTTGAAAGGCGCGCAAGTATTGCGGCGTCGCGCAAGTATTGGTCGCGCAGGTATACTTGCACGACATGTGGGATACATGCGCGATTCTCAACCATCATTAGAATACTTTGAGCGACTCTTTATTAATCATTTTAGAATCCTCTTGAGGTTCTTCCAGAAAAGGGACGCGCAAGTTCTATTGAAGGAATACGTGTAACACCCCGAGATTTTATGAAAAATATTATTTTAATTTCATTAATGTCTTATGTTGTATTCTACACCAAGATTACCCTACGCTATACGCAACACCGTATTAGCTTGCAGTATACGCAACACTATTCTTGGACCGTGTTACACATAATTTTGATAATAGTTATTCTACACAAAATTGAGTATATATATATATATATATTAAATGTATAAATGAAATATGGTTGGATTATGTTATACGAAACAACGAAGGATTCATTCACAAAACGTAACCCTGACTTGGCTTGCATTACACGCAATCACGACCTTCCTCGATAGCGGGTGTTGTACGCAATACCGGGTTTTAATAAACAATGTTATATTATTATAATATTGTCATGAACTAGCCGTTATGAATAGTATTAACTAAATTTTGAATTTTATAACATTATTATTCATCTTACACATTTCTAGAACATGGTATAAGAAAAAAATAAATTTTTCGGGTAAAATAAGTATTTTTCAAAAAAATGCAGTTTTACCGCCTTTTGATGGCGCACCCACTTTAAATATAGTTTTCGACATGTTTATATGCTCAATTTGACAAAATAATATTCTTCTTTTGAATCAGGATATAAAAAATTACATTAGATAAAGTTTTGATATTTTTCCGATAACTTTCATATTTTAATGAATAGTAAAAACACGCTATATTTTAATTAAAAACAACTTTTTTCATCGTAATATCTTATGTGGTTAAATTATAATATTGAATGGTTTTAAAGTATAAATAGAATATATTTTTACCATTTAATATAATGTATGTCATTAGCATTGATTTTACCTTGAATTCGTAGGTTAAATCAATTCAATCTTTTGCAATGTTTTAAAGAAAAACCAGTTTTCTTTCGACAACGGGATTAATTTTAATTTAATTTCTGCATCTTTTGTGTATTGAATTTGGAAAAATGGATTCCATATTCGGTATCAGTGGGACCAAATTATGTTAATAAGCTACTTTTTATTTTTTGGGAATTATGAATAGTAACTACGGTAAATTTTATTTACCCTAGTTAAAGGTAAATCGTGTAATTAAGGGTAAATATAATATTTTAAAATTACCCTAACAAATTTCAAAATCCTATTGGATGACTAAAAGTCGACCCATGTCACCTAAGGGTCGGATTAGAATCATTTAATGGACATTTGTCCATGAAAATCACTTAATTATTATTAAAACCAAAGAAAGTGACAACATGTCACTCTCTTAAATCTTATAAGTATATTAATTTTAATTTAGTGATAAACTTCATGAAACTTCAAACATGAATAGTCTCCAGAAATCTAATGAAATTATCTACATCATATAAATTTATTTATAATTTTTAGGGATTAGATAATTATCATTAATTATGACACAATAGTGATGCAGAAAATGTTTATCTAGTGAAAAATCAAGAATATTGTTTTTATTAAATTAATAGTGACCATAAAATGAACAAATACCTAACCAAACCTTATTGGACATGTAAATGTAAACCGTAAGCATCCAATGGTCTAATATTTGACCATTTGGAGCCTTATAAAAGCGATTATGACACTTATATTATTTTATTTTAAATGATGCCAAAGTTGTCACCTTCATAATTTAATAAATATAACAATTTAAATATTGTGATTTTAAGATGATAAATTCGAGTAAAAGTATTATTGTGAAAGTTAATAGATTTATTTTCATCATAGGATTTTATTTTTAATTTTTATGCAACAAATAAGTATATTGAATAATTATACAAAAATGATGTAGTAATTATTTTATTAAGAGATAAACCAAATAAATGGTTTTAAAAATAATAAAATAAATAATATATGAACTATTTAATGTGATAAAATAATTTTATAGATACATATGACCGTTTATTAATATATTAAAGCTTTTATTTCGAACATATCTTCTGTATATAATTTATTTAAATTCAAATAAATGAATAGTGTCAAAATTGACACTATTGTTATTTTACAAAAATAACATATTATAAAATTGTTTAAAAATCACAAAAATATTTAAAAATTATAAATTTATATTTATATGGTCTATAATTTTATAAAGTAAACAATTATGGAAAATTCACAACAAATAAGTAATTATTTGTTATAATTTAAAATTTGGAATTTTATTACCACAAATAAACTTAAATAGATTAAATAAAGATAAATCAAAATGATAAGGTTTAAAATAAGATCCAAACATGTCTAAATTTGATTGGTTGATGAGATTACAACCCTATCTCATCTAATCTTCGAATATGAGTCATTTTTGGAGGTTTTTAAGTGGGGTTAGATTTATTATAAGTTAATATTTTTGAGAATTCCAGAGGTGCCCCTCTCCTCCCTTATAAAAGGGCACCTCCTCCCCCTCCTCCTCACACAAATTTAAGCTCGGCCAACCCCTGACAAAATCTCTTCTCCACTTCCCTATAATAATCCTAGAGGTTCTGGTCTTCTTCAAAGACCAATCTTAGTTCCCTAAGTGAAGGATTCAAAGAGGCGTTTCAAAGAAGAGGTAATATCCATTACCGATCTTTTCAATTTATTTCTTATTCAACTTCTTCTTATTTAGTTGTTTCATGATAAAGTAATAACATCAGTATTACTTACATACTTAAATGTTATTATAAATATGAAAAAACTCTAATTAACCTTCTATCCATCCTGCGGAAAAAGGAAATCACCGCGCGTGCGTACGTACGGAATACCGTCTCCACGCCGTTGTGTAATCTATTTTCCGCCACCACCTTAATTGGATGGGTATAATAGTTTAATGAGTAACTATATATGATTATTATAAAGTTATATTGATACTGAAATAGTATACATACACTTAAACACAATTCCACAACCATGGGAACGATATCATCGCTCGTGCGTACGTACGGACTACCGTCTCCACGACGCGATGAGATTTATTCTCAATGATTAACCATTAATGAATGATTATAAAGTATATATAATAAGTTCTAATGAAATATATGACATAATAATGATACTGGAATTATTTATATTTATATGTATGTCATATACTTAATTCCATTTAATTCAATAAGGAAACGAAAACAGCGTTCATGCGTACATACGGACTACCGTCTCCATAAACGGTGTATTTCTTTCCATTTACTGATTCATTATATATATGTATATTATGAATATATATATATAAATCATGTTTTATATTCTGTAATTAAGTAATCATTATCTAAGTAATCATATGAATAATTACAAGTCAAAACACGAATGAAAAATGAGACGATTTTACCCAAAACGCTACTTTAACATGAATTTACAAAAGAACGGGTAATATAAAGTCATACGTGGACCATATATGATATAATAACAATGAATATGATTCTGGAATAAGTCAATAACATGATTTAAATCATTATACAGAAGGTTCGGACACTTACAAAGCAAGTCGGACCTAAGGTAAGGGAAATATCACAATCTCATTTTTATCCGAGATTGTTTATTCGTAAGTATTTACTGGGGTGTATTTTATCATCCACATCCATGTTTCATAAATAAGTAATATTATTTCCATCCACTTACAATATTTTAAATCCAATTTTACCCTTCGGTGAGTTTTTAGTAAAGAATATGAAAGGAATCTTTTGTCGTTTTTTTCGTATGAGGTACTTTTTGACTTTTCCGACAAAAGTACAAAGAATGTTTTTTTAACTTATACGGAAAGAAATGGATTTTTAAAACATTATTTCCAAGAATCTTCCTTTATAAGTTTTCATGTTTATTTTTAATCAACTTCTTTTAGTTTATAATTGTATGACATGTTAAGAAAAGAAAAAAAATTTGAAGTAGAAAGGATATTTTCCTCAAGAATGGAGTTCAAATGTTTTATCAAAATTATTTTCCATCTAAGATAATATAGGGTTCTGTTTTTATCCCTATTATTACACTGATTTGATTATGTTTTGAAGAAATTATTTTTATGAATTCATTTACCTTATATGATTTGTTTTATGATGTCATGATGTTTCAAGAATCCCATTTTTGTTACATGTGTTATGAGATGATGTATAATTTATGATTATGTGGCAAAAATAAGAAAGGATTAATTATAAGATGGGTGGGACCTATATCTCCCTCCAATGCATTGGGTAAAGATTTTATATCTCATGAGATAGACATGGCTGAAATGGTAGGTTATACCGGTTCAGTGAAACAGGACTGAAACGAGGGTTACTCGATTCAGAAAGGGACTTTGTCCACTAAGATAGTCTTGGAAATGAGTCTTGACTAATAAGAAATAATTCTGTATGATTATGTGTGTATGCCACAAAGTTTCATGTTTTATGTTATGATTATTGGGATTTCATTTCACTACTATGATTTATCCCATGTTATGAAATTATGCTCTCTTTTGCAGGTTAAGATTTCCAAAAGTTATGTTCTTATGAATATGATGTGATTGATTTTTCTTTTGTATACCCTTACTGAGCATTTGATCTCACCCTTTTATGTTTTCTTTTCCCTAGGATATAAAGAAAGGTTTTAGGTAAAAAAAAGGAAGATCTTTTTGGGAGATATTGAAGATCTTTCACCACGATTAGAAGATTACATTCCGAGTTTCCAAAGAAACTAAACTATTACGATCCTTGTGTGTGTGTGTTTTTGTTATGTACTAAGTATTCCGCAAAAGTAATGAAATGTCCATGTACGTCAAGATACGAGTCTCTACAGTTGGTATTAGAGGAAAGGTTTGGTCAACATTTGGAAACTAGGATGCGAGAACTTTAGTGAGATCCCTAGAGATATTTATAAGGTATGTCTAGGGATGTCCCTAAGGATAAGTATACGTATAGGATACAGTCCTAGAACTATGGTAACGATCATAGAATTTATCCTAAGATGTTAGATATCGAGGATACTCCACCTTTATTATGTTGTTTTCCCTAGCATGATTTTTGCCTCTCACAGTATTCTTTTTTTTGGGTTTTAGAAAATGGCTGGAAACAAGATGTTTCACAATAATGGAGGATATGATAGACAATGGAATGATATTCTTCATAATGAAATGGGATTTGGAAGTACAAACATCATTATTATTCCGAATCAGCAATCTCATAATATGATCAATAAAGTAAAATTTGGTAAGTTTCCTGACTCGGCTAATAAGAGAAAGATGGAGTTTGATGATGATCATAGAGGAAAGAAAGTTCAATTTCCCCTATGTAAATCATGTGGGAAGAGGCATCAAGGAGAATGTTTCAAAGGAACTGGAAGATGCTTTGGGTGTGGAAAAGAAGGACACAAAGCCAGTAAGTGCAAAGGAAAAGGTTCAGTTAACACCAGGGATGAGGATAATGGTATTGCTACGACATCAACAATGGTTAAATGTTTTAAATGTGGAATGTACGAGCATTATGCAAACCAATGCCCTAAGGGAAAGTCTCATGAAGAGAATCAGTATGGTCGTATGGGTAGTATTTATGTTGATGATGATGATGAGACTACAAATGATATGTGAGATGAAATAATTGTTGAAGCTCGGTCAATGGTTTAAGAATGTAGTGGAATGATTACATGTTTATCAAGTGTAATGTTGTATAAGTAATCTCATGGTACTATGGGATAAAGAGACATCTAAGGATTGTTACATTGTTGTCTTTCCTTATGTTTTGAAAGTATGTGATGAATGGTACCAGTATTTTTGGAAAGTAGATGATATGCGCATAATGAAGGGATAAGACGATAATGAGATGTTTGATTGTATGCATGAGCTCATGATTGATATAAGGACTAAGTGATATCATGGTTTGAGTATATAGAATTTTGAGGATTTTGGTATGTGGAAAGTGTTAACTTTTAACTGCATTCATTTTTTCACTAAGGTTCAATGGGTATTCAAAAGAATACATGATTAAGGACATTGAATGTTTGGAATGTGACCAACAAAACATATCTTATGATATATGGGGATCAACAATGGTATTAAATCTCTGGTAATCGTTTTCACTATGTTATGAGAGTGGACTACAGTATTATGGATAAGCCTAAAGATTAGAATGGATTATGTTGGACATAAGTTAGGATAAAACGTTTTTCGATATTATTGATGGGATGTTATATTAATATAGCTTTAGAAAAAGGACAACCTGCAGGACGGGCGACAACCTATCGCTTCGGACGAGGCTGTGGGAATCGAACCCACAACCGAAGTTCGACTGGCCTTTATCGCCTACTATTGGCCTACAGGAAGTCCCTGTTTAGTAGAAACTGGTTTTATTATATTAAGCAGTATGATATATGAAGTATAAGTCCATTTTAGGAACCATATATGATTAATCTCACTATAGAATGACTTATGTATATTTAATAAATTTTTGCTAACCCTTTGTTTGAGATAGATGGAATGACCCGTCATTCTCTCACAAGATCTGCTAACACTTCACGAATAACAAATTCAACTTCATTTATATAAGAGATGAAGTGGAAATTGTTCAAGGCACGAACAACAGTGAGATTGTACCAAAATAAAGTAAGTATTTATTCTAATTCAAATTCTTCAACTTTAGGGAAATGATCTTGAAAACCAAAAATGTTGTCCTAGTGCCCTTATATTCGATTAATCAGATGGTACCCTAGATCGTCACAAATTTATGGCTTTGTGATTGCTGGCTTTTCCATAGCCATGTTCTCTACCACTCTCCATCAGAACATGATGGTTAGATTTCTCTTCCATATCCATATTTTCACCTATGTGGAAACCCAGTGATTAGTTTATTTGGGTAACCGTTACGTTTCATACTTTTGTTTTTAATGATAAGTTTTGGTATTCCTTTTTACGATGTGGGTTTCTATCAAAGAAACTTTCAAATAGTAAACCATTAATAACCCCGACGAATTTCGAGGGCGAAATTCATTTTAAGGGGGGAAGAATGTAACACCCAGAGATTTTATGAAAAATATTATTTAAATTTAATTAATGTCTTATGTTATATTCTACACCAATATTACCCTGCGCTATACGCAACACCGTATTAGCTTGCAGTATACGCAACACTATTCTTGGACCGTGTTACACATAATTTTGATAATAGTTATTCTATGAAACATTGAGTATATATATATATATATATTAAATGTATAAATGAAATATGGTTGGATTCTATTATACGAAACAACGAAGGATTCATTCACAACACGTAACCCTGACTTGGCTTGCATTACACGCAATCACGACCTTCCTCGATAGCGTGTGTTGTACGCAATACCGGGTTTTAATAAACAATGTTATATTATTATAACATTGTCATGAACTAGCCGTTATGAATAGTATTAACTAAATTTTGAATTTTATAACATTATTATTCATCTTACACATTTCTAGAACATGGTATAAGAACAAAATAAAATTTTCGGGTAAAATAAGTATTTTTCAAAAAAAATGCAGTTTTACCGCCTTTTGATGGTGCACCCACATTAAATATAGTTTTCGACATGTTTATATGTTCAATTTGACAAAATAATATTCTTCTTTCGAATCAGGATATAAAAATTTACATTAGATAAAGTTTTGATATTTTTCCGATAACTTTCATATTTTAATGAATAGTAAAAACACGCTATATTTTAATTAAAAACAACTTTTTTCATCGTAATATCTTATGTGGTTAAATTATAATATTGAATGGTTTTAAAGTATAAATAGAATATATTTTTACCATTTAATATAATTTATGTCATTACCATTGATTTTACCTTGAATTCGTAGGTTAAATCAATTCAATCTTTTGCAATGTTTTAAAGAAAAACCCGTTTTCTTTCGACAACGAGATTAATTTTAATTTAATTTCTGCATCTTTTGTGTATTGAATTTGGAAAAATGGATTCCATATTTGGAATCAGTGGGTCCAAATTATGTTAATAAGCTACTTTTTATTTTTGGGAATTATGAATAGTAACTACGGTAAATTTTATTTACCATAGTTAAAGGTAAATTGGGTAATTAAGGGTAAATATAATATTATAAAATTACCCTAACAAATGTCAAAATCCTATTGGATGACTAAAAGTCAAACCATATCACCTATGGGTTGGATTAGAATCATTTAATGGACATTTTTCCATGAAAATAACTTAATTATTATTAAAACCAAAGAAAGTGACAACATGTCACTCTCTTAAATCTTATAAGTATATTAATTTTAATTTAGTGATAAACTTCATGAAACTTCGAACATTAATAGTCTCTAGAAAGCTAATTAAATTATCGACATCATATAAATTTATTTATAATTTTTAGGGATTAGATAATTATCATTAATTATGACACAATAGTGATGCAGAAATTGTTTATCTAGTGAAAAATCAAGAATATTGTTTTTATTAAACTAATAGTGACCATAAAATGCACAAATACCTAACCAAAACTTATTGTCCATGTAAATGTAAACCATAATCATCCAATGGTCTAATATTTGACCATTTGGAGCCTTAAAAAAGCGATTATGACACTTATATTATTTTATTTTAAATGATGCCAAAGTTGTCACCTTCATAATTTAATAAATATAACAATTTAAATATTGTGATTTTAAGATGATAAATTCGAGTAAAAGTATTATTGTGAAAGGTAATAGATTTATTTTAATCATAGTATTTCATTTTTAATTTTTATGCAAAAAATAAGTATATTGAATAATTATACAAAAATGATGTAGTAATTATTTTATTAAGAGATAAACCAAATAAATGGTTTTAAAAATAATAAAATAAATATTATATGAACTATTTAATGTGATACACTAATTTTATAGATACATATCACCTTTTATTAATATATTAAAGCTTTTAGTTCGAACATATCTTCTGTATATAATTTATTTAAATTCAAATAAATGAATAGTGTCAAAATTGACACTATTGTTATTTTACAAAAATAACATATTATAAAATTGTTTAAAAATCACAAAAATATTTAAAAATTATAAATTTATATTTATATGGTCTATAATTTTATAAAGTAAACAATTATGGAAAATTCACAACAAATAAGTAATTATTTGTTATAATTTAAAATTTGGAATTTTATTACCACAAATAAACTTAAATAGATTTAATAAAGATAAATCAAAATGATAAGGTTTAAAATAAGATCCAAACATGTCTAAATTTGATTGTTTGATGATATTACAACCCTATATAATCTAATCTTCGAATATGAGTCATTTTTGGAGGTTTTTAAGTGGGTTTAGATTTATTATAAATTAATATCTTTGAGAATTCCTAAGGTGCCCCTCTCCTCCCTTATAAAAGGGCACCTCCTCCCCCTCCTCCTCACACAAATTTAAGCTCGGCCAGCCCCTGCCAAAATCTCTTCTCCACTTCCCTAGAATAATCCTAGAGGTTCTGGTCTTCTTCAAAGACCAATCATTGTTCCCTAAGTGAAGGATTCAAAGAGGCGTTTCAAAGAAGAGGTAATATCCATTACCGATCTTTTCAATTTCTTTCTTCTTCAACTTCTTCTTCTTTAGTTGTTTCATGATAAAGTAATAACATCAGTATTACTTACATACTGAAATGTTATTATAAATATGAAAAAACTCTAATTAACCTACTATCCATCCTACGGAAAAAGGAAATCACCGCGCGTGCGTACGTACGGAATACCATCTCCACGCCGTGGTGTAATCTATTTTCCACCACCACCTTAATTGGATGGGTATAATAATTTAATGAGTAACTATATATGATTATTATAAAGTTATATTTATACTGAAATAGTATACATACACTTCAACACAATTCCACAACCATGGGAACGATATCATCGCTCGTGCGTACGTACGGACTACCGTCTCCACGACGCGATGAGATTCATTCTCAATGATTAACCATTAATGAATGATTATAAAGTATATATAATAATTTCTAATGAAATATATTACATAATAATGATACTGGAATTATTTATATTTATATGTATGTCATATACTTAATTCCATTTAATTCAATAAGGAAACAAAAACAGCGTTCATGCGTACGTACTGACTACCGTCTCCATAAACGGTGTATTTCTTTCCATTTACTGATTCATTATATATATGTATATTCTGAATATATATATATAAATCATGTTTTATATTCTGTAATTAAGTAATAATGATCTAAGTAATCATATTAATAATTACAAGTCAAAACACGAACGACAAATGAGACGATTTTACCCAAAACGCTACTTTAACATGAATTTACAAAAGAACGGGTAATATAAATTCATAAGTGGACCATATATGATATAATAACAATGAATATGATTCTGGAATAAGTCAATAACATGATTTAAATCATTATACAGGAGGTTCGGACACTTACAAAGCAAGTCGGACCTAAGGTAAGGGAAATATCACAATCTCATTTTTATCCGAGATTGTTTATTCGTAAGTATTTACTGGGGTGTATTTTATCATCCACATCCATGTTTCATAAATATGTAATATTATTTCAATCCAATTACAATAGTTTAAATCCAATATTACCATTCGGTGAGTTTTTAGTAAAGAATATGAAAGGAATCTTTTGTCATTTTTTTCGTATGAGGTACTTTTTGACTTTTCCGACAAAAGTACAAAGAATGTTTTTTTTAACTTATACGGCAGGAAATGGATTTTTAAAACATTATTTCCAAGAATCTTCCTTTATAAGTTTTCATTATTATTTTTAATCAACTTCTTTTAGTTTATAATTGTATGACGTGTTAAGAAAAGAAAAATGTTTTTGAAGTAGAAAGGATATTTTCCTCAAGAATGGAGTTCAAATGTTTTATCAAAACTATTTTCCATTTAAGATAATATAGGGTTCTGTTTTTATCCCTATTATTACACTGATTTGATTGTGTTTTGAGGAAATTATTTTTATGAAGTCATTTACCTTATATGATTTGTTTTATGATGTCATGATGTTTCAAGAATCCCATTTTTGTTACATGTGTTATGCGATGATGTATAATTTATGATAATGTGGCACACATAAGAAAGGATTAATTATAAGATGGGTGGGACCTATATCTCCCTCCAATTAATTGGGTAAATATTTTATATCTCATGAGATAGACATGGATGAAATGGTAGGTTATACCGGTTCAGTGAAACAGGACTGAAACGAGGGTTACTCGATTCAGAAAGGGACATTGTCCACTAAGATAGTCTTGGCAATGAGTCTTGACTAACAAGAAATGATTCTGTATGATTATGTGTGTATGCCACAAAGTTTCATGTTTTAAGTTATGATTATTGGGATTTCATTTCACTACTATGATTTATCCCATGTTATGAAATTATGCTCTCTTTTGCAGGTTAAGATTTCCAAAAGTTATGTTCTTATGAATATGATGTGATTGATTTTCCTTTTGTATACCCTTACTGAGAATTTGAGCTCACCCTTTTATGTTTTCTTTTCCCCAGGATATAAAGAAAGGTTTTAGGTAAAAAAAGGAAGATCTTTATGGGAGATATTGAAGATCTTTCACCACGATTAGAAGATTACGTTCTGAGTTTCCAAAGACACTAAACTATTACGATCCTTGTGTGTGTGTGTTTTCGTTATGTACTAAGTATTCCGCAAAAGTAATGAAATGTCCATGTACGTCAAGATACGAGTCTCTACAATATGGTGGCGCGCAACTGTGGTCACTTCCCTTAAGGGCTGACCACTCAGGCGCACAAGTGTTGATGAGTCTCAATACTTAGGCCTTCCTCCTTCTCTTTAGATCTTCCGTTCTAGGTAAGAAATTACCTTAGAAGTGTTCTGGAAGCTTTGAGAAGAGACTTGAGCGTCGGGAGCTTCAATCCGAGTTTCTGGAAAAAGATCCTCTCGAATGGGGGGCCCGCAAGGTCTCTTTATAGGCAGGAGAAGACCCTGGGCGGTTATCACTTAGGTCGCGCAAGTCACTTGGGCGACCAAGGGCGTCGCGCAAGTATACTTGCGCGATAGTGATAAAACTTGCGTGGTGCAGTTGATTTTGATCCTTTTTTCATTCCTTTGTCGATTTTTGATGTTTTCTTCAAAGTATGAATCACTTTGAGCTCAGATATTCCCCTTTTCCGATCTTTAGATTCTGTGACAAAAGGAGCGTCAACAATGATAAAAAATAAAGACCATAAATATCATAGGAAAATTCACCAACAACTAATGGTTGAAAACCAAAATTAATATTAGAAATTGATTTTCAATTTTAGGAAATAAATTCTCTTTAAATTTGATATAAATTGAAAAACTCAATTTAAAAATAGAGAAGAATGTGCACGATTAATGACGATTTTCTTCAAAAATATATAAATATAAATATTAATTTAAAATAGTGTTCCACATGTGTAGAATATTCCACATGAATATGGGATAATGTAATCCAATCATATATCCTATTATTGAATTTAATATAATTTTATTCCTTATTAAATTACCACTAATTGGGTATAACAATGAAATCAATACATTGTTTCTCCTATTACCGATACCAAAAATATTGGATGTGATAGTTACAATGGTGAGATGTATCAATATAAATTCTAAATTGAAATTTAATATTGTGTTTGATCTAATACTTAGTGAAAGCATTCATATAAAAAAATTCATATAATTATAAAAAAAATTAAGAAATGATGAAGTCAATGGTAGATCATTGAACCATGGAAACTATAGCTGAAGGTAAAAGTATAAATAATAAATCCAACCTAAATCGACAGGATACGGTAACACATGATTGAATTGTGGGATGAATTTATATGTATGGAACAACCATAAGGGTATTGAAAAGTATTTATATAATGATATGATAAATAGTACGTCCAGAATCACTAACAAACTAATAGTATTTAGTGTCGAATGTCCCGTCAATTATTTTGTATTAATATATTATACTAATTTTTTTAAACCATAGAGAACAAAATTCAATAAACGATAGTTAAAGGAAACATTGATAAGGTATATATCATAAAAAATGAACCTCTTAATATTTTAGGATGTGTTTTTTGGAATCTTTTAATGCAAAATAGAAATTTATGGATATGAAAAACTAAAAAATTAATCTTTATACACTAAATAAATATAATATCTATTAGGTAGCTACATTAAAATGGATATTATTCACCATTTTTAAGGGATGATAGAAAATCCAAAAACTGTATATGGTAATAGAATAAGGAGTGATGGATTTAGAACAATACATGTCTATTGATTCTAATCATATGGTGATTTATTTGAATTCAAAAAGCGATTTGAAAACCTTGTATTGTGTATTAGGTCATATGATTTATATGGGAAGGAATTTTAGTACGGTAATGTTAATTTTACTAGGTATGAAATAGTGGGACTCGAAATGTTTAGGTATTTTTTCTAAAAAGAACGTGAAAATTTTCTTTTATATAAAAATGAAGAGAATTGATGGTAGGAAAATTATTCTAATAAATTTTTATATATGTAGACCCACACTAGTATATTATAATGGAGAATCATATTAATATTTCACATATATTAATAAATAAGCTCAATATATATGGGATTATTTAAAAAAATATGTCAAATTGGTTTTCAATATTTCAATAATGAAGAGTCATGTAGAGAATGAAATAGGACATAGAGTGAAGTGTCTGAGATTTGATAGTGGTGGAGAGAATGAAATTTATGAATTTTAAGTGTTCATTGTTAAAAATATAATTCATATTGAGTAGATGGTTTACGGAATAAATGAATAATTAGTTCCATAGAAAATATGAATAGAATTTTATTGAATATGTTTGGAGTATGAGGTTGCAGGGTATATTGAAAACATGTTTTTTGGTTGAAGCTATTAACAAGGTAGATTACCTGATAAATATATTTCTTTCTATACCATTGGGTTAAAAAATAATTGATGATGTACATTGTCATGACCTGTCCCCTGGGGCCCGTGTCGTGACTGCCCCATGTCTGCCTTCCACAGGCCTAGGGCTGGTGACTAGCACCAAAGGTGTATTCCATAAAATTAGGAAAGCGTTGCCTTTATAACATGTAACGCACGCAACCAAGCACACAACAAGATAAAAAATCATGTAAATTGAATAGTAAACAGAGTGTGTATAGAATGAAGAAGGAGCCAGAATACAAACCCAACTTGAATGTACAAGAAAATGAATGTACAAGTAAACCGGAACAGCTCCGTTGAACACCCACCAAAAATCCTACCTGAAGGGTATGTATATATCCTGATCGGTTGTCTGTACAGTACGCCTCATCTAAGGTCCACCTATGAGCTACCTTCAGTCCTGGTACTCTTGTCCTCAGTCAGCAATGTCTTTCGTCTACACCAAACACAATGAAGTGTAGACATAGCCCATGCAGGGGTGAGTACAATGATACCCAGTAAGGTCCCCAAGACTCTCAATGTCTTACAAAATCCACAAAGGATAATCCAAAAACTGTGAAATCAACTATCAATCCAACTTAGGTATATTCTCAAACATATACCTATGTTATCATGTATACCCATCTCAATCATGAGGAATCACAGAGTCCAACGCAAAAGCCCAAAGCTCAATTGACCCACAAAGAAAGGAATACCGTGAAGGTATGTACCACACAGGTACACCACACAGAAGAATACCACCAAGGTATTACCACAAAGGAAAGTACCGCTTATGTACAAAATCATCTCACACCCGGTATAACTTTGGTACTATCATAAAGATGATTAGATGTAATTATTGAATCATCTTACTCTGTTAAGAGGCAGACCCAAGAAGGATAGTTAATCATCATCATACCCACATAGGATATCTAGGTTCTCACCCACATAGGATCTCTTGGTGTTGACCCACATAGGATCACTTGATTCTTACCGACATAAGATTTCTTGGTGTTGACCCACACATGATTACTAGGTGCTGACCCACATAGGATTCCTTGGTGTTTTTCAACACATGATCGCTTGGGTGGTCCCACATGGAAACTTAGAGTGGTTCTATGTGGGACCCCCAATCACAGACCCAAGAAGGATCTCATCCTCAAGTCACAACCAGCTACTAGGTTCCCATGCTAAGCTTGCTCATCTCTGAGAGGGTCCGTTCCACAATCCACTGGATGATACTCCAATTTCCACTAAGTCCAATGAAGAAGTATCTCAAAGAACCGCCATATCATATGGGTCTCAACATAACATATGATGCATCAATCAAACACATGGTCTATATGTTTTTAGCCTTTTAGTCTCGATGGACCGGTTGGATTCATGCTCGATCCAACCCGACCATACATCAACATTACCCAAAACTTCAGTGGGGTATATCAAAGGGACCATCTCACTCCAAGGTTTAAAGTGCCATTAACAGTTTGTCAAATGGATTCCTGGTGCCAATGTTATGTCCAAAAGAGCGTAAAGCTCGTAGTTGGTCCGGGTTCAGTCTGACCTGGCCTAGGCCGACTCGACTCAGTTTGGGTCGACCCAGCCTGATGGGTCCAGCCCAACCAGCGCTGGGTAGCCCAGCTCTCTTGGCGGTCCAGCAGGAAGTGTGGGCTATGAGGGACCGCAGTTGCCGCTGTGGGGGGGGAGGCCATGGGTGGCCGCGAGGCCACAGATTGCTGCAAGTCGGCACGAAGAGACCGCAAGTGCCGCAAGGGTGGCAAGATGACGTGGGTGGCGTGGCAGGGCCATGTGGTGACAGAGCCGTGAGACAGTGTGGAGGGGCCATGTACGGGGCGGTGGGCCCATGGGGTGGCGTGGAAAGCTATGGTCGGCGCGGCGGGCCGCAAGCAGCGGGGTGGGGCCACGGGGCAGTGGAGCGCTGTTGTCTTCGTTGCGGCTGGTGGTGGTGTCAGCCGCTGTTCTCGGGTTCCACCGGGGCCAAACACAGGCACTGGTCTCCTCCACCACCACGAAGTACTCACCATAGAAGAATATCAGAGGTGTCAGGCCATGTTTTTTTGTCCCACACCCTTCACAGTTGAGTGGTAGCAAGTGGTTCACAAATTTTAATCAAGAACGTGTATGGAAGATATTTAAAATCATCAATCCCCACTACCTTCATCAATCACTATTCCCAATCCACATAAAGAAAACATCCATGGATCAACTAGTTTATGAGATTTTGATCCACATTATCATTTTAGAAGTGAAGAACATGGGATGTGATAATCACATAGAAATAAATCTCAACCATGAATATTAGTCCACGAAGGCCGCAAGGAAGGAGTCGATTTCGTAGGGGATAGAATGATGTTATTGATGTTGGTGTATCCTCGATTGTCAGTTCCTCCATCATTGAAGACGTTCCTCTTTGGCATTCTTCATTGGATAATCTCTTCATTGGATAATGTGTTTCTCCATGATATTCCAAATCTCATTCCTCCCAATTCCACCAAAATGAAGAGGTAGCCAAAATAATTGATTATGATATCTATTATGTTGTTGGCATAATTTCAAATTTGTTTAATTAATTAATTGATGGGATGGATTAATTAAATAAAGGGGAGAGTTGGCATAATTAAGTGGGGGATCTCATGAGGTTTCTCCCCATGAAGTAAAAATTCAATGGGGATCAAGGGGTTTTAAGTCTCGCGTGGTCCCCACCACCATAACCCACATGGGATTTTAGGCTCAGGTGGTCCCCACCACCATATCCTATGTTGAGAGGTTTTAGTATAGATGGTCCCCAACATTAAAACATCCACATAGAAGGTTTCAGCCAAAGAAAATAAAAATGTTATACAATTTTATTTAATTTTATTCTTTCATAGGAAACACAAAAACTATCTTTCACCGTCAAGCTACTGCGGTCAAGGTGATGGTCACCATAAGTGAATATCGGCACTGCGAGTTCAACAATGCCCTTGGATTTCAATTAACAGCACTAGTTCAAAAGTAAAAAAACCCATCTCGTACATTTACTGAACGTACCTGATTTTTATTTCAGAAATTCATATCGAGCACTCCGGGAATTAGAATCACACACTGTAAAATTTCATAGACTCATAAAATATCCATTAAATTAAAAATATTACATGTAAATTCTAGGTCTCTACATTCCCCTCCCCATAGGGATTGAAATCCCTGTAAGACACAACTAAAAACTAGGAAAAAAGTGGGGGTACTGACCCCGAATCTGAGCCTCCCGCTCCCATGTGCTCTCTGGAAGATTCCTATGCTGCCAATGAGTGCGCACAATAGGTGTCGACCACCCACAAAGGACCTACTCCTTTCAAACCTAAATCGATACTGGAACCTCTATAAAAGTCACCCCATTGTCAATGTCCATCTCACCGTGGTAGATGATGTGAGAAGTGTCATTCAAGTATCTCCTCAACTGTGATACACGGAAGACTTCGTGCATCCAGTGCAACTGAGGTGGAAGATCTAGGAGGCAAGACACCTCGCTAACTCTGCTGAGGACATAAAAATGTCGGATGAACCTCATAAATAACTTTCCTCTTTGAACAAATCTCCGTAAACCTCGCCTAGGTGAGACATGTAGAATGATGCGGTCACTATCCTTGAACTCTAGAGATCTTAGAATCAAATCATTATAAATAATTTTCCTACTTGATGTAGTCTTCATCCGCTCTTGGATGACCAACACCTCCTCCGTTGTAGCATGTATCGTCCTTGGTCCTACTAGTGCTGACTCCCTTGGGTCTGTTCCGCACAACGGTGATCTACAAGGTCCCCCGTACAATTCCTCAAAAGGTGACATCAAAATGGTGAAGTTATAGTTGATGATGTACGAAAACTCCACCAAAAGAAATTGATCCTCCTAGTCATGACAGAAGATGGGGACACAAGAAAATAGCATGTCCTCGATGGTCTGAATGGTCTAATGAGTCTGACCATCCGTCTGAGGATGGATGGCGGTGCTCAAACGAAGCTGCGTCACAAAATCCTCCTCCAACCACTTACAAATCAGGAAAATGAAATGTGCATCATGATCAGATACAATTGTCGAGGATAATCCATGTAGCCCCACAATCTCTTGCACATAGAGGCATCCCAAGATCTCTACTAATCCCTGCTCTCTGATCGATAGAAAGTGGGCCGACATGGTGAGTCGGTCGACGATCACCCAAATCGTGTCATGTCCCTAGGATGTAAGTGGAAGTACTATCATGAAATCCATGGATATCCAATCCCACTTCCAATCTGGGACCCAAAAAGGATGAAACAAGCCTGCTGCTACCTGATACTCTGCCTTCAATTGCTGGAAAGTCAGGCATTGAGAGACAAACTCTGCTTCTGCTTTCTTAATTTCCAGCCACCAGTGCTATCATCAGAGATCCTGATACATCTTCTCCACTTCTGGATGTACCTATAGAGGGGATGTGTGGAGCTAACTAATCAAATCCTCTTGAAGTGACACTGGTACCATGGTACATCCTCTTAAGAGGATAAAATGCTCCCCACCTTTCTAAAATCCATCAGGTGAATGTTTTGTGGATATCTGAGTACATCGAGCTTCACAATCAGAGTCCATACGTTGTGCCTCCCTGACTCGCTGAAGGAGTGGGGGAGTGACTGTAAGAGACTGAAGAAATTCCTCTCCATCTTGATCCAAAAAGGATATTTTCATAATGACCAGCTTATCGATCGCCTCACCTAGCATATGTATTCCTGACCTTCTGTTGAGTGCATCTGCTACAACCTTCTCCTTCCCAGGAGTATAGTCTATCTCGAAGTCATAGTCCTAGAGGAACTCAATCCAACATCATTGCCTCGAGTTCTGGTCCTTCTGAGAGAATATACACCTGAGACACTTGTGATCAGAGTACACTGTAAAAGACCCACCCATAAAGTAATATTGCCACATCTTCAAGGAGAAGACCACTGCTTCTAACTCAAGGTCCTGGGTAGCATAGTCCTGCTCATGCTTTCTCAGCTTTCATGAACAATAAGTGATCACTTCTCACTCCAACATCATGACACATCCTTGATCGGTCCCTGATGCATCACAGTAGACTAATTACCATACTCCTTTCTCTGGTAGCCTCAGGATGGGTGCATGAGTCAGCCTTTGGCTAAGCTTCTTAAAACTCTCCTGGCATCTCTTCGGCCAAACGAATGGTTGCCCCTTCTCCGTCAACACTGATAGAGGTACTAAAACTCTGGAGAAATCTGGAAAAAACTGTAACACCTAAAACATTTTATGTTATGATTCTCTTAAAAAAATTATATTCATTAGTGTGTTCCTTTGAAACAACACTAGGTTATTTAGGAGATAGTAAAAACCTAGAAATTAAATTTAAATTGGCAACTTCTATGTTTTAAATTTCAAAAAATGATCATCTAGAGTTGTCATCAATAAGTCATTTTGAGTCTGATAAAAAAAACATGATTTTTGGTGAATAGTAACCTACCCTTAAGAATAGTAATATGACCCTTATGAATAGTAAATAATAAAAGTATTTCATTTTCTTAAGGAAATAAGATAATGAGATATTAATTAGTTTTTCAGTGATAAATAAATCTAATTGCACCTTCAAGATTGTTATTTTTTGAATTAACAATGACTTTATTTTAAAATTAAATTAATAATATTTAGACAATAAATATTGAAAAATGGAGTTCATTTTGAAAATCTACACATAGAAAAATGGTTACGGTATATTTTTGGGATTTTTCTAAAATTCTATAATTTTTTATGAATAGTGAAATACGATAAAACACCTTATATAAAAATTATCAGTTAAATACACTATTTTTGACATCATAAGTGATGTAAGTCCACTCCGTTCGAACTCACATGGACTTAAAAAAATTAGGAGTCACATGAAACAACACTATTGGTTTTGTTGAGGTAAATAATAAAATAATGAAATAAATATTCAAAATTTACCCCTCTCATCCACTATAAAAACCCCTCACCACTACCTCTTCTCTTCACTCCTCTAAGCCTTGAAGCTCCTAAAAGTTCTACCCAAGTCTCTCCAAAAGATCATACCCCATCTAAAAAAGCTACTAGCCTATTAAAAATACCAAAACCTCTCCCCTTAAGTGGTTCTCAAATGAGGAAGTCTCAAGAGGTAAATTCATATTTCAAATTCGTTCTTTTCTTTTATGTTATTTTCTTTTTGTTTCTTTCCTCACCTCCCTTCACCATAATGGTATGAAAAATATAGTAACATACATGTACTGGAATGTTTTCATGATAATGGTATATTTAATTACCTTGTTTTCTTTCCCCACCATTTATTTGAAATAAATGAATGCACAGTTTGAGATGTGCTAATTTAGCACATTCAAGGACAACAGTTTATCAATTTCCATTATAATCATTAAATCTAGTCATGAAACCATTGGTGTTATGGTTGAACCAGATTATTATATATTTAATATATCCTATTTTTATTTCTATAATCCTTTTGTAAAAATGGTATTAAGTTATAAAGGAAAACATGTTCATTGTAATCAATCCCACCATTTAGCCAAAATGGTTGTCACCAAGGTTATATATATAATAATTGGAATTATCTCTAAGAAACCAAATTAAATTTAAAAACATTTAATCTTGTGGATGTTCAATAATATAATGTATCTTTATATCTAGACAACCACATCCATCTTATATATTAATTCAATCTTGAATATAAGGGAACTGGTCATTTAAAACCAATTAAACATTCAAGCCCGAACAATGAAATTGATCATTATAACCAATCAAAAAGGCCTAGAATGAACTAAAAAGTATTATAATAAATCATTTACATATAGAAGAGGTTATTTACTTATGAATTAATAAGAATTATTTGTTTATTCTGGTTTTTAATAAGAATTCAAGAATACCTTCAAGCATAAGGTAAGGGATTTCTTAACTCAATTTTCATTCTTTGAGTTAATCCTCTATTTAATTGGTTACATTATTCCAGGAATATGTGTGAATGACATATGATTGTTTTATACTGTATATAAACTTATATTTTTTGGATTTTTACTTGTCACACATAAATACTTCATTGATTTATCACCCTTCTAATAACACAATCTTTGTAAGGAATCCTCTGTCTCTCACTTTTGTTCAAGAATCTCCCCTATGCTGTGGTCTTTTATTTTTAATTACTAATGATGGGGTATGATTTCACACCACCCCCATACTGACCTTGTGACATATAAATAATGTAATTCCCCTTTACCTCTAATTAATCCCTCACAATAACACTCGTTACCATGCCAAAATGATTGTAAGGGGTTTCTAATCTCACTTTCATTTCTGTGAGATTTTCATTGTTCACCACTTATTTCTTCTATGTGGTATATGTGTGCTGAAATTTGGCATATAATTACATGATTCTATTTATATTAATGATATTCAATTATTCATTTTATGTTCATTTTGTTCTGGTCATGTTATTCGACTGATTACATTGTGGTAAGGGACATCGTCTCTAATACCTTTTCGTTGTGACTAACTTTGTATTGTGCACCTTATAATATTTATGTGGTGTACTCACTACCCATTTGAGATCAAATTTCAGTTAAAATTATATCTATTTTAAATATCCATAATCTCATATCATGTATATGTTTGTTTTCTAAACCATATACCAACTTACAAATGGGGTTTATTTGGAATGTAAATTTAATTATAGAAATATTGATGAATCTTTATATGCTACTCTATAAGGATATTGAAAAGGCATATTTATCTTGTATTGAATGAATTTATAAACAATGATTTGGACATGTAGTGAAGGGTGTGTCCCTTTATAGCCCCTCTATGCATCAATAGGTCTAATGAGGCAAATCAGTTGGCGAAAAACCCTTCGAGTTTGTTTCCAAAAATCAGATGGGTTTCTACCCATAGAACTGAACTGCTTTTTTGGTATTATGGTTTCATTTTACAAATAAATGATACCCAATTTATAATAATTCTCTTTATTCATTATTAGTTATTATTATTATCCATGAGGTTTTCACTATGAAAAAATTTATGGATGTAGTTTCATTCTATGTTTATTAATGGCATTAGTTATTCATTTATTCACTATTCCATATTGATTATGTCAGATTGATTATGATTAACTTATTATTATACTCATTATTCCACTATTTGTAATCCTTTCTGAGTGTTTGAGCTCACCCCCTTCACTGCTTACGTTCAACTGGTGACAAAGAAAAGATCATTTATTGAGTTCTTGTGGATGGAGTTTTTATTTTACGTTATGTATTGTATTTTGTAAACTTTTCAATTGTAATTTGAGTTACATATATGTATCTAGTTTTTTCAAGATTAGTAAACTGATCATTTGTAACACCCGAGACTTTTATATTATATAAATCATCAAAGGAATCTTTTTCTACACAACACTTGCTTTGCTTGCTTTACACGCAATCGCGACCTTCCTCGATAGCTTGCGTCGTACGCAATACCGAGTTTCACTAAACAACAATATGCTATTAAAACTAGCTGTTATGAATAGTAATAACCACTTTTTGAAATTTTATAAATTTTATTTTTCAAAATGGACTTCAATTTTGGATTCGGAACATCGAAATTAGCCTAGGGTGAAATTTTGGTATTTTTCTGAAAACTTTCAATTTTTGATGAATAGTGAAACCATTAAGTGGTAGGTTAAAAACTGAATTTTGCATATAACTTAATTTTACCGCTTCTGTGAATGAAATTTCAAAAATCCGACAGACACGATTGATATCAGTAAGTAAAATGTGGTTCAATGAGATAAAAATAATTTTTTGGTGAATAGTAACTTTTTACTATTTTTACCGTAGTTAATAGTAAATAGGGTAACTAAGGGTAAATATGATTTTAATATTACCCTAAAACATGTCCTAATTCTATTGGAAAAGTGTAATTCGACCAAAAACAAACTTATGAATAAAATATGACCATTTAGGCCCACTTGGATTAGATTAGGACATTTATTATTAATTTATTTAAAGAAGGGTTAAAATAGTTAAAATCAAAGTTTAATAAGTAAATAATTTTTAATATGGGGTTATACATAAGATAAATTCGACTATGAATATTCATTAGAAATCTAAAACGATTTACTACATAATGGTATTTTATTTGTAATTTTTAGACGTTAAATAATTTAATGTATTTATGACACAATGATGATGCAGTAATTATCTTATTAATGAAATATTGACATAATTGATGTTATAAACACCAAAATAAATGTAATTTGAGACTTTTTATGAATTCCACTAATTTACTAGGTTACTATGATATATTAGTGTTGATTTAATCAACTTGGTTCGAACATATAATTCTTTTATGACTTTCACAAAAATCATATATCAAATAGTGTCAAAATTGACACAAAATAGTTTTTAAATCAAATATTATATTATTAATTGGTATTTTATTCCTAAAAATCTAAGGTTCGGCCAAATGACTTAGATAAGGATATATATATTAATAATAAAAAATTTGGGGTTCGTTTGGCATGTTATAGTAAGTGTATTAACCATATAGTGAAAGAAAACAAAAATACATGGTAAAAGTTAAATTATTTAACTTAGAGTTAAATCTAATTGATAAGGATAAAATAATACCCTAAACTTGTCTAAATCCTATTGGTTGATAGGATTTCGACCCATCCCCACTTTAGCTTCTAAATAAGACCCTTTGGAACCATTATAAACTGATTTTGACTTTAATATAAAATAATATTTTGAGATATTCCTATGGTGCCCCTCTCCTCCCTTATAAAATGGCACCTCGTCCCCCTCCTCCTCACACCAATTTGAGCACTCAACCTCGGCCAAACCCTGCCAATTTCTCCTCTCCACTTCCCTAGAATATTCCTAGAGGTCCTGGTCTTCTTAAAATACCAATCTTAGTTCCCTAAGTGGAGGATTCAAAGAGGTGTTCCAAAGAAGAGGTAATATCCGTTACCGATCTTTTCAATTTCTTTCTTCTTCAACTTATTCTCCTTTAGTTGTTTAATGATAAAGTAATAACATCAGTATTACTTACATACTGATATGTTATTATAAATATGAAACAACCCTAATTCACCTTCTATCCATCCTACAGAAAAATGAAATCACCGCGCGTGCATACGTACGGAATACCATCTCCACGCCGTGGTGTAATCTATTTTCCCACCATCACTTTACAAGGATGGGTATAATGGTGTAATGAGTAACTATTTATGATTATTATAAAGTAATATTGATACTGAAATAATATATATATACTCCAATACAGTTCCACGATCATAGGAACGATATCATCACTCGTGTGTACGTACGGAATACCGTCTCCACGATGTGATGCGACTCGTTCTACATGATCATCATTACATAGTAATTATATAAATGAATTGAATGAATAAATATGATATATTTTACACTAATACCATTATGGATATAAGGTATCTATAACCTTAAAATAAGAATAAGAATGTATTTGGCAAAACACGCATAAGAACAAAAGGCAATAAAGACCCGAGTAACAAGTAACAATGAAATATTACTAACAAGAAGCTAATAATATGACCATATATGATATCATATCAATATGTATGATTCTGGAATAATTCAATAACATTATTTAAACCATTATACAGGAGCTTCGGACATGTACAAAGAAAATTGGACCTAAGGTAAGGGAAATATCACAATCTCATTTTTATCTGAGATTGTTTATTCGTAAGTATTTACTGGGGTGTATTTTATCATCCACATCCATGTTCCCTCAATATTTAATATTGTTTACATCCACTTACAATAGTTTAAATCCAATTTTACCCTTCGTTGAGTTTTTAGTAAAGAATATGAAAGGAATCTTTTGTCATTTTTTCGTACGAGGTACTTTTTGACTTTTCCGACAAAAGTACGAAGAATTTTTTTTTTAACTTATACGTATGAATGGATTTTTAAAAAATTATTTCCATGAAACTTCCTTTACAAGTTTTCAAGTTTATTTTTAATCAACTTATTTTAGTTTAAAGTTGTATGACATGTTATGAAAGGAAAAATGTTTTTGTAGAAGAAAGGATATTTTCCTCAAGAATGGAGTTCAATTGTTTTATCAAAATTATTTTCCATATAAGATAATAAAGGGTTCTGTTTTTATCCCTATTATCACATTGATTTGATCATGTTGTGATGGAATTATTTTTATGAATTCCTTTATCTTATATGAATTGATTTATGATGTCATGATGTTTCAAGAATCCCATTTTTGTTACATGTATTATGAGATGATGTATGTTTTATGATTATGTGGCACACATAAGAAAGGATTCATTATAAGATGGGTGGGACCTATATCTCCCTCCAATGCATTGGGTAAAGATTTTATATCTCATGAGATAGACATGGCTGGAACGGTAGGTTATACCGGTTCATTGAAACATTACTGGAACGAGGGTGACTCGGTTCAGAAAGGGACTTTGTTCACTAAGATAGTCTTGGCAATGAGTCATGACTAACAAGAAATGATTTTCCATGATTATGTGTGCATGCCACAAAGTTTCAAGTTTTATGTTATGATTATGGGGATCTCATTTTCACTTCTATGATTTATTCCATGTTAAGATATTATGATCTCTTTTGCAGGTTTTGATTTTCAAAAAGATATGATATGATTTTTATTTCCTTTATTTGCCCTTACTGAGCATTTGAGCTCACCCTTTTATGTTTTCTTTTCCCCAGGTCAGGAAGATGGATATTAAGTAGAATATTCTAAAAGGGACCCTAGATATGATGAAATAAATGGGAGACACTATAGAAGATTTATGAACCAGTTGTTCATGTTTCCCAGTTTCTAAAGACACTATACCTATACGGTCCTTTGTGGTTTTGTCATCTGTTGTAATAAGTGTGCTTCAATTTTGAAGTATTAACAATGTATGTAAAGTATGGGTCGTTATAGTTGGTATCAGAGGAAAGGTATAGTCAACCTTTGGAAACTAGGATTGAAAGCCTTAGTAAGAACCCTAAGGATAAGTCTAAGCATAGAACAGAATCTTAGTGTTTTAGAAATGGCCTTGAATAACCTAGGATAAGACCTTAAGCATGAAAATTTTATTCTTGAATTATGTGGTTTTCCTATTATAATTAGTGTTGCTCACACTATTCTTCTTGGTTTTAGTCAATGGCTGGAACCCGAAGGAACCGTGTTAATGCGGAATGCAATGGGCAATGCAATGATTGTCCCCCTGAGCAACCAAACGATATGGGAGCTGGAATGCAAAATCTTGTAGCCATGCTCACACAACTTTCTCAAGCTATAAATCATGCAGGACTTCCAAACGAGCAAAGGAAGGAGCAACATTCTGTTGAATCCTTCATGAGGCAGCGTCCACCTTCTTTCAGTGGGTCTACTGATCCATTAGTTGCTGAACAATGGATTAGTACTACTGAAAAGATATTTTCAGTTCTTCAATGTTCTGAACATGATAAAGTCATCCTAGCAGTGTATCGTTTGGAAGGAGATGCTGATCAATGGTGGAATGTTATTAAGAATACGAGGCAAAGGGATGAAATTGAGTCTATGGAATGGGACGAGTTCAAGAACTTATTTTTCAATAAGTACTTACCTCGTATTCTCCGAACAAAGATGGAGAAAGAGTTTCTTGAACTGAAGAAAAGGGATGATGAATCTGTTGGTACCTATGAAGAAAATTTTACAAGACTTGCAAGGTACGCTTCTGGTATTATTATCCAACCTGAGAGTAAGATCGATCGATTCTTTAGTGGCTTAAAACCAAGTCTTCGAAGGGCGTTAGCCATAAGGGACTTCAATAGCTACGAGGAAATCATTCGATGTGCTCTCAAAGTCTAGATGGAGATTGGAGTAACCCATCAGTCACATGGGTTTGATAAGAAGAGGAAGATGGAATTCAAAGGAAAATCTAAAGAGCACACTGAAAAGAATATGAGATTTCCCTTATGCTCAAATTGTGGAAAGAAACATGGAGGGAGTTGTCTTAAAGGGACAAGTAAATGTTTTAAATGTGGAAAGGAAGGTCATAGGGCATTTGAATGCCGCGATAATGGGAAAAAGATTTCTAATGATGCAAACAAAAGAAGGGATACACAGAATGAACCTAATACACTTCAATGTTTCAAGTGCAAGGAGATGGGGGCATTATGCCAATCAATGCCCAAATCCAAGGGTTGATGATTATGGTCGACGTCAACAAAATCTTAAGGCTAAAGACAAAGGAAAGTCACATGCAATTTCTATCAGCGATGTGGAGTACGATAACGAAGTGGTGAAAGGTACACTTACCATCCACTCTAAAGTATCAAATGTTTTATTTGATTCTGGATCCACCCACTCTTTTATTTCTAAAGAATTTTCTAAGGGTATCACCATATTACCTCAACAATTAGATGTTGAGTAAGCTGTGACAACACCTAATGGCACAACAGTCGCATCAAAAGTTTATAATTCTTCTCCGATCGAAGTTTGTGGGAAAGTGCTTCCTGCAAATCTTGTGATCCTTCCTTTAGTGGAATTTGATGTGATTCTTGGCATGGATTGGCTTTCTCTACATGGAGATCATATCAATTTCCAAAGAAGGGAAGTCACATTTCATATTCCAGATCAATCTACGATCGTATAACAATGCAAGGATGAACATAACCTTCCAGTGGAAATTTCTTCCATCTTATGGGTATTGATTCCACTAAATTAATTTTATTTATCTCAAATGGTTGGTGAGAAACTCACGATTAAGAATATGACCATTGTACGGGAGTTTGATGATGTCTTTCCGGAGGAATTACCGGGTCTTCCACCAAATCGTGAAGTTGAGTTTTCAATAGAACTCATACTGGGTGCTTTGCCTATTTCAAAGACACCTTATAGAATGGCCCCAATTGAGTTGCAGGAATTGAAGAAGCAACTACAAGAGAATCTTGATAAGGGATTCATACACCCCAGTGCGTCACCTTGGGGAGCACCTGTTCTATTTGTTAAGAAGAAAGATGGATTAATGAGACTCTGCATTGATTATCGAGAACATAACAAGATCACTATCAAGAACAAATATCCTCTCCCACGCATTGATGACTTATTTGACCAACTACGCGGAGCTCAATACTTTTCCAAGATTGATCTTCGTTCAGGGTATCATCAATTAAGGGTCAAAAGGGATGATATACCAAAGACGGATTTCCGTACAAGGTATGGACACTATGATTTTATAGTGATTCCATTTGGTCTTACTAATGCCCCTGCTATCTTCATGGATCTAATGAATAGAGTCCTTAGAGACTATCTTGATCAATTTGTGGTAGTCTTTATAGACGATATTCTTGTCTACTCAAAGAGCAAGGAAGAACATGAAGATCACTTGAGAATTATAATGAAGACCCTGAGAAAGGAGAAGCTTTATGCCAAATTTACCAAGTGTGAATTTTGGCTTCAAAAAGTTGCATTTTTGGGTCACATAATCTCAAAAGAGGGGATATCTGTGGATCCAACAAAAATAGAGGTTATCGAAAGATGGTCGAGACCAACAACAGTAACTGAGATTCGAAGTTTTCTTGGTTTGGCTGGATATTATCGACGTTTTGTAAAGTATTTTTCACGATTATCTAATCCACTCACCACATTGACTCGGAAAGGAGTTAAGTTTGTCTGGACGGAAGAATGTGAAGAGAATTTCAAGGAGTTGAAAAGAAGGTTATCCAGTGCACTTGTGCTCACACTGCCTTGTAGTGGAGAAAGGTTTGTGATCTACAGTGATGCATCCAAGAAGGGATTGGGGTGTGTTCTTATGCAAAATGATATGGTGATAGCTTATGCCTCACGATAGTTGAAAATCCATGAGCAAAATTACCCAACACATGATTTGGAGTTAGCTGCGGTAATCTTTTCATTAAAGATTCGAAGGCATTACCTTTATGGTGAAAGGTGTGATATTTATACTGACCATAAAAGTTTAAAGTATATTTTCACACAAAAGGATATGAATATGCGTCAAAGAAGATGGTTGGAGCTGATTAAGGATTATGACTGCTCAATCCATTACCACCCTGGGAAAGCAAACAAGGTGTCAGATGCATTAAGTCGACAAGACCATGCTAGTTTATCCATGATGAGGATCACAAAAGATCCAATATTTATGGATTTACAAAGGATGGATCTTGGAATTATAATGGATGGGGAAAAATCTTATCTTTCTCAAATGAATGTTCAACCATCTATACATGTGAAGATTAAAGAGGCACAGAAAGAAGATGTCGAGTTACAAAAGAAGGTGAGAAATGTTCCTGAATTCAACCTTGATTGTGATGGGATAATAAAGTTCAGGAATCGGGTTTGTGTTCCTCCCATCCCCGAATTAAGGAAGGATCTGCTGGATGAGGCTCATAGTTCTTCATTCTCTATTCATCCTGGAAGCACGAAGATGTATAGGGACCTAAAAGAGTACTTCTGGTTGGATGGCATGAAAAGAGATGTTGCTGAATATGTGTCTCGATGCTTGGTTTGTCAACAAGTTAAAGCTGAGAGACAGAAGTCTAAGGGGATGTTACAACCATTACCCATACCCGAATGGAAATGGGAAAACATCCCTATGGACTTTGTCACAGGACTTCCTAAAACATCCAAAGGCAATAATACTATCTGGGTCATAGTTGATCGTCTTACAAAGTCTGCACACTTCATTCCTATTAGAGAGGATTTATCTCTAGATCAGCTTGCCAGGATATATGTAAAGGAAGTGGTAAGATTGCATGGAGTACCACTTTCTATTATATCTGATCGGGATCCGAGATTTACCTCGAAGTTCTGGAGAAGTCTTCAGCATACTCTGGATACAGAGTTGAGTTTCAGCACTGCTTATCATCCCCAGACAGACGGTCAGTCTGAAAGAACAATTCAAACCCTAGAAGATATGTTGAGAGCTTGCTCTATGGATTTCAAAGGACGGTGGGATCAACACCTACCTTTGGTGGAATTTTCTTATAATAATAGCTTTCACTCCAGTATTCATATGGCTCCTTATGAAGCTCTCTATGGAAAGAAATGCAGGACTCCAACTTGCTGGGATGAAGTTGGGGAAAGAAAGATATTAGGACCTGATCTCGTTGATGAAATGGCAGAAAAGGTCAGATCTATTCAACAACACATAAGAGCAGCTCAGAGGCGACAGAAAAGTTATGCCGACAACCGAAGAAAAGACCTAGAGTTTCAAGTGGGTGATAAAGTGTTCTTACGAATATCTCCATGGAAGAGGGTTATGGGATTTGGAATGAAGGGGAAGTTGAGCCCTAGATATATCGGTCCTTTCGAAATACTGGATCGTGTTGGGAAGGTAGCTTACCGATTGGCGCTTCCACCGAATCTCTCTCAAGTTCACGATGTGTTCCATGTATCTCTCCTGAGAAAGTACATACCTGACCCTTCACATGTACTCAGCCCAGAAGTTGTACCACTGGAGCAAGATCTTTCTTATGAAGAACAGCCGATAGAGATTCTGGATAGTAGCGAAAAAGTCCTACGAAACAAGACCACTCGCTTGGTGAAAGTTTTATGGAGGAACCACCAACTTGAAGAAGCTACATGGGAGCTTGAGGATATGATGAGGGAGAAGTATCCTCATCTGTTTGTTACAAAGTGACGAATTTTGAGGGCGAAATTCTTTTTAAGGGGGGTAGAATGTAACACCCGAGACTTTTATGTTATATAAATCATCAAAGGAATCTTTTTCTACACAACACTTGCTTGGCTTGCTTTACACGCAATCGCGACCTTCATCGATAGCTTGCGTCGTACGCAATACCGAGTTTCACTAAACAACAATATGCTATTAAAACTAGCCGTTATGAATAGTAATAACCACTTTTTGAAATTTTATAAATTCTATTTTTCAGAATGGACATCATTTTTGGATTCAGAATATCGAAATTAGCCTAGGGTGAAATTTTGGTATTTTTCTGAAAACTTTCAATTTTTGATGAATAGTGAAACCACTAAGTGGTAGGTTAAAAACTGAATTTTGCATAAAACTTAATTTTACCGCTTCTGTGAATGGAATTTCAAAAATCCGACAGACACGGATGATATCAGTAAGTAAAATGTGGTTCAATGAGATAAAAATAATTTTTTGGTGAATAGTAATTTTTTACTATTTTTACCGCAGTTAATAGTAAATAGGGTAACTAAGGGTAAATATGATATTAATAATACCCTAACACATGTCCTAATTCTATTGGACAAGTTTAATTCGACCAAAAACAAACTTAGGAATAAAATATGACCATTTAGGCCCACTTGGATTAGATTAGGACATTTATTATTAATTTATTTAAAGAAGGGTTAAAATAGTTTAAATCAATGTTTAATAAGTAAATCATTTTTAATATAGAGTTATACATAAGATAAATTCGACTATAAATATTCATTAGAAAGATAAAAAGATTTCCTACATAATGGTATTTTATTTGTAATTTTTAGACATTAAATAATTTAATTTATTTATGACACAATGATGATGCAGTACTTATCTTATTAATGAAATATTGACATAATTGATGTTATAAACACCGAAATTAATGTAATTTGAGACTTTTTATGAATTACACTAAATTTATAGGTTACTATGATATATTAGTGTTGATTTAATCAACTTTGTTCGAACATATAATTCTGTTATGACTTTCACAAATATCATATATCAAATAGTGTCAAAATTGACACAAAATAGTTTTGAAATCAAATATTATATTATTAATTGTTATTTTATTCCTAAAAATCTAAGGTTCGGTCAAATGACTTAGATAAGGATATATATATTAATAATAAACAATTTGGGGTTCTTTTGGCATGTTATTGTAAGTGTATTAACCATATAGTGAAAGAAAACAAAAAGACATGGTAAAAGTTAAATTATTTAACTTAGAGTTAAATCTAATTGATAATGTTAAAATAATACCCTAAACTTGTCTAAATCCTATTGGTTGATAGGAGTTCGACCCATCCCCACTTTAGCTTCGAAATAAGACCCTTTGGAACCATTAGAAACCGATTTTGACTTTAATATAAAATAATATTTTGAGATATTCCTAAGGTGCCCCTCTCCTCCCTTATAAAAGAGCACCTCCTCCCCCTCCTCCTCACACCAATTTGAGCAATCAAGCTCGGCCAAACCCTGCCATTTTCTCCTCTCCACTTACCTAGAATAATCCTAGAGGTCCTGGTATTCTTCAAAGACCAATCTTAGTTCCTTTAGTGGAGGATTCAAAGAGGCGTTCCAAAGAAGAGGTAATATCCGTTACCGATCTTTTCAATTTCATTCTTCTTCAACTTCTTCTCCTTTAGTTGTTTCATGATAAAGTAATAACATCAGTATTACTTACAGACTGATATTTTATTATAAATATGAAACAACCCTAATTCACCTTCTATCCATCCTACGGAAAAATAAAATCACCGCGCGTGCATACGTACGGAATACCGTCTCCACGCCGTGGTGTAATCTATTTTTCCACCATCACATTACAAGGATGGGTATAATGGTGTAATGAGTTTGTATTTATGATTATTATAAATTAATATTGATACTTAAATAATATATATATACTCCAATACAGTTCCACGATCATAGGAATGATATCATCACTCATGCGTACGTACGGAATACCGTCTCCACGATGTGATGCGACTCGTTCTACATGATCATCATTACATAGTAATTATATAAATGAATTGAATGAATAAATATGATATATGTTACACTAATACAATTCTGGATATAGGGTATCTATAACCTTAAAATAAGAATAAGAATTTATTCGGCAAAACACGCATAAGAACAAAAGGTAATAAAGACCCGAGTAACAAGTAACAATGAAATATTACTAACAAGAAGCTAAGAATATGACCATATATGATATCATATCAATATGTATGATTCTGGAATAAGTCAATAAATTATTTAAACCATTATACAGGAGATTTGGACACGTACAAAGCAAATTGGACCTAAGGTAAGGGAAATATCACAATCTAATTTTTATCCGAGATTGTTTATTCATAAGTATTTACTGGGGTGTATTTTATCATCCACATCCATGTTCCCTCAATATTTAATATTGTTTCCATCCACTTACAATATTTTAAATCCAATTTTACCCTTTGGTGAGTTTTTAGTAAAGAATATGAAAGGAATCTTTTGTCGTTTTTTCGTACGAGGTACTTTTTGACTTTTCCGACAAAAGTACGAAGAATTTTTTATTTAACTTATACGTATGAATGGATTTTTAAAACATTATTTCCAAGAAACTTCCTTTACAATTTTTCAAGTTTATTTTTAATCAACTTCTTTTAGTTTAAATTTGTATAAAATGTTAAGAAAGGAAAAATGTTTTTGAAGAAGAAAGGATATTTTCCTCAAGAATGGAGTTCAAGTGTTTTATCAAAATTATTTTCCATCTAAGATAATAAAGGGTTCTGTTTTTATCCCTATTATCACATTGAGTTGATCATGTTGTGATGGAATTATTTTTATGAATTCCTTTATCTTATATGAATTGATTTATGATGTCATGATGTTTCAAGAATCCCATTTTTGTTACATATGTTATGCGATGATGTATGTTTTATGATTATGTGGGACACATAAGAAAGGATTCATTATAAGATGGGTGGGACCTATATCTCCCTCCAATGCATTGGGTAATGATTTTATATCTCATGAGATAGACATGGATGGAATGGTAGGTTATACTGGTTCAGTGAAACAGGACTGGAACGAGGGTGACTCGGTTCAGAAAGGGACTTTGTCCACTAAGATAGTCTTGACAACGAGTCATGACTAACAAGAAATGATTTTCCATGATTATGTGTGCATGCCACACAGTTTCAAGTTTTATGTTATGATTATGGGGATCTCATTTTCACTTCTATGATTTATTCCATGTTAAGATATTATGATATCTTTTGCAGGTTTTGATTTTCAAAAAGATATGATATGATTTTTATTTCCTTTATTTGCCCTTGCTGAGCATTTGAGCTCACCCTTTTATGTTTTCTTTTCCCCAGGTCAGGAAGATGGATATTAAGTAGAATATGATAAAAGGGACCCTAGATATGATGAAATAAATGGGAGACACTGTAGAAGATTTATGAACCAGTTGTTTATGTTTCCTAGTTTCTAAAGACACTATACCTATACGGTCCTTTGTGGTTTTGTCATCTGTTGTAATAAGTGTTCTTCAATTTTGAAGTATTAACAATGTATGTAAAGTATGGGTCGTTATATAATTACATCAGGATTTTTATTCCTTTTAACCATGTTAATATCACAATTAATGCACTAGCTCAAGTCTAGAGAGGTCAGGGTGTTACAGTTTGTATCAGAGGAAGTTTAGTAGGAAACTTGTAAACTAAGTTTAGAAAATGTAGATTAGGGAATAATCCCAATGATAATCCTTTGAGTATAAACATACAATAATGTCCTAGTATTTTTTGTAAGGAATATATTATGTGGATATTTCAAGAAATGAATCCTTGTATGGATATAAGTATGAAGAGGTGGCTCTCGCACAGAGGTACCTAGGAGTGAAAGCTCTGACAAGGAGTTTCGGGCTTGACCCGGGGTATCCTGGTACACAACAACAGGCCTTGCTGCACTCTTGGATATGACACTCCCCGGGGATATGTTTAGGATAATTCACATTTTCTTTAGAAGTGATTATGAAAGAGATTAATGTAAATTTTCCTTAGAGTCTTTGGTTTGTATAACTCTGGAAAACCATAAGTAAACAATGAAAAACATACTTAAGCAATACTAAGAACGAATGTTTTCTTAATTCTCAGATGGAAAACGAAGGTACATGACTTTTTTCTCTTCCAACGGAAAGTATTAAAGACCATAGAGGGAAAATCATGTGTAGAACACTACAAGAATTTTGAAAATATTCGTTTATCATGAAAAACCCTCTATTGAGTATCCATCTCTCCTCAGGTACTCCAAATTCAACATGGAGCAGGCTTGGTCTATTACCTCATGATGAGCGCACAATTATTTTTCTATGTAATACAAGGGAAATATATCGAGAGTATCTTTAAATGTTTTACACTAGATAATATTATCTTTTTCTCTTGAGGACTTTGAGGAGGCTACACAAGGGGGCGACCTCCGAACAACATATCTATAAACGATTTTGACCTATGGACTCTGTGGTCGAGTTGTGGAATTTGAAGCCCTTGAGGACGAGACTACCCATTTGCATTATCGGGATAAAGTTCATACTAATGTCGCTCAACATGATACCTGACTTGCTTCTATAAATCTGAATCCAAGATGTCCACACGCTGTTGATCGTAGTTTCACACGTTGCATCTGGACCAAGGAGATAGAGGAATTTGGAATCGCTTTGGGGATCCATTTGTCTAAAAGATGGGGAAATCCCCAACATCGATGGAATCTATGAGGAGTAATATTAGAGGAATCCAAGATATCCATAACAGTGTATTGTGATATGGATAAAGGGATTGTGTAATATGTTGTGTTTTATAAATCATGTCTAAATGAATGATGTTGTATTCTCTGTTTTGATATGTTATTATAATAACAAATACCACTGTTTAAAATAGATTTTCCATACTGAAAGTTGATTTACTAAACAAATATAGATATATGATATGAGTCAACCAACCAATACTTTATCACTACCTACCAATCTATTAGATGCTATAATTTTCAAGACATGCTTTGAAGAGGATCAGCCCTATGCCAACTTACGTCTGGCTAGTAAACTCCTCCATAGGGTATCGAATCATCCAAACATTCTCCATATTTACCAATGATTCAATCTGGTATATTACCATATTGCATATACACAATTTTCTACATATAGGAAAAGAGTGAAGTTTTAGGAACATCTTTTTCTATGTTTCAATCTGGCTGATAACTACCTAGTTGTGGGAAAATTTCTAGAAGATGCATTCGATGGTGACCATCGAGTGGCCTACCTATTCCAGATCTTAAGTTTTAGTATGTATGAAGAACATTATGACATAAATGTCTTTAATAATGACATGGTGGGTGGGAATTATAGGGATTTAGTCAACACTGAAATATCCGACCTCTACACTTCCCATGCCTCTCTATGGAATCCTGTGTGCTTTAAGCACAGATTCGACCCTAGCTATCTGCAGTGTTTCTGGGATAAGAAAATAGAGCAACTGAATACTACATTAGGAATCCACCTGAGGTCATCAGCACCCAAGTATTGGTGGTGTTCCCAAAAAAGGGACTTCAGGAGTGACGTGTTTCTAGAATTTCATATGGTTCCGGGAGGATGAAATATTTGAACTAGTTTTGGAGATTTGTTTATTGGGGGACTGGGGAAACCATTATCCATGTTTTACTTTTTGTACTAGTGGTTATATAAGAATAAAACTTCTTTTCTCTTCTTTTTGTTATCCTTTCATTGGTTATACATTTGGATGAGTATCAATAAGGGATCATTTATAATAAATTTCCATATGGAAGGAGAAACCCATATGTTATCTCTTACTGTGGAGGTACTGGAGATTATTGTGATCAAAACATGTGAAGAGGAGTACCTACCTCTCGCAAACTTGTGAACAACATGTAAAAAACTATATAAAGTGACAAACAGTCCATACATTCTCTGCACATGTCAAGGGAATAATTCCATTTACTACCGCATAGCAACGACACAATTGGTCGAGTATAGGCGAAGAGGAAAATATCATGAAGGGATTTTCCTATGTTTCACACTAGGCTAAAACTACATTGCCAGATTATGTTTTCAAGAGGCTACTTTGAAGGGAAACCATTGTGCGGTCTACATGAACCAACTATTCAGTTTTAGCCTCTACAACAATGTCTATGACTTAGATTTCCTCAGTCGAGACATAGTTCGGATATTTCTTCGTGTGTGGGTTCATTCGGACATTTCCAAACATTCTACCATTTGAGCCTACCTCTGGAAGCTTGAGTGTTCGATGCAAGAGTTCAAACCCTTCTGTCCGACGATTGTCTAGGTCAGAGAACTAGAGGAGTTGAGCATCATTTTTTGTTTTATGATTAACGTACCTATGGATCCTCTATGATGGGAGATGCAATATGAATATTAGAGAGCTTTCTTTTGTGGTTATAAAATGAATTTCGAGGATGAAATTCTTCGAAGGAGTGAATAATATAACACCCCAAACATTTTATGTTATGTTTCACTTAAATAAATTCTATTCATCACTTTTTTCTTTTGAAACAAAACTAATTTATTTAGGAAATATTCAAAACCTATACATTAAATAAAACTTTTCTACTTATATGTTTTGAATTTTAAAAAATTGTCATCTAGAGTTAGGATGAATAAGTCATTTGGAGTCTGATAGAAAAAACATGATTTTTGATGAATAGTAACATAACCTTATAAATAGTAATATGAATAGTAATATGAACCTTATGAATGTTAAATAATAACATTATTTTATTTTCTTATTGAAATAATATAATGAGATCTTAATTAGTTTTTCAATAAGAAATAAAACTAACTGCACCTTAAAGATTGTTCTTTTTCAAATTAACTATGCCGATATTTAAAAATTAAATTAATAATATTTAGAAAATTAATTTTAAAAAATTGAGTTCATTTTTGGATTCTATATATTGAAAAATGGTTAGGGTAAGTTTTTGGGATTCTTTTGAAATTTTAGAATTTTTGATGAATAGTGAAATACGATAAAATATTGTATATACAAATTATCAGTTAAATACACTATTTATGAAATCATAAGTGATGCATGTCCACTTGGTTCGAACTCACATGAACTTATTACTATTAGGGATCACATTAAACAACACTATTGGTTTCCTTTAGGGAAATAATAAAATAATGAATTAAATATTCAAAATTTACCCCTCTCCTCCACTATAAGAACCCCTCACCACTCCCCTTCTCTTCACTGCTCTAAGACTTGAAGCTCCTCAATGTTCTACCCAATTCTCTCCCCATGATCCTCCCCCATGTCCAAAATCTCTTAGCCTCTTCAGAATACCAAAACCTCTCCCCTTAAGAGGTTCTCAAGTGAGGAAGTCTCAAGAGGTAAATTCCTCTTTCAAATCCCTTCTTTTCTTTTCTTTTCATTTATTTTTGTTTCTTTCCTCACCTCCCATCACCACAATGGTATGAAAAATACAGTAACATACATGTACTGGAATTTTTTCATTCTAATGTTATATTTCATTACGTTTTTTCCTTTCCCCACCTTTTATTTGAAAGAAGTGAACGCACCGTTTGAGATGTGCTTATTTAGCACATTCAAGGACAACAACTTATCAATTTCTATTATAATCATTAAATATGGTAATGAAACCATTTGTGTCAGGGTTAAACCAAATTATTATATATGTAATATATCATATTTTTAGTTCTGTAATCTTTTTGTACAAATGATATTTTGTTATAATGGAAAACATGTTCATTCTAATCAAACCCACCGTTTAGCCAAAACATTTTCACCAAGGTTATATATATAAAAATTTGACTTCCCTCTAAGAAAATGAATTAAATTATAACCATTTAATCTTCTGTATATTAACTATTAGAATATAACTTCGTTTATGGAAAACCACATCCATCAAATATATTTATTCGAACTTGAATATAAGTGAACTGATCATTTAAAACCAGGTAAACAAACAAGCCCGAACAATGAAATTGAACCTTATAACCAATCAAACAGGCCTAGAATAAACTAAAAAGAATTATAATAAATCATTTAAATATAAAAAAGGTCCGGGAATTATTAATTAATAAGCATAATTTTTTTATTCAGGTATTTAATAACAATTCAAGAAGACCTTCAAGCATAAGGTAAGGGATTGCTTAACTCAATTTTCATTCTTTGAGTTAAACATCTATTTTATTGGTTACATTGTTCTAGGAATATGTGTGAATGACCTATGCTTGTTTTATAATGTATATCCACTTCTATTTTGTGTAAATTTATTTGTCACACATAAATAATTCATTGATTTATCATCAATATAATGACATAATCCTTGTAAGGGAACCTCTCTCACTCATTTTTGTTCATGAATCTCCCCTATATTGTGCTCTTTTATTTTTAATTACTAAAGGGGGGTAGTTTTCACACCTCACCCATACAGCCATTACGACATATAAATAATGGAATACCCCTTTACCTCTCATTAATCTCCCGCAATAACACTCGTTACCATGCCAAATTGTTTGTAAGGGGTTTCTCATCTCACTTTCATTTCTGTGATATTTTCATTGTTCACCACATATTTATTATATGTGGTATATTTGTGCTGACATTTGACATATAATAACATGATTACCATTATATTCATGTTATTCAATTATTCATTTGATGTTCATTATGTTCTAGTCATGTGATTCGAGTGATTACATTGTGGTAAGGGACTTCATCTCAACTACCTTTTCATTGTGACTAACTTTGTATTGTGTACCTAATAATCCTTATGTGGTGTACCTACTTCCCATTTTAGATCACATTTAATTTGAAGTTATATTTGTATTAAATATCCATAATATCATGTCATAGATATGTTTTTTGTCTAATCCGTAAAACAACTTACATATGGTGTTTATTTAGAAAGTAATTTTAATTATAGAAATATTGATAAATCTGTATACTCTACTCTATACAGATATTGAAAAGGAATATTTATCTTGTATTGAATCAATGTATAATGAATTATTTGGACATGAAGTGGTGTTTGGGGACCACTATAGCCCCACGATGCATCGGTAGGTCTCATGAGGCAAATTAGTTGGTGACAAACCATTCGAGTTTGTTTCCAAAAATCAGACGGGTTTCTACCCATATAACTAAAATGTTTCAAGGTATTATGGTTTCATGTTCCAGATACATGACGTCTAATTAATAAGCCTTATCGTTATTCATTATTAGTTATTATTATTATCCATGAGGTTTTCACTATGACAAAATCTACGAATGAAGTTTCATTATTAGTTTATTAATGGAATTAGTTATTCATTTATTCACTATGCCATATTGATCATATCAGATTGATTTTAATTAACATATTATTATACTAATGCTTCCACAATTTTTAACCCTTATTGAGTGTTTGAGCTCACCCCTTTCATTGTTTACTTTCAGAAGGTGACAAAGAAGAGATTATTTATTGAGTTCTTGTGGATGCAGTTTTTAGTTTTTGTTATGTATTATATTTTGTAAACTTTTCAAATGGAATTTGAGTTACATATATGTATCTAGTTTCATCAAGAATAATAAAATGATATTTCTTTTGGGATTTTCCTTCCATATAACCTTGAAAATATCACAAGCAATGCACTGGCTCCAGTCTAGAGGTGTCGGGGTGTTGCACAAACCTCTGGTAGTATTCAGCCAAACCCAAGAAACCTCGTATCTCCATCACACTCATGGGTAGATCCCATTCAAGTACCGCCTCCATAATCGTTGGATCCACTAAATCTCCAACCTCTAATATGACATGTCCTAGAAATTTGAACCTCTCAGATCTAGAACTGGAACTTAGAGAGATTACCATAAAGCTGGTGCTCTCGGAGTGTGTCTAGTACTACCAACAAATGATATGCATGATCCTCCTCAGTAGTCGAGTAGATAAAAATGTCATTGATAGAGACTAAAAAAATGAGATCAATATATAGTTGAAGGATCATGTTCATGAGTCCCATGAACACTACTGGATAATTAGTTACACCAAATGGCATAACCAAGAACTGTTAATGTCCATACCAACAACAGAAAGCCTTCTTTTCCACATCCTCATCTTGTACTATGAGCTGGTGATAGCAGGATCTGAGGTATATCTTTGAGAACCACAGTGCTCCCTTTAGCTGATCAAAGGGGTCTTAAATCCTCATATGTGGGTACATTTTCTTCACGGTCACCTGGTTCAGGCACCCATAGTCGACACAAAGTCTCTAGCTCCCATCTGCCTTCTTGGCGAACAAAATCGGGGCGTCCCAAGGAGAAACACTGGGCTGAATAAACCCTTTGCCCTGTATGTCCTCCAGCTATACTCGCAGCTCATGAAGCTCCACGAGAGCCATCTGATATGTTTTTGTAGATATCAGTGTAATCCCGGGGCACAATTAAATGTAAAATTCCACCTCTCTCTGAGAAGGTAGATTCAGAACATCATCAAGGAAGACATATGCATACTGGTCCACCACTAAATGATAACTCAAACTCTCCACATCAATTACTCTAAGGTTATGTCTAGCCAACTGATGATTGATCGACTTCACTCTCCTCCGGGTAAGTCCATCTGGTGCTGCATAGGCTCCCTTCTCACTGGTGAAGGTAAACCTGGTTCCATCCGTGTGGACACACGACACATTGCACCTAATAAAGTCAATCTTATCATGGACTCTAGATAACCGGTCCATACCCAATATGACATCACAAGGCCTTGAAACTGTTACTAGAAGATCCCAGCCGAAGCTCTCACCTACTTGAGTAAGCACAAACTGAAAGAAACAGTGTGTAATCGTCGAATCTTCTCCATTAAGAGTCCCAAGCTGTAAGGATCGAGCCAACAACTCCGTCAGAATCTTCAAGATCCGAACGATGGTAGTCTTAATAAAATAATGGATGACTCCTAGGTCTATAATTACTACATCTAAGGTTGAGTAGGAATAGATTATACCTCATATAATCTCTGTGGCACTGTAAAGGTAGGCATCAGCATCCTGGATCTGAGCTCGCCCCTGTCGACCTGCTCCCTGCGGTCGGGGTGAACCTCCTGGTGGTGGTGGCAGTAACATCTCGATTCGCCACCCACCACCAGCTGCATGGACAACTCCTCTGCCACGTATGACTGCACCCTATGGACCACCTTGGGAGAATCTCTATATATGCCCTGGAATTCCTTAGACCATCTGTTAATCATCTGTACGGTGGGTCAGATAGTCACGAGCCATGTGACCCAACCCACCACACTCATAACATTGCCCGCTCCTGGCACGACAGGCTCCGCTTCATGCGCCCTACACAACTGAACCTAAATCCCATGGTCATCCACCTAATGGCTAGTCTTTTTGGACCTTTGTGTCATCTGTCTACTACTAGCTTCAAAAGAATATGCTGCGTGATGACTGGTAGTGGGTCTCACTGCTGGTGACTTCTCATCAAATAAACTCTCCACTAAAAGGGCTCCCTCTAACACCCTGCCTATTTTGGGATGCTGAGTGAGATCATCAAAGCCCTGATCTCCCACCCGAGTCCCTTATTGAAGGCATGAGTCTTGAAGAATGGGTCTCACACCATATCAGTGGAGTAGCATGAAAGGTCAGTGAACCTCGCTGTGTACTGAGCCATAGTCATGTTTCCCTACTGCAGATGAAGAAGGTATGGTATGTGCACTGCATGAAGAGTCGTTGGGACAAGCTCTGCCCGAAACAGGCTCTCGAAGTCTTCCAAGAGAAGCGTCACATCGTCCATAACTTAGAGAATCAAGCTCCACCATCTTCCTTCTACTTCCAGTAGATGAATGGAGGCAATGATCACCATAAAATGGGCCAGTGTCCCTACCAGTCGGAAAACTATCACCATGGCCTCCAAACAATCCTCAACCGCCTGTGGGTCCATATCTCCCCGAACCCTAGGTGACCTCTAGTGCTGGAACTCATGCAACACACTCATGCGATGTGAACCCTCTATTATTGGTGCCGGTGGAATTGGTGTCCAAATAGGTAATGGTACCGTTGGTACCTCCGTTGGTGCCCCTACTACAAGAGGTCCCTGCACCGAGGCCTCATTGCTTGGTGGGATATTAGTGTGTACTATATCTGGAACCCTATATGGTTGTTTGCATGGAGGCATCCTGAAAAGAAACAGGTACACCATGGTCAATAAGTTATACCTGGTGAGATGACACAAAATATCACAATGAAAACTCTAGAAAACACACACAAAGTTTGTGTTTTCTTGCACTGAGTCAGAAATTAGAATTTAGGGTCTTGGTGTATGGATACATTGGTCACTGCACCAACACTGGATTCCATAAACAGATAACTACACTCACTACACTTAACACTATTTCATTTAAAAGAAATATCAGAGTCTTATGTTCTATGGTAGAACTGACTCATTTGATACCAATTTTTCATGACCCGCCCCCGAGGCCCGTGCTTTGATTACCCCAAGCCCACCATCCATAGGCCATGGGCTGGAAACTAGCACCATAGGTGTATTCCCTAAAACTGGGAAGGAATTTCCTTTATAACATGTAACACAGACAAGAAAGAACACAACAAGTTACAAACTCAAGTAAATTGAACAGTAAATAGAGTGAGTATAGTAAGAAAAAGAGGGTAGAATACAAGCCCAAATGGAATGTACATGAAACTGAAAGTACAATTAAACTGGAACAGCTATTGTAAAAAAATTCCAAGGATCCTACCTGAAGGGTATGTATAGCTCTTGATCAGTCATCAATGTGGTAAACCTTATCTGAGGTCCACATCCGAGCTACCTCCAGTCCTGGTACTCATGTCCTCAGTCAGCACTATCTGTCATCTACACCAAACACAATGAAGTGTGGGCATAACCCGTGCAGGGGTGAGGATAAAGATACTTAGTTGGGACCCCGAGACACTCAAGGTCCCACCAAATACACAAAGGATAATCCACAATGCATGATATCAACTATCAACCCAACTTAGGTATATTCCCATACATATACTTAAGTTATCATGTATACCCATCTCATTCATGAAGAATCACAGAGTCTAACTAAAAATCCCAAAGCTCTAATGTCCCGCAAAGGAAGGAATACCGCGAAGGTATGTACCACACAAGTATTCCACATAGAAAAATTCCACCATGTTATTACCACAATGGAAATTACCACTCAGGTACGAACTCATCTCACACTAAGTATAATTTAGGTACAATAGTAGAGATGATTATATGTAACAACTGAATCATCTTACTTTATTAAGATGCATAACCATGAAGGATCGTTAATCATCATCAGACCCATATATCTCTAGGTGCTAACCCACACAGGATCCCTAGGTGCTTACCCACACAAGATCACTAGGTGATGACCCACATAGGATCGCTCAGGTAGTCCTTCCTGTAATCGTAGAGCAGTTCCATGTGGGACCCTCAATCACAGAACCAAGAAGGATCTCTTCCTCAAGTCTCAGCCAGCTACTGGGTTCCCACGCTAAAATTTCTCGTCACTGGGAGGGTCCACTTCACAAGAAACTGGTCAATACTCCCACTACCAAGAAGTCCCATGATGAATAATCTCAATGAACTGCCACATCATAGGGGTCTCAACACAATAGACGACATGTCAATCGGATGCCTGGTCTTTATGTTATTAGCCTTTTAGTCCCGAGGGCCTGGTTGGATTTGTGCTGGATCCAACCCGACCATACCTGAACATTACCCAAAACTATAGTGGAGTATACCAAAGGGAAAATCTCGCACCAAGGTTTTACAGTGCCATTGAAGGTTTGTCAAACGGATGTCTGGGACCAATGTTATAGCCAAAAAGCGTAAAGCTCGTAGCTGGTCCGGGTCTGGTCCAACCTGGTCTGACGGACATGGCTCGACCCAGTCTAGGCTGACCCAACCCGGTTAGGGTCAACCCGGGCCACTGGGTCAGGCCCGGACCACTGGTTCTGGCACAGCTCACTGGGTCCGGCTTTGCTGGCAATGAGTCTGGCCCAGCCTGCGGGGTTCAGCCCGGCCCGCGCCGGCCGGCCCGGCTCGTTGGGCGGTCCGACAGGCCGAGAGGGTCATGAGTGACCAGGGTGGCCACAGGGGGGCCATGGAGGCTGCAAGGCTACGGAGGTATGTGGCGGGCCGCAGGTCGGTGCAGCACGGTTGGGCTGCGCAGTGGCGGAGCCATGGGGAGGCACGGCGGGGCCACATGCGGTGGGGCGGTGCAAGGAGGTCGTGTGGTGGTGGAGCGCTGTTGTTTTCTTAATGGACGGTGGTGGTGCCAACTGTCATTCTCCTGTTCCATTAATTCCAAATGCTGACACCAGTCATTGTCACCGTTACGAAGAACACACCAAAGAAGAACGACGGAGGGGTCGGGCCATGTTTGTTTGGCCCTCACCCTTGGCGTTAGTACAGTAGCAACTGGTTAAGAATGTTGAATCTATAATGTGTATGAAAGATATTTAAAAACATCAATCCCCACATCCTTCATCAATAAATATTACCAATCCCAGAAAAGAAAACATCCATGGATCAACTAGTCTATGAGACTTTGATCTGCGTTCTTAGTTTAGATGGGAAGAACATGGGATGTGATAATCACATAAAAATAAACCCCTACTTCGATGATTTTTTTCTGAGGCCGCAATGAAAGAGTCTATGTTGTTGGGGATAGATGGATGACGGGGACTTCAGTGTTACCTTAATCATCGGTTCATTTTCATTGAAGACGTTCCTCATCGGTGTTCTTCGTTGGAGAAGCTCTTTGTTGGAGAATCTCTTTGTTGGAGGATGTGTTTCTCCATGATTCTCCCAAAGCCCCATCCTCCCAATTCCTCCAAAGCGAAGAGGTAGCCAAAATAAAAAATTGTGTTATCTATTAAGTTTTTGGAATAATTTCAAATTGGTTTAATTAAATACTTGATGGGTATTCTTAATTAATTAAAGGGGGGATTTGGAATAATTATGTGCGGGAAAACAAGATGTTTCTCCCCATTAAGAGGGAGTACAAAGGAGTTCAAGGGGTTTTAAGTCACGGGTGGTACCCACCACCATAACCCACAAGGGAGGTTAGGCTCGGTTGTCCCCACCACAATATCCCATGTTAATATGTTTTATTATAGATGGTACCCACCCTTAAAACATCCACATGGAAGGTTCCTAAAAAAGAAAATAAAAATATTATACATTTTTATTTTATTTTATTCTTTCCCGAAAAACACAAAAACTATCTTTCACCCTCGACTTACTGCGTTCAAGGTGAGGGTCCCCATATGCGAATACTGGAACTGCAAGTTCAACGGTGCCCTTAGATTTCAATTCTGAGCACTGGTTCAAAAGATACAAAATCCCACTCTTACGTTTCCTAAACATACCTGAAAAAAAAGTTCAGAAATTCAATCTGGGCACTCCGGGCCTTGGAATCACGTGCCATCAATTTTCATGGACTCGTAAAATTCCCATTCAATTTTAAAAAAATACATGGAAATTCCGGATCTTTACATACATATATAAAATAAAGAAAATATTTCACATTTAAATGTATTTTTTTCAATATTATTTTCAAATTAAATATAATTATTTGAATAAGTTGAATGTTATGTGTCAAAAATGTTTTATCAGAGGATATGTAAAGAAAAAATATTGAAACCATTTTATTGAAAGATAAAAAATTAAACATTTATAGAGGTACGAATTCAAACATTTTGGAAAATGTATTTTATATTGAATTATATGTAATTAAATTGGATAATTATAGAAATACACCTTTATATACTGGGTAGGAAGATCTGTAACTCATCCAAAAAAGAATATTATGTAGATAGAGAATCAAATAAAGAACCATAGTATAGAGATATATCTTAAGAGTCTATCAAGGGTACATAATCTAGTATAAATATATTTATTCTTCTTTAGTATTTTTTATTAATATCCCATGGAAAACCTGAGTGTTATGTTAAATAAATTTAGGTGAAGTACTTGAAAAATTTGGAACTTTTAATAAAAATAAATTTTTGTTTATTTTATCCTAATAAATTGTAGGAATATTATACATTAATAGAATGAAAAATTGAATTACAAGATAAAATTCTATACCATCTGGGGGGAAGAACTAGTATCTAGTAGAATGTATAAGAAATAAAAATTTTAAAGGAATTACCATAAAAAAGTGTGCATACTAAATAGATGTTTTTATCATTTTATAACTAAGAGCTATCAAATTTCAATTAATAATTTTTGTTACAAAGGGTATATATTTTCAAAAGATAGACATGAAGCCTTCATTCCTAAATAGAGAGTTAATGGAGAATATCTACATGGTGAAACTGAAATGTTTCATATAATCTAAAAGAGAGGTTCTTTTTTTTGAAACCTTATATAATTCAATACAGGATAAATCATGCTCTAATGAAGTGTAATTAAACAATTGTATGAATTCATGGGAAGAAACTAGTATAATAGACGCAACAATGATTAGTGATTTGATTTCAAATCATGGAGAAATTCTTATAGCATGTTGTTATTAAATGTAGATGATATTATGATTATATGAGAATATAATAAAATTATCAATTAGTTAAAAATTATTTTTGTGAAATGAATTTTTAATGATGTATATTAGTTAGGCGAATGATATTTTTATTATAATGATTATATAATATCATGATACAAAATCCCAGAAGCTTTAATAAATAACCTATGTGGAAATTGTTTCTTATGCTGATTAAATATACATGATGCATAACTAGGTTTTACCCCTCTCATGAGTCACATTATTTTATAAAATGGTAACATACTAATGATATAATATTATCACTACTACATGATGAAAATACATTACGCATCACCAATAGGGAATATGTAGTATTCCTTCTATTGAACTCTACCGAACCTAACACATACAATTTATTTCATTAGAATGTATATTGAAAATCTGGAAATATATAAATAAATGTCTATAAATTGGGTGATCATATAATTTTAATGGAGAAATTTTATATCTATGTGTTTCTAGATAGGCTTTCGTTTATATATAAAGGAAATATATATTTTTGTGCTGATGTTAATAAAAAAAATAGTATTATAGTGTATGTTTCTAGTTATGGTGGTACAAAAAATAGTTGGGTTTTATAATTATTGAAAATTATATATTTTTAAACTATCAGGGTGGAATATTATATTATTACTATATAATTAAAATTGATTATATGGATAAGGATTTTCCTAAAGGTTTTGTATAGGAAATATATGGATAATGGGTTTTACTCAAATAACAAGGGTAAAATGTAGCATTCAAAGAATTCAAAATTCCATTCCTGGATAAATAATATTAAAATATAATATTTTATAATAAAAAAATGATAAATTATGGACATTTATAATTGAGTATAAATTATTGAATCATAAACCTAGATAACATAATGATTAAATTGATTATTATTGAAAAATTGAGTCATTATTATTCCTCAATTAGACATTACAGATAATATAGGTGAAATGGATGTGATGAAATAAGGGTTATTTGAGTAGAATGTGATTGTTTGAGAGAATCTATAGAATTATTCTACAAGAGGGATATTGTTGAGATATGTGGACATAGATCGAATGTGATCCAAAATAGATACTAAGACTCAGCTTGATCATTAAAAATATAAGATCACGCCTTTGTGGTTTTTAGGAGGTAATTCCCCCTCTCATGAATGTATGGGATTTTAGAGAATGAGTCCCACAAATATTTATTTGAAAAATAATTCATGGTTCATGTGATATTTTTAAAATAAATTTTCCATGAATATCATGTGGAACTTGGTCTCAAAATATCTTGTTTTACATGGGGTTGTTACCAAGTTGAAATAATTAATGTTTCATGTGGGATGCCATTAGACACCCATAGAAAAATATTTTCTGTTAATCCACACATGGGGGAGATAAAAAATTATTTAACGTTTACGGATTTTTTGACTTTTTTTGATATGCCAGTTTTCTAAATACTTAATGTATTTGTCAATTAGGGATTATGTGCAGTTCCCTTCTAAGGAAAATCCATTTTTCTCACCCTAGAAAATAGAATTTTCTTACACAATTTGGATCTAAAATATTCTTCCAAAATCATGTAAATCACAATGTTTTTTTATTTTATAATTTTCAATTTTTCTTTTTTTAATTTCCGTTACATTTACAGGATGTTTGAGATATATAGACTACAACCCACCAATCCATTATTCTTCCACATTATTTATGATCTTATTAAACAAGTCCTTATTTCACCAAACATAAGTTTAAATCACATTAATATCTATATAATGAATAAATTTTTATTTAATAAATAATTTATAGATTTGATGCATCAGTTAATTCCGAGGGAAATAATGTAGCCACACTAGGTCATGGTGAATTAGTGTGGATAAATTTTTACTCAAGAACATTATATGAATTATTTGATCCTAAAAACATTTTAAGTGGATGTGTCCACATTTTAATCCCTTCTCCGTCATACCAGATGAAAGATGTAAATATAAAATTTAAACTATTGTCAATTTTTTTAATGGTTCATTCAAAACATGTGATATTGTCCTTGGTGACTTGTAGATATTTTCTAAAAATAATATTCCTATAAAGTGTTATGAATATGAAGCCAAGGAAAATGGAATAGCCTTTAACCCTATACATTATTCAGGATCTCATTGATATTTATACGAATCATTTTATAGACTAAATGATGAAAAATAAATTGTCTTCATATATGGTGATATATAATAATAGATTGAGTATTTATATAACTTATCATAGATGCTCTTATAATTTAGTTGTGAAAAAATAATCTCAGGGAAATTTCTCCCAAAATTATTTCTTATATTGATAATATTAAAACTTTTAACATGTTTAGTATATGTAGGATGGTATATTCATATTCTCAACTTATGATTTTTTTAAATCCCAGATGTATAGCATATCAAGTATCAATTCACATTGGTTTCTATGTCCCTATCACATTAATTCTTTTAATAATCATAAATTTTGAAACCAAGAACAATAAAAAATATATTTTGTAATATTAAAAATGGGAAACATCAAACAATCTTAGGTTTATGATAAACTTTGAAAACTTTATATATAATATCTACTAAAATAATATTTTTGGTCAACATAAATGGAGTCTAAATAATACCTTTTGAATATGAATATTATTTAATTAAATATCCTTGAAAATATATCTTAAAGGGTTTATAATTTTTTTATTATCATTCTATAATTATTATTAGAATCTTCCTTCTTACAACATGAAAGACAATATACTATTTCGTTTCCATGTTTTCATTCTAAAAATGAAATAATAATTATGGTGAAATATTATAGATCACATGGTATTAGAATATTAAGGACATTATGAACAACTTATAATAATTTTAATGAATATTAAATGATCTTATAAAATATCTTATTTATCCTTTAAAAATCATTTTACTTTTATGTATTAGCCTTGCATTTATTAGAGACCACCTAACTATGATTTTCTTTGTTTAAAATACTACACATCCGTTGGATATTTGGATTTAGTCACAGATATAAATCATACATAATTTCATTTCCTTTTTGAGACCACATGAACTAAATTATAATTTTGAATTATTTTAATGGATGTTAAACATATTTGTGTAAACTCATAATCAATCCCATCTATTCGAGTAATTTGAAAAATTCATCTCTATATGATTTTACATCTTCCGCGTCCATTTTTCAAGCAACTCCACGATATGACATTTTTAATGAAGGAAAATATTTATTAATATATATTAACTAAAAATCCAAATATATGTTCTCATACTTATTTAAACATATTTATAAACATAATATATATTAAAAAAATATCAAATTACAACTGGAATTCATGAATATTTTACAAAAACCCTAACCATAATTCCAAATGAATCAATTAGGTAAAAGACTAACTGTGAGTTATTTCTTGCATATTTAACTATCTAAATGTATCTCAGTAATATTTTAAACCTGTTACTTAGTGTTAATAACATAAATCAATTATAGTATAATTAAAAACATTTTCTATACTCAGTACTCAACTCTATCCATTAATAATACAACTAATATTTCTATCACATGAAGATTTATTCAATCCCCAAATGCATGGATGCAACAGACCAGATTTATTCCTAGCTTCATTTTTCACTAATTACAAAACAATTTAAAATTATTTATAGTGGCATGGAATACAGAAAAATATTAAAATCAATTTTCCTACCTTCAATGGATGAATATTTAAATTTATCCATGATGATGATACAAACCCATTCATTCAACAAAAAAACACAACTATATAAACAAAAAGTATTGTAGCCTATTTTCCATAAAATGGGCTATTAAATCTCATCATCCAATGGGAGGTTTATTAACTCTCCCATTACCTACTCCAAACCTTAGTCAATATATAATAACATTTATAATAATTTGTAACTAATACAAAACTGTTGATCACAATACATTTTCCACATGAATCGCTTTCACATGTATTGTTTCCTCTATTATAACAATCTAAAAATTATCAAACAAATTTAATATGGGTCATTATTTTATCTTTAATAACATTTTAGTAATGCATCCAATTGAACCAATTACATTAAAAAAATTCAATTCATTATTTACATGAATTGTGTATGATAAACCCATTTCCACCTCTGTTAATCCCCTAGATATTTTAAATATACATTCTTAGAGGAAAGTCATTTTTCTCTATGAACACATCATGTAAATAAAAAATACGTATGGGATAATCTTATAATATTCCAGATTCATTAATATTTATTCATCATTTTTTTCTATTAATGTAAAACATATAAAAATAACCCCTATTTTAATGTCTTTAATCATTGATTAGGATTCCATAAAAACATTAGGATCCTCCATAAACATTTCATCTACCACAAAACAAAATTCGGTTAAATAAAATCAATATTATCATTTCAAATCCCAAAATCATGAAAAAAATATCCATATTTAAAAAAATATCTAGATATAAAAATCATATAGTTTCAATATAAATAATGACATGGATCACTAAAAAAATGTTTTTTGATGGTATGTATCTCAATAATATTCCTTCCATATCTCCACATTACTAAAATATTACATATCCTTATTTTGAAAACCATATATGTTGTACACAATGATGTGGTTTCTACATAAATACATCATTATTTTGTTTTGATTACTCAAAATATTTTTAGATAATTCCACTCATGAAATGACATGAACACTATTCATCACCACACCCAATTTTTATATTTTATAGAAATAATTACTTAAACCATAAACATAATTATATATAATAATTTTTTTGAATAATAACTCCATAGAATAAAAAATTCAACAACTATTTTTAATATTATTTTATTTGTCCAAATATCCCCATTTTCCAATCTTTTTTTAAAATTAGTAGTTAGATATGTGTTGACTATGAAATGTATAATAATTTACCAATATAAAATATTTAATAATATAATAGAAACCAGGTTTAACTTATAAATATTTTTTAATACTAATATAACAAATATGATATGGGGTTTCCATGTTTTCATACCTAGATATTTGATTATACCCTCCAAACAAAAATTTTCTTAAACTGTTACAATAAATAATAAACTATGAAATTGTTTTGTGAATCGTGACATGATTTCTTGAAATGGTATCGAGTTACATAATAATTTCTTCTACATCATTACTAATAAAACATAAACTGGTAATAGTCTTCTTACGATGGAATTATGTATTCAATTATACTAAATCAACTATAATAAATCTCTAAACATTTCCAATAACTTTTATGTTTAAAATTATACGTAATAGGACGAAATGAATAATTTCATAAATATAAATTAACTATTAAATCTTGATTGTTGAATACTATTGTAGAGTATTATTTTATTCATTTACCTTTCTTTCTCCTTTTTATGATATAATCTATATCTTTCTCCAACATTCCTAATACATATCCAGGATAATGACCAAAATTGATTTAATCAAAAATCATACGAATTATAATATATCGATCTCTATATATCACACTGAATTATCAATTCCAAACATCCTCATTCTCACCTATTGGAAAAAATAATCCATAAACTGGATTACATCACCATTCATTCTATGATTTCTATTTTCTCAATTTATCTTCTAATGAAAGGTATATAAGAAATAACCGATAAATAATAAGATATATAATACAAAACAAATACTTTTTATGATATTATAGAAACAATCAAATTAAACTCATCTATACAGGTTCTACTATTCATCAATCAGAATGTCATACAAGGACAATAATGAACTATAAATTGAATCAAACCCATTATATACTATTTATTCATAATTCTATATTACCACTATATAAAATAGAAAAATGAAACCCTTTTATGAACCCATAAATAACAAAGGAAACCCATCTTTACAAACCTGAAAAAATATTAAAGTCCCCATATATAACTAAAAAGCGAAGACATATCTTCATTTTACAATATATGTTGTTATATTTTGGTCAAAATCCATTAAACATGCACTTCTGGACCTATTATCTTCCATCGATTGAATGCGTTACACTAATATAATTACCATGATACTTACTATGTGTATTATATCATATTGAATTATTTTTCTTCCTAATGGTCTAATACATCTGAAAAATAAACTATATTCCATTAATTAGACTGGATGGTTTAACCGTAATAATATAATCATCAGGATAATAAAATATAATTATATTAAAATGAAAAAAATTATATTGATACTTACAGAGAGTGAACAAGAATAAATCTAGAATCAAATAACTCAATTTCAATTCACCATATCTAAATAAAACTAGAAATCCAATTGGAACTATTATTATTTGAAATTATCCAACAAATATGAATTGAATCTCCCTCTCTGGAATATCTAAGAATAAGGATTCTCTTCTACTCTGGTGGAATTTATCCTCAAAATAATAATAACTGACCATATCTAAATACCATGAACTTTTTTTAACATGTGAATTTCTTTCAAAACTGATATAGATAACCTTAATTATATTTAATATAATTATTTATAAGGGAAAAATTGGAAAATAATTCAATGAAAACGTACCAATTAGATATTTTAATAGTTAACAAATGCCTATTATAGCACCAACATAACCATTAAATGTGTTGGAACTAGAACTGAATTGTTCAGCTACCCCCAACAAAAAACATACTTATCATAAAAATGTAATATCTCCAAAAAAATCATTAATATATATGAAACCATAAAATTTAAAAATCGATCCCTCTACCTTTAAAGATGACCAAACATAATTCAATAATATCACATCGATAATGAAGTTATATCCAGGTGTATCTATATAGAAATTTCAATTTCCCAATTAAAACCTAAAATAATAATCTCTTTTAGAAACATTTCCAAAAAATCCATTATAATAACATCCCATATTTATGAATTCATTTTATTTTCATAAGTTACATATTTTGATAATTCTAAATCATGAAGAAAATATAACGTACAAGATAAAAATTAAATTAATTATAATTTATTCACCCAAAATATAAAATTTTGTAAATTTACATGAAACCAAATATTGCAACCCATGGGTTATAATATTAATAGTATATAAAATAAAATAGGAAAATAAATAAAAATGAATACAATTTTTAAAACTATAAAATTCCTTGGATCATCATTCTCATTGAGTAAAATAATTTGTAGAACAAAACATATAACGAGAAATGAACATCACAAACATACATATGATTTTATAAATCCTAAGGTAAATTTAAAGGAATTAGAAATTTGATTTGATAATTTTAAATGGAATGAATTAGTTGAATGAAATGGGAGTAACATTGCCATTATTTGGGCATTATAAATATTATACAACCATTTGGTATAATACTTGTATCCTACTTCATCTTTGTAATTACTGGTGTGTGGTTAATAAAAAATGATCATTTAGACATTAGATAAATTTATTTTTTAGTTATTATTAAATTATTTTACCTAAAAATATAATTCAAGGAAAAATGAGAAGGTAATAATTTAGTTCTAAAAAAATTCACACACTTAATATATTTTTTAGATGTTATATATTTCAATGAAATATATCACACTTATAGAACAATTTTAAATATGTAAATTAAATTTGGAACATGTATTTAATAAAAACAGATTCATAAAATTATCTGAATATTTTTTAGATAAATAAGTAATTATAAAATGATATGATTAATATTATTTAACATTAAAATAGATAAATTTTTTGAATTTAATTTATAAGTTTTTCTTATTTTTATCTTTGTAAATTAAATAATGTAGTATTAATGAATGAATATAATAAAATTTATTTTTCATATAAATAAATAATTTCAAATCCATTTAATTTTTTTTATTTGTTAAGGTATAATAATATATTCATTTTTTCTTCCAAAAATTTATTTTTCAAAAAAATATTTTATTTTTGTTATATATATTTAAAAAAAAATTAATATCCCCCCTTTAGAGATTTAATTTAATAAATTATATTTTATTTTAAAAATTAAAGCATCAAATATAGTTATGAGTGTAAATTACAAATTTTGTTAAAAAATATATCACTGGGGTGAATAGTTAGTTACATTGTTAAACTATATAATCGATAAAATATACTATATGACTAAACAAAATTTATAAGAGTTTTAAAAATTAATATTAATTTCCCTAACGGAGGTAATGTTGATCATTCTTTAATTTTCCCACTTGGGTTATTTTTTTAAAAAAAATATTCTTCTCTAACCATTAATAAATGACATATTACAAAAACTCTACTCAAAGTAACCTCAAAATGGTTCCATCCTGTATCATTCCATAAATAGTTTTCTCATTTCTCTTCCTCTTCAATAAATTGGAATATACCCTTTATTTATGTCTCTTTCCATGTTATAATTTTTTAATACCATGGAGGGGGCCTAAATGTTTCTTTCTGGAGGAAACTATTATACGATTGAACAATCTATTAAATATATGTATATTTCACTTCTCTGAATTTTAAAATTACCTTCTCATCATTATACTTATTAAATATAACCCCACCCTCTAATTTTATGTTACTAATATCATTATTATTCTTTTAAATTTATATTAATATAATATACCTCTGTACATTTAGTCATTCATTAGTATTACATGTTCCTATTTATGTTTGTTAAGCAACCTAAATGACTAACACTATTCCAAAATCATCATTTTCATCATATATCTGTATAAATTCATTAAAATTTATAACATAATATATACATAATTAAATTAAATTTTAAATATTGAAATAGAATTTGTCCACCTAAATAAATTATAATAATAATGTAACTAATTTTTATTTGTAAAGTACCATAAACATTCAATCATGGAATTATAGTAATCCGAAAAAATAACCAATAAAACCTTGTAAAAAATTTAAACATCATGAATAATTATGTAATTATTGTTATAGTGCCTGAAATATTCTCTCGAAGAAGTGTTTAAGGGAAAAAATTACCAAGACATCCTTTCCAAAACAATAATTGAAAAATTGAAATGACTTACATTAGAGGATGAAAATAAAAAATAACCATGTAAAATATATTTAATAAATTTATATAAATTATTTATTTAATATGATTTTAATGAAAATAAGGTATTGAAATAGATTATTTACAAATATATATTTTTTATATAGAAAGTTAAACTATGTTAGTTGATGTCAGGATTAACAGGCTGGGATCGTCATCTCAATATATTTTCATTGAGATATGATCTATATTTTTAATTTTTTATATGGTGTATATAATACATAATATATATATTTTACCATAATTTGTATGGGATATATTTATCCATATTTTATTCTCTATTTCATTGCCTTTTTATTTTAAAATAACATATATCATAAGGGGTTTTCTCCTTATATTTTTTCATACATGATATAATAAATTCTAGAACATCTATTGAGAGAATATTCATTCATTTCCAAACATAATCAAAAAATTTCATGTAATTTCCTCCCACCAAGAATCTCTAAGGAATTACACTACATTATAAAATTGGCATGATTTCATGGAATCAAATCGTGAATGAATAATTAGTTCAATAGTTAGGAAAATCAGATACATTCATGGAACCCATTGTACAATGGTAATATAAAAAGAAAAATTATACGAAAGAGTCTCTAATTTACAGAATCCTAGAAAATGATTCAAATAATTTATCATCATATCCATGTGAAAGGAAAGAAAATAAGGGTGAGCATAAATGATCAGTAAGGTTAATGGAAAATAAAAACAATAATGAAAAAATGGGCATAGTTAATATGAAAAGGTAAATATCAAAGGAATATTCCATTTAAAATACTAGATATATATTAATTTATTTGTAATGGTAAATAACTAAAAATACATTCCAGTTAGTTAATAAATTAATAATAAAATGAATATATATATTTTGTCATAGTGAAAATCTACTAGATAATAATGATAATTGAAATTAATTCAATACTTTATTTTTAGATTTCATGTCTTAAGAACTCCAAAACCTATACCATCAAGAACTATCCGCAAAAAAAAAATTAAAATATTAGTTAAAAACCCACTTAATTTGTGCAAGCAATTTGTCTCAAGAGAAGTTGTGGGTGAATTGAGGGGATATATAATGTTCAAACCCCACTGGTCACTGCATTTTCAAATCATTCCATATATATCCAATAACTTATTTAATAAAAAATGTTCCTTATCATGAATTATAAATATTGTATAAAATATAAATATTTACCTAAATTTTCCTAGTCAATCATGTAATATTAAACTTAAAAACTATATGTAAAAACAAATCATGTTATTGGATATAATAAAATCCATTTCAATAGAATGTTTATATTTAGTAAAAATTTATTTTCAAAGGAAAAATTATTCTAATATAGTTATTGTTTCAATAGAAATTTAATGTTCACAAAATAAAGTGAGATTTCACAATAAATTAGTAATTTTAATATAAAATCACAATTATTGAATGTATTCATATAGAAACAAAAAATCAAATGAATAATTATTTATTATGGATATTACATTTCAATATTTTCGTAAATTAACACCATAATAGTAGATTAGTGTATAATAATTAATAATTCTTAGTGGAATGTGAATTTAGAAGAAATCACATATTGTTTTGGGAACATTGAGGCCGTAAACTCCATAAAATAAATATTATAAAATTAGTATATAAATACCCCTAAATTTAAAAATAAAAAACAAAGATTAATTAATTACTAGTGTATACACCACACAAAAGACACAGGTTCTGAATATGACATTAGTCTCTTAGAAATTAATGTGAGACTCAAAATTTCTTTACCTTACACATCCTTTTTGTTGTGTTCTATTTAAACACTTTTATAGTGGCTTAAAAATATCAATGATTTAATTGAGAACCATATTTTTATTTATAGTGTAATATATGACCTTATTATAACATATTAACATCCATTTGTTAATAATTTTTCATTATTTTCACTATTTTCGGTGTTAATTACTTAGTATTACATGAATGTTTTGACTTGTTAATTTTTTCTTCTTACAAATATCATGGTATTTCCATATCCATAATATAAAAAATTATTTAAAAACCATAAAAAATTATTATCTATTTATTTATAGTATTTCATTATATCCAGTTATAGGATTTGAAATGCACCGTTCATGGAGATGTTAGGCTTTACGTATGCATGAATGTCGTTTCCATTTTAATGAATTATTAAAAGAACGAAATGAAAATGAAAAATATGTATAAAATAATTATAATATCATGATTATGTAATATATATATATAATATTTATTAAAAATATCTTTAATATTTTTTTATGTAAATCGTGAATGGATCCCATCATTCTCCAAAGGAGGTTGTCCACACATCCATAAATGACGTTATCACATTCCCAAAAACTTAAAACAATGAAGTTTAATATTGTATAAATATTCTATAGGAGTTATGAAATTTTAATATCCTATATATATATTAAAAAACAATTGTAAAAAACTTTAGAAAGTGTAAATGGAAGAATGAATGACATCTGTTCGTGAGGTGGTAGTCCACCCTACACGCTAATGGTGATTGGGTATACCATTTGATGTAAGATCTTATGTGTGTAGTTCATAACCATATTATAATAAAATACTTATATTTTTATGATAATTATGACATTATATAATAATTTAATAATAAAAATTTAAAAGGTGAAAAAATAAATAAAACCAAAGTTCACACGGAAAAATATTTCCTCTTATTCTGGTACATTTTTTGGATTATACCAAGATCCTTCTTTAGGATTCTTTCTCCAAATACTAAAGCTTCAAGAATGTGTTAAAAGATTTTGAGAGATTATTTGGTCAGGTTTTGTTTAATACAAATGGATTTATATAAGTGAATAAGTGAGGGGGTGAGTTCCCATTTATAGGGGATAGAGAATGGAATTATTATTAATATAAAATTGTACACACTATTGGGTGGTCTCTATTTTATAATTCTCCAAAAATAATAATGACATATATCAGATGGAGTTTATTTTATGTAAATTATCATTAAAATATTTTTTGACATATGTATTGGTCATTTTTTCCCTTATGTTTAGGGATTAGTTAATTATTAAGCAAGATTTTTTCTAATTTACTATAATTAATTTTAATTTAATTCAATATTATTTTAATAGAAAACCTAATTGAAATTAATATAAATTTTATATTATAGTGGTTTCTAATATGTAATTTTTTAAAAAATTCCAATCATATAATAAGAAGAAATTAAATTAATATTCATCCTGCTTACGGGATGAGAAAGCAGGGTTTTAAATGAAAAAATATGAAAATGATTGAAATATTTTTATATATTAATTAAATACAAAAAATGATTCTAATAAACAATATTTTATTAATATATATAATTTATGTAATTAATCATTAATACAAATTTAAAATATAATTTACCATTTAGTAGTTTTCAGATGAATATTATTTATTTTTTCACTATTCACCAAAAAATGAAACATCATAGAAAAACACCAAAAAATAACTATTTGATAATTTTGACATTATGGTATAAAAATGAAGTTAATGTATTCATAAAAATGTTTTTAATGTTTATGAATTTATATTTAAATTTACTGATCAGATAAATAGTGGCAAAAAAACCTTTATAAAAATATTGCTTTTTTAGGTGTATTAATTAATTTGTTCTTATCTTATGACTATAAAATCTATTGGATTAATTTCAAAAATATTTCATTGAATATATATAATATATATTTTTCAATTGTTTCTTAAACAAATGTAATTTAATTTAATTTATTAGAATAATATTCCAATGTGAACATAAATATATTGTTACATAAAAACATTATATTTATATTAAATTCTTGTTTATATTAATTTATAATAAATTGGAATTAAAAGAATTTTACCATATATTTTAATAAGTAAAATTATCCTATTTATAGATTCTAATATTATTTCTAGGAGATAACATTGATTTTAAACAATAATATTAATAATAATCGGTAAAACATCTTCCTAGATGTAACAAAATACATTTAAGAAACTATTTCTTATGTGTAACAAAATATATCATCATAATGTGTGAATTTTAAGAAATATAATAGGTGAAATTTATTTATATTTGTATATATATCATAAATTATGAACATGTTTTCTTATTTTATACACTTGGTGTTTTATTTTATACATGATATTGAATAAAAATTACAATTTTAAAATATTGGGTTCTTAAATTCTCCCATCCATAAATAAATTTAATTATATCAATTTAAACATGATCAAGGTAATAATGGGGTTTCTATTTAAAAATCCTATTTTTAAGAACCCATATCCACAATAGGGTTAATAACACATCTTGTTAATAGAAGGGAAAATAAAATATGAAGGGTACCACAAAACTAGTCTATTGAATATGATTTCATCTTTGAAAACCATGACATGGAAGAGAAATCATACAATATAGTTATGATGGATTGTTATAGATAACATGTTGGTCAGATACCTTTTTTCCAGAAATCCATAATCCACAAGTTTAAAGAATGTATTTAATATCATGAAAAAGAATGATAATAGGACAATGTTTTCATTACAAAAATATTTCCATAGACTGAAATAATAATTTCATTCTATTAGAATCTAAATAAGTATAACAACATGATAAGTTTCAATGTCATAAACCCAATATTATCCTTTGTTTGTGCCATGAACTATTTATGCATCATCTGTTAGCACAATTTTCATCATATGGTGAAGTAATACAGTAACTTCTAAAACATGACCCAAGTATCAAAATAAATAAATTCACAACTGGATAGATTATTCCAAAGATCGTGATTAAACACTTAATAAGGTAGGATAATGATTTTATAAAATTAACCTACCAGTTGTCTTCAATCTATTCAAATTATCTCATTAATCATCACTTACTGATCTTCTGAACACCTTCATATTGTATTATCTTGATATATGATAAACAAATTGATTTTCTGCGACAACATATAGAAATATGTGAATGATTTTATATTCTTTAGAAATAACATAAATTATTATACATATTCCTTAAATCCACAAATGTTTTATTCTCTATCATTGATATCATAAACCAGATTTTAAATAATTCAATAATTATTTCCAAGGTGATATGTAATAACCAACTTAATTTATCCATATAAATTATCTATTTTTTCAGAAATAATTATCTCATTGTTAGGAATATATTAAGGATTGACATTACTAAAATAATATGTCTTCATAGAAGGTCCAATAACTCATTTTTATAGTCCACGGGTATCGATCAACACACTCTTTTAAATCCCTGATGAAAAATTATGACATTAAGTAATTATGCATTCAGTAATACTTGTTACTAGGATATTATCATTAAAAAAAATATTATAAAATTATTCAAGGACCCAAATACATTATAAAATTAATCATTCCATATTAGCTATATCAACAGAATAATGATGATATTTATCTCTTAGCTTATTCTAATGTATATTCCCTTGTTTCGTGGATAATTAATTTTTGTAGTGCCCAATATCATTGAGTTTGAATCACTTAAAATATATGTTCTATTTTTTTGAATTTTTTTTCATAGTGAAACTATTCAGTGAAAATATAAAAAACTCCCAATTTATTCAATCATTTCGCTATGTGATTCTTTCCACAGTTTCACGTGTAATAAAATCATTCATTATCTTTATTTTTTTATCCGTTATTTTATCTTTTTTCCACTTATTCTATCAATTACCTTTTAAGACATAAGTCAGAGAGAATTCAATCTCTATATTGAATGAACATAAATATATTCCACAAAATGAAGAATAATTTTGACATAGTAGCGCCCTTTGGAGACATAGATCAATCCCTTAATATAAATGGTTCATCCTTCATTCTATGTTTCATTTGAATTATGTAGCATACATTTATATCATTTTAAATGTACCTTCATAATCAAAAATACATACATCTGATTTGTTTATTAAAATAATCAAAATTTTAATTTTCAAGGTTTTTTTCTCATAAGGGAAATTTTTTTCATTGAATGTGCCTTTAAAAGAATTCAATTCTGAGTAAAATTTCATCTTCCTACCTGGTATTTTAGATAAATGACCACCATTTGTCCCCATTAATATTGTGAAAATTCACTAAACGTGTAATTTTTTTTCAACACCTCCAAATTCCTTCAGTATCTTCTCTAATTACATAATTCATTTCATAGCTTCCATTAGATGAGATGCCCCACTAAATAATGGGGTCTTATTTCTCATATAGTTATCTTATATACCAGATTCTCATTGTGGAAATGGTTTCTTCCTATAATAAAGGATATGTTTCATAATATGAATATGTTTCTTTAATATATCCATAACATTGTTAGTTCCAAAACCCTTTAATTTTTTTTATCAGTATGAAACCCTCTCTATTTTCCATGATTATTGAAACACTTCTACCTTCCAGGTGCAACTTTTAAATAATTTCATTAACTATATAAGATCATATCATTATGTAACACATTTTTTATTTAAAAAATTATTAAAATTATTATCATAAATTGAAAATTTTATGTTCATACAATCTCATAATCATAGACATGGTTTCGTTGGGGGGTTAATTTATAATTGTCCCTAAATCCTATCATAGTATTATTTTCCAAAATATAGATTTTCCTAAATAAATTTCCCCTGGTTTCAACCAAACATCTCATTGATTCCAAATAGAATTACATGACCCAAAACTCCCATATACGGTGCAATAATTTATTACATTAGCCTGATTTGAGGGAATAAAATCATAAATTGTCCATCAGTAAAGCAGTTTTTGAAAACTAAATATAAGAATTGATCCCAGTTTACATTGGTAATATAAAATAAAACAAAATGCATAACAGAAGATAATAAACTAATTTCTTGAAACTTATTCAAATAATTCACATTCATAACCAATGGATAGGAAAAAAATAATGGTGATCTAAATTACTCAGTAAGGGTAATGTAAAGAGGAAGTAATAAGGAATCAATGGTAATTATCAACATAGAAAGGTAAATAACTTAAAACACAAATTATTTAATCAATAAAATTGCAATTAAATGAATACATATATTTTATAATAGTTATATTTTCATTGATAATTATGATAACTAAAATCAACAAAATCTTTAATTATCTGTCTCTTGTCTCTAACAAATGAAAACCTCAACTTCAAATATCAATCCTCTTGAAAATTTAAAACTATAGGTAGTAAACTACTTAATTTGTGCAACGGATTAGTATCATGAGAACCCATGGATTCATTGGGGTCCTACAAAAATATTAGGACAAACACATCACTGCATTTTTGAATCATTTCTCATATATAAAATAATAAATTTTATACATAATTTCCCTTATCATTAAATATATCTAATTAAAAAACATATAGATTCATAAAAAAATTTTCATGTTAATTAATAAATAACAATGTAAATACTATATTTAACAATGTTATAAATTTAATAAATAATAAAATCCATCATAAAAGTACATGTTTGTTTAATAAAAATTAAATTTCCAATAAAAACTGTTTCCAATAAAAAGATTGTATCAATAGAAAGTTAAAAATCACAAATGAAATGTTGTTCCACAATATCTGGATAGTTTTCAAATGATATTATCCTGGATGAAATAATTTTTGTTGAAAATTAAAATACCATGAATAATTATGTAATAATTATATTATATTTCAATTATCCATTACATATACCACCGAAATGTGAATTGGTTCATAATAAAAAGTAAGTCTCAATGAAATGTAAATCGAGAGGAAATCCCTTAATTTTATGGTAACATTGAATACATAGTCCCTAAGATAGATAGAGATAATAAAATTCATATGTTGATATAGATAAATTTAAGGATGATTATTATAAAATAAATTAATTTTAATTATATAAACCACAAAAAAATGAGTTATGAATATGGCACAAGCCTCAAAAAAATAAAGTGAGACTACAAATCCCCTAACATTAGACATCCTTATCATTGTGTGATCATTAACCTATTTTATAGTGAATTTAAATAAGTTAAAAAATTATTCATGAAACATATTACTATTTATAAAATCATATATTGTCTTTTATTGATAGCTTAATACCTGTTTGTTAATAATCATTCAATATTTTTAATGTTTCATTTATAAATTGCATTTTTTTTCAAGTATGTTTTGAATTTTTTTCCATGTTACATAGATCAAGGTTTCAAAATCTCTATAATTTAAAATTTTATTTAAATACTATATATATTTAATATATATTTATTTATAGTAAAAAAATAATATTTACTAATAGGACATGAAGTTCACCTTTCATGGAGATAGTAGGCCGTACATACGCATAAACACTACTTCCTTTTTCATATAATATTAAATGAAAGAATATTAAATGAATCACATATATATTATAATTAAAATATAATTTTAATTTCATACATGTTATCTGTTTTTTCCAAATACATAATAGGTTCCATGTAATATGAGAAAGAGTAACGTTGGTTTAAGGAGACGATAGTGGAAATGTCCACAAAACGATGTTATCATATTCTTAAAAAATGGGAGTCAAAAAGGTATTTATTATATAAAAATTATAGAATCATGAAAACATTATAAATATCATATAAATTATATATAAACCACAATCCATAATTTTTCCAAACATCTAAATGTGGTAATGGAGGAATGGATATCATCCGTTCGCTAGGCGGTAGTCCGCTGTACACACAAATGACGATTGTGTATCCCATTAAATGGAAGTTAATTTGAGTTTAATTAATATAATTAGTATAAAAATATATCATTATATTTATGGTATTTAGGTTATTAAATAATCATGGAATAATATTAAATGAATGGTTTTAGAAATAAATAAAATGTTCTCATTGATGAACATTACCTCTTGTTCAGGTAACTTATGTTCGTTTATATAAAAATCCTTCCTTGATATTCATCATACCAAAATAAAGGCTTATAGGATTAGGGTATGTATTTTTTTACACAATTTTAGAAGGTTTTGGATGATCAAAAGGGCCTGATAATTTTGAATGTGTGAGGGGTTAGTGCACCTTTTTAGTGTGGGAGGTGCGACATTCTAATAAATATAAAAACATAAACAGTATTTGGAGGTATCCCTATATTCACATGACTCCATTAATAAAAAAATATTGAAAAAAAGGATATTGTAGAAATATTTATGTATATTACATTTTAACACATTCCGAATTTATTTTGTCATTTATGTGGATGTTTTTTTCCCTTTTAAGCTAGTTTTTCTCTTAATCGTTGTAATAAAATTAATTAACATTCACTAAATATTTTCCTCAAAAACTACGCAAAAGTTAATATTAATTATAAATTATTATTTTTTCAAATATGGAATCAATTTTGTCAAATTACAATCATAGAAGTGGAAAAAATTAATTTTAAATTAATCCTTTCAGAGGGGATGCGAGGATATGTTTGTAATGTAAAATAGTTCAAAATATTGAAATGTTTTTATATATATTAATTCAGTATAAAATGATTCCAATGTTTTAAATTTTATTAATGTATTTTTAATTATTCTAATTAAAATTTTAAACTAATTTAAAAATTGGATTATAATTTTAAATTATTTATATGAAAAGTCAGTTCTCAATTAAAATTCTATGTTTTTTCAATATTCATCCAAAAATAAAACATCATATAAAAATACTGAAAAATAAAACTAATATCATATCTAAATTATGATTTAAAAAATTATGATTATTTTGCATTGAAAATGTACTTAAATTTTTAATATTTATATTTAAAACAATGCTCCATTAAAAAGATAGAAAACTAACTTTAAATAAAATATTTATTTTTATCTGTTATACTCGGTTTGTTCTAATTTGATTGTCATAAAATCTATTTGAATACTGTAAAACAATTATTTAGTATATAATATTCTAATTTCATTAATACCATTCTTTAAAAGTATTTAATTTAATTTATTAGGATAAAATGACTTTTTGATCATGATAAATGTTTTTAAAAAAACATTCTCTTTATATCCAAACGGATATTAAATTAATTTATAATTAGTTGGTAAAAAATTAAATTTTACCATATATTTTAACAATTTAGTTAATTCTATTTATAACTACTAATCTACAGTCAATGAGATAATTTTAATTTTAGACAATAATATTAATAGTATTTGGGAACAATCGGTGTTGCATATATTGAAAGCCATCAAAGAAAGTCGTTGTTGCATGTAACACGAGATAACTCATAATTTCATGCATTGAAAAATATAAAATAATTTTAATTGGTTTTAAATAGTATATATATCATAAATTAATTATAGGTTTTATTATTTTTTAACCTTTTTGTTGTGTGTCATACGTGATTTCGAATAAAATTTACTCTTTTATATTTTTTTGGGATGTTATATGTAATTACACATCCTGTTGACACATAATCCAACCAAATGTTTTTTTATTGGTCCTATATTTATAAATAATTTTCAGTTTGGATCCCATATATTCCATGTCCATATTCATTATACTATTCTTTGGGTTTTTATATCATTACATCAATGACTTCTCGTGGTATCTTAATATTGAATATGTAAATCATTCAAATGTGTTCAGTCATTTTATATCTTCAATTTCTATAATCATCATTGTTATCCTTTCACATAATGTTTTATTTTTTAACGATTCCATAAAAATATTATTATTTCATTTCTCATTTCATTTCTAAAACCATTTATTAATTAGATTTTTATTTTATAAGAAAAATAATAAAATGAAAATGATATCTCTAGTTTGTTTTTACGTACTTTATTATATAATTTCAAATCATTATTCAGAGATGTCTATTTAATTATATGTTATTCTATTTTTATGTTTATCATTCATTTACTAGGAACATTATTTTATATAATCATCAATTTATTCCACTAGTTCCATTATATTTATTTTTTAGGAATATTTTTATGAAACATACTTCAACCTAATAAGTTAATTATAGTATCCTATATTTCTAAAGGAATTTATGTTCATATGGAATATATATGTCTCATAATTATGTGATGGGTGGGGATAAAATTATATATCCCACTAATTAATTGGGTAAATCTTATATCCCGTTAGAGTTTATGTTATGGAACATTGGAGGGTATCCTTGTGAACTATGTTAGGTTTCATTAGAGGTTATCGTAGTCCTCTTTGGTAAGGGACATCAGATGTTATTCTTATCCATCGTGTTATGATATTAAATCTTTGATGTTTGGAGCACTATGATATGGGATGCAGATAGGGATTCTTGGTAGACTACGTTGTGATGGTCTAGTAAGTTAACCACGACATATATTTTGATTTATTATTCTAAAGTATAATCCACATTATTAAGACTTGTGTCCATGGATCATGGTTATTTTTATTATTAACTCACATTCTTATTCCATGGTATATGTTTTTAATTGAAGATCATGCTATTATGGTTTATACATTATGATTTATTATTACCATACCATGACTCCTGATCAATTTCAATGATTCTATGATCGTATTTTAATAACAATTACATTCCATTCAAATTGATTTTTCTCACTATTTTATGATCCAATTATAAATTATCCATGTTTCATTGATATTGTTTTCACACTTACTGTGAATTTAATCTCACTTATTTATTGCGTATCCACATTAACAAATGAATTTTATAATATGGATATGTCTTGGAGAGACATGTGTGTGTATAATTTTGAGAAATAAGTAAAACCTATAAGGATTAATAAGATATCCATATATCTAATCTTCAAATACACTAATACTTTTATCTTAGGTGTTCATTTTTATATTGATATGATATGTATTGTGGTCTATAAATATTTATGTGTTATCTAGGTCATCCATGTTGGTATCATATTATATCAGGAAATTATGACATTTTTACCAGATTATGGAGTGTGGGTATTGGGAATATTTATTTTGTGTCACATTAGTGTTTAGTTTGTTTTGAAGATTATATTTAACATATTAAGAGGAAAAACCATAATTCATAATAAATTAAATTTAAATAACTATATGTTAAACCATAAATGTCATAGATCAAACCAAAAGTATGATATTTTTTATTCACTATTTCATATTATAAGATATCATATTTAATATTATTCATATTCATATTATAATTTATAATATTTATAATATTTTTTATTTTCATTAAAAATAACAATTTTTTGTTTTAGTAATTTGTTTTTAAATCGGATCCTAATGTAGTGTAAGATAAATCTCAAGAATATTATTTACAAGAATAATTATTTTCACTAACATAATATTAATTACTAGATAGATTATTTGATACAAATTAAAATATAAAAATATGGAAAGATTGTGTGAAATTACATGTTCCATAGTCATACCCAGGATACTAAAGTTGATTTCTCAATATAATTCATTCCAATTTTAAGGATACAATCAAATTGTTTTCATTCAAATTAAAAAATTAAAAAATCAAGGATAAATTTTTAGGTTGGTCATATAACATCTTTGATTAATATATGTATTTTATTCCCCTAAGATACCAATTTTATAATTGATGAATTTTATAAAAAATAAACCATTAATCCTAGAAATTAAATTTAAAATAAATTATATTTTTTTAATACAACATTAAAAAAATTATTCATGACACAAATTATTACATTCCATGGGTTTCATCCCGCAGAAATGAAAAAATTTATTTTTGAAAATAAATACAAAATAATTATATCATAAAAATTATAAATACTCTATATTATTTTCTCCCTTTAGTAACTACGTAATTAGAAAAACCAACAATGAATAATAATATCATGAATAGATAAAGTAGTTTATTAAATATTAAAATAAAAATATAATAATAAGAAGTGTGATTCGAATATTTTGAATGGAATAAATTTATAAAATTTAGGGGGAGTAATATATCTACTATATGTCTATTATCAAATGTTAACAAAAATTTGGAATAACAATAGTAAACATACTAGTAGTTTGGAATTACTATTATATTGATATTTAAAATGATTATTTACTTATATATATATATATATATATTAATCATTAACATTTTATTTAAAATAAAATAAATAATTTATTTACTATTTATAATGGCTATAATTTATTGGTAAAAATATTTTATATCCTAAAATATGTATTTTTATATTCAATATATTTTTATTAAATTTAACACATTTATAAGTTAATTTATTCATATTTATAAAATTCATAGAATTATTATAATATAAATGGATTTTTAGAATAATGTTAGTGGGTAGTATAGAAATAATTATAATTAAATAAAATTCATTAGTATCATTCAATGTTAAAACGAGATACATTTCAAAAAAAAAAATTTCTTAGTGTTGTGTGTCTTTTTCTTAACATGTTAAATTTATCACTTTTAAAATACTATTCTAATAACATTATTTTACATTGTTTTAAAATAAATTAACATATAGCGAATTTTTATTACATGGTATGTAATAAGAATAAAATAGTTTTTTTATGTTTCAAAATTTATTTGTCTGAGATAAATATATGAGTTCTGAACATTTATTTAATATTTTATTTTAATAATTTTTTAAATTAGTTTTTTTAAATGTATTAAAAATTTATAATCATTTATTTGAAATTAATTTATTTGATTATTATCCTTTTTTTCTGAAAAAACATGTTAATGAGGTGAATAGTGAATATGTAATATTAAAAATAAAAAATTATAAAATATAGTATTAGTTCAGTATAATATTTTATATTTGTGAAATTAAATATAGATCACCATAATCAATGGAATATTGTTTTACGACCCATCCCTTGGGGCCCATGTCGTGACTACCCCAAGCCCACCTTCCATATGCTAGAGGATGGTGACTAACACCGAAAAGGAATATCCCTAAACAAGAAGGCCTTGCCTTTAAACATGTAAATACACATAGTATAAGAACACAACAATATTCAAACATGATGTAAAACTTCCGTAGTAAAAGTGTGTATTGAATATAAAGGAGGCCATGAATACCAGCCCAACTTAAAAGATACAACTACAATAGAAAATAAAAAACAGCTCTTGAAATTTTCCACCAAGGATCCTATGTCTCACTCCGACTGACTCTTATTTTTAATTTAATTATTTTAAGTCTTGCTTTTGATATGCGGTTTGAACCGGTTTTATTTTCGAATAAATTAAGATCTTATAAGGGTGCGCGACTGTACGCACGACTGGGTATAGCGCCCAATCTTAATAAGGGAACGTTTTATGAATAAATTTATTTTCATATGGACGTGCGACTATGTCGTGATCACGCACGCGTCTGTGCAAGGAGTCCAGACTCAGAAATTAATGCAATTATTTTGTAACTAGTTTTATTACTTTAGTATTATTATTAATATTATGATTATTTAAGTTAACATTTCAGTTAGAGTATTATTATTATTATTATTATTATTATTATCATCATTTTTTATTGGTTTGGCATTGTTTTTATTTGGATTTATTTTACATTTTTTTTATTTTTATTTTATTTTTTCTTTTTATTCATTTTCATTTCAATTTTTTTTTCTTCTTTATTTTTCCCTCTTGCTTCCCCTTCTCGCCGTCGCGCTAGGCCCCCACCCCCACTTTCCATTTTTTTTTCTTTCCTTCTTGTTGCGCCTCTTCCCTCTGCAACCCTAGCCGCCATTGGCTGCTTGCAAACCCGGCTATGCCGCACTAGGACCAGCGCCGCCGTATGCTGCCTCCTCCCTCACAAGACTGCCCTCCCCTTCGGCCTTCCGCCGTGGTGACGCCCTCCCACCTCCCGCTCGACCCGGCCGACCTCCTCCGCATCCCCCCCTGCTATCCTCCTTGTCCAGCCGAAGTCCCGCCGCCCAGCCTCCTCACCGGACCAGCCGGCTTCTCCCTCGCCCAGCTTCCCAGCCGCCGCATTTTTTCCCCCTGCTCCCACGTGGGTTGCCCCAATTGGCCTCCTCTCCTACGGACAGTAGCGTGCCGCCGGATTCCCTGCTCCCTTCGACCAACACCGTCTCCTACAGTCCGCCCGTCTAGCACCTACCACCTCCCAGCTGGCCGCGCACCAGCATGCCTTTCCCCGGCTTTCCACGCACCGACTCCCCTCTTCCATCCAGCGGTGCCCTCCATCCTCCTATGACGAACCAGATCGGCACCTCCCTTGAAGCTGCACCCTCCTGATTCCGTTCGGCACAACCTCTCCAGCCTCCTCACTGTGCGCAGACATCCCATGTCCTGCCTCCCTTTTTCCCCACTCCTTCCAGCCTGTGCTCTGCCCTTTAGTCTGCTCCATAGTCGCGACCCCTTTCGGAATGCCTCCAATCGGCACTGTGCACCCCCAACACCACTCCATTTTGCTCACCCGGATTTCCCCACCCTCGCCTCAGGTGTGTCCTTCTCCATTCGATTGTTTTTTTTCATTTGATAGTTTATCGGGTTAGGGTGTAATATGATTTTGGTTGGGTTTCATTGTTTTGGGTACAATTTCTTGAGAAATGGTTCACGTTAGGTCCTTTGAGGTGCGACGGTTGTGCGGTTGGAGTTTTGCGCCAAACACTTGAGGTTTCCTACATATCATGTAGGTGGTTCTGCTCTTGATTATTAGCTGATTAATCAATTCTAAAGTTTATTTAATTTAGCATGTTATTTAATAATATGTATTGTGCGAAGATGATCTTTGATGTTAAATCTTTATTTTAACTCTTGGTAGCATATTTATATCAAGTATGTGTTTCCGCATATATGTGTTGTTTGAAAAATTAATTTTCTTATTTAATTAATTTAGTATACTCATTGAGTATTTTTCCTGGTGTGAATATAGTTTCACTTAAGGTTTAATCTGAATTCGATGTGTTTCGTAGTGTGTTATTTAATACGAATGTTTTGATTTTGTGAAAACCTATACTGAGCTTTTCATAGTGCTTTATAAACATTGTTGTGGGTTTATTATGCCGCGCAAGCGATGCAATGTCTGTTTTATCATGTTTTTGGTGTGCGTCTTGGTGCGCTTGGTATTAGAAAGGATGTTTGAGTGCGTTGTTGGTATAAACCTTTAATGTGATATTTCAAATGTGTTATAAATTGTTTAAATATTTAATTCCTTTATTAAATTATATGTATAGTGAATGGTCCCTTCCTCGGGGGTTCGAGTCGTCGGCAGTAAGGACCTGTGTATATGAATATGCATGAAAATGTATATGCATGGCGGTGAAGCGGTCTCAGGTTACCCTTGTCAAAAGCTACATGTCTTGAGGTAGGTCCCCTATGCCCTAATCTTTAATTAGAATTTCCATTTTTGCTTGGTGTTCTTTAAATGCGTATTTTGCTTTTATATGAAATGAACATGCTATATATATGTGTGTATATACACAAATGGTCATGGTTCTTTAAAAGTGGTTTCCCTAATGACTTAAGCGTGTAATAAGTATTTCCAATGTTTTTTCTTAGATTTAAACATATTTTCTATCTTGCTTTTAAAGATATAGTACCTTGATTGTTTAGTGTAACTTTCAAATGGTTTTGGAAACATAAGCGTTGGGTGATTTTTTTGTTCAAAAATGAAATGTGTTTATTGTAATTAATTAAGCTCGTCTGGAACTTTGAGAATGGTTTGCGAAAGTAAAACAAAACCCCTCTTAAGACATGCCCCGTTGTTGTAGAAACATGATGCGTGTGTTAAGTGTGTGATTTGTGATATGTGACTAATAAAGAGGCTTCTGCGAGGTTATGTGACATAAAAAGGGGGATGCACTTAAGGAGGGAGAACGGTGGTGAGTGGTGAAATGGACTTTGGGTAAGAAAGTGTTATGTTCTTTATATGTTCTTGTTAAAACCTCACCACCCTTTGAAATAGAGCACATGGGAAACTCTGGATACCTAGGTGGTCGACCAGGACTAGTATGTTAGATGACACGACAGGGGTTCGTCCCGGGTTGTCTAGCAGGATTGACGCAACAACACTAACTAAACATATGAATTTCTGAGGGTCGTGGCCATCTAAGCCACGTTTTCTGAGGGTCGTGGCATTCTAACCCACATTTCACCGATGTACGAGGTCTCTAGGTTCCCACTTTTTCTAGCTACCTATAGGGGCTACCCATGACCCTCTTTTGTGACATGCTGCTAGCGATGTAACTTTCTTTTCAGTTGTTTCATACTTACTGTCTTATTGTGAAAGACCCTATTTCAAACTAAACTGTTTTTCTTGCAATTTCGAAAGGTGAATGCACTCTTGGAATCGATTTTGAAAATATGGTGGAATAGAAATGATTTTCATAAAAATGTCAACTTGTGATTTGGATTTGAAAAGAAAAAAAACATTATTTTATTATTTCTTTTTTTCAAACTAGCATAATTGGATTTCTTTTTAAAGGTAAGGGCATAGGGCGTGGTTATTCCTTGGCTTTCCTACTGAGCATCTCGGTGCTCACGCCTACTTTAATTTTCAGTTTCAGGTTATAGACTTGGATCGCTCTTCGAGAGAGTGTGGTTATAATTTGGTGGTGACCCATGGGGTCACTTGGAGGTATGCCTAGTTGCCTATCTTTATTTTATTTCCCGCTGTTAGTGTTTAATTATTTTGTTCTGTTGATTTTTGTTTTTATGTCTTTTATTTTCTGGGTTAAATCGTTCCCAACTGCATGTTTTGATGCCCGACACTAGTTTCCAGCCCGTGGGGATCGGGGACGGCCTTCGGGTCCATGTCACGGACTGGGTCGGGCGCCGGGTTGGACGGCGACCCGGCTTGGTTCATGACAAAATGGTATCATAGGTGGTTTTGTTCTTGTTATTTGGGGTATCAGGTAGATCGGAGACGGGATTGTCAGTACTCGAGTGGCAGGGGCGGGAAGAGCGTCGTGAACTCTTGCTCGTTCCGATCCTCGAGTAACCAGGGGAAGATCGGGATCTAAGTTTTGGCTTTGGTCTTTGTGGATGGGGGATGAAAATAGGAGTAAACCGGTACTGCGCGCGGTCTCACATGGGGTAGCGACCCATGTGATGCCCGAGTGTACGGTTCGACACTCTTAGTGGTTGGTGCTTTCCTAGGGAATGGTCTGCTAAACCATGTAGCTGGGTTAGACACGACCACTAGTCCTCCGCCCAGGTGCTTTAACGCTTTTGATGTCTTGCTTCAGTTTTGGGAGTTTGCGTGAAATTTTTTTCCTTTAAAAAGTGAAGAGGACTTTGCTGCTTCTCTTATTTGTGGTTGACATGACATTTGGGGTGCATTTCTCTTGGACCTTGTTTTTTGGAATTTGGCATTGATTTGTCACGTTGAATTTCTAAAGGGATGTTTTGGGTCATCTGAAATTGAAATGGGCTGTTTTAGAAATGGAAAGCATTCTTGAAATTTTCCTTGAATTTTTGAAATGGGTTTAAAAAGAAAAAGGTATTTTCTGATATTGAGAATGTTTTGTTTTGAAAGTGGAGTAGCCTTGTTTCTTTCCAGTGGTATTCCTATGGGTGCTCGCATGTGCATATGGACTTGATTAAGGGTTAGTTGATGGATCGTGTGGACGAGTGCTTCAGTGGCACGAAAATGCATAGTTGCGAGGAACCATGGAATATCATTGGTAGTTGATTGACCTCTAAGGTTGCTTCTTGTTTTCTAGAAAGTGGGGCTTTTTCATAAATGGGTTTTGTGCAAAAATGGTTTTGGAAATGGAAAAAAATGACATTGCTTTTAAAGTAAAGATAGATTTTTTAAAATAGTTTTTGGGCTTATTGTGCATGGCTTGGTCTTTCAAGTGACTGTATTCTTTGAAAATGAATTGATGTTTGAAATTGGGATTATTGGATTTGTTTTGTAATGTTGATGTTTGTTTTATGATGTGTTTGGATTTGTGGAAGGCTGGTATGTGTTTCTTGTTTGCGATATGCCCCTAGAAACGTTCCATGGGTTTCAGAAAGTCTCTCTCAGTTCTTGGCCTGACCCAGACTCTTAGTGGAGTGGCAGAGTCGGGTTCTGCTTGGTGGTGTCGACTGTTCGTAGATGTCGATGTCAGTTGGATTCCATTGAGTGATTTGGGAATGTTGGAAGTGTCTCTGGTTTTGGAGGAACTTCAAATGTTGTGTAGATGTAAGATTGTCTCGAGTACGTCTGGTGGAGCGGGACTAAACTAGTGAATGGTGATCGTTCCGTTTTAGTTGCAAATGAGGATGTCGTGAGCGATCCTCAAGACTAGCCTCATTCCACGGTTTTACCGAAAGAAACGAAGGCAAGGAAGGTGGTTGATCTCGCAGGTGCTTGACCAGTCCACATGCGGCGAAGGAGGTGTGTTGACCTTCCTGATGAGCTAGTTCCATGTGCCCCAAAAGTAGTGTGGAATCATCGGTCTAAAAAAAATCGTTCAAGCTGTTGGTCCTGTTCATATTGTGGTAAGAGTAGGTCCCTCATCTAAGGAAGAGTGTGAACTAAAGGGTCTTGTTCGCGGAGTACTCCTTCCATCAGTTCGTGTTGCGTGTCGGACAGACCTCTCAACCTCCTATCTCTAGTGTGGTCTGTCAGACACTCTAAGTCGTTCGCGGAAATTCTAAGTTGGTATGTTAATAGAGTGGCTGCGTGAGACACGAGAAGAAGTATGCAGGCTGCTTTTCCAGCGGAGGAAGTTTCAGTTAGAAGTGGTCAGCTTGTGACTGCGAGGCTGGAGATGCTTCAGATATCAGTGCCCCAGCCATAGGTCACAGGGTGAATCTTGCGAGCAGTCAGAACTCGTCAGACGTGGGACGGACTTGGTCCGACTTTAGTCCTCATTGTCGGGACGGGGACAACATAAATTTTCCCTATTGTGGTACCCTCTTCAACGGCGTCATTCTTGTTGTCAGGGGAATGGAGCCCTTGTCAACTTGTCTTGGTCTTATTTTATGGGAGTTCCTCTTGGGCCTTAAAGAGGTTCGGAAAAACCCATATTCTTGTAAAGATAGTGGTGTGCTTCGTGAACCTCCTTGCGGTCAGAGATACTCATGTCTTGTGGAAACGTTGTACGCCTGTCTGGTTCATCTCATGGTTAGGGGTTTCTGTTATCAAAGCTCTCTCACGTGGCAGAAGGGTGTCCACTGTAGGAATGATCACTGCGGGTCGGCCCGTGTGGCGGATTCACGATGAAGGGTTCAATCGGTATTTCTTAAAGTAAACTAGAAGTGCCCGCGCGGGTTTCATGGTGTTAGGATATTTTAAAATTGTGGGGAGACCCTGTGCGGGTCTCGCCGATGTCCTGTCTTATGTTAGTTCAACATAGGGAACTCTGAGGGCCAAGCCGGTGTTATAGTTGTCTGGGTTTGGGAGTCGTTTTGGTTTGGAGAACCAATGTTTGACGAGAACCCTAATATGGTGGGGAGACCACCATAGGAAAAGCTTGTGGAACACTCTGTTTTCGAAGTGCGCTTGGCGGAGTAACCCCCTTGCTTCTGCTTTGCCTGACCTCGACCATGCTAATTGGATAGCTTGAGTAGTGGGTTGTTTGACAAGTGTTTTTGGAAATCTCGAGCAACCCCGGTGATCCCTAAGTCCGGGGTCGGGGTGTTCCATGTTGTAGTTGTGTTTGGAGGTGATTTTCATGCTGTTGGTTATTTTTCGTACTATTTCGAGTTTAGAGTTCTTTGAGGTTTTTGGTCATGGGTGTTTTGAATGCCCGATCTTCGGCTGATTGAGGTTCGGTTTTAGGTTTTTCCAATGGTCTCACTTTGAACCCTTGGTTAACAGAGTCTTTTGGGACTTTCTGGGGGCAGAAAGTGTCATGGTGGGGAGAATTGTCGCACTCTGACTGACTCTTATTTTTAATTTAATTATTTTAAGTCTTGCTTTTGATATGCAGTTTGAACCGGTTTTATTTTGGAAGAAATTAAGATCTTATAAGGGTGCGTGACTGTACGCACGACTGGGTATAGTGCCCAATCTTAATAAGGGAACGTTTTATGAATAAATTTATTTTTATATGGACGTGTGACTATATCGTGATCACACACGCGTCTGTGCAAGGAGTCCATACTCAGAAATTAATGAAATTATTTTGTAACTGGTTTTATTACTTTAGTATTATTATTAATATTATGATTATTTAAGTTAACATTTCAGTTAGATTATTATTATTATTATTATTATTATTATTATTATTATTATTATTTATTGGTTTGGAATTGTTTTTATATGGATTTATTTTACATGATTTTGATTTTTATTTTATTTTTTCTTTTTATTCATTTTCATTTCATTTATTTTTTCTTCTTCTTTATTTTTCCCTCTTGCTTCCCCTTCTCCCCGTCGCGCCAGGCCCCCACCCCCACTTTCCTTTTTTTTTTCTTTCCTTCTTGCTGCGCCTCTTCCCTCTGCAACCCTAGCCGCCTTCGGCCGCTTGCAAACCCGGCTACGCCGCACCAGGACCTGTGCCGCCCTATGCTGCCTCCTCCCTTGCAAGACTACCCTCCCCTTCGGCCTTCCGTCGTGGTGCCGCCCTACCACCTCCCGCTCGACCCGGCCGACCTCCTCCGCATCCCCCCTGCTATCCTCCTTGTCCAGCCGAAGTCCCGCCGCCCAGCCTCCTCGTCGGACCAGTCGGCTTCTCCCTCGCCCAGCTTCCCAGCCGCCACATTTTTTCCCCTGCTCCCATGCGGGTTGCCCCATTTGGCCTCCTCTCCTATGGATAGTAGCGTGCCGCTGGATTCCCTGCTCCCTTCGGCCGACACCGTCTCCTACAGTCCGCCCGTCCAGCACCTACCACCTCCCAGCTTGCCGCACACCAGCATGCCTTTCCCCCGCTTTCCTCGCACCAACTCCCCTTTTCAATCCAGCGGTGCCCTCCATCCTCCTCCGACGAACCAGATCGGCACCTCCCATGAAGCTGCACCCTCCTGATTCAGTTTGGCGCAGCCTCTCTAGCCTCCTCACTATGCGCAGACATCCCATGTCCTGCCTCCCTTTTTCCCCACTCCTTCCAGCCTCCGCTCTGCCCTTTAGTCTGCTCCATGGCCGCGACCCCTTCCAGAATGCCTCCAATCGGTGCTATGCACCCCCAACACCACTCCATTTTGCTCAGCCGGATTTCCCCACCCTCTCCTCAGGTGTGTTTTTCTCCATTCGATTTTTTTTCATTTGATAGTTTATCGGGTTAGGGTGTAATATGATTTTGGTTGGGTTTCATTGTTTTGGGTACAATTTCTTGAGAAATGGTTCACGTTAGGTCCTTTGAGGTCCGACGGTTGTGCGGTTGTAGTTTTGCGCCAAATTCTTGAGGTTTCCTACATATCAGGTAGGTGGTTCCGCTCTTGATTATTAGCTGATTAATCAATTCGAAAGTTTATTTAATTTAGCGTGTTATTTAATAATATGTATTGTGCGAAGTTGATATTTGATGTTAAATCTTTATTTTAACTCTTGGTATCATATTTATATCAGGTATGTGTTTCCGCATATATGTGTTTTTTGACAAATTAATTTTCTTATTTAATTATTTTAGTATACTCATTGATTATTTTTCATGGTGCGAATATAGTTTCACTTAAGGTTTAATCTGAATTCGATGTGTTTCGTAGTGTGTTATTTAATACGAATGTTTTGATTTTTTGAAAACCTGTACTGATCTTTTCATAGTGCTTTATAAACATTGTTGTGGGTTTATTATGCCGCGCAAGCGATGCAAAGTCTGTTTTATCATGTTTTTGGTGTGCGTCTTGGTGCGCTTGGAATTAGAAAGGATGTTTGAGTGCGTTTTTTGGTATAAACCTTTAATGTGATATTTCAAATGCGTTATAAATTGTTTAAATGATTAATTCCTTTATTAAATTATATGTATAGTGAATGGTCCCTTCCTCGGGGGTTCGATTCGTCGGCAGAAAGGACCTGTGTATATGCATATGCATGAAAATGTATATGCATGGAGGTGAAGCGGTCTCAGGTTACCCTTGTCAAAAGATGCATGTCTTGAGGTAGGTCCCCTATGCCCTAATCTTTAATTAGAATTTCCATTTTTGCTTGGTGTTCTTTAAATGCGTATTCTGCTTTTATATGAAATGAACATGCTATATATATGTGTGTATATACACAAATGGTCATGGTTCTTTAAAAGTGGTATCCCCAATGATTTTAGTGTGTAATAAGTATTTCCAATGGGTTTTCTTAGATTTAAACATGTTTTCTATCTTGCTTTTAAAGATATAGTACCTTGATTGTTTAGTTGAACTTTCAAATGGTTTTGGAAACATAAGCGTTGGGTGATTTTTTTTGTTCAAAAATGAAATGTGTTTATTTTAATTAATTAAGCTCGTCTGGAACTTTGAGAATGGTTTGCGAAAGTAAAACAAAACCCCTCTTAAGACATGCCTCGTTGTTGTAGAAACATGATGTCTGTGTTAAGTGTGTGATTTGTGATATGTGCCTAATAAAGAGGCTTGTCCGAGGTTATGTGACATAAAAAGGGGGATGTGCTTAAGGAGGGAGAATGGTGGTGAGTGGTGAAATGGACTTTGGGTAAGAAAGTGTTATGATCTTTATATGTTCTTATTAAAACCTCACCACCCTTTGAAATAGAGAACATGGGAAACCCTGGGTACCTAGGTGGGCGACCAGGACTAGTACGTTAGATGACACGGCATGGGTTCGTCCTGGGTTGTCTAGCAGGATTGACGCAACAACACTAACTAAACATATGAATTTCTGAGGGTCATGGCCATCTAAGCCATGTTTTCTGAGGGTCGTGGCCATCTAAGCCACGTTTTCTGAGGGTCATGGACTTCTAAGCCACGTTTCACCGAGGTACGAGGTCTCTAGGTTCCCAATTTTTCTAGCTACCTATAGGGGCTACCCATGGCGCTCTTTTGTGACATGATGCTAGCGATGTAACTTTCTTTTTTGTTGTTTCATACTAACTGTCTTATTGTGAAAGACCATGTTTCAAACTAAACTATTTTTCTTGCAATTTCGGAAGGTGAATGCACTCTTGGAATCGATTTTGAAAATATGGTGGAATAGAAATGATTTTCATAAAAATTTCAACTTGGGATTTGGATTTGAAAAGAAAAAAATCATTATTTTGTTATTTCTTATTTTCAAACTAGCATAATTGGATTTCTTTTTAAGGGTAAGGGCATAGGGCATGGTTATTCTTTGGCTTTCCTACTGAGCATCTTGGTGCTGACGCCTACTTTAATTTTCATTTTCAGGTTATAGACTTGGATCGCTCTTCAAGCGAGCATGGTTATAAGTTGTTGGTGACCCATGGGGTCACTTGGGGATATGCCTAGTTGCCTATAATTATTTTATTTCCCACTGTTAGTGTTTAATTGTTTTGTTTTGTTTATTTTTGTTTTTATGTCTTTTATTTTCTGGGCTAAATCGTTCCCAACTGCATGTTTTGATGCCCGACACTAGTTGCCAGCCCGTGGGGATCGAGGACGCCCTTCGGGTCCATGTCGCGGACTGGGTCGGGCGCCGGGTCGGACGGCGACCCGTCTTGGTTCGTGACATCCTACCTTAAGGGCAGATATAGGTCATCTCAGTATCTCTCCAGATCAACCATCACCACCATGAACTACTTGGTCCTGGCTCCTATAGTCTCAGCCTAGCTGCTCATAGTCTGCACAAGACACAACAAGGTTCAGGCAAAACCCGTGCAGGGGTGAGTATAAAAATACTCAGAATGGACTCAGAGACCCTTGAATGTCTCTTAGAATTCCACAATAGAAATCCAAAATACATGATCTCAGCCACAATGCACAAAGCCGAGACTCATCTCAAACTAGGTGAATCTTTAGTATATAAGTATAGATGATTAGTCATAAGGTTAAATCACTTTATTCTATTAAGTTAACTAGTGTTGAACCACATAGTATTGATAGGTACTAACCCCCATTGACTCACATAGGATACAACTGGCCTAGGATCAATAGGTACTAACCTCTGCTGATTCACACAGGATCTGACCAGTCTAGGATAGATAATTACTAACCCCTGCTGACCCACATAGGAACTGACCACCCAAGATTAGTATACGTAGACCCACATTGGAACACTAAGCACTAACCCACAAATGATATGACCCAGATAGAATTGATACTGACCCACACAGGATCTATAGGTGCTGATCCACACAGGATCACTAGGTGTTCATCCACACATGATTGCTAGGTGCTGATCCACACAATACTGTTACATGATAATCCACATAGGATCTCTATGTGCTAATCCAATCATGATCTATAGGTTATGATCCATATAGGATCGTTAGGTGTTGATACACATAGGATCCCTATGTGATGATCCTTAGTGGATCTCCATTCATTCTTCACGTCTAACATAGCCACTAGATTCTTGTACATAGTACGCTTGATTTAGGGATTATCCTTTTCACAAGAAATATATCATACATTAACCAGAAAAAATTCTAATTAAAAAATAACCCTATGATCCTTCATGTACTAAGGGTTCCAACGCATAGACGACGCATCAATAAGACGCATGGTCTGAGAGTTATATGAAATTTAGTGTCGAGGGCCTAGTTGAATTTGTGTACGATCGATCCTGACCATACTCTAACATTTTCCAAAACATTTTTGTATTATCTAAAAAGGGTCGTCTCATTATAAGTATTGAAAAGTTATATAAAATTCATCAAAGAGATATATGGTTTGCGGGATATGGCCTTTTAAGCTTATCTTGGCCAAAATGGGTCTATGTCCTGTCCGACACGGCCTGACACAAACTGTCTAGTACCGAATTGACTGGTTTGGGCCGCGGTAGGCTTGGCTTGCTAGGATGTGGCCTAGTTAGGCCTAACAGCATGTGCAAATTGTATGAGGGATCGCACGGCCCCTCGTTCTTGAATGGATTTAAGAGTTGTTTGATAGTTTAACAGGTGGCACCATGTGGCACCGTCTCAGCAGGCTGCAGGATCTGTGGGGCGTGGGTCCCCTTCGTCGCAACATCGAATCTGTGCTCACCTCCAGTAGTGTCCAATGGAACACCACTCTTTTCCAATGTAGTCGGCCAAGGGCCAACCAATTATTTGGTCCACCGCAGCACTGAGCGGCACCACCACCTTCTACGGCCGGAGAGCACCGACCATCACCTTCGACTGCCGGCACTGATCATCAGCGCTTCTTCCACGGGGCTTCGGTAAAGCTCTGGATCTCTGTTTCCACTCCTGTCTGCACCTATAAAACACATGGGATTCTTCTTCTGTAGGGTGACACTCTTATTCATGTTTTTGACAAATTCACAATTCTCCCATGAAGAACGCAATGATAACAAATGTGGCGGAGGGTCTGAGCCTTGTTTGTTTGGCCCATGCCTTCCAAATTAGTTTCATAACAAGCATGAATCAATTAAAAATTCACATAGATATTGATTAAGGAATATTCAAATCTTCTGCAACAAACACCCTCACATTCAAGAACGAGGAAAAGAAATGATATTTTCTTGAATTTAATAACAACTCCTCCCTCATATTCGAGGAGATTCCTCAGAGTATTAGGGAGTTCACACATCCGAAGATTTTCATCAAAGATTCCCGTCGCCCGTCAATTTCCCCAACATCTATCGCTCGATCAAATTTGTTATCAGAGAAAAAATTCATCGGTCCTTTGCCAGATATTCCTCTCATAGCTCTCCCAAAACCCAAGCTTGTTCTCAGATTAAAAAGAGAAGAGGAGAGGATCAATGCACCACATAATTAATGAGGATCATTAATTTTCTTAATTATTCAACCTATTAATATTTCCCAACAGTGTGGTTACAAGACCTATTTAAAACTACCAACTATGGGGTTACAAAACTTTAGGGTCAATCAATTAATGGTCTGACATTTTTCTATGGCTCCACCACCTTTTGTCTAACAATTTCAAAAAGAAAAAGATAGTAAAATTTAGTTATTTTATTATTATTTTTTAAATGCCCAAAAAATAACATTTTAATAGACTCTTGTCGATCGATTTTAAGCTTCCCATAATCGAATATCGGCGCTGAGAATTTAATTGTGGCCTCATATTTTTAATTCGAGTACTGTTTCAAAAGATAGAAATCGATGATCACATGTTTAAAAAATGTACCTTAAAATTTTCAAAAATTGTTAATGGTCCCCCTTAAACCGCACCTACCGAGGATAGGCTCTTAAAAATTAAAAAAATTCCCTCCCAAGAACAACGGTACACTTGGATATCCAATCCATGTTACTGTTTTGAGTAATATAATTTAACAATAAAATAATAATTATTTAATTATTTTATATGCGACCAAAAACTAACTTCCATTACTGGATCTTGCCGGCCATTAGTAGGATCTACCTAAGGAAAGCATACCCTCATGGGTTCAAAAGTTTCCTGGAAATTTTAATCTGACTCACTATTCTAGAGTTATAAAAATTTGATAAATAAACTAAATTTTTTTACGATTATTCCATTTTTGGGGTTTCTCACAGGAGGCCTGCACCGACTGAACATAAGTCGCACCTAGGGTGAAACCACTATCCTGTAAGAAATGGTGGATTCAAATTTCTGATTTGGGAAACAGTGTAATAGTTATTCCACTTTTTAAAAATAACTCCTCACGTGTGTGTTTTTACACTTAACACATTTTCGATGGATCATTACAGGCCCTCTGAGCCTCAGAATCATGTGTCATAATATTTTTTGGTCTCATAAAACTTCCATATAATTAAGAAAAAATATACAGAATTTTTGGTTCTATACATTCTCTCCACCTTAGGGTTTTACATCCCTGAAATCCAAATCAAAGTAAAATTACACCTGAGGGGGTACTGAGCACGTATTGGAGCCTCCCTCTCCCACGTGATCTCATAGAGATTTCTATGATGATGAAAAACTCACACGAGTGGAATTGACCAACAATGAAGGACATGATATTGTCAGTCCTCTATCTCTATAAGAAACTCTACAAAAGTAACCCCATGATCGATGTCCAGCTCACCCCAGTCGATAACATGTGATGGATCATGCACGTACCTCCTCAGTTGTGACAGAAGAAAAACATTATGCACACAATACATCTATGGGGGAAGATAATGAAAGCACGCCACCTTGACTACTCTACTCGATGATCTGTAAAAGTTTGATGAATGTCATAGATAACACGCCTCTACTGCCAAACCACTGTAATTTTCATCGGGGTGTGATATGAAGGAAGAAATGGTCTCCCTCCTTAAACTCCTTGGGTCTTTGTCTTCTGTTGGAATAAGACTTATTCTGGCTCTGGGCAGTCTTCATCTGCTCTTGGATGATCTCCAATGGTGGAGTGATAACTATTATTTTATGCTAACTCCAATAGTGGTAGGTGGTCCTCCCAACTGAGGCCAAAATAATGGACATAAGAACGAATCATGTCCTAGAGTGTCTGTATGGTATGCTCTATCCGACCATCTGTATGAGTGTGAAAGGCAGTGGTCAAGTGTAGCATGGTCTTGAAAGCCTCCTACAATCCCTTTTACATGTATGATATAAAATGTGCATTGAGGTTCGAGGCGATTGTCATGGGTACCCCATGAAACCGTACAATATTCTTAACATAGAGACACCCCAAGCCATCTACTGATCCCTACTCTCCTATGGGTAGGATGTAGGACGACTTGGTGAGTTGATCAATGATCACCCAGATGGGGTCATGTCCCCTGGACGCATGTGGTTTCGCCATCATAAAGTCCATGGAGACACCATCCAACTTCCATTCTGGCACAACGAGTGGATGACCTAAGCCTACGGCTACTTGATTCTCAGCCTTCACTTGTTATCAAGTGAGGAATTTTTATACAAACCATGCCACAAATTTTTTCATCCTTGGACACCAGAACTGATGTCTGAGGTCCTCGTAAATCTTCACGACACACTAATGTACAACCAAATGGGATGCGTGAAACTCTAATAACACCTCCTCTCACAGTGTCCCTGGTAACTTGGTGTGTCATCTTAAGTGGTCAACATGCTCCCCACCTTTAGAAAATCTTTCAGGAGACTTCTTTGGGGATATGTGAGCATGTCAGGCCTCATAGTCAACGTCCCCAATCTGTGTCTCCCGAAATCACTAATGGATTTGGCGAGTGATAGTTATAGAATAAAGGTAATATTCCCCATCACTTTCCAAGGATAATAATAGAAATGCGGCTAGCTGCTGTGTCACCTCACTCCGCAACTATATCTGAGACCACATGATGAGTGCGTCTACCACCAAGTTCCCCTTCCCAAGATTGTAGACTATCTCAAAGTTAGAGTCCTGGAGTAACTCCAGCCATCCCCACCATCTCAAGTAAATTTCCTTTTTTGAGAAGATATACCTGAGACTCTTTTGATTGGAGTAAACTGTAAACCATTCTCCAAACATTACTCTCTTCACTCGGAGCTCTGTGGAATACATCTGATATATAGTTGTCGAAATTTGTGCCATCCTTGGGTAATAGTAAATGGAGAATTCCCTCTTTATGTGGGAAGTTAATCCTATAACAATATTTTGAAAATATGTTCCCTCACTTTGCCACTACATTTTGGAACTGAAAACACAAAATATCTGTTGCCATGAGGTTATGGATGACTGAATCAAGAGTGATTGGCTGAACCCTCCTATGCATGAGTTTAAATCATTCTATGTTGATTTCCTTTTTCTCCCACACTGGAAAACCCCATTCCAATGTCGTAGATATACCACAAAAAATTTTCCAAAAATTGTATAACTGAGCATGAACTGTGGATGACCAGTCCATATCCAAAAAATAACATCGTAAGGCCTCACTGGTGCCACCATGAGGTTCCAACCAAAACTCTCACCTAAATGGTCAGATCACACCATAGATAGAAGTGTCATTATCGAGTCACCTCCCATATGTATCTCTTTACATAAGCGACAAGTCAACAATTTAACTAGATACTGTAGTTATTAAACAAGATTTGTGACATGAAGGAATGATTAATACCTATGCCTATTAGTACGAAAACTAGTATTAGACACAAACCGTACCTTGAATCATTCATGGATCCCTTTTGTCACACTCCATGACCGCATGAAGCTACTCCATTCCTCTATCCTCCATCTCCCTTAAGCATGGTGGGGACTACATTGGGATAGTACTTATAACATGTTGAAAGTATACCACCTACTTCTACTCGTCTAGATCCTCTTCCATGTAAATTTCCCTACAGATTTACCTACCCCTATCACTTACTCTTTTCAATACATTTTACACATCGAAGCCTTTGAAATTGAATTCGGTTTCCTCCTTTCCTACAGATGAAATTAACGAGCTACATGTACTCAACCAATGAATTTTAAACCAATAATGTTCTCTCTAGTACCCTAACATAAGTATTGATAAATAGTGAATAAATACTAGATTAGATATTCATTAACACATCTCCCTCGGTGGTACGATCCTAGAATCACATGTCGTATCATATTCGATGAGTACATGGAATGGTCGGTACACCTCAAAGAATTTTCAATTAATGACAGTTTGTCTTTTATAGACTATTAAATCTCTTGGGAACACAGACCCCTTATATTTCCATGGAAAAAGATCCTCCTTCTCAGAAGAAGTTTCTCAAGCTCTGTTTAAGGAAAAAGCTCACCTTATCATAAGATAGGGGTAATCTAAACTCTTACATCGCCCTATGGAGCAACGTAAAATGATCACTACTAGGACCTCCATCTGATCTAATAGTGCCTTGGATAGATGGAAACTTGATCACTACCTCAGGCCATTCCATAGATGCATGTGAGTTAGGCTCACCTCATAAATGGAGGGGTATCTTTCATTGAAACTCAAGTAAAGTACTGAGCCTACATGTATCCTCTACTGATAATTCTAGTAGTAACTGCAGTCCAACGAGCAATGGTATCATTGGGACACCGCCCGAATATACTATCCCAGGTAATAGTCCACTTACTAAAGCGTCATCACTTTGTGGAACATCCACATGGTCACACATTGAAATCATGAATGGCTGTCTATGTGGAGGCATCTTGATGGAGAATCAAGATTAACCACAGTCAATAAGAAATACCTGGTGAGATTACTCAAAAGAGATCAAAAGTAATACATTTCCAAAACACACACAATAAGTGTTTTCGTGCACCAAGTAGGAAATCAGAATTCTACGTCCCAGTGTATTGATACGTCGGTCACCGCACCAACACTAGAACTCCCAAACTAAAAACCACACTAAAAAACATAACACTATTGCTTCATTGGAATGAATTGAGTCTTATTGTTTTGGTAGAACCTACTCCTTTGATACCATTTTGTCACACCCCGTCCCTTGGGGCCCATTTTGTGACTACCCCAAGTCTGCCTTCCATAGGCTAGTGGTTGGTGACTTGAACTAGAAAGGTGTATCCCTAATTGGTAAGTCCTTCCTTTAAATCTATACAAACAAATAGTACATGAACACAACAAGACACAACCATGAAGTAAAACTACAACAGTAAAAGTGTGTACTAAATTTAAATTGGGCCGGAATAAAATCCAAACTGAAAATATAATACTAAAATAGAAAATAAAAAATAGCTCATGAGACTGTCCACCAAGGATCCTACTTGAAGGGTATGTACAGCTCGTATCCAGAGCTCTACATATCAACCTTCACTGCTGTGAACCACCCGGACCTGGATTCAATAGTCTCCGCTGAGAAACTCATTGTTTGTCCAAGACACAACAAGGTTCGGGTGAAACCCATTCATGGGTGAATATAACAAGACCATGTTGAGACCCTGATAACCCTGAAGGACTCTCATAATTCCACAAATAAATATCACAACCATGAACTCAATCACTAATCACAAAGTAATGACTCAATTCAAACCACCTATAACTTCAGTACAAAAGTAGAAATGATTAGTCATAAGGTTATATCATCTTATTCTATAAGTGGAACTCTTTCTGAATCACTCAAGATTGATAGGTACTAACACCCACTGACCCACATAGGATCCAACCTTCACAGGATCGATAGAGAAATATCCCCACTGAACCACACATGATCCAAATCTCCAAGGATCAATAGATATTAACCACTATTGACCCACATAGGATCTAACCCACATTGAATTCGTATGCGCTGACCCACACTAGATTGAGGAATGTTGACCCACAAAGGATCTGAACCACACAGGATCAGGGCTGACCCACATAGGTGGGCTAGGTGCTGATCCAAACAGGATCACTAGGTATTGATCCACACAAAATATCTAAGTGATGATCTACACACAATCACTAGGTTCTGATACACATAGTATTTATAGGTGTTTAACCACACAGCATCGCTTGGTGCTCATCCACACCGGATCACTATTCATTCTTCATGTCTCATCTAGCAACTGGATTCACCTACATAGTACGCTTGATTATGGGAGGATCCACTCCTAATTCCATATGTCATATTTCAACCTTCAAGATGTCTCTAAAATATGAACCTAATGATCCATCATGTCATAAGGGTTCCAACTCAATAGACGACACGCCAATCAGATGCCCGATCTGAGAGTTATAGTAATTTTAGTGACGAGGGCCCAATTAGATTCATGTATGATCTAACCAGTCCGTAATACAAATTTTTCCATAACATAGTTGGAGTATCTCAAAAAGATCCACTCATTCCAAGGATTCCATCATCATATATAGTTCATCAAGTGAACATCTTGTTTGTGAGATATTGCTTTTTACAAGTATCTGGGCCAAAATGGGTTTGGGTCGGGTCTGACCCGGTCGGACTAACCCATCCTTGTCCGAACCAGCTGGGACGCGGACCGGCCTGGCCCTAACTAGATGGGATGTTCTGTGGCTTGCTTAGCCCGCTGGGCACCTAACTGGCCGAGCCCGTTGGCTATAGAGACCTGCGTGATGGGTTGCGCGACCCCTCATTCCCAAACAGCTCAACGACCCATTTGGATCTTTAACCGGTAGCACCAAGTGTCTCTGCCTTGACTGGCGGAGGGACTCAAGGGGTGTTAGTCCCCTTTTCTATGGATTAAAATCCATGGCCACCTCCCACTGTGTGTGAAATTGCGGCACACTCTGCCAATGTGGTCAGACAAGGGCCGACTGCTCATCTGGTCCACGCCAGCGACGAGCGGCACCGCATCCTTCCTCGGCCGGCGTCATACCGTCGATTCTTTTATAGGGCTCTGATGATTCTTTGGTGCTCTGTTTCCACTCATTTCTATGCCTATGGGCCACTAGGGATTTCACAGTTGAAGTTTCACCCTCTGATTCACATTTCCATTAAATTCAGATATTGCCTACAATGAATGCAATGATAAATCAAGCAGTGGAGGGTCGAGGCCCTGTTCATTTGGCCCCCTCCCTCTAGGTTAGCATCATAACAAACATGTATCAAATAAAAATATCATATAGATATTGATTAATCCCCTTTCAACTATTCTATTAAAAAAAATTCAAATTCAAGAATGAGGAAAATATATGAGCGTTTGTGGAAATTAATAACAACCCCTACCAAAAATTCATATGATATTCCAAAGAGGATAAGGGAGTGCACATGTCCAAAGGTGTTCGTCGGCACTTTTTGTCAACCGTAATTTCTCCCAACGTCTATCTACCAATCACAATCTTCATCGGAGCAGAAATTCATCAGCGCTTTTCCAGAGCTTCCCCTCGTAGCTCTCATAAAACCCAAGCCCGAGCTTAGATTAAATAAAGGGGAGGAGTGGATCAACACACTTCAAAATTAATGAGTTTAATTAATGCATTTAATTAATGATTTTTATTAATGAACATATTAATTTTTACCAACAGTGTAGTTACACATCCTTTTAAAAACTCCCAACTATTTAGTTTTCAAACTTAAGCGTCAAGCTATTAATGGTTTGACATTTCACTGCGGTCCAACCACCATTTGTCCAATAGTATCAAAAATAAAAATAAAATAACCATTAGTTATTTTATTATTTACATCATTAAAGTCAAAAACTATGTTTTTCATCCGATCCATGCTGGTCAAAGATAGGCATCCCATAAGTGAATCTCAAAGTTACAAATTTTACTGCGCCCTCAGATTTTTAATCTGAGAACTTTTTCAAAAGATTGAAATCGTCACCTTCACATTTACTGAACGTACCTTAAAAAATGTTCATAAATTATTAACAGATACCATTTACCTGAATCGGTCAAGGTTAGGCTCTGCTTAACAAAAATACGTGCTCAGGAGCCCAATGGTACTCTCAGATTTCCAATATGAGTTACCATTTAATCAAACCATCAAATGGCCCGAATGCCTTAATTTTTTATTGATTTTGATAACCCCCCTTTCAAGGGGTGAGGTGGAACACATAAAAGGCTCATAGGAGTAATTATTACATGGACCATAGGCCTTAGATGAATTCATTTCCCGTAGGCTTCAAACATTACATACAACCCAAACTCACAACTTGGAACTGCTCCTCCCCAGCATCTTCATCGTGAAATCAGCTCTCCACCATTTCATGGCTGTTCAGCTAGGAATTCCTATGCATGCACAGGCTTGTCCCGATGGCAGGTTCCATACCCCCCATTCTTGCGATCCATTTAGCTTCTACTGTGGTGAAATCTCCTTTCTCATCCTCCTTGTAGAGCATGTTTCTTGTAGGTTGTCTAGTTTTCATCTATACTGAAGGTGTCTTGAAGGCCTTGAGGAGGCCCAAAGGCCTTAAGGTAACCCGATGGCCTTACTAACCCGAAGTCTTGGGTGGCCCGAAGGCCTTAAAGGACTCAGAGACTAAATTGGTGGCCCGAAGGCCCAAACAGGGGCATATTCCCAGCTGCTACAGTGCCAAACAGTGGCTGCTCCAGTTCCCACTGCAGTACTGCTACAATATTGTACAGTTCCCACTATAGTACTTGCTACAGTACTTCTACAGTGATTCTATAGTACTGCTAAAATAACCCATAAATTATATTACCATTTAAGAGTTGTAAAATTTTACAATAAAATAATTGTTACTTAATTATTTTCTTGCAGCCAAAAACTAACTTCCACTATTGGCCCACGCCGACCAATGATAGGATCTACCTAATGAAATCATACCCTCATGAGTTTACTAGTGGTATCATATTTTTAATTCAAGTCACATTTTATGAGTTATAAGCATTTAAAAATAGAATTTTTTTCATTATTTTACTTATGGTTATGCCATATTCAGGTTTTCTCACAGGAGGTCTGCGCCAACTAAAATTTTGTCTAACATAGGGTAAACCCGCCATCTAGAACACAACAGTGCCATCAGATTTTTGATTCGGGCACATTCAAAATATTTATTACACTTTTTCAGGAAAACAACTCACGCACACTATTTTAATCTCAACACTTTTTTGACATATCATTTCGGGCACACCGGGCCTTTGAATCACGTGACGTCTGATTTCACAGTCTCGTAAAAATTACATATATTTAAAAAATATATATGGAATTTTCAGGACTTTACATATAGACAGTAGTTGGTTTTAACCACATATTGAAGATATTTTTACATTATGTAACCATTTAAGGATGATAAATAAAAAACATGGCACTGAAACTCATTTATAAAATGTCCCCTCTTATACCTATTCAAACTAGTTCTATAATTATTTTTTCTCTTTAATGCTATCCCAAATTCCATATCTTAGTGTCCTAATTCATTATTGGATGATTCTTGTATATCAATGATATACTAAAACCACCATTGCGAATAAAGTGCATACTAGAATAAGAGATTCTGTCAAAGTATATATGTAGTTTCTCTCTGTCATTTAGATCACCTTATAATATTTACTGTCATTAAACCCCATAAAACAATGTAATAATGTAGCATTTAAGTCCTTATGTTTCTATAAAAGTTACAACACTATAATATAACTATATCTTAACTCGTTAATTTTTATAATATGTTCTTTTTTAGGTTGTTTCATCATACTATATGAACGGTGATAGACCAACACTATCATTTTAATCATGGGGGAGTATAAAGACATTAAAAATAGTAATATATGATATCATTGGGTAAAAAATATATTTTATATTTCTTGAAAATGATGGAACATAAGTTAATTATAATTATAAATAAACAAATTATATGAATAATGTATCTTTAACATGCATATTATGAGTTCCATTCATCCAAAATAAACATGAAACACACTTGTAATCAACATGGAAATATCCAAGTCATTTTTGGATTATTATTACAGTACCTATCCAATTTTGGAGTAGATACACTCATGAACATAGAACAATTTGAATACATTTTTTCCAAAAGAAGTATAATATAATTAAAACATGTAACATATGATGATAAAACAACTATAACTAATTAACATATTTATAAAAAATATTTATAAATTATTATTATAAAATTGATTAAATAAAAACAATTACATTTAATATTATTAATACATCTATTTTGATTACATATAACTTTAGATAATGTTCCTAGAAGATGGAGTAACGATGTTGGATTCTCATCTCATCCACTTTTCATTGAGTTGTGTTTCATATTTACCATATTATTTCTTTTATATAGAGTATATAGTATCATATTGATCCATTTTATCAATATATTCACACTATTTATTGGATTTAAAAATCCATATAATGTTCTATCATTTATTTGATTTTAATTCAAACATTGCCAATGTCATATGGGTTCCTCACCCATTATTTCTTCTTGGTTGAGATTATTGATTCCTATGATACTTTTGGGAGATTCAAAATGGAAATTAAATAGAAATTAATTTTTTCAAATCCTCTAATTTTGTTATGTATTTACACATATTTTAATCATTTCTCCACTAATTGATTCATAATTCACCTAAAATAATGTTTGTAAGTGGAAATGTATTTTTCTATTCTATTAGTTTTGGAATCCTCCTCCTCCATATATATATTCATATATTGATCTATTTATGTCTTTATATTTACTTCTATGATTTCATAAATACCATTTCTATTAACTTTATTTTATTTTTATAATTTTAAAAAATTATTTTTATCTATAAACATTTACATTTTTTCAATCAGTTATTTTCTACAATAACTTGATTCTATATTCAATATGATGAATTAAATTAACCATTCCAATTATAATTATTTTTCAGAATTGATTTTGATCTATATTATAATTAAAATATTTAAAAATATTTATTTACCATCTCGTTGTTTATAAGAAAAAATGATAAAGTGAGAACGAAAATTACAATTGTTTTTTAGTCAATATATTGTCTACCTCTATTTTTTCATTTATGTCAATAACCTTATTTTTTGTTGTCTTTTATAATTAATACATTTTAATTTGGGATATGAATTCATGTAATCAATAACTATATTCTTCTAGATTTTCACGAACATACCTAGACACCATAGTAACCTAATAACTCACCCTGTCCTTGCATAGCCAAATAGTAATTCTAGATTCACATGGGTTGGCAACTAGCACCTGACATAATTCAGTTATAGTGGGAAAATATTCCATGAACACCATGTCATAAAGATAAAAATATCAGTATGAAAACATAGAATACTCCACAGGTAGAACTATACCATATGTCAAAACATGTAAACAACCAAATATATAACTCAATATACTAGAAAATAGGATAAAAACCCATATCGAAGTGGAAACAACTCTCATATCCCAAATATCAATTACTACTACCACCTCTAATTTTTACCTTATACATCCTCAAATGTGGAAGAAGAAAATAATAAAACATCTTAAGGAACATGTAGGGTGTGACCTAAATTCCTAGGAGGCTCTCACTGAGGATTACAATATTTGATGGAAATATTTAATTAACCAAATAAAGATTTCAATTTTATATAAACTAAAATGTAAGTAAAAAAGAATATTGAAAATTAATCATACATTACATATAAATGGATGAAGATACCTGGAAAAATTTATCAATTAAAATTTCAAATGAAATTTTTTATATAAATCTAGAAGTCCTTTGAAAAACAATTTACAAACAATGGAAAATATTTCAACTATAAAAAAAAGAAACATGGTTATCTTCCATTATGTATGATAATTACATGTTATGGGATCCTCACACAGACATATAATGATTTTGAAAATTTATATATAATTCCATTGGGAATAGTTCAATGTGGAATCATCTTCATCGTATAGAGGCAAAAAAATGTGCTAAATTATTTATGTTAGAGTTATAAAGCATCAATCTTGTGATATGACATTCCCATCCATGCATGTTTTCCCCTCATATCTCACTAACTACCTTGTTTTGGTTGTTATATAATAACAATAATTGATGGAAAATTTATTTTAAAACTGATAAAAATATAATTATACACATTTTTCCTTTTTAAATATGTCATTTTCCCTTTAAAACCAAAAACTATGATTGAATCATAACATGACTCTTTCCGAGGAAAATCCAATGGTTTTCAATCAAAATAATTTTAATAATTTTTCCTCAAATACTTATTTGAATTAAATATCATCCAATAAATATTGTAATAAAAATATCACAATTAATGTCCAAAATTTAATTTAATCAATTTCCATCCAATTTCATAACACATTCACATTCAATGGAATTGGGGTTTTTCTAAATAACATTCCAAATCCAACTGAGAATCCCTGATTCAGTGGAATTTAAATTTTAATAGACCTTTTTGAAATAAATTAAATATAAATCCAAAGTATAATTTAAATAATTGCATCAAAAGTTAATCAAATTGGCTAATAAAAATGGAATCATCTACCTCGGAATCACAAGATTCCCCAATAACATGTCGAAATTAGGAAACATCGACTAAGAACATCATAATCATGTATTTAAGAATCAAACCTAGAAAAAATATTTTAAATTGTGTAAATTAAATCCACCATCATAAACTAGATCTACCATACCCTATATAGGAAATGGGATAGAGTGGGATAAAGATAATGAGATGAGGAATCTTACAAGAAAGATATTGAAGTTTTTCCTCCAATATTTTATCTTCTTCTATACGTTTGTAGAGGGGCCAAAATCCCATAATTGGATTCTTCAAGGAAGAAGAAAAATATATAGTGTCATAATGTCCCATTGGTCACCTAAAAATAAGGTTTTTAGATTTTAAAATTTTATTTTTGATTAAAAAATATGCAAGCATAGTTTCCTGGGTAGAACCGCAAAGTTTAGGAATCTTTTTTCCATAACGATGCACCCCATATAATGAGGTTTCAATGTTTCTCATAGATTGGTACATGTTTTTTCTATACATTCCCTATCCATTCAGACCCCCACTATTTAGTTTTTCACATTTTCCACTAGTTGGGAATATGGAAGGGTAAAACCATGAGCCAACCATGAACTACCCAAAAACATTCCAAAAATTTCAAATGCACACTCAAAACATTAAAAAATTAAACTCAACCAAATCATGATTGAAATATTGTTTAGTAACTCTAGAAAATAGTAAAATTTTGCCATATCCTCTCGATCATAGAAACCTTTTCTTCCTAGAATCCTATAGAGAAGCATCCATGTCCAAAAGATGAGGCCACGGGTATCTTATCAATTACACCCTCTATGACATATCATGAGAATCAGAACCATGATTCCATAGAACATGAACCGAAGGTATCATACTCCCATGAATAACCTTGGTTTTAAAAGCAATAATTATATTAGGAGGGTCAGTCCTCGATAAATCACGTCCAACTTGAAGATCACTCTATCTCAGAATGTGTGACGGATTAGAAATACACATTAAAATTTGAAATACATAAAACATGTTATGTGTCGAGACCAACAAAAGTTCATGTGATAGATGGCTTGACAATTTCATCACCGTCTAATCAACCTCAAAACGTCTCACCAAAATCTAAGAAAGCATCCCATTCAATCGAAAGTCATTGATGACATAATCAACATGAAACATTCTAGAACACCTGATCACAGACTAATAATTCCAACAGTTTGTGATGGTGACCATAATAATATTTATACCAACTATGTTACTTCATCAATATTTGACGAATTAACAGAATCTTGTCTGTCATCTCAAGAAACAATGTTTCTTCTTCGAAGGAACATTCTTTAATATCCCACAAACACAAAATATATCTACAAGTCTGACTATGCGTGGCCTCAAAAGGTGTCATTATTTTCATGGACTGATAACTATTATTATATAAAAACTCAACTATCCCAATATGGTCATTCCAATCCCCAAAAAAGTCATGGAAATTTGTGCAAAGCATATCCTCTAGAATTTTTATAGCTCCTATTATCTAGCCATTCAACTATGGATGGTATTCCATCTTCAAATGGTCAATTAATCCTATAAACTCTTGAAGGCCCAACCAAAAGAGATATGTGAAACAAGGATCACTATCATTGACTATAAAAGAAAAAATATCATGACAATGAAGAATCTATTGAACATTTAGATTTGCAAACTCTTCATTTAGGTTTTATCAAAAATGGGTTTAATTTCATTTGATTTAGTCATCCTATTGATCACAACCTGCATCACATTATTCTTTCCTTGGGTATTTGTAAACAAAACAAAAAATTCCATAAAACTCTCATCCCACAACCATGTTGGCATAAGAAGTTGTTGAAGAAATGCTAAAGGTTTCTAGTGATTTCCCTTAACCTATTGGCATGTACAAAAATGATAGATAAAATCATCAATGCCCCCTCTCAAGCCTGGCCACTAGAATTGTAGCCCCATATTATATAAGGTACTCATTGTTCTCGGGTGAAATACCCAATGAGTGTTATGTTAATATACCAAAACAACTTTCCTGTTTGACAAATGAACAAAAAACCAATTTTGATAACATAGAATGGTCTCTGTGAATAATAAACAATCATAAATGGTCTCCACACCATTAAGATTGTCTCTAAATCTATAGAACTCATCATCAATCAATTTATTCTGAAGAACCATCTCCCAAAGATTAGAGGTTAACTGAACACATGAAAAAGGATCCTATGTTCCTCATTTTTAGAATATAATATGTATCTATGAAAAATATCAACCAAGCTAAACTTATCTAATGATTCAGTCATTTCTTCAGTTTGATGTATTTTCTCAATGCATCTACACTTACATTCCATTTACCGATGATATATGTAATTTTGAAGTAAAAATATAGAAATTATCCCATCCAATGCCTCTGGTGGAGATTCAAATCATTTTTTGATAAGATATAACTATAGATCATGTGGCAGAAATACCCGATAAACCATTATAGGAAAATCTAATTCTGCCAACTCTTAAGCTGATGCATTACAACATCGAGATCAATGTCTTTGGTTGGGTAATTCTTATAATGTGTCTGGAGCTTACAAGTGCCATAAAAAACCACACAATAACACTATATAAAAACACAACATAAACATGAACATGGTGCATCACATAAGTCAAAAATTACCTACCCAGAATTTTGAAGACTCAACACTGTTATAGTATTCAAATTTCATTTTAACACAACAAAATAATTCAGTCATTGTTTTTCCAAAAAAACCATTCTATTAGATGTTAGTGTAATATACAAAGAATCCAACATTTACAAGTCCTTAATGAACAAGTGTTAATATCCAACTAAACCCATGATTCTTCATATATAGAATAAATTTTGGGGTTATTATGATGTGATTAAAACTTTACCATTTTCTCTATCAACTAAAATACCTTGTTATGAAACCATATACAAAATTCAATTCCTTCATCCATTAATCCCATTTGGATACTTGAGTATGAAACCAATGATTTTCACCAATTTCAGATCTTCTCTCTGATGAGATACATGATCTATCTTGGAATTTGAGTAAAAAACGATTTCATCGACAAATAGTAGCACAAAAGTATCAAGATAATCAGGGAAAATCATGTTTTTTAAATCTATAAAAATTTAAGTAGAATTAGTTAAATAAAATCGAATTAAAAGGTACATATAATGGTTATACTATCTCTAAAAGGATATTTTCTAAATGTCAGGTTCATTTATTATCAAATGATGGTAACCCCATAAATGGAAAATCCTCTTTAAAATCTTTTCCAATTTTATATGATCATATATATCATCAATAAATGGAAACATATAATTGGTTATTACTATAACTTGATTGAGTTTTTTCTAGTCCATACAATGGATAAATGAACCCTCAGCATTCATAGCAATGAGAACTATCACTGTCCAAGGTGACACACTCATATTTAAAATACATTATCTAAAAGATCATCCAACTATGTATTGATCTATTTAATTTTAACGGGTGCAATGGGTAAATAGGGAATAGACATTATTAGAGTATCGTGCACTAAATAAATGAAAAACTCTACTTCTCATATTATTGGAATCCTAGAGAATTCAGAAGGGAAGACATTGGGAAACATGACAAAAACAAGAGGGATATCACTGCTAAAATACTCTTTATTTAGTTTCAAATCAATAATTGATATAACTTTACCTAACTCTTGATAAGAAGGTCCAGCTATAGTCTTCCTAATATCCCATTCCCCATGAATGATATGGAAAACCTAATTTCATGTGGTAATGGAGACCCATAAAAGATGAAAATACAGGCATGGTTTATTTACAATGAACTAATCTATACAAAATATGTTCTCAAATGGATTCATGTTGAGAATCATAAAATCCCATGAAATCCCAAGGGGTACTATGATTTCCATGATCTCTATTTATTACAAGGGGTGTAGAAATTTCCATCACATAATAAAAAATAACCCTATGATGAATTAACAGATTAAAAATATTTGTTGAAATAAATGTATGAGATGAACCAGTGTAAATAAATAATTCACCAATGAAGAATATCTAGTGATAATACCTATCATATTTGCTAGATCCATATTTACTTCCTCTGTAGAATCTTTCACTATGTGACGATTCTTCATTCTCAATGCTTATGGCCAAAACCTCTTTCTCCATGATGAATCTGATCTCCTTGTAATTTTAGATGGTGTTGATGATCTCATGCCAATACATAGATATGGAATAATATATTTAAGTGAACCATAAATCCGTATGAGGCTTATATCTTGGGTTACTCATATCAAACCCTCTTAGAATTCCCTGGCTTTCCCCAAATGGTTAAAAGTTCATGTTTTCCATATAGTCACTACAACAGGTTTAGAAAACCCCTAATTTTTGGAACCACCATGAGAATCATCATGCTTCAAATTTTCATGATAGGAATTAACACTTCCACTGGAAAAAAACTCCTATCAATGTTGAATTTCAAGCATGGTAAATTTCAATCATCAATGCTCAATCCATCAAATAATCAAGCGACAGAAGATGTAAAAAACATACATTGAATATAAGATCAGGGTAATATATTTAACCACCTATTCTTCTTCTTCTCATTCAATAAATTATTTGGAGAAAACTGGAAATGTTCTATGAAACTATTTTTATACTCTGTCTCAATCCTAGTAGCCTGCTAAAGCATCAAAAACTCAATATTCATAGGCATCACCATTGAATCAGGATATAACTATTTAGTGAATATAGAATTGAAATCTTTATTCTCTATGACATCATGCTTCTTCTCTATCACCATTATTTCCCACCTACTCCTGCCATATCCATCAAGTACAATGGTGGAACACGTCACCTTTATTTCATGATATATTTCTAGTTACCCAAACAAATGGCCAATATTGATCAAATATTCCTCTACCTCTTGAGGTTCTTTGGACCCTTTCAACACCGCCGACATTTGGAGAAGGAACTATTGATCACTATTCATTTGAACATCCCGATGATGTTACAAAACTGGAGTTGGAATTTGAACTAATATTGGTGCCTATCCTAGAGATTGGACAGTTTTCATACTTTCCTCAATGAGATTTGGGTTCATCTAGGGAATTTATCACCATGGATCATCAATATATTCCCCATAGATCATATTTTCATCTCTTTTGGGAGAATGATTCTACACAGTATTTGCAGAAAACCGCCAAGACATTAAATTATAACCAAAAAAAGAAAAAAAATATAAATTAATCTGAATCAATAAGAACACAATTTATTTATTTTATCATATCCAAATATAAGTTAAGGAAATGAATATAAATAATCCTCAATCTCCCTTTGCATAACCACAATTAGCTACTTAAGGCTCAATAAAGTGACGACTCACCATGAACATAATTGAAACTACCTCCTATGTTCTGACAAGTATACTCAACTACATACTAACATAATGTCAAGATTCAAAACCTTTACAATTGATAACAATTTTTCACGAACCAATATTGATACCCAGGTTAATTGATAACAGAGCTGATTCTGACATAGTACAAAGGGAGTTCCCTATTCACATGGGTTATAAACTAAAACCAATAATTATATAATGAATGTGGGAATGAATTATCCAAAAACTTTAAGAAATATCAAAAGTAAGTATGAATAAATAGATAACTCCACAGGGTAAATTGAACCATAATTCAAAATTGTTTTAAAAAACCCAATAAACAAGTCAAACTTTAAGAAAAATAGGATAGAAACCCAAGTCTTAGCTGATAAAACTCCCCAAGACCAATGATCAACTACTTTTAGCACCTCTAAGTGGATCCACACCCTTTATCAGAACATGTCCATATCCATGATAATCCATATGGGTGTAAAAAATTAATCTATTTATATAAAATACCAATTTTGAAGTCAATGTATTCAAATAAATTTCAAAATTAAAAATTCAATATTTAATTACATATTTTAATTTAAACAAATCATGTCAAATCGTAAAATGTACCCCAATTCGATGGACTTGTGGGTTTCTCCCAATTTCATTCCAAATCCAACATGAAATCCCCAACTCATTGGAATTGGGTTTCTAAAAATTCAATTAAAAAATTACACTCAATTAAAACAATTAAATTTTATTTATGAAATTTTTGGTTAATCAAAATGGCCAATCAAAACGAAATCACCAACCTTATGATAATAGAATCTCGCAACAGAAAGAACTAATCTAGAAACTCCAATTGTGAACGTAAAAAATGGGGATATAATATTCAAACCAATAGTATAGAATTTTCACATTTGGGATTAAATTATATAACAATATGGAGATTTATCAATCCATAAAGAGAAAATATGTGAGACGAGGATAAAAATAACAAGAATAGGAATCATACTGGGAAGAGATCAAACACAATTCTCCTATACTAAATTGATTTTAAAAGAATATTATTGGGGCCAAAATAACTTATCTAGAGCATCTAATAATGAAATATATTAATTTATACCTTAAAATCCCTTCAGGAACATAAAAAAAAGGTTTTAGGATTTTAGAAATTAATTTTCAGATTAAAACATCTTGTACGTGTGGTTTCTTAGAAAATGTTGCATGGTTGGACAAACTATGCACCCTAAACATGCGCCCATACTAATGGAAATTAATGGTTTCTCTTAGGGGTGAACATGTATTTAAAAAAATATTCTAGACATGTGAATAACCACTATTTGGGTCTATAGGGATTCTACTAAAAGGGCACACCATTTTTGGAAAACCATGGGCCAACCGGGCATATCACAGAAGCATTCAAATTTTTCCAAAATTTCACCTAAAAAATAAATTAATTAAGAAAAAACAATGTATAATTTATTGATTTTTATAGGAATAAATTAATTGGGTAATAGGATATTAAATATATGATTTATTTGAATGTATTGGGATGACTTTTATGAATCATATTTCCTTCCCACAAGTAAACTATGTAATGATGGATTTATGAATATTCTCATGTTCAATTGGAACACAAGAGTATGGTTTATAATTAGAGGATGTGGGGATATAATTATGATTTCATCTAGTTAATTGGGAAAGTATTATATCCCCTTATATTTTATTTTATGGTTCCTGGGATGTTATCTCACGTCTATATGTTTTGGTACAAGAGTGGTTATCCTAGTCCACAATTTCAAGGAACGTGGGAAGTGATGCCACGTTCACAATGTTTTGGATGTGAGTAGTGAAATTGGATGCAATATTTTGTGATGGAATTGGTAGATGATCTATACACATGTAGTGATTCCTTATTATTAAGAATACGATTTGTTACTTTGTTATTTGTCAATGTATCATGATTATTATCTTATAATATATCTCGTGATATGGTTTATGTTTTACATTTAGAATCATCATGGTATGGATTCCATTTCATGATATATTGTTATATAATCATTATTCATGATTAGTAATATGATTACATGATATTACAATATCAATCTTGTTATTTAACCCATGTTAATATCTGCCAATTTTTCCTGATCTATGGATAAATACTACACCAGGTTTATTTTGTTTTATCACTTCTAGATTATTGGATCTTATAAATTTATTAGGATTCACCATTTTCAAAGTAATGTTTGTGGAAGAATATATTTAGTAGTTACTCATGTGAGTAGAATGACGATAATTATGTATATGTTTTACTAATTAATAAGATGGTCATGTATCTATTGTACAAATATAGAAAACCATTATTACCATAGAATGTGATTTTATATTGATATGTTATATGTAATGATGTAAAATGATATATATATTTTTGTTTTAAATAAAATATGGTGTTTGAATTTGTGTGTAAATTGAGTATTTTTACCTCCGAATACAGATGTGAGGGTCTAGAAATTCTAGCATACAAATATGATAATTTGTTTCACCAAATATTTTTACACACATTTAATTAAAATGAAATGTTTAGATTTCATTATATAAGGGTAACTATGATAGAATCATTTTTTTACTCTCTCCCTAATTAAAATATTATGTTCTCTGTCTGTATGAGAATAAATACCCAAGCATTGATATTAATAAATATAGGATAACACACAATGAAAATAATCTATTCAATAAATATCAGCATAAGATTTCATAAAAATAGTTCTAGTACCCCCTTTAAAATTTCACATCCTATGACTTTCTCACACTCAATAACTACCTTTACTATCTTGACTAAATCACCTCATGAGTAGATAATAAACTGTTGAATTTTTTAATCAAAATTATTGTCTACGAATGATAACTTAATGTGTTTTATTTATTAATATAAAATATATTCACTAATACAAAACCCATAAGTCATATAATACATCACTTTAAGTCCCCACCAACACATCAAACTTTAGTACATTGAATTTTCAAAACCAAATCATCTACAATAATAACCATTCTTCATATAATCATCACACCTCTAATCGGGAACTAAAATCTATGGTCAAGGAATATTCCTAGGCTAAGCTATTCCAACACCATCCTTTAATATTGAGATGTTAAGATATTGATGATACATGGTAAAAAATGTATCAGTGGATTCTAAATTTGATAAGTGTGTCCTAACCACTGACAAACTATGATTTATTCCCCATTTCCCACCCTAAAATGAGGAATACATGAATATATTATAGCATATACCATAAAATTAATAACATATCCCATTTTACTCACTGGTGGGGAAGATGATATAAAACCATATATTCTCATATATATGAAAACTAATTCTGATTAACAAACTACACCAAGAAAAAAAAATATTATTTTCCAAACATAACTTCATACCAATATCCATTTTCCATTATATATAACACATTCCTAACCAAGGTTCACCTGATTAACTATTAATTCTATCACACATATATATATTTATAATGTATCACGTCAATATTTCAATATTTAAATATACTATATCAAAATTCAATTTTTGTTTATTCAAATGAAATAAAGAAAAAATGAAACCATTATAAATTTTATAAAGACAATATTATTAATATAAAAAATTACCACTATATTGTAGAGAAAATTGTAGGTTATAAATAGAAGTATACGTATTTTTAAATATATGAAGAAAATAAATTAAAAATAAAATTTTAATATTAATTCAGTAATTAAATTCAAATAGTTGGACTAAATATTTGAAATATTATTTTGTGCTTAAAAATATGTTTTCTAAACATTTAATTTTTAGGTGATATAGAATTTTTATATTAAGAAAGTAAATATGTTATGGTTATATGATGATATATTATATTTTTATGTAAATTATACATTAATGATAATTTGATATGTAATTGATTGGAAATAAGAATAAGAACAATTAATTTTTTTGAAGTCATCTTTTTATTAAACCCATTTTTTATTTTATTTTATGTTCCCATTTACTTGATAAATTACAAATAATTATTATATTATTTTTCTAAAATGAAAAAAATTATTTGATTCATCATTTCAATATGATCTTAGGATGATTTTTTTGATTTTTTTTTAAAATATTGATTTTTAGTGATTAATATAAAATTACATTTTTACAAATTCCTTGAATTTATGATATCATTAGGGTGTATTCATAAATTAATATTATCAAACCTTTTAATAATAAAATACTAATTTAATAAGTATAATTATACATTTAAATATATTTTTAATAATTTTCAAGAAAATATTTTATATTTTGAAAAATAAGCTAGATTTTTTTGCGAATTTATATAAAGGAATTCTACATTTTTAATTTTAGAATTAATATAATCAAACATATAAATTGAATATATTAAAAATTATTTCATATCAATAATCATAAGGTGAAAATTATTTTTTTATGAAAATTTAGTTTTTTGGAAATGATATAAATTACATATAAATTTTTTTTACCAAGGTAATAGTAAAAATGGTTCAAGGTTAAAATGAAGAGAAATAAATTAAATAATAATTAAAACATACCTCTAATAAAGTGTTTGATGGTTTCATAAACACCATATAAAATCATATAAATTATTTTCATCATTTATTTCTACTTTACTTTGAATGTAACATGATATAAATAAAATGTTTTGATTACTTAAAAAGTAAGACTGCTCTTACTTATAAGAGAGGAATTTCATCAACCACCTTTTACTCATGCTTCATGTCCATTATTTCAACCAAAATATACCAAAATCCATTTCCAAAACACTTATCCATGTATAACAGGTCTTTATATTCACATAATAACACACCTCAAATAGTTAAAAAATTTGTGAGGAATTTATTCCAAGGAGTACGGTTAGTTTTCCTAAATTACACCATTTTATTTCTATTTATTTAAATATTATTATCCATCATTAAAATAAAATTATAAAATAATAAAATAATAACACCATATTCATTCTCATAGTTATGTGTTATTAATTTAATGGAATAACCACTCTCTACCATTTTCCTTTTCCTGAGAAAATTGAAAACTTCAACCATCTATATGTGTAGACTATCGCTTCTATTAATGAAATCATTTTTATCACCACATTCCTTCATGGGTAGTAATAATAATTCAATAAATGATAAAATATTTTATTTGAAAAATTTTCATTTTCCTAAAATATAAATACAATTATATTGTAATTTTTTATATGGAAATAAAAACATCACACTTGTTTATGTTTACACTAGTGTCTTTATGGATAAAATGATATAATTTTCGTAATCACCAAATATGGATGATTATTAAAATATATTTGAGTAATTTAATTTTTTTTATGTATTAATATATTTAATTCTTATTATTTTCTATGGATACAAAAAATTAGACAACCATTATAAATTAGTTTTTTGATAATAGTAAATTATGCAATTCTAGACTTGATCCAATTTTATATTAAGGAATTATGAATAAAATTCTCATATAATGAAATTATAACATCTTCAATCATTGAAAAACACAAATTATATTATATTAAATTCTATTTTTAGGACCTAATTTTAGTCCTCAAATGGGTTTTTATGTCTCCATTACCAAACAAGCATGAAATAATAAAATTTATTAACATTTAATGATGAAAATATACTATAAATAACTAATAATTAAATAATAAAGGATTTTAATTAAATATAATATTGTTTAATATATATTAATAAGGTTATAAAATAATTACCTAAGATGCTTATTTTTATTATATTGGAGGTTAAATAAATTTCATGAAATTCAGGGGTAACATGTATGCGTTTTTTCCAAATCAGTTTATATACATTCTCATGTGATTTGTATTATTAACCATTATTTATTATATCTTGTATATATTAACTAATTTGAATATTTGATCATGATTACCCTTTATTCTTTGTTATTATAGTTTTATTTTTATATGAATGCTTATTTGTTACAAAGGGAGGTTAATCATGATTTGTATGGTTATTTATATATTTTATATGTTGAATACATTGGAAAAAATGAAGTGACTAGTGGGGTCTAGACTAATGTATCCCCTCAACGTGTTTGTAGGTCTCAAGGGACAAACATGTTGGGTATTTTTTGTATTCCTACCAATTTTCTATTATTTCTTTAATATAAGTCCTTGATGGTATGATCATGATGTCCTGAAAAAACTTCGGGATAGTAAGATAGTGATACCCAGAAACATAGTGTTTTTTCTTAGATCATGATATCATGGAATATATAATTAGTGGTAATATTTTTATGTATTCATATGAGTTAGTTATGTTAATATTATGATGTCTAAAATAATTCATTCTATCACCATGAATTCAGTTTTTGTTATCCACGTGATTATTTACATTTATATGATATTCATAGATATAGTAAATTCTCATGTTATTGATTATATGTCCCATTAATTCATTATTTATTCTTCCATATTGGGTATTCTATTTTTGTTGTAAATAATTTATACTATATTCTACCCCTTACCATTCAAATGACCTCACTCTTCTATATTTTTCCTAGGGATCCATGATGGGATATTTGAGTTAATTCAAGTGTGTAGTAAAAGGAATTAGAATTATTCAAGATATTTATTATGTTATGTTTAACTAAATCCAATGTAATATAGAAAATATGCATGTATCAATTCTCCAAAGGCCATTAAACAATGATGTCCTTTGTAATGTGGTACCTCGTATCATATGAAAATATAATAAAGTAACGAAATGTTCTAGGTTATTAAAGTTAGGGTGTTACATATATTATTCTTGTTAAGGGACCATTATTCTTCTTATTATCTGATTAAAACCACCACTAGAAATGGTAATCTCATTAACTCCAAATATATATCTTTTAATTATGCTATAATAAATTAGTAGATACTATGAACTAATAAAAAAACTAAGTTAAAAACATAACTGGCCTGATCATGAAAGAATTAAAATATGGGCTTATCAATAACCACTATATTATTAGTTCACCGTATAATAATATCACCAACAAATAAATAAAAAGATCCATGAATATATTTATAAATTGAATGTCTATCTCCACATCCTCCAACCAAAACTCTATTTTTTTAAAGTTACACCTTATACATTGTATAGTTGTAGTGAAAAAACCATATTAAGGTAACTATACATGAATTCAACACTATCATATGTATACTTAAAAAAATAAAAACATGTTCTTATTAACAATTTTGAAATATAGTAAAAATAACTACACCTAAACAATAATTTCATCCCAATTTAAATGTTGATGTATATATTTAGACAACCAAAAAAATAAAAAAAATAGTTTAATGTGTAGCATACACAATCACCATGGAGTAATACTATATGATTCATGAACCCAACCTAGTATAACTACTATATAAATAGAACACAATCCCACATGTAATGTTTATTATTAAAATCATAGTGTACCACTATATCCCCTTCATCTTTACCTCGTAAACATGGCATGCACATTTGATGGTATATTATATCCTTACCAACCATTGTAATCCCATCTAGTACTCGCTCTAAACATTATCATGAATCCCTAAATCTGATTAAATTTAATCTTGATATGATACCACCTAGAATCCTATAAAAAATAAAATGATTATGGTTATGGACATAAATATAAGAAGTAATTTTTTATGGGTTAGATGGGTATTTAATCTCAAATATGGGTGGAATTAAATATATTTTGTTTCTAAATTAGTAAACAACCACATCCAATCAAACATAAGGAAAAATATATAATGATAAAATTAAAATGTATACAACACAAAACAATAATTAATAATCATCCAACACCAAATAAAAGGATCAATACATAACACCTACTCTTATATAGGTCAATTTTATTTAAAATAACCTGGCATAGAGTTTCCATTAACAGAATCCAATTATTTTAAACAAATAATATATAATATAAATAATATAGAAGTTTATATTGTGGGTTTCACCTATAAAGTTTTATGTGTAGTGTGAATTGTCATCAAAACCTCAACGAATAACATATAAAATGTTATTAGATTATACGTCATAATAATCAAGTGAAACATTATTCTTCAGAAAAATTCCATCACTGATCATCCACCATATCCAACCTTATAAAAAATAACAGTCCTTCATAAAATATTCCATCACAACCAGCATAAAACATAAACAAAAACCCATATATAGAAAACCGCATAGAGTTATCCAAACCACTTATAATGGTATAAATATAATAAACTAACTATCGATTTCCATTACTATAAACAAAATTGGTTCATATGAGAATAATACATATATAAAATCCTTCTTTTTCATATCATCATCAGGGAATAGAAACCTCAATGCAAAATCAGTAATAAATTATAAAATAAAATCAAAATTAATATAAAGAAATCAATATCATACCAATCCATCTATCTATTAAATTCACATTACAATTTACTTGAAATGACCAAATATATCATTATATACATACCTATAAATACCATATTCAAATAATATATATATAATAATTCATAAGAAAAAATCGACAAAATTATGTGTTTTGGATATCTTATTTCATATGTTTTTATTGTAACTAGTAACATCCCAATCACATATAAATAGTGTGAATTAGGGTGATTAAATTTATTTTTATAAATTATATTTTTCCCTTTATACAATGAACTATAAAATCATTGAAAAACCAACAAAAAAATATTCCAAATAAATAATCTATTGTAAATGGACTCTATGATTTTAATTGGTTCACTGAAAAAGGATTCATATTTGGAAAATAAACCATGAATGCACTTATGAACCATATATCCCTTAATTTATTATTGAGTGAAAATATGTTTTTGAATGAGTTCACTAATGAGTCCAAGGATAGCTATATCTTATAATCTATTAACTTATAATATCAAGATAAAGTAGAAAAGTTATGAATAATAGATTATAATAATTAACATGACAATGGAAATTAGTTCACTAATCTAATATTAGTGTTTTTATTCTTGTCTAACTCAATGAGATGAAAGATTTTCAATATTAATCATGTTATATATATTTAATTCAATAGAAGAATGTGGAATTTACATCGGCAATATTTTATTTCATACTTTTTGTTTTGTGTCCCATTTAATATATTAAAATCATACAACATTTATATATTCATGATATATTTCAAATAATATCTATCCTATCATTCCACATGTCCCCTATTATTTGTAATATATAACCATCCCTCATGGTTGAGTTAAATCTCATATTAATCAATAAAAATTTCACTTGTTTGATAAAAAATATAATGCGAAATAAATATAAATATAGTATAAATAATGATGTATTTTTTATTTATATTTTCAATATTTTAAAATACTATATATTTAGGAAAATCTTGTAATAAATATCTATATATAGTAAAAATCACATTCTATAAATTTTTGGAAATTTAAAAGTTAAAAACCCTATAGTGAATTGAATAATATTATGGTATAATACGTCATTGAATATATAATTACAACTTCATATTATTAACTAACCATCTAAATTATAACACATAGTCTAGTTAATTCCATTCAACAATTTTTTATTTAAAAATCTGGAATTACAGTTCCATTATATTTCGTAAACCATTTTAGAAAATCCAATCACCTTTAACAATAGAAACTATAACTATTCTCTCAATGGATCCAATATAATAAAATTTTCTACACCACTTATTAAAATTTCATCCATATACGAAAAATCCATGTTCTTCAAATTTCACCGTATAATACTAAATATTATTTTAAAAAACAACTATAAAATGCTTCGAAATAACTATAGCATTATAGTAAATATTATGACGTTTTTTATATCCTTCAACAAATTATATTGAAAAGAAACATTAAAGGACCCTAAATTAATCCAATATTTATCATATTTAATATTTATCTAATAATACCCATAGAAAAAAATATAATGATTTTATAAAACCATTCTTCCTTCAATTTGAATAAACTAGGTTCTAAATTTCTCAACATCTGAGTTTATTGGAAATTCTTAATTTAATTATTAGGTTTCTCATGATTCTGAAAATGCTATTTTAAATTCGTAAATCAATTATCAAATTGAACTATAAATTTAAAATATCATATATCTTACTAATTCTTCATGAGATATTCTCATTTTAGAAAAAAATGTTATATAAATGATTTAAATTCTAGTATCTTCATATCATTACACGCCTCAAAGGAAATATGATACTACAATACATGGATTTCATATCCCTCATTGTTTAAGAATAGTATTGCAATATTCCTCACTCAAGAGTATATTTCTACCAATTTATATGAGAGTTAATATACTCCATAACATATTACTATAAAATTTATGACTCATAATTTTTGTTTTCAATATTTTTACCCATTTTATAATAAAACCAAAGTGTTAAAGTATTTTAATTATATCAAAACTTAATAAAGATATTAAATAATAACTTAAATGTGGGTAGAGTAGATATAATAAACCACCCGTAGTGTTAAGTGTTGGTTAAAAACTAATATTCATCCAATTATTTATAAATTCCAATTTGGCCAACAGTTTTTTGAGAATATACCCAACTTATTATGTCATTTTAATATTTTATAAATCAAAAAAACACTGTAAAATTTATTAGTTGATAAATTATTGAAAATTTATGAAATAAAATATTTTCTTTTGTTCTGTTCTTGTTTTTTTTGTATGATAATAATAACATTAGAATATTTACATCATTTTATGACCTTATAACTGTTGGTAAATCAAAATTATTTGGGAAATTTTATTTTATTACATGATATTAACAAAATTAAAAAGGATTATTTATGTAGTTGTATTCATCCTGATAATACAAATAACACACATATTACAGTTGAATAATGCACCTTTACTTGCGTCTTTCATATCTCTAGTGTTTACCACCCGATATATAACCAAATATACTACCAAATATCACATATTTTATATCTCATACATCGATCAATATTCATGATTTCCTTGTATATGCCTAATGATAATATTTAATTCCATAATATGCCTCACTTTCAAATAAATATTAATCCATACCACAAATTATATTGAGTAAGTAATGTGTAGTTGAATTTACATAAGGAATAATAGTATTTCAAAAAATTTCTCAATAAATATTTGATCAAAAAGAAGAACTATGTTTTATAGTTTTAGATCAAACTGTTAATAGAGTTTAAATTAGATTAAAATATTAAATTTAAACTTTATTAAAGTCAAATTAGTGTATATATCTTGGTAAATATCTATAATCTTAATTTAAATTTACATGCAGCCTAGTAAAGTCACTGAGATCACTGATAATTGAAATTTCAAACACTAAGTAATTAGTTTTTCAAAATATTCATTCATTTACTTATTTCAAACATCATATATAGTATCATTGATTTAGACAAGTATTATAAATTTTCATTTACTTAATTTCATTATATAATGGATATGATTAACACCATGTATCTTGAATTACTATTTTTAAATGCATGAATCCAATGATACATTAAATTTATATTGTCCATTATATAATCTATATAATGATTTTTTTGAGATTATGTAACATATTTTAATTATCCAGATGTTTAAATCTACTTGTTAATCAATATACACCTCCTCTATGTGTACTATAACAACCTTGCTTTTTATTACACAGATAAAATGGATTTATTAAATAAAATATTAACTTGATATAACATAGATGATCGCGTGGTATAGTGTCTTTGAGGCTTAGAATCATTACATAACATCTTTTAACATAGAACACACAACATCTTTATTGAAAACTTCTTTTACAAGACCACTACATTCCATTGTACATAGCATTTCATGGGATATCCCGAGGACATGAATAAGAAAAAAGTGAGCTATAAATCCCAATAAGGGAATAAAAATGGAACACCATGAGGAATAAAATACATGTTAGACAACAGGAATATCAATGGATCACAAGAGAAACATGAACAAAAATGCATGATAAAGCATGAAAATCATAACCTGGAACTGTGGCAATAACAGTTAACATGGAATTAGCATGACCCAAGGCTCATTTCACATGGAGAATGAGTAGACCCTCATTACACATGAAGCAAGAGTAAAAAATCGTTCTAATTGAATTAGAATTATTCAACACCCATTGCACGTGATGTATCGTGATACTATACTTTACCCAATGCATTGGGGTTCTATCAGGGTGCACCCTTCTTAAACATTTCATTTAATGCATAAGTGTTCCACATGGATCATATTACATGGAATCAATAAACATAATAAGTTATTCCAAAATTAATTAATGTGGAATAAATACATGAAATTACCATTAAATTGGTATATGTGGATAAATTTGAATACCCTTAACAGAGATATGGGTATGGTATTCACTATACAATGATCATGGCTTGGAAAAATGCTATGCAATTTCGGCAGCATAACAACGTGACATAAGGAATCATGAAAATAGTTAATGAGATAGAAAATGGTGTCTCATAATATGTACATGAAATAGATAGTAATGGGTTCATTTGGATACATGTCCCAACAAAAATAATGTAATTTAAATGCATAATACAAAATAATTACTTGGATGTAAAAGAGGAGAGTGAAATCCCTCATGGAATTTCTGCATGGTAATAGTTTTACATGGGAGGATTTAATGAGAGGGAAATGGGTATCTCATCATCCAAACATAAAGTGGACAGAATGGAGGAGGAGAAAAATTATACGCCAACATTTTTAATTGAAAAAAGGGCATAACAACTTAAGGAAAATTAGACAAAAATGAGAATATAAGAAATCACTTACATGGAAGTGTGATACCAAAGGCTTGGAAGAGGCTTCGTGGGAGATAGGGGCACCATGGGAGGATTATAAAGAGAGCAGGGCAAGGGTTAGTCGAACTCCAAAGTCTTTGAGTGAAGAGGAAGTGGGATCTTGGGTGGGATTATATAGGAAATGAGGGGGAATTCTTTATTATTTAGGTTTGGGACACCTCACATTAAACTAATCAATACCACAACCCATCCCATGGTTTTTGCACATGGTATTTGATAGAGGGGAGTGGAATAAAAAATTTTATAATTCCAATGTCCCGACATCATAAAATAATAGGGTTTCTTATGTGGAGGTGCGTTACACTCTCATGGAAAATAATTTAAAAAGGCAAAATGTTCTATAAATCTTGGAGGGTCCAACAAAGCCTTCTAAAATAAATAAACCAAATCATAAATCACATAATTTTAATGATAAAACATATATTAGCCGAAATTAATGTTTATATTATTTTATTACATCACTATTGGGACATTATGATGTCATATAACACATTTTATATTTAAACGGTATTTAATTTTTACCCCAAAATTTAACAGTCTCAGAAAATTATGAAAAATTCATTGTTGGATATTTTTTACTTCTTAATTCCTAAAATAATATTCATTACATATAAATAATTTTATAAATATTTGAATTTTTACTTTGAAAATAAAAAACACCATTTACCGAAAATTCATTGGTTTTGACAATAATAGTTTTCAAACCTTAATAAAAATCCCAATTGCATTCATAATATTATGTGATCATTAATATTTAATAAAAATTAACTTAATAATAATATTTTATTAAAATATTATTTAATTAAAAAATCCATTAATTCATCAAAATAGATTTCATAGTCGATTATTAACAAAAAATACTATTTGTGCTTTAAAAACTATTTACAAAGTAACAATAATAAAATTATTGCATATTATTTAATCAAAAAATAATGTACATTTTCATAGTTCTAGGTTCTTGTTACATAATCCCTTATAACACCCGCATGGGACCAAAGGCTAAGTTGTGTGATAGTGGAAGACTCTTGGGGTGGCTTAGATAACATTACTAGGGTTGTAATCATTATTAACATCCAATTCTCCCATAGTCGGTTCTTCGTTAGATTTGCATGTTCAAGATCAGCTTGGGATTGGTCAAGAATGAAGCCCAATTATTCCAACACCTTTCCTAGAATTGAAAAATGTGTTTTGTACGAGGAAAATCTACCATATGAGGTCAACGATTCCTTTTTCTGATTAAATTGGATTTGTTTAAGGCCTATATTTGTACTAATCATGTGATCATTATTCAACGACTATATTAACAACAATCACAATTAATAATCACATTTTAAAATCCATAAACATAAAACCAATGAAGTTCACATTTTATATAACTGTAGTAAGATATTTAATTATATCAAGAGAAATTTTCATTATTGAAAGTTTGGTTTGTTACAATCTTCTCCCCTTAATAAATTTCTCCAATGGAATTCTCTTTTCCCACTCTAAAACAAATGCAGGTATCTATTCTTTATCACTTACTCTAATTCCCATGTTTTGTCTTCAGACATGTTGTCTCTCCAAAACACCTTTATGAGGGGCATTGTATTATTTCGTAGAACTTTTTCTCTACTATCTACGATCATCACTGGTTGCTCCTCATAAAAATATCATCCTCTAGATGTACTACCTCTAAAGAGATTACATTTGAAGGGTATAGTATGTACATCCCTAATATAGATACATGAAAGATAGCATGTACATTGGCCATGGTAAGTGGATGTGCTAGTTGATAGGCCATACCCCAACACGATAAAAAATCTCAAAGGGGCCAATGTACCTAGGACATCACTTTTCTTTATATCCAATCATCATGACCTTATTCCATTGAGATATGTGTAGAAATACCATGTCTCCAACATTAAACATAGGGTCTCGTCGACGGTTATCTGTATAACTCTTCTGTCAACTCTGGGCTGCCTTGATATGTTGTTGAATGATTTTCACCTTCTCTTCCATTTCATCGACCATTTCCTATATTATCAGATTCCACTCACTGAATTCATCTCAACATGTCGGTGTACTTCACCTCTTCCCATACATGGCTTCATACGGTTCCATTTAGATGCTCGAGTGTAAACTATTATAGTTGGAGAATTCAACCAGTGTAAGATGTTGGTCCCACCCTCCTTTGATGTCCATAGAACACACTCTCAACATGACCTCAAGTGTTTGGATAGTCTGCTCGGATTGTCCATTAGTTCGAGGATGATAAGTTGTACGGAAGTTCATCTCAGTATCTGGAGAATGTTGAAGACTCTTCCAAAACATAGAGGTTAATCTTGGATCTTGATTAGATACAATATATATTAGTGCTCCAAGAAGCCTTACCACTTCCCTGATTTATATCCGTGATAGTTCATCCAATGTGAAATACTCACGAATTGCAATGAAGTGTGCAGACATTGTAAGATGATCTATAACAACATAGATTTCATTGTTTCCATTGGATGTCTACGGATGTCCGATGACAATGACCATGGCGATGTTCTACCATTTCCATGTTGGTATGGGAATGGTTGCATCATCCCCATAGACTTATGCCTCTATGCCTTCACATGCTGACATGTGAGACACATTGATATATACTCAGCGATCTCCTTTTTCATATTATCCCACCTATAACGATCATAGAGATATCGATACATCTTTCCGTTTCCTAGGTGAATAGAGAAATTTGAACTATGAACATCATCAAAATGTTCCGTCTTCAGCTCCGTACAAGATGGAACACATGGTCTTCTCCCAAATATCACAATTCCTTCGTTATTAACATTGAACTCCATGTATTTCACTTTTTTGATAGCATCCACTTTCTTCTAAATTCCCACATAATCCTTTTGAGTATCCTTTAACCTTTCCAAATGATACAGTAGTGAAATCATTGAATGGATTTATGATGTTCCCCTCATTATGATTCACATGTCCATATGTATCAAATCTGGTAAGATTGGGTCCATCTCAATTCTGATCAATGAAAGAGTTGTTTGGTCCTTTCTACTTAGAGCATCATCCACCTTGTTCGCTTTCCAAGGGTGGTAATGGGTAGAGAAGTCATAGTCTTTGATCAGCTCAAACCATCTTCGTCGTCGCATGTACAACTCTTTCGATCTGAATACATACTTGAGGATTTTGTGGTCCGTATATATTTCACACTTCTCCCCAAAGAGATAATTCTACCAAATTTTTAAAGAGAACATCACCAAAGCCAATTCCAAATCATGTGTTGGATAATTATGCACATGAAAATTCAATTTCCATGAAGCATAGGCAATGACTTTGTCATTTTTCATCAACACACATCCCAGGTCCTTCAATGAAGCATCACTGAATACCACAAAAAGTTCTCCACATGTGGGTAATGTGAGCATGGGTGCAGTGATAAGCCACCATTTTAACTCCTTGATAATTTATTCACATTCATAACTCAAATAAAACTTTACTCTCTTCCGAGTGATCTTGGTAAGAGGGTTGTACAATCATGATAAATTTCTCACAAATCGTCAATAATAACCAACAAACCCCAATAAGATATGTATATCAGTTACTGATGCAGGCCTTGGTCATCCCTCAATTGCATCTATTTCGAAGGGATCCATAGATATCCCATTGATTATGATGATATGGCCCAAGAATGAGACCTCCTTCAACCAGAACTTCCACTTTCTATACTTTGCAAAGATATTCTCCATTCACAATGCCTCTAGTACATTTCATAGATGATCCTTCTAGTCCTCCTTGGTTTTGGTGTATATCAGAATATCATCTATAAATACTACCACTAATTTGTCGAGGTAATCCCTGAAGACTATATTCATGAAGTCCATGAATATTTTTTGAGAATTAGTGAGTCTTAAAGGAATTAATATGAATTCATAGTGCCCGTATCTTCTACGAAAAGCAGTCTTGGGGATATCTTCCTTCTTCACCCTTACTTGATAATATCCCAACCGCAAATCCACCTTGGAGAATTATTTTACCCAATGCAGCAGATCGAACAAGTCATCAATTCATGGGAGAGGATACTTTTTCTTTTTCGTGATTTTTTTAAGCTCATGATAATCAATTCAGAAGTGAATTGAACCATCCTTCTATTTGACTAAGATGACTAGCGCACCACGTGGAGAAGCACATGGGCATATAATCACTTTATCCAGATTCTGTTGTAGTTTTTTATTTATCTTTCCATGCTCTACAACAGCCATTGTATATGGTGTCTTGGATATTGGAAACATGCTAGGTATAAGATCAATTGATGATTCAACCTCCCGTCTAGGAGGAAGAACAAGAAATTCCTTAGGAAACACTTCAGAAAACTCCCTCATAGTAGGCATGAATTCAATGATGGTTTCCTCCTCAGAATCAATCATTTAATCCTGATGCGCATGCCCATATGGTAGTAGTATCCATTCTTTAGATGATGGATCTAAAGAAGATTCATCCTCCTCCTTGTACTTTTATAGAATTGGGGGTCTATTCCCCACATGGAGTGTGATTTCCCTCTCCCTGCAATTTATGTTGGCTCTATATAAGGAAAGACAATCCATGCCATGAATTGAATTAAATTCCACCAAAGGGAGTATGATGAGGTTTGTAGGGAAATTCAATCCACAGATTATGACATGATAGGAGTTATATTCATGGGATGCAATGATTTCACCATTTTCCGTACTCACCGACATCTTTACATCCATGATTTGTGGTGGTTATGTGATTGTTCTACCTAAAATTTGGGATATAAAAGAATGCATTGAACCTAAATCAAAAATTACATTCGCTATTTTTTAATGAATAACTATTGTACCTATCACCACCTCATTGCGCAGTTCAATTCCACAGTAGTGATGGAAAAAACTCTCCCTTTCTTCCTTGGAGGTTGTTGGTTGCCTCCGAAAACCCTAGCCTTAGGGAACATATTTGTAAGATGCCCTTTTTCTTTGCAGTTATATCAATTAACAACACATTGATGTTCGAACGGAGTGTTCGTCTCCTGTACTGCAGCTATGGGTTTATCTTGTATGTAGTTAATAGTTTGGTGGCCTTCTCTTCCACACATAAATCATTTCCTCATCCCATTCAGGCGATTTCCAGGGTTCTTCTTTTCACACCATTGGAAAGTGGGGTGTTGGATCTTCTTAGCACCATTGAATTTATCCATCGGACCGCCAACATTGAAGTACACCTTATGCTTCTTATCCCCATGATACCCCCGAGATTCTTCAATCTCCATTTTGACCTTGAGGGCACATTGGAAAATTTCTTCATAGCTGTCGAAGTCTCGAATCGCTAGCGCTTTTCGTATGCTAGGTTTCAGTGCCCTAAAGAAGTGGTCAACCTTGCATTCATGTGTAATGACAAAGCCGGAGGTGTATCATGCATGCCTTGTTAAGATCATCTTGTACGCTCCAACAGATTCGTCATCTTTTTTCTTGAGGGAATGGAAGTCCCTTTCCATCTTTTGTTAGAGGGTGCATGAAATATATTTATCGAAAAAAATGTTCCTGAAATCCTTCCATTCCAACATATCGATCTCTTCCTCATGCTTTTTATTTTTGATCAATGTCAACCTTTTATTGGATTCACCTTCCATACGTTAAGAATCCAGAATAACCTTCCTTTTTTCAGTACATTGAAGGATGGATAAGATCATTTCAATGGAGTTGATCCATTGTTCGGTGATTGAGAAATCGGAAGACCTATTAAAAGTAAAAGGCCTTTGTCTCATGAAGCTCTTGATAATGACTTGTTATTTAGTAGGGGGGGGGGGTTGAACGTTCCACTTGACCCATGTTTCTATTCAAATATTGAGTTAACTGAGAGAGAAGTGTGGCAAAGTTTGCAATTCCTGCTCCCATCGGATTGGTCATCTAATTAGCACAGTCATCACAATGATCTTCATATCGGTTGTTAGCTCGATTCCCCCTATTACCGACCACTTTATTGAATAAAAGAAAAGTTAGGGGTAACACATAAATGGTAATCCAAGGACAAAACTGATGACTTATAAATAACTTTTATTATCTTAACTTCTGAATCCATATGCTTCAATCTATGATATCCGTGATCTACTTTATATCATATATTGTTAAGGGAATTTTATTAAATTCCCTTAATAAGGGTTCTTAATAAGCTTATGAATTTACCAAATCATATCCACCTGGAGTATTGTAAGCAAGAGTACAAAAAGTCCCATTGTCGTGCACCAGTTCCCATTCAAGTATAGCTCAAATCAGTGTTTTTGGGTTTTACCATAGGGATACATTTGTGCTAGAGCCGCCTCTACCATCTCGTATCCAGACATGGATGTATTTTCTTGATAAACCACTGACACTATACTCACCAATATATAGGGATTTTTTATTATAACTATTCTTGTCTCTATGTCATAACTAGGGTTTTCTAATCCTAATACCAATGCTAACTAAATATATCCTCAGATACCAACTATGACAACCCTACTTTTAATTACACACTTACACCTGATTTATTACATAAAATATTCACATGATAAAACATAGATGATTGATAGCTCTAGTGTCTTTTGGGATTAGGAACATTAAATAACATCTTAGAACATAAAACACACAACATCATTATTGAAAACTTCATTTATAGGATGACTACATTCCCTTGTACTTAGCATTGCATGGGATAACTTGAAGACATGCATAAGAAAAGGGTGAGATATAAATCCTAGAAAAAGACTAAAAATGGACTAACATAAGGAATATAATAAATGTTATAAACAATTCTTATTAATGGAGGACAATACACACATGAACATAAAGTCATGATAAAGCATGATAATCATGACATGGAAATGTGGAAACAACAATTAACATGGAATTATCATGAGCCAAGGCCCATTGCACATAGAGAATGAGTAAACCCTCATTTCACATTAAGAATGAGTAAAACATCATTGCACGTGAATTAGCATGAGTCAACACCAATTTAAAATGATGTATCCCGATAATATACTTTACCCAATGCATTGGAGCACTATCAGGGCACACCCTTCTTAAACATTTAATTTAATGCATAATTGTTCCACACAGATCATATAACATGGAATCCATCAACATAATAAGTTATTAAAAAATTAAGTAATGAGGAATAAATACCTAAAAATACCATTAAATAGATATATGTACATAAAGGTGAATACCCTTGGTTGAGAAATGGGTATGGCATTCACTACACATTGATCTTGGCATGAAAAAATGTAGTGCTATTTCTAAAGCGTAACAGCGTGACACACAGATTCATGAAAATAGTTGATGAGATATAAAATGGTGTCTCATCATTTGTACATTAAATGTAATGTATAGGGGTCATATAGATATTTTTCCCAAAAAACATAATGTAATTTTAATGCACAATACAAAATAATTACATGGATTTAAAAGAGGAGAGAGAAATCCCTCACGGAATTTCGGCTTGATAAGAGGTGTACATGGGAGTATTTAATGAGATATAATGGGGTCTCCCATCATCCAAATATAAATAGGAATGAAAGGGAGTGGTTCTAAATCATATCCCAATATTTGAAATTGGAAACAAAATGGAATATTAATTTAATGAATATTGGACATAAATGAGAAAGGAAGAAATCCCTTACATGGAAGTGTGATACCAAAGGTTTGAGAGAGGCTTGAGAGAGGCTTATTGGGAGCTTGGGGCACCTTTAGAAGAATCTAGAGAGATGAGGTAAGGGTTTGGTCGAACTCGAAAGGAATTCGGTGAAGAGGAAGTTTGAGCTTGGGTGTGTTTATATAGGAAATGAGAGGAAATTCATTATTATTTAGGTTTGGGACACCTCAAACTACACAATACCACAAACCAGCCCATGGTTTTTCCCACTGATTTGGAAAAAGGATATTGGAAAAAAATATTTTATAAGGATAATTTCGAAACATATTGAAATAATAGGGTTTATTTTGTAGAGGTGAGTCACACTCTCAAGGAAATCAATTTAAAAAGACTAAATGTTTTATAAGTCTTGGAGGGTCCACACAATCTTTCTAAAATAAATAAAACAAACTTTAAATCACATTATATTAATTAGAAAACATATATTGGTCTAACAGAATGTTTATTGTATTTTATTACCTCATTATTAGGTCCTTATGAGGTCATAAAACAAATTTTATATTTAAACGATATTTAATTTTTACCCGAAAATTCGACTGTCTCAGAAAATTATGAAAAATTCACCGTTGGATAAGTAAAAAATCCCATTTTGAAAAATAATATTCATTTTATCTAAATAATTTTTTAAATATGTGAATTTTTACTTTTCAAAAACTGACATTTTCTGAAAATTCATGGGTTTTAACAAAAACATTTTTCAAACATTAATAAAAATTACAATTGAATTCATAAAATTAATTGATAATTTATATTTAATAAAAAATAATTTAATAATAATATATTATTAAAATATTATTTAATTAAAAATCCATTAATTCATCAAAATAGATTTCTTAGTTTGATATTAACTAAAAATACTATTTGTGTTTTAGAAACTATTTAACAACTAACAATAATAAAATTAATGCACATTAGTTATACAAACAATAATGTACATTATCATAGTGCTAGGGTCTTATTACATAACCCCTTATAACACCCGCATAAGACCGAATGGTAAGTGGTTCGACAGTGATTGACTCTTGGGGTTGCTCGGATAACATCACATGGGTGATAATCTCTATTAACTTCCACTTCTCCCGTAGTAGGTTCCACTCATTCTTAACATGTTGAAGCACATATTGGGCATGGTCAAGAGAGTAGACCAATAATTCCATATCCTTTTTGAGCTCTGAAAAATGTGCTTCGTATGGGGAAAGTCTACTAGATGATGACATCTCTTCCTTTATCTGTGTAAATGGGATTTGTTAAAGCCCTATATTTATAAAAATCATGTGATCACTATTGAACGACCATATTAGCAACGGTCACAATTCATAATTGAATTTTAAAATCCAGAAACATAAAACCAATGAATTTCACAATTTATATATCCATTATAAGATATTTTATTAGATAAAGAGAACTTTTCATTAATGAAATTTTGGGTCGTTTCATGTACTCCATTTTATATAGTTTTTTAGAATTATATATGATCGATGCTAAATCCCATTTACATTTCCACTACTAGAAATATTAGTCAGGTCTATCCATATTTTCATACATGTCTTCAACATTCCTCCCTCCAATCAAAAAATTTTCTTTTCCAGAATAATTTAGATATTTTTGAAATATTATAACCATGATAGTCATGCCTATTCATAAAATCTAACTTTTTTCAATGTTAATTGTAATCAATAGGCATATTAAAATTTTCAAAATTCTAGATTTTCTCTATTTTACATTTTTAACATTAATTGATTTAACTAATTACACATCCATATACAGTTCTGAAAGACTTATTTTTTCACCAAAAATAAAAAATATATTTTTTTCCATATTTTTAATTTAATTAGTTTTGGTAAAACAAACTCCCTATTTATATTTGAGTTATCAATGAGAGCTAAAAAAATTTCATTATGTAATTGAGTAGCTCATGATGAATCATATTTCCTCTCTTGATTTAAAAAAACATTACCTTCCTTATTTTAAATGTTATAATTCCCACTCTAAAATATTTCATGATAACCAACATTATCACATGTTTCCTCTATATATATACTTCCATAATTTCGTTCATAATAGTATTTATTAGGCTTTTTATAATTCATTTTAGTCATACTATTTCGTATTTAGTCAAATAACATATCAATTATAGTATTGTATTTTAAACTACTATGTGTGCCTCAATCCTCTAAAACATTATAACATCCTTGTATCAAGTGATTTTTATTAATATAGTACTTAATTTATAATAATGCAAAGTATTTTAAGTTTTTATTTCCTTTATCAAATATCTCAAAAAGAGGAATATTTTATAATGGTTTTGGAATATCTAGATTTAGTCTATATACCAATCAATTCCAATACTCATTTCATTACATCCTAGAGATAGCAATCTCAATGAGAGATATTGTCACCATGGTTTTCATAATGCGATACATCCTTTATATAAATTAAATTTTTTGGGATGTTATTTTCGGTAAAAATAATTTTGGATTTATTATTTCCCTATATACATTTCAATTTCTATATAGGTGTATTTATTTCTATTTTCCCATTGTAAAATTTTCAACATATTTTAATTTTCATTTTCATATTTCCATACTTATCCATTGATAAATTTTATGACTATTTTTTTCATGAATAGAAAACATCCCATTTTATAATAACCAACCATGAAAAATATAATTATTGTCTCATCATTTATTATTGTGTATATAATGGTACCAGATAATTCAATGTGAATATGGTTAACTTCATTTTATGCCCCAATTTTCAATGGAATATTAGAAGTTTAAATCACATACCTTATATTATATGTATTAGAATTATGTTTCTGATGTATTTGTATTTTAGAGATATAAAACCATTCTATTAAAATTGAAATATTTTCATTTTTTACTGAATTATATTCACTACACATTAATTCCACTAGTTATTATAGTCATCTATAATTTAGAAACTCATGATTTTTTATCCACTTTATAGTGGTTTAAATAATATCTGATCCATTACAAGAATAAATCACCATAATGATTTTATAAATTATCCATTGATGTTGATTTTTAATCAGAATCATGAGTCACAATGTGGACATATGATTAATATAATGATTTAATTTCCATATATGAATACCACACATATATAATTAAACCCATTTTTTGTGCCTCACATTATTACTAAATTTTATTTTTAACAGAACATTACTATGAAATTAAAAAATTACATATAAATGATACTTCATTCAATTCAACATGATCATATTTTCTATCATTATTTATTAAAAATTCATTCATGGTCTTATATACTACTCAAATTTCATTCATCTATTATAATATTAGATAAGATATCCTCCTAATAATTTGTATTTCATCCATGAAATTATTAGTTCAGTTCAGATATATATGGTTTTTACATTTGTACTTTTATAATGGTAAATAAAACTATCTTCTTCATCATCAATCATAATGAATATATGATATAGTGGAATTATTTTCAAATAGTCAATTTTTCATTTTTTATGAGACTATATTGAATTAAATAGCCTTCCACTTTCTCTTGAATTCAATGGAATTATGTGAGAATTTTTATTAGATAAAAAGTACTCCTAAATAGAATTTTTCAATTGTTATACAGGAAATGTCATCATACATGATTTCATACTTACAATTGATTTTCTATAAGGATATATTATTACCTCATCAATATAGTTTATCATATAACCAGTGTAAGAATTGAATTTAAAATTCAATAATTGAAGTGGCATATAACAATCACTCTATATATTTATAGCAACTCAAAAACACAATTTTTATAAATAAATATAAATTATTAGATTTTATTATTTTATTAAATGTATTTCATTATATTAATACCCACATTTATTTCTATTTCAAGTTTGAAACATTTTCAATTAAAAGACAAATATTTTAAATTTATTTGGTTCATTGAAAATTCATTAATATTTTAACGTTTCATTGGCCACATACATCTATCCCTTTGAACTATTTATCTATAATTCATAAAAAATTTATATTATTCTTAGAATTTGAATATTTTAATTTAGAATACATTTTATTTTATTTGCTTCAAATAACTATTATGACCTAATACTTTTTTCATGCACTCAATGTGAATAGTTATTGACATAAACTATAATCCCCTATTCCTTATTTTTTATCTCAAAATAATATATTTATAAAAAAATTACTATCCTAGTAGTTTTTTCATTACAACACATTCTGTAACTAAGATTTTCAGCAATGATATTATAAGAATACTTACAAGAATTTATTCCATAAACGATCTAATTTTTTTTCTCATTTTTTCATTAAATATAATAATCCCAATGCACACCTTTAAATTTTAAATAATTCCATAAATAAAACCACTAACACATAATGGACAATATTATGGTATAATAACTAATTCCATCCATAAATATGACTTCTAATTATGGACTAACCTTCTGAGTCACAATATACAAATCAAATCACATATCCTGAAATCATATTCTTCATTAATTTTTTGTTATAAATATAGTTTAATATCAATATTGGTTTGTATGTCTCTATATCATTTAAAATTTTTTATTTTCATTATACATTGACTGCTTTTAATCGATTGAACAAACCAAAAACTCATTTTTATGCTACCAACATTAAACCAATTCTCCAAGATATAGTTATTTCTCACTATGTAATTTTATTCTATATCTATAATAGAAGAAATTAATTAGATACTCAATAAAAAATCTAACAAAAAGGTTTATAATTTTATGTGATTTTTTCTTCCTTCACCAAATTAGAATAAAAAAATATCAAAAAAGCTACACACATTCTCCAAACATCATTAATGACATAATTCATCTAATAATCCTGAATGAAATAAGAGTTCCAATCTATAATATCATTCATCATTTCCCTCATTTGTCTAATCTATGTTAAAAAAATATTACTTTTATATATATTTACTAGGGTAACCAACATCAACTGTAACTCCCCACTATTTTATGAGATACATTCAATTATTTTATTTGAGGTCTTGTGTTTAATTCTACACCGTGATTAGCTTGTGTTATAGGCAGCACCGTATTAGCTTGCAGTATACTTAACAATATACTTGGCTTGTGTTACACACAATTTCAAGTTCTTTTGATACAATTAATCAAACAGAATAATGATTATATATTTTGTTCAATGTATAAATGAACTAGGTTTTAATTATGTTATAAACAGAAAAAATAACCTTTCACAACACACAACAATGACATGGCTTGCGTTACACACAAAAGCGACCTTCCTCGATAGCTTGTGTTGTACACAGTACCGAATTCCACTAAAAACAATATATTATTAAAATGGGATATAAAATATATGTTATGAAGAGTATTAACCACATATTTTTTTATAACATTATCATTCATCTTACAAATTTTCGAGAACATGGTATGTGAATAGAAAAAAATCGGATAAAATAAGCATTTTTTAAAAAAATGCAGTTTTACCACCATTTGTTGGAGCACCCATTTTAAATACAATTTTTACAGTATTATAAGTTTAATTGGTCAAAATAAATATATTATATTGAATTACGATATAAAAATTTATGTTGGATAAATCTTTGAAATTTTTCTGATATATTTCGTATTTTGATGAATAATAAAAAAACGCTAAATTTTAATTAAAAACAACTTTTTTCATAAAGATAATTTATATTGTTAAATTTTAATATTTAATGGTTTTAAAGTATAAATATAATAGATTTTTACCATTTAATATAAGGTAAGTCATTAAAATTAATATTACATTGAATTCATATGTATAAACTTTTCAATCTTTTGGAATGTTTTAACGTTTAAAACCCGTTTTCTCAACAACGTGATTAATATTTAAATAATTACAATAACCAAAGTGTTGTGAATTTGGAAAAATAGATTCCATATTTGGAATCATTATTTAATAATTATGTTAATAGGAATTTTTTTGGGCATTATGAATAGTAATAACGGTTAATTTTTTTTACCATAGTTAAAGGAAAAATATGTAATTAAGAATAATAATATTATAAAATTACCATTACACTAGTATTAATATAATTGTATGAGTATTTTTTTTCTAAAACATAATTGGGTAGAAATGGTATCTTTTGGAACCCACTTGGCTGATATTAAGACGTTACATTTATTTTATTTAATGAAAAGAGAAATATATCTCTCTGAAAATTTGATAATTAAATTAGTTTTAATATAAGGTAATACATAATATAAATTATATTGTAAATACTCATTTGAATGAAAAAATATTTTTCTTTATATTGGTAATTGATTTTAAATTTTTAAGAAATATATAATTACCTTAATAGATTATACATTAATGATTCAGATATTATTTATTTAGTAACAATCAATAATATAGTTTTTTAAATAATAATACCCATAAAAAGGCCCAAGAACTTGACCAAAACATATAGGTCAAGTATATCTAACCCATAATAATCCAAGGGTCAACTTGATTATCATTTGGAGCTATGTGATTATAACAGCTATATTATTTTATTTCAAATGGTGTCAAAGTTCTCACCTTCATAATTTAAATTATATAACATTTTAAATGTTGAGTTTTTTAGAATCTATATTCAACTAAAATTATTCTCATTAAATATATTATATTTATATTCATTATATAATATTTTTTTATTTTATATGCTAAAAAAAAGTATATTAAATAATAATTGAAAAATGTTGTAGTAAATAATTTATTAAGAGAAATATCAAATAAATGGTTTTAAAAATATTAATTTAAATATTATATGAACTAATTAATGTGATCCAAGATTTTTTTACATTAATACCTCATGTTAGGAATATATTATATATTTCGTTTCGAATATATCATTTGTATGGATTTTAATTAAATTATAATAAATGAATAGTCTCAAATTAGACACTATTGATATTTTATAAAAATAACATATTATTAAATTGTTTAAAAATCCGAAAAATATTTACATATTAAATATTAAAAATTATATGGTTGAAATTGTCATAAAGTATCCAATTACATATAATTAACAACACATAATTAAGAATTTATAACCATTTATAATTTATAATGTTATTTCTTCAAATAAATTTTAATAGATTAAATAGGGATAAATCAAAATGATAAGGTTTAAAATAAATTCCAATCATATATAAATTTTATTGGTTGATAAGATTAAAAATATATCTCATCTCATCTTCTATGTTGAGTCATTGTGGTGATTTTTAAGTGGGTTTTGATTTTAATATAAATTAATAGTTTTGAGGTTTCTAAAAGTGACCCTCTCTTCTCTTATAAATGGGATCCTCCTCCATCTTATCTTCACTCCATTTTGAGCCATAAAACTCAGATAAAACCTATCCATTTTCCTTATAAACCACCCTAGAAACATACTAGTGGAATTTGTGTTCTTCAAAGAACAACTTTAGTTCCCAAAGAGGTGGTTTATAAGAGGCATGTCGAAGAAGAGGTAATATCCTTTACCGATTCTTTCGTACTTCTTTCTTCTTCTACATCATCAATTTAAGTAGTTTGTTTAAGAACCCAGATCTTCTTTTGAGGTATGTTTTTCATTTTCTGGTGTTTTTGGAAAAAATAGGAGTTTCCGTATATTTTTGAAGTACATGCCGTGTAAATTAGGAGTACATGCCGTGTACTATGTTACCGCAAGTAGCTGTGTGCTGGACGTGTAACGGATGTGCACACGGTCATGTGTGTTGACCTGTATGCCACCTAAAGTGGTGCACGTTAAGGCCAAGTACTCGTCGTGTACCTCAAATTTACACACAACATACTACGTTTTCTCATTAAATATACTGGGGTCGCGTCTAATCGACAAAAACATCTTCTACTCCACCGAACTCAAACGAGAGCATCTGTTTGGTGCAGATCTTCGTCGAATCCCGGATCAAGAATCCTTTCTCCGAATTGATCCCTGTCAATTGCGTTGGAATCACATCAGTGATTTCTCTCTCTTCTTCTTGAACACCTTCTTCTGATTTCACCTCTTTCTCATGTTATATTTGGTTGAGGGTTTTTCTCATTTTTTGTAGATCTATGGTGTTCTTTGGTGATTCAAGGACTGATATTCACATATAACGATCCTATAATGTCAACGTAGGTGGTTTGTGCCTTTGTGTTGAATTTCTTTGAGTTATATGTGCAAATTTCCCAATACACTTTAATAGGGTATTCCATGTTTTCTGTTTTAGCCCATTTAATCGCCAGTAATGATTTTATTCTTGAGTAGAGGTTAATTGAATTTGAATAAGGATAATTTTTACTCTTGGCAAGTGTTTTCCCATGAATGTCTTATTTTTTGGACTATTTGGTCAAGCATTTCCTGTTAGGTTGTTTTTTAATTTCCATGCCTAGTTTTGTAGGATGTTGTATTTATTATCTATGTTGTTGTTATGTTTAAGACCAGTTATCCAAGTAGTTCTTGTGTTTTACATTGGCCGCATTGCATTACTATGATTGTTTGAATTACAGAGGTCTGTGAGAACCTAGTAAAGTGAAGCATAGGGAGAATAAACATAAGGGCTTCTACTGAGTGTCTGTTAATATTGGTACAATGCGAGACCATAGGGTGAATTTACGTAATTGATTCTTTAGAGTGTTTTTAGTTCCTCAATCCGGGAAAAAGAGGGAATTTGATGTAAGTTCTTCCCCCGAGAACCTTTTAATTACCGACAATACACTATAGTTGGAATTAACAATGAGTGCTACCCCAGAGAGTCTATACTAAATCTAATCCAAAGGGGTTGGACTGTTTGTACTTACCAGATAATTTCTTGTGATTTTTAGGTAGGATGAAAGGGGATTAGGCTCTGTGTATATCCCATAGGGTTACCTATTTGTGATTATTTATTTACTTTCTATGTGGAACTGGATTCTTTGAAAATGTGTAATTGTAACTGTTGAGTACTTCCTTGTATACTGCTTCTTTTGTTTATTTTTTGTCGTATATATAAACTAACTATTAGGTACATATATCTTAGTGGTTTCCTTCTGGGATTATTCTCACACCCTGTTTGGGTCATGCTTTTGGGCCCAAACATATTATATTGTTGCACGTATAGATAACGACAAGAGCCCTTCTACCATATGTACTTGATTGTTTTGGATCTGGTGAGCATGGGACCATGCATTGGATTGCAATGCTGTGTAGTTATTTATGGGTTTCATGTACATTGTTTTAGTACTATATTTTAGCATTGTGACGTGTTTGGATATTTTCATAGACATATGTATCTTGCATCATTTATTTTTGTGCTTCACTTTCTTATTTCTTTTAGTCTTATGTTGTTTACTATTGTATTCTATTATTACTTCTCCTGCTATTGTATATCTATTTTACTCCTGGTGTGATACTCTGCCAATGAGGGAATAGTTTCTCCCCTATCACACACAATGACCTCAATGCATTTTGGATGCCTCTGGTGGTTGGGGAAATGCTTTTGAGTCCATGTGACCAACTGATTACGGGGCACCTTGGGGTGTCTTCCGAAACTGGGATGTTACAATGTTGTATCAGATGAATTCCTTTGTATTGATGTACTATTTGGAGCCTATATCCAGGGATATGATGGAATATGTACTTGGTAATAAGTTGTTCCTAGGAGTAGCTAACCTGTGTACTGGGAAAATGTAGAGACCCAAACGTGACTTTCATGGACATTACATTACATTTTCGGAATACATAATACATAATAGAAACCAACACTCAAGGACCGTAATAGTATATTGTCTTTGGAAACTCAGAACATAATCTTATTATCACTGTGAAAGATCTTAAACATCTCCCATTAATATCTTTCCCTTTTGTTTTCTTACCTAAAACCATTCTTTATATTCTGGGGAAAAGAAAATATATAAATGGTGAGCTCAAATTCTCAGTAAGGGTAAGCTTGGAGATAATAGAACAAATCATATACATTTGACCTTAAAAAAATGAAAATAATTTTTAAACATCAGAATCTTGAGCAATGACAAAAACATGGCAGTATGTAAGGCATAGATAAAAAAGAAACATTAATCATGATAAAATATCATGGAAATAAAACATGTAATTATGGAAACCAATAAGCACATGTTATGATTTCCATTGTATCCAAGGAATTACTGCCAATACCATCTTAGTGGACAATGTCCCTTTCTAAATCAAGTTCACTCCTCATTCCAGTCCTGTATCACTGAACCAGATTAACTTTCCATTCTAGCCATGTCTATCTCATAAGATATAAATCATTACCCAATGCATTGGAGGGAGATATAGGTCCCACCCATCTCATAATGAAATAATTCTTATGTGTTCCACAACATAAACATAAATCATTCATCATAACCCAAAGAATAAAATGGGTTTCATAAACATCGTCCCATCATAACATAATCTATATAAAACAAATAGATATTATCTCATCATAAGAAAATTGAAACCATGTAAATCATAGAGACACTATACATGAAACATACACATATGAAATAATGTCATCTTAGATGGAAAATGGTTTTCATAAAATACTTGAAATGAATTCTTGAGGAAAATATCATTTCTCCGTAAAAATCATTTTTTATCACAAAATGCCACACAATTTTAAAATAAAAGGATTATATTAATAATAACCATGAAATATTCTACAGTAATCTTCATTTAAATAAGGCGTTATAAAACTATAAAAATCTGTTCATGTTGTATAAGTAAAAAAGAACATTCTCCTCATACTTTTAATGAAAAATCAAAAAGCACCACGTATTGTAAACAAAAGAATGATTCGCTTAACACAAATTAAAAGTAAATGAGGGTTAAAAATGACTTAAAAATACATGGAATAATATTTAAGACATTATGAAAAACATTTTTGTGGACATAGATGAAAAATATACCCCAGTAAATACTTACGTATAAGCAATCTCAGATAAAAATGAGATTTGTAAAATCATCCCTTAATTTATGTCCGATATGCTTCGTAGGTATCCCAATATCCTGTATAATTATTTAAATAATTTCATTAACATATTACAGAATCATATTCATTGATATGATATCATATATGGTTCACTTATGACTTTATATTACCCGTTCCTCTGTAAATTCCATGTTAATGCAGCGTTTTGGGTATAATTGTTTCATTTATCGTACATGTTTTGACTTGTAATTATTCATATGATTACTAAGATCATGATTAAATAAATATTGAATTTAAAAAATTATTTATATATAATATATTTCCATAATGTACTTATATAAAATAGATCGATAAATGGAAAGAAATACACCGTTCATGGAGACGGTAGGTTGTACGTACGCATGAACACTGTTTTTGTTTCCATATTAAATTGAATGAAAGTAAGTAAATAACATATAAATAATTCCAGTATCATTAATATGTCATATATTTTATTATTATTTAATATATATACTTTATAATCATTTTGTAATGGTTAACTTGGAAAATGAATCTCATCGCGTCGTGGAGACGGTAATCTGTACGTACGCACGAGTGATGATGTCGTTCCCATAATTATTGAATGGTATTAGAGTGGATGATATAATATCTCATAATTAGTATCATGTTATAATTACCATATATATATAGTTATTATTTACACAATTATACCCATCCATGTAAGGTGGTGGTGGAAAAATAGATTACACCACGGCGTGGAGACGGTATTCCCTACGTATGCACACGCGATGATTTAATTTTTCGTAGGATGGATGGAAGGTGAAACGGGGTTGTTTCATATTTATAATAAAATATCAGTATATTAGTGATACTTATGTTATTACTATATAATGATACAACTAATGTAGAAGAAGTTGAAGAAGAATGAAACCTGAAAGAATTGGTAGAAGAGAATACCTCTTCTTTGATGCACCTCGTTTAAGCTTCCTCGTAAGGGACTAGAGTTGGTCATTTGAGAAGCCCAGAACCTCCATAATGTTTCTAGGGAAGTGGATAAGAGAAATGGGCAGGTTTTGGACGTTTTTAAGGCCCAAAGTGTTGTGAAGTGGAGAGGGAGGAGGTTCCCTTTTATAAGGGAGGAGAGGGGCACCTTTGGAAATCTTGAAAATATTAATTTATAATAAATCAAAAACCACATAAAAACCACAAAAAATTACTCATATTTGAATAATAGATAAAATAGGGTTGTAATATCATCAACCAATAAAATTTGGACAGGTTGGAAATTTATTTTAAACCTTATCAACATGATTTATCCTTATTTAATCTATTTAATTTTATTTGTGGTAATAAGATTCTAAATTTAAAATTTTTATTAATAATTAATTATGTGTTGTGAATTTTCCATAATTATATAATTAAAAACTATTAGACCATATAATGTTTAATTTATAATTTTTAAATATTTTTGTGATTTTTAAACAATTTTATATTATGTTAATTTAATAAAATAACAATAGTGTCAATATTGATAGTATTCATTTATTTGAATTGAAATAAAATCCAAAAGGAAGATATGTTCTAAATAAAAGCTTTAATAGATTCATATCATATAATATTTATCTATAAAATTCATGGAGCACATTAAATGGTTCATATAATATTTATTTTAATATTTTTAAAACCATTTGTTTGATATTTCAATTAATAAAATAATTTCAACATCACTATTGTGTCATCTTTAATGATAATTATATAATCCCTAAAAATTATAAATAAAAGAACATAATGTAGATAATTTTATTATATTCTTTGAGACTATTCATTTTCGATGTTTGAAGTAGTTTATCACTAAATTAAAATTATTATACTTATAAGATTTAAGAGAGTGACATGGTGTCACTTTCTTTAGTTTTAATAATAACTACATAATTTTCATGGACAATGGTCCATGAAATGAATCTATTATAACCCTTAGGGGATATGGGTCGAATTTTATTAATCCAATTGAATTTTATCAAGTGTTAGGCTAATTTTACAATCTTATTTTTACCCTTAAATACCCGATTTACCTTTAACTGTAGTAAATAAAAATTACCGTAGTTACAATTCATAATATCAAAAAAATAAAATTAACCTATTAACACAATTTGGAACAAATTAATAAAAATATGGAGTCCATTTTTCAAAATTCAAAACACAGAAGTTGCAGTAATTAATTTAAAATTAATCCCGTTGTTAAGAAAATGGTTTTAAAAGTTAAAACATTGTCAAAGATTGAAATGTTTTTAACTGTGAATTCAATATAAAATTAATGGTAATGACATGATCTATATTAAATGGTAAAAATAAAATCTATTTATACTTTAAAACCATTCAATATTATTATTTAGCCATATAAAGTTTCTCAATGGAAAAATTTGTTTTTAATTAAAATTTAGCGTATTTTTACTATTCATCAAAACAAGAAACTTATCAGAAAAATATAAAAAATTTATGAAAAGTAAATTTATATATCTTTATTACAAATATAAATTTTATATTGTCAATTTGAACTTATAAAAATTTCAAAAACTATATTTAATGTTGGTGCGCCATCAAAAGGCGGCAAAACTGCATTTTTTGAAAAATAATTATTTTACCCGAAAATTTTTTTTTGTTCTCATCCCATGTTCTATAAAATGTGTCAGATGAATAATAATGTTATAAAATTTAAAATTTATTTGATACTATTAATAATGGCCAGTTCATAATAATATTATTACCATATATTGTTGTTTAGTGAAACCTGGTTTTGCGTACAACACACGTTATCAATGAAGGTCCTGATTGCGTGTAATGCAAGACAAGTCAGGGATGCGTGTTGTGCAAGACTCATTCATTGTGTAGTATAATAGAATCCACCCATATATCATGTATACATTTAATATATATATATATACACTCAATGTTTCATAAAATAACTACTATCAAACAGACTTGAAATTGTGTGTAACATGATCCAAGAATAGTGTTGCGTATACTGCAAACTAATACGGTGTTCCATATAGATCAAGGTAATATTGGTGTAGAATATAACAAAAGATATGGAAAAAATAATATATTTGAAAAAATCTTGGGGTGTTACATTCTACCCCCCTTAAAATGAACTTCACCCTCGAAATTCGTGGTGGTTATTAATGGTTTACTACTTGAATGTTTTTTTAATAGAAACCCACATCGTAAAAAAGAATACCAAAACTGAACATTAAAAACTAAATTATGAAACGTAACGGTTAACCAAATTAACTAATCACCGGGTTTTCACATAGGAGCACATAGGTGAAAATATGGATATGGAAGAGAAATTTAATCATCAGGCTCTTATGGAGAGTGGTAGAGAACATGGCTATGAAAAAGAGAAAAGTCACAAAGCCATAAATTTGCGATGATATAAGGTACCATCTGATTCATTAGATATAAGAGCACATAGGGCAACATTTTTGGTTTTCAAGATCTTTTCCCTAATGTTGAAGTGTTTTTAAATAAAAATAAAAACTTACATGATTTTGGTACAATCTCACTATTGTTCGCGCCTTGAACAATTTTCACTTCATCTATTAAAGAAATGAAGTTGATTTTTTCTTCCATGAAGTGTTAACAGATCATGTGATATAATGATAGTTCATTCCATTTGTCTCAAACAAAAGGTTTGAAAAAGTTATTAAATATACATAAGTCCTTCTATAGTGAAATTAATCGTACATGATTCCTAAAATGGACTTATACTTCATATATCATAACACATAATAAATTAAAACTAATTTATACTAACCATGGACTTTCTGTAGACCTATTATAGGCGATAAAGGCATGTCGCACTTTGGTTGTGGGTTCGATTCCCCCAACCTTGTCCAACGCGACGAGTTGTCTCCCGTCCTCCAGGTTGTCCTTTTTCTAAAACTACCCGATTATAACATTACAGAAATAATATCGAAAAAAGGTTCTAGCCTTAAATAATACCATCTTATGTCCATATTAATCCATTCCAATATTTAGGCTTATCGAAAATACTTCGGTCCATGCTCATAGTATAAAGAAAAAGATTAGTAGAAATTTCATCAACCAAGCATGTGGATACCATCATTTATCACCCATATATCATAAGATATATCTTGTTGATCGCATTCCAAACATGTGAATACCTAAATCTAGTATTCTTTTCAAACATGAATTACCATAGAACCATAGTGAAAACCCGAATGATGTTAAAATGTAACTCTTTACACATACCAAAATCCCAAAATTTCAATATACTCAAACCATGATATCACATTGTCCTTATATCAGTCGTGAGTTCATTAATGTTATTTTCTCCTTATCTCTTCATTATGAGCATATCATATTCTTTCTAAAATATTTGAATTACTTTTCATTTTTACCAGTACCAGATAATTATTGAAAACCATAATAAACCAATACAAAGATATTCCAATATTCCATAGTACTATAAATTAGATTCCACAACATTATTTTGGAACCCCGTTACATAAACACCTAATTATTCCACTACATCATTTTCATACTTTACATCTCCAATAGTGATCTCATGTGACTTCCCATTTTCCTTTTCCTTAAGAGGATTCTAATTTTGATCATCATTAACCCTTGGATTATGTCATTTATTAGCATAATACCCAATTTCCTTGCACTTGAAGCACTAAAGTGTTGGTGGAGCGTTCTCTGTAGTCTTTTCTCCACTCACATCATTAGCTACCATTTTCCCATTACTTCAACAATCAACTGCTCGATTACCTTCTTTTCCACACTTAAAACATTTTCTAGTACCTTTTAGGCAATCTCCACCATGTTTTTTTCCACACTTTGATCATAAAGAAACATTCATCTTATTTTCATCATTGTTCTGAGATTTCTCCATGAACTTCATATTTCGTTTTTTGTCAAAACCATGAGATTAATATGTAACACCAACTTCCAGTTCTACCATGATAGCACAACGCACGATTTATTGGTATCTACTGAGGTAACTTATAGCTAATTCCCTTCAAAGACATAGTTTTAAGCCACAGAAGAATTGATCAACTTTACTTTCAGGTTGGATGATAAAGCCAGATTCATACCTTGCAAGCCTTGGAAAATTCGCTAAGTATATACCAACAAATTCATTATCCTTTTGCTTAAGCTCAAGGAACTCCTTTTTCATCATTGTTCGAAGTATACGAGGTAAGTACTTATTGAAATAAAAAGTTCTTGAACTCGCCCAATTCCATTGATTCAATTTCATCTTGGGGCCTTGTATTCTTAATTTCAGCCCACCACTGGTCTTCTTCATCTTCTAAATGGTAAATATCCTTAATGAATTGTTCATGTTCTGAATAGTGAATTATGGAAAATATGTTTTCAATGGTACTGATCCATTGTTCAGCAACAAGTGGATCAGAAGACCCACTGAAAGAAGGTGGACACTGCCTCATGAGGGACTCAATAGAATATTGTTCCCTTCTCTGCTCATTTGGAATTCTTGAATGATTCATAACTTGTGTAAGTATAAAAATAATATTTTTCACTCCATATCCCATAACATTGATTTGTTCAGGAGGAAAATCATTGCATTTTCCATTACATTGATCAACACAGCTCCTTTGGGTTCCAACCATCGTCTAAAACCAAAAAATTAAAAGTGTGAGAGACAAAAATATAGCTAGGAAAACAACATAATAAATGGGGAGTACCTTCAATATCTAACATCTAAGGTTTAATTCTAATATTTTTACCATAATTCTAGGACTATAACCTATACTTATACTTAACCTTAGGGACATCCCTAGACATACCTTAGAAATATCTCTAGGTATCTCACTAAAGTTCTCGCATCCTAGTTTCCAAAGGTTGACTAAACATTTCCTCTGATACCAACTGTAGAGACCCAAGCTTGACGTACGTGGACATTACATTACATTTTAGGAATACTTAATACATAAAACAAACCAACACTCAAGGACCGTAATAGTTTATTTTCTTTGTAAACTCAGAACATAATCTTCTAATCATGATGAAATATCTTCAACATCCCCCATAATGATCTTTCCCTTTTGTTTTCTTAAAAAACCATTCTTTAAATCATGGGGAAAAGAAAACATATAAAGGGTGATCTCAACTGCTCATTAAGGGTAATAATTGGGAAAATAGAATGATTCATATACATTTGAACTTAAAAAAACATGAACATAATGTTTAAACATCAAAATCTCGAGCAATGAAATAAAACATGGCAGTATGTAAGGCACATATCATAAAGAAACATTAATCATGATAAAATAGCATGGAAATATAACATGTAATTTTGGAAGCCACTAAGCACATGTTATAATTTCCATAGTATCCAAGGAATTACTTCCAAGACCATCTTAGTGGACAAAGTCCCTTTCTGAATCGTGTTCACTCCTCGTTCCAGTCCTATATCACTGAACCAGATTAACTTGCCTTTCATGCCATGTCTATCCCATGAGATATAAATATTTACCCAATGAATTGGAGGTAGATATAGGTCCCACCGATCTCATAATTAAATCATTCTTACATGTTCCACAACATAAACATAAATCATTCGTCATAACCCAATGAATAAAATGGGTTTCATAAACATCATCTCATCATAACATAATCCATATAAAACAAATGGATATAATTTCATTATAAGAAAAGTGAATCCATGTAAATCATAGAGACATAATAAAAGAAACATACACATATGAAATAATTTCATCGTAGATGGAAAATGGTTTTGATAAAATACATGAAATGACTTCTTGAGAAAAATATCCTTTCTCCTCAAAAATCATTTCTTTTCACAAAATGCCACACAATTTTAAAATAAAATGATTATATTGAAAATAAAAATGAAATATTGTAGATTAAGAATTATGAAAATAATTCATTATAAAACCATACAAATCTGTTCATGTCGTATAAGTAAAAAACCATTCTCCTTGTACTTTTAATGGAAAAGTCAAATAGTACCACATATGGTAAACAAAAGAATGATTACCTTATCACAAAGTAAAAGTAAAAGAGGGTTAATCATGCCATTAAAAATACATGTTATAATATTAAACACTTTAGGAAAAACATTTTTATGGACATGGATGAAAAATATACTTCAGTAAATACTTACATATAAGAAATCTCATATAAAAATGAGATTTGCAAAATTATCCCTTACCTTATGTTCGATATGATTTGTATGTATCATAACCTACTGTATAATTATTTAAATAATGTCATTGACTTATTAAATAATCATATTTAATGTTATGATACAATATGTGGTTCACTTATGATTTTATATTACCCGTTCCTTTGTAAATTCCATGTTAAAGCAGCATTTTTTGTAAAATCGTTTCATTTATCGTACGTGTTTTGACATGTAATTATTCATATGATTAATTAGATCATGATTAAATAATTTTATAATGTAAAACATGATTTATAAATAAAATATTTTCATAATATACATATATATAATAGATCTATAAATTGAAAGAAATACACCATTAATGGAGACAATAGGTCGTACGTAAGCATGAACACTGTTTTCGTTTCATTATTAAATTGAATGAAAGTAAGTTAAAAACATATACATAAGTCCAGTATCATTAATATGTCATATATTTTATGAATATTTAATATATATATATATATATATATACATTATAATCATTTTTTAATGGTTAACTTGGAGAATGAATCTCATCGTGTCCTGGAGACGGTAATCCGTACGTACGCACAAGCGGTGATATCATTCCCATAATAATTGAATAGAATTACAGTGGATGGTATAGTATCTCAGAATTAGTATCATGTAATAATTACCGTATATATAGTTTTTCTTTACACCATTATTCCCATCCATGTAAGGTGGTGGTTGAAAAACAGATTACACCACGACATGGAGATGATATTCCGTACCTACGCACGCGCGGTGATTTCATTTTCCGTAGGATGGATAAAAGGTGAAATGGGTTTGTTTAATATTTATAATAATATATAATTATATTATTGATACTGATTTTATTACTTTATAATGAAAAAACTAAATAAGAATAAGTTGAAGAAGAAAGAAACCTGAATGAATCGGTAGAAGAGATTACCTCTTCTTTGATGCATCTCTTTTAAGCTTCCTATTAAGGGACTAGAGTTGGTCTTTTGAGAAGACCAGCACCTCCAGAATCTTTCTGGGGAATTGGAGAATATAAATGGACATGGTTTGGAGGATAATTAAGGCTCAATGTTTTGTGAAGAGGAGAGTGAGGAGGTTACCTTTTATAATGGAGGAGAGGGGCACCTTTGGAAATCTTAAAAATTTTATTTTATAATAAATCAAACCCCACATAAAAACCTCCCAAATGACTCATATTCGAAGTTTAGATGATATAGGGTTGTAATCTCATCAACCAATAAAATTTAGACATGTTGGAAATTTATTTTAACCCTTATCAACATGATTTATCCTTATTTAATCTATTTAATTTTATTTGTTGTAATAAGATTCTGAATTTTACATTGTTATGAATATTTACTTATGTGCTGATAATTTTCCATAATTGGATAATTTATAAAATTTTAGACCCTATAAATTTTAATTTATAAATTTAAAATATTTTTGTGATTTTTAAACAATTTTATATTGTGATTATTTTATAAAAAACAATAGTGTCAATTTTGATACTATTCATTTATTTGAATTTTAATAAAATACACACAGAATATATGTTGGAAATAAAAGATTTAATATATTAATAACATGTAATATTTATTTATAAAATCCATCGATCACATTAAATTGTTCATATAATATTTATTTAAATATTTATAAAACCATTTATTTGATATTTCAATCAATAAAATAATTTCAACATCACTATTGTGTCACCTTTAATGATAATTATTTAATCTCTAAAAATTAGCAATAAAATCACATGATGTAAATAATGTTATTATATTTATGGAGACTATTCATTTTTGAAGTTTCATGATGTTTATCACTAAATTAAAATTATTATAGTTATAAGATTTAAGAGATTGACATATTGTCACTTTCTTTAGTTTTAATAATAATTACATCATTTTCATTGTCAAAGGTCATTGAAATAATTCTATTCCGACCCTTAAGTGATATGGGTATACTTTAATTAATCAAATAAAATTTTGGAAAGTGTTAGGGTAATTTAACAATCTTATTCTTACCCTTAATTACCTGATTTACCTTTAACTGTAGTAAATAAAAATTACCGTAGTTACTATTCATAATATCAAAAAAATAAAAGTAACATATTAACATAATTTGGACCCACTTAATCCAAATATGGAATCCATTTTTCAAAATCCAAAACACAGAATTTGATGTAATTAATTTAAAATTAATCCCTTTTTTAAGAAAATCGGTTTTAAATGTTAAAACTTTGCCAAAGATTTAAATGTTTTTACCTATGAATTCAATATAAAATTAATTGTAATGACATGAATTATATTAAATGGTAAAAATATATTCTATTTAAACTTTAAAACCACTATGTATTATAATTTAACAATATAAATTATCTCAATGAAAAAAGTTGTTTTTAATTAAAATTTAGCGTATTTTTATTATTCATCAAAATAAGAAACTTATCAGAAAAATATCAATAATTTATCAAAAGTAAATTTTTATATCCTAATTCCAAAGAAGAATTTTATATTTTCAATTTGAACTTATAAAAATGTCAGAAACTAGACTTAATGTGGGTGTGCCATCAAAGGGCGGCAAAACTGCATTTTTTGAAAAATACTTATTTTACCCGAAATATTTATTTTGTTCACATAAAATGTTCTAGAAAATGTGTAAGATGAATAATTATTTTATAAAATTCAAAATTTAGTTGATTCTATTCATAATGGCTAGTTCATAATAATATTATAACCATATATCGTTGTTTATTGAAACCTGGTATTGCGAACAACACACGCTATCGAGGAAGGTCGCGATTGTGTGTAATGCAAGCCATGTTAGGGTTGCGTGTTGTGAAAGACTCCTTCTTTGTTTTTTATTATAAAATACAACCATATTTCATTTATTCATTGAATATATATATATACACACACACTCTTTGTTGCATAGAATAACTATTACCAAACGAACTTGAAATTGTGTTTAACATGATTCAAGAATAGTGTTGTGTTTACTCCAAGCTAATACAGTGTTTCGTATAGTTCAAGGTAATCTTGGTGTATCATACAATAGATGATATGAAAAAAATAATATATCTCATAAAATCTCGGGGTGTTACAGAAAATCCAATCTACCTCGTTATTGAAATTTTTGGGTTTTGTAAATTTACAGTTGATTTTATTTCCCCATTGGTTGATTTATATGTTTTGTGCTGTTATTATTGATTTTATTTAGGTTCTATTTCTGTTGAAACCTTATGATATGAGGGTATGTTATCTCGTGCATCATATAGGCACTTGCTGGAAATCACACGCCATGCAATCATTTCGTGCCATTTAGTGTGCATTAGCAATTTTATGTGGTTATGATAGACTTTGTGCTTGATATAAATGTTGTTGTGATTGATTCCTTGATAAAAAATCCTCTGAAGTTATTGGGTATTGTATTGTGTTTATTTTTCATTTGAATTAATGCCAAACATTGGTTCTTGAGGTGTTATGGGACCTCATGGATCAGAATGTGGTGGATCATTGATCTATTATGAGAGTTTATAACATGTATAGGATGCCATGATTTGATTAACAGGGAGTATGGGCCCTCACAGATCGAAATTTGGCACCTTAATGTTCGTTTCAGTGTTTTTCTGGGATCCAGAGTATTTTTTTGAGGCATAATGTTTGAAAAAACCCAAAATACACATCATGTAATGTTGAATACATGCCATGTGTTCTTCTGTTCAGGAAGAAACTGTTTTCCTTAAGTATACATCATGTACCGTATTTACACGCCGCATAGTCTCTAACCGTGTCTTAGACTATGTGGGTGGGGACACAGGGTTTGGAATCCTTGGTAGGGCACACCATGTAAAATATGTACACATCGTTTTGTAGAACCATGTAACTGGGTGTGTCACTGACAACACATATTGGTTGAAATCATTTAGTGCACTCCATGACCGTATAGAACACGTCATGACGTGAGATCCATGTATCCATCCATCTCACTAACAACACATGTCAGTCATTCTCGTCTAGTACATGTCGTTTCTGGTACTAAGACGTCGTGTAGTCTTGTTCTAGGAGAACCGTGTGGCCTAGCCATGTGAGGGAACTCGGGAAGGGGAAGAGGATTCAAGTACACATCGTGTGTTTGGACAACAAGGCATGCATGAGTTGTTACATGACCAATTTTGGTAGAAGTAAATACCCATGATATAGGCTTAAGGAAACACGCCGTGTATGCATTATACACATTGTGTACTCATGTTTGGAAAATCATGAATGCTTTCTTTCCCATGTTCCTTCCATACGCTTCTAGTTTTCACTCCCGGAAAATCATGATATAAGGTGTGCACTTGAACTTGAAGATTCATGCCACCGAGACTTCTTTCGGTTGTATTCCAGTTACAGGGAAACAATTAGACACTAGATATGATTGATCAAGGACTTCTAGAAGATCCTCCCGTAGTGCTAGTCTAGGCACCGACCATCATTATGGACATAGGTGATGATGCACCATTCTGAGAGGGCTTTATAAGGTCCATGAAAAAATTAGGAGGAGTAACACATTCTTCCCCTTCATATGGCAGAGCTGACGTGGGTTTTCCAGAAGTATCATCCTCCCACTTTTACAGGGGAAGGAGGTCCTCGGGCTGCAGAGACATGCTTTGATGCCTTGCTTTGAATCTTGAAGCATCTGGAGACGCCTTCAAAGATGAAGGTGATGCTCACTACATACATGTTTCCAGATTACTCCAAGATGTGGTGGGATGTGATATCACAGGTGGGATGCTGAATGTTTATGGCAGGGGAAAAGTTCCATCATACCTTCTATGAAAACATCTACTCGAAGACTTAGAGGGTCGATCAAGCCCGAGAGTTCATGAGTCTAGAGCAAGGTACTATTTTTGTTATGGAGTACTCTTCTCACACCACAGAGCTGCATCGCTTCATGCCTACTCCAGGAGGTGATGAGTTTTTCCTGGAAAGGATGTTTGAGGATGGTTTAAGTCACGACATTCGATCGCGGGTGAACATCATCAAGCTGACTTCCATCACTTCTATCATCAACCAGGCACTAATCACGGAGTGCAATTTGAGGGATTATAGAGTTGTGAGCCATATCAGTTCAATATATGGAGTTAGTATACCACTTACTGATAGCAATAACTGTAAGAGTATTTCATCATGTGGAGATCCAAGGAGGCGAGACACTTCTTCTGGTATCCATGTGTTGTGATACCAGTGTAGAAAGAGAGGGCATACGAGGCCACATTTTTCAAGAGACCCAGTGGAGTGTCGATCACGTGGCATGATTTCCCATCTTCTAGTGTTTCTCCCAGATATTTTCACAAGTTTTTGGTGACATTGTTTCTTCTATTACTCCTCATTTAGGAGCAGTGGCACCAGTTTCTCAATTGTCTGGGCACTAGATTTCTTCCAGCCATTCAAGATGAGGAGGAAGTCGTGACCATGGTAGTCAGTCGCCATGATTTTAGAGACAACATTTTGGTTCATCTCAGAGTAGTCATGCATGGTCAAAGGGCCATGGTGGATGTTAGACTTTTTTAGTGGAGCAGAACCAGCTGGAGTAGGATCTCGGACCCTCTGTAGTTCATGGTATTATCCTAGTTGCCTCAATTTTATCTTCTGATCTTTTTGATATGGGGGATTCCCATAGCTTTATATATTTTTCTGTTGTGGAGATTCTTAAGCTCTATATATTTACTTATATTTATGTCTTGATGTTTGAAACTCCGTTGGGCACCAAAATAGTTAGTGTGCGAAAGTTCAAGGAGTTCCCTCTAGAGGTTGGTGGGTGTCACTTCATATGGGACCTTTATGTCCTAGAGATTACAAGCTACGATGTAATTCATAGAGTGGAATGGTTAGTTCCCTTCAAAGCTATTGTCGATTTTTATCATCGTAGGGTGAGTTTCACATCACTAGAGTGTGGATTGTTTCTTCATATGGGTGAATAGGATGTCCAGGAGAGTAGAGTGGGACCCGAGCATCAAGGGTTCAACGGAGTTACATCCCAGATTTCTAGTCTATATCTGGATGACTAGTGGACTTCAAATAAATACTTTCCTCCAACAGTGGATCGTTTCTGAGATGTATTTCTAGAGAAATTTTTAGTTTTTCCTCTGGAGTGAGAGGTGGACATTTATATTCATCTCATGCAATGATCAACACTGGTGTCCATTCCAATTTATAGGATGTCTACAACAAAGTTGCAGGAGATCAAGAAGCAGTTGGAGGAGTTATAGGAAAAGGGTTTCATCTGACCCAATACATCTTCTTGCAGTTCACCTATTATGTTTGCAATGAATGTAGATGGTACCCCTAGACATTATGTGGATTATTGGAAGCTGAACCAGTTGTCTATCAAGAAATGATATCCCTTGCAAGGGATTTATGATCTCTTTGACCAGCATCGAGGAGCTCGGTTGTTCACAAATATTGATTTTAGATCCACCTACCATGAGTTTCGCTTTATACCATGTGATATACCTCTTACAGACTTTCGGTGCAGGTATGGTCTATACGGGTATGTGGTTATGCCATTCGGTCTCACAAACACACCTGCAGTCTTTATGGCGCTGAGGAACCAAGTGTTCTATCTATACATGGATTCATTGGTTGTAGTCCTTTTGGAAAATATATTGGTGTACTCTCACACTCTACATGACCATGCTATCCATCTTGATATCATTTTTAGTACACTAAGAGAGCATCAGTTATATGCTAAGATCACAAAATGACACTTTTGGATGGACAAAATTCAATTCAATGGTAATGTTATCTTAGAGATAAGAGTATCAGTAGACCCAAAGTAAGTGAGAGAAATAGTTTCAGGAAGCACTCGAAGATCCACTTTGAGGTATGATGTTTTCTATAGCTAGTTTGATACTAGATATGTTTATACAGGACTTTTCACGCTTAGTAGAGCCACAGACTGGTCTGACTAAGAAGGGTGAAAAGTTCTTGTGGTTAGATTCTTGTGAGTCAGCCTTTCATGAGATGAAAGGGTGGTTGAAATGAGCACCGATACTAGTATTTCCAGAGCCGAGAAAAAGTTAAATTGTTTACTATGATGCTTTAGGTATCGTGTTGGGTGTTATGCTTATGTAGGGGGAAGGAGTTGTTGTGTATGGGTCTCGACAGTTGAGGCCACATGAGAGGAATTACCCAACGAATGATCTTGAGTTTAAAGTAGTTGTTCATGCCTTATTCTGTTGGAGACATTATCTTCTGGGAGAGAATTTTGTGGTTTTCACCAACCAAAAAATTCTAAAGTATATCATTACTTAGCATGATCTAAATTTGAGACAATGAAGAGGGTTGTGTACCTTTAGTATTTTAACTTCGAGCTTCCCTACACGCTTGGGAAAGGCAATGCATTGGCTACTTTTTTGAGTAGGAGGAATCAGATACAAGTAGTTAAAGAGGCCCACAATTAGTGGAAACTTATGGATCTATTCTCTTGGATTCATTTGGAGGTGCACAATAGACTGGGGCACACCATTCTTTCTTTTTTAGTTGTAACCTCTACTCTTCTTGACCGAGTGCAAATGAGGAAACAATCAAATTTAGAATTCATCTCTTTATAGGAGAGCATGTCAGGAGAGGACCCTATTTCTGGATGGACCATAGGAGAGGATAAGAAATTGTGTTTCTAGGGGCGCGTATGGGTGCCACGAGGCATACAAGGGGAGATGATGAGAGACTTTCATTCCTCAGTTTGGGAAGTTCATCTTAGAGTCACAAAGATGTATCATTATCATCACCATCAGTATTGGTGGCTAGGTATGAAAAGAGATATTGCTAGTTTCATCATGAGGTGTTCCACCTGTCAGCAAGTGAAGGTGGAGCATCAATTATAATTAGGGATTTTGAATTAGTTACCCATCCCCGAGTGGAAGTGGAATGATGTTGCGATAGATTTCATGACAGGTTTACTGAGGTCGCCTCAAGGGAATGATGATATATGGGGTTTCATTGACAGACTCATGAAGGTTCCTCACTTCTTTCCGATCAAGGATACCATCAGTTTTTAGGAGCTGAGATGGTTGTACATCTGAGATATTTTACATCTATATGGGGTTCCAAACTTTATTGTTTCAGATAGGGATTCATGTTTTACTTCTCGGATCTGTTAGGGGAAAACGAAGGCTTTGTGTACAAATTCACTTTTGAGAATAGTTTACCACCCCCAGACAGATGGCCAGTCCAAGCATACAATTCAGGTGCTTAAGGATATGTTGTGAGCATTCATCCTTGATTTTGGAGGTACTTGGGAGAAGCGCTTACCTTTTGTAGAGTTTTCCTTCAATAATAGTTTTCATGAACCTATTCAGATGGATCCTTATGAGGCTTTGTATGGTAGGACATGCTGATCACCATTATGTTGGCTGGAGGTAAGAGAGGCAGATATGCTGGGACCTCTGACTATCTAGGATACCACAAAGTAGATAGAGTTGATTCAAAAGAGGATGGTTACTATAGAGTCTTGACAGAAGTCATAAGCTGACAAACGAAGATGACCTATGGAGTTCGTGGTTGGAGATCAGGTGTTCTTATGTGTCACACCATGGCTGTGACACAATAGGATTAGGAGACATGGTAATCTTTCGCTGAGTTACATCGTGTCGTTTGAGGTGTTGGAGAGAGTTGGGTCAGTTTTCAATCGGTTGCAGTTACATCAGAGGTACCAGTTTATGAAAGACATCTTCCATGTTTCTCATATTTGACGTTACTTCTCATACCCGTCTCATGTTTTTCAACCTAATGAGGTTAATATTGAGGTAGATGCCTCGTTTGAGAAGCATCCTATCCTGATTGTTGATCGATGTTTGAGGGTTCCTCGTGGCCAGACTGTTCATCTGGTACGAGTGCAATGGCAGCATGGGTGAGTATATGTCAAGACCTGGGAGAGGGAGGCCGATGTATGATCATAGTGGCTGGAGCTGTTTGAGGATTCATTTTCTACGACGCATTGCTAGGTAAATTTGGGGAAGAATTTCTTTAAACAGTAAAGTTTGTAAGAACCATGATATTATTTTAATGTATGTTTTTCCTTTTTCTGGTGTTTTTGGGAAAATGAAGAGTTTATGAAATATTTTGAAGTACACGTCGTGTACTTTTTGAGAACACAATGTGTACTCGGTTACAGCCGGTAGCTATGTGTTGGTCGTGTAACTGTTCTGCACATAGCCGTGTGTGATGACCTAGAGGCTGCCTAATGTGGGGCTCAGTAAGGGCAAGTACACGACGTCTACCTCATAAGTAAACGTCATGTACTTTATCTTTTTTATTAAGAGGACCGAGGTTGTATCTAATAATCATAAATGTCTTCTTCTCCTTCGAACTCAACTGAGAGTTTCCATACAACGTGAATATTCACCGAGCCCCTGATTGAGTGTCCGTTCTCTGAATCAAACTCTGTCGGTTGCGTTGGAATCACATCAGTGAGTTATCTCTATTATTCTTGAACACATTATACTGATTCTTCCTATTACTCAAGTTATCATCAGATGAGTGTATTTAGAGTTTTTGAAGATATATGTTGTTCTTGGGAGATTCAAGGACTGAGGTTTATTTATAATGATCATACAATGTTATGGTAGGTGGTTTGTGCCATTTCGTTGAATTTCATTAAGTTATATGTGCAAATTTCCCAATCCCCTTGAACGAGGTATTGAGTGTTTTCTATTTCAGCTTAGTAAATTTCCTTCTATTCTTGTATTCTTGACTAGAGGTTAGTTGAATGTGAATAGTGTTAATTGATATGGTTTGGTAGTTTTTTTCACTTCATATTTGCTTGTTTTGACCGTTTGGTCTAGATTTTCTTGTTAGGCCGCTGTTTACTTTCCATGCCTAGTAATGTATGATGGTTTAATTCTTATCTGTCTTGCAGTTATATTGTAGACTGGTTAGCCAAATAGTCCTTGAGGTTTACTTTGGCTGCTTTTCATTTCAATGGTTGTTTGACTTACATAGAGCTGTGAGAACCTGGTGTAGTGGACCACAGGGAGAATAGATGTAAGGGCATCTCTAGAGTGTCTGTTATTTTTGATACGATGCAAGACCATAGGGGGAATTGATGTATGTTTTTCCTCAGAGTGTATGTAGTTCCGCAATGCAGGATAAAGAGGGAATTTGACATAAGTGTAAAGTTCCATAATTTACATGTAATTGATTTATATGTGAATTTTACGAGTCCGCGAAAATTGACGGCATGTGATTGTGTGGCTCGAAGAGCCCGAAATGAATTTTTGAACTTCATTCGGGTATGTTCAGTAAATGTATGAATGGGGTTTTGTAACTTTTTAACCAGTACATGTAATTGAAATCTAAGGGCACCGCTGAACTAGCAGCACTTGTATTCTCTTAGCAAGACTTTCACCTCGACGGTAGTTGGTCGAGGGTGAAAGATAATTTTTTGGTTTTTCGTGAACGAATAAAATAAAATAAAATTGTGTTACATTTGTTTTAATTTTTTTATTGAAACTTCCATGTGGATGTTTCATAGGTGGGGACCACCTAAACTAACCTCCCTTGAGAGGTTATGGTGGTGGGGATCACCCAAGGCTAAAATCCGTTTAACTCCTTCTTAAGTGTGGGGAAGCCTCTTAAACTTCCTCCACTTTAATGGTGCCACCCCCTTTAATTTATTATGCCAATAACTATGTAATTAATTAATCAAATTTCATATTTTTCCAAAAATTAAAATTGGGGAAACACAACAGTTGTCTAATTTGTATTTTTGGTTAATGTATTAGCAAAGGGGAGAGCTACTGGAGGATTACCTTCTCCGATGAAGAACATCTACCATGAAGAACTTCTTCCATGAAAAACACTCCTCAAACGAAGAATTCCAATACAAAACATTGAATTCTTCCTCGGTACATCCTCCAACATGGGATGTCTTCAATCATCAATTTTCTTTACCTCCTCATAGACAACAACAATCGTACAAGGTATGGTGGTTTTTTGAAATTCATCCCATTTTTTTCTTTACGACTGTTCGTAATTCAAAGAGAGATTATAGCTGCTTGCTACCACTCTAATGTGAAGAGAGTGGGACAAACAAACATGGCACGTCCTCTCTACAATTCTTGTGATGATCTATGGTGTCCTTCATGATGGACGAGGTCGGAAACCAACCACGAAAGGGGGAATGAGAATGGCTGTCGACCCCATCGCCGTCCGCGAAAAAGGCGACGGCGCCCCGACCCACCCGCACGGCCTCCTTCGCTCTGCGCTGGCCGCCACCCCATGGCGCTTCGCCGACCCATGGACACCGTGCCCCGGGGCGCTCCACCTACCCGTGGCCTCCGCGCTACGCCGCTTGCAACATCCCCGCCGCTCCGCGCCGTCCGTGGACCAGAGGCCCCGCCCCGCCTCCCCGCCCCGCGGTACCACTGTGTTGTCCGCAACCCCACCAAAGTTTCTATAGCCATGCCGTTCCGCCTCGCGACTCTTCCACCCGGTGGCCCCAAAGCCCTGTCGTTCCGTCTGTGGTGCCGATGCACCACCCCTCGGCTTCGCCGCCCCGCGGCCCTCCGCACCCCCCCTGCGGCCCCTTGCAGCCATCGCCGACCTTTGGGATGCTTCCCTAGTTGCGCTGAACACAACGAGTGGGGCTGAGTCGGCCCAAAATGGGTCGAACCATGCCAGGTCGGGCTGGGTCGGTCCGACCGAGTCGGACTGGACTCGGACCCACTACGACCCATTTACGCTCTTTTTTCCATAACTTTGGCACTGCACGTCTGTTTGATGAACAATCAGCAGCGCTGGAAATCATGGAGTGAGATGGTCCCTTTTTTGTATAACCAACTAGAGATTTTGATAATGTTGGAATACAGTTGGGTTGGATCAAGCACGAATCCAACCAGGCCTTCTGGACTAAAAGGATAATAACTGACAGATCGTGCGTCTGATTGACACACCATCCTTTGCGTTGAGACCCCTATGACATCACAATCTTTTGAAATATTTCTTCATGAAACATCGTGTAATTTGGAGTATCGACCAGTGGCTTGATGAGCATATCCTTTTGGAGACGAGAATGCCTAGTTCAAGAACTCAATAGCTGGTTGTGACATGAAGAATGAAGAGCGATCTTATGTGCGTCAGCACCGAGCGATCCGATGTGGGTCAGCACCTAGTGATCCTATGTGGGTCATCACGAAGAGATCTTGTGTGGGTCATCACCTAGAGATCATGTGTGGGTCAGCACCAAGAGATCTTGTGTGGGTTAGCACCTAGCGATCATGTGTGGGTCAGAACCTCACGATCCTCTGTGGGTCAGTACCTAGTGATCCTATGTGGGTCAGCACCGAGCGATCCTTTGTGGGTCATCACCTTGTGATCATGTGTGGGTCAGCACTAAGTAGTACTCTGTGGGTAACCAACGAGTGATCCTATGTGGGTCTTCCTCCTAATAGATTATGATGATTATGTAGTTACATCTGATCATCTCTACTAATGTACATAAGTTATACCTGGTGTGAGCTGAGTCTATACCTGTGTGGTACTTTCCATCATGGAAATATATTTTTGGTATTCTTCTGTGTGGAGTACCTATGTGGTTCTTTCCTTCGTGGTATTACTTCCTTTGTGGAATAGTTGAGCTTGGGTCATTGGAGTTGGACTTTGTGTTTTTCCCATGACTGAGATGGGTTTATATGATAACATTGGTATATGAATGGACATATAATTAAGTTGGATTATTAGTTGTTTCATTTCTTTTTGGTTTATCCTTGGTGATTTTGTGTTATCTTAAGGGTCTCATGGTCTCTAATGAGTATCGTTATACTCACCCCTGCATGGGCTATGCCTGCACCCTATTCTGTTTGGTGCAGATGATGGACATTGCTAACTGAGGATGAGGGTACCAAGACTGGAGGTAGATTAGAGGTGGACATTAGAAGAGGTGAACCATAGAGACTTCCATTCGTGAGATGTAACTACCTTTCAGGTAGGTTTCATGGTGGATGATCAAGGGGATTCTTTTCACATATCATCCGTCTTGTAGTTTACATTTTACTTGTACCTTTAATGTTGGGATTGTACTCTGGACCCTATTACATTCAGCACTCTTTTTTTATATAGTTTACTTGTTGTTCCTATCTTTCTATTGGCATGGTTGTGTTTTTCTACAGGTTATAATGGAAATGCCTTCCCAGTTTTAGGCAATACGACTTTTGATGTTAGTCGCCAGCCCTTTCCCTATAGAAGGCGGGCTTGGGGTAGTCGCGGAACGGGCCCCAGGGGGAGGTTCATGAAAAATTGGTATCAGAGGAGTCATTTATACAATAGAATATAATACTCGGATCTTTGTTTTTAAAGGAAATAGTCTTAATTATTGTGAGTGCAAATATAAGTTTAGGGAATCCTGTGTTGGCGTGCTGGTCGGCATATCCATACACTAGGACCCTGTCTTCTGATTTCTTACTCAGTTCATGAAAACACTAAATTCATGTGTGTTTTGAAGATTTTTCTTTGTGATATCTTTGAGTCAGCTCACCAGGTATAATATTTTGAACATGGAACATCTGTTTCTTTTCAGGATGCCTCCACGAAGATATCCATCTAGGGTTCCAAGAGTTGTAGGCACTGATATCCCACCGAGCGACGAGGCCTCAATACAAGTCCATCTTCCAGTAGAGGAACTAGTGGAGGAACCTGAAATACAAAAAATCATTGGTTCACTAATTCCACAAGCCCCAGCAATAGAGAGTGCACGCTGCTTGAGCGCGTTGCACGAGTTCTAGCGCCAGAGACCACCCTGGTTCATGGGAGAGACATACCCACAGGCTGCTGAGGATTGGCTAGAGGCTATGGTGAGAGTTTTCCGACTAGTAAGGACACAATTTGATCTCATGGATATCATTTCCACCAACCATCTATAAGAAAAAACAGGCTGATGGTGGATCTTTATGCTCCAAGTTCACAATTAGGTGATGCTTCTCTAGGCAGACTTCAAGAGCATGCTTCGGGAAGAGTTTTTCACTGCGACTCTTTATGCAGTGCACATTCAGGAGCTTCTTCATCTACAGTAGGGCAGCATGAATGTGGATTAGTACTCATCGAGGTTCACTGAACTCTCACGCTACTACACAGATATGGTACGCGGCCCTTTCGTCAGGGCCTAGACCATCGAGCAGGGACTCAGGCGGGAGATAAGGGCTTCGATTCTCCCACTCAGCATCTTGACGCAGGTGGGGGGTATTAGAATGAGCCCTTTTAGTGAAGAGTTTCCTTGCTGATTAGTCAATAGCAGTGAGACCCACTACTATTTATCTCTTAGCGGAGTCTTCTCCAGCTGACTACAGACAGATGACATAGAGGTCCAAGAGGAGCAGACCTACAGGTGGACGACCACATGATTCAGAGTCGGTTGTGCGGGGAACCCGACGTAGAGCCGGTAATGCCAGGAGCGAGAAGTGTTATTCTTACAGCGGGAAGGGTCACATGACTCATGACTTTCTGAACCTCCCTACAGAGGATCAGAAGATGGTTGAAGGACCGCCTAGGTAGAGACATAGATTCGACTGAGGAGGTATGTAGGGAGCAGGCAGACGTGGCAGAGGAGTTGGATATGCATCTGGCATTGGGCGAAGATTCGAGATGTTACCGTCTCCACCACCAGGAGGTCCACCCCGACTATAGTGAGAAGGTTCATAGGTGCAAGCTCAGATCTAGGTAGTTGAAGCCTACAATCATGGTGCTCTAGAGATGATACAAGGTATGATTTGTGTCTACTCCACCTGTTATAGAAATTATTGACATAGGTACCAGTCATTTTTTATTATCACTACCCTTGTTCGAAGTTCAGAGGTTCCAGCAGAGTATTTGGCTCGATCCATATGGATAGTGACTCCTATGGGGGAAGATTTAAAGATTAAACACTGGTGTTGATAGTGCAAGAATACTCTAGGAGGTGAGAGATTTGGCTGGGATCTCCTAGTATAATCATCAAGGCCTTACGACATCATCTTGGGTATGGACTGGTTAGCTACAGTCCATGCTCAGATTGACTATATCAGGCGCAAAGTTTTGTGTTTACAAATGGATGAAACTAGGTTTACCTTCACTGATGAGGAGGGTTCCTTTGAAGTACATGATGGGCTTATTTAGAGGAGAGTTCAGTCGATCACTCATCAGTTGGCTATCCTTACCCTCGGAGTAGTGGATGTGGAGTGTCTGATTTATTCTGTAGTGGTGGACCAGTACGCTGATGTCTTCCCTGATGATGTTCCATGTCTACATCCTCATAGAGAGGTGGACTTTTACATTGACTTATACCCCGAGAAAACATAAATATCTACACCAGTGTATCAGATAGCTCCAGCAGGGCTTTTTGAGCTACGTATATAGCTAGAGGACTTACAGGGGAAGTGATTCATTCGGCCCAACGTCTTACATTGGTTAGCCCCAAATTTTTTTTGCCAAGAATGCGGATGGGATCGTAAGGATTTGGGTTGACTATCGGCACCAGAACCAGGTGACCATGAAGAACAAGTACCCACTTCCTAGGATTGACGACCTCTTTGATCAGATGAATGGAGCACAATGGTTCTTGATGATAGAACTCAGATCAGGCTACCACCTGCTCAGAGTACAAGAAGAATATGTGCAGAAGATGACTTTTAGATGCTAGTACGTCCACTAAGTGTTCTTGGTTATGCCATTCGGCATGACCAATTCTCTAGCAGTGTTCATGGGTCTCATAAATAGGATCTTTCAACCATAGCTTGATCACTTTGTTGTAGTCTTCATCGACAACATTCTGATCTACTAGAATATTGATGGGGAGCATGATTATAATTTTCAGGTAGTCCTGGAGACACTTCGAGAGCACCATCTTTATTTTAATCTCTCGAAGTGCTAGTTTGATATTCGAGATGTTCACTTTCTGGGGCATTTTATATAGAAAAATGGACTTTTAGTGGATCCACTGAAGATTGAGGCGGTACTTTCTTGGGAGCCACCTAGAAGTGTGACGGAGTTACATAGTTTCCTGGGATTTCCTGGATACTACCAGTGATTTGTGCCAGATTCCTCTAGAGTTGAAACACCATTATTAGCATTGAAAAAGAAATGGAAACCCTTTTTGTGGTCGGAGAGATGCCGGTAGAGTTTTGAGGAGCTGAGCCAGCGGCTGAATTCTGCCCCCATCATGAGGTGACCGAAGGAGGGAATAGGGTATATAGTCTACTTCGATGCCTTAGTGAACAGAATCAGATGTCTCCTGATGTAGCAGCAAGCAGTGATTTCATATGGTTTTCGGCATCTGAGACAACATGAGCAGAACTATGCTAACCATGACCTGAATTTTACAACAGTGTTATTCTCCTAAAAGATGTGGTGACATTACATGCTGGGAGAGCATTTTACAGTGTACTGTGATCACAAGAGTCTGAGGTATATATTCTCTCACAAGGACCTAAACTCGAGGCAGCGATGTTGGCTTGAGTTCCTCTCTGACTATGACTTCGAAAAAGTATATACTCCTGGGAAGGGGAATGTTGTGGTAGATGCACTCATCAAGAGATCTAGTATACATCTATTAGGTGAGGAGACAGAGCAGTTGTCCATTTTGCAGATATCCTTTGTGGATCGATATAGAGAAAATTTTCATCAATTTCATATAGTCACTCCACCACTTCGTCAGGGAGACAGGGAGGCACATCACGTGAACTCTTATTGGGAGACTCAACGTGCTTGGATATCCATAGGGCATGCAGTTGATGGATTTTATGAAGGTGGGTAGCACGTCATCCTCTTCAGAGGACATACCATGGTACTAGTGTCACATTGGGATGAAGTTTTGAGGGAGTTCCACACATCCCCTCTAGCGGTAAATACAGGAGTGGAAAAGATATACCAGGACCTCCAACGACATCCCTGGTGGCCAGGAATGAAGAAAGCAGTAGTAGAGTTTGTCTCTCGATGCCTCACTTTTCAGCAAGTGAAGGCAGAGCATCAGGTACTAGTAGGCTTCGTTCAGCCTTTAGAGGTCCCAGAGTATATGTGGGATGGGATATCCATGGACTTCATGATAGGACTTCCACTTACTTCTAGGATACATGATTATATATGGGTGATCGTTGACCGACTCACCAAGTCGGCCCACATCCTAACGATTAGAGAGCAGTGTTCAGTAGAGAGTTTGGGACACCTCTATGTATAGGAGATTGTGCGGCTACATGGAGTACCCTCAACTATTGTCCCAAATCGTGATTCAAGTTTTACTTCCCAGCTATGGAATGGGTTGCATGAGGCTTTCGGGATGCAGCTTCATTTGAGAAATGCCTTCCATCCTTAGACGGATGGCCAGAATCAGTGTACCATTAGGACCCTCGAGGAAATGTTGTGTGCTTGTGTCCTCAACTTCGGTCACAGCTAGGAGAATCACTTTACTTTGGTGGATTTTTCATACAACAACAACTATCACTCAACCATTGGGATGGAACCATTTGAGGAATTGTACGGGCGACCTTACAGATCACCTTTATACTAAACCGACCCAGGGGAGTCAGCACGAGTGGGACCAGAGATGGTATAGGTTACCAAAGAGACGGTGAAAAATTATCCATGAGCAGATGAAGACAGAACAAATCTAGTAGAAGTCGTATGACAGTAGAATATGGAGACCTCTAGAGTTCGAGTATGGGGACCACGCCTTTCTATGGGTCTCACCACGATGAGGTTTACAAAGATTTGGCTGAGGAGGAAAGTTATCTCAAACATTCATCGGACTTTTACACATTCTCTAAAGAGTTGGTGAGGTGGATTACTGTTTATAAATTCCACATCTGTTTCACCGGGTGCATGATATCTTCCACTTATTCTAGATTTGGGGATATGTGAACGACCCTTACCACATCATCGACCGTGGTTAGTTGGATGTCGATGATTGGGTGAATTTTATGGAGGTTCCTGTATAGATTGAGGATTTACAAGATCAGATCCTATGTTGGTGGTCGATACCTTTGGTTCACATTCGTTGGTAGCACATGAAACTCCAAGAGAGCACCTGGGAGTAGGAGGCTCAAGATCGTGCTCAGTACCACCACTTGTTTTCCTAGTTTTGTGATTGTGTTTTCGGAGACAGAAAGCCCTAATGTGCGGAGAATTTTAAGAACTGAAATTTCAAGTAATATTTTTTAATATATTGGATTTTTACGAGTTCACGAAAATTGAAGGCAAATGATTCTGAGGCCTGGAGTGCCTGGAATGAATTTCTGAACATTTTTCTGGTACATTTAGTAAACGTAATAGCAGGTTATTGTAACTTCTAAACCAATTCTCAGAATTGAAATCTGAGGGCATGGTTGAACTCATAGCACTGATATTCGCTTAACAATATATTCACCTAGATAGAAGTTGGTCGAGGGTGAATGTTAATTTTAGGATTTTTCATGAAATAATAAAATAAAATAAAAGTTTGTAGCATTTTATTTTAATTTTTCATTTGAAACTTTCATGTTGATGTTTTAGAGGTGGGGACCACATAAAATAAACCTCTCATGAGAGGTTATGGTTGTAGGGACAACCTTAACTAACCTTTCATGAGAGGTTATGGTGGTGGGGAACACATGAGGCTAAAACTGCTTGAACTCCCTATTAACAATGGGGAGGCTTCTTAAACTTCCCCCACATTAATGTTTCCACCCCCTTAATTTATTATGCCATCCACTATGTAATTAGTAAATCCAATTTGAAATTGTTCCAACAATTAAAATTGGGGAAACACAACAGTTGGCTAATTTGGATTTTGGGGGAATGTATTGGAAAAGGGGAGAGCTCTTGGAGGATTACATTCTCCAATGAAGAACTTCTTCCATGAATAACGCTCCTCCAACGAAGAACACTAACACACGACTTCGACTACTTCCGTGGAACATCCTCCAACATGGGAAATATTCAATCGATGATCGTCTTTCCCTCCTCATTGACCACAACTAACAAACGAGGTAGGGTGGTTGTTTGAAATTCTTCCCTTTTTCATTCGTGATGACTCTTCATAACCCAATGAGGGTTTACAGCCTCTTTCTTCCACTCTAATCCATAGAGTGTGGGCCAAAAAAACATGGTTCGTTCTCTCTATAATTTTTTTGATGATTTTTGGTGTTCTTCATGATGGAGGAGGTCAGTGACCAACCACGAAGGGAGCCTAAGAATGGCGGCTGACACCACCACCGACCGTGACAAAGGCGTCAGCGCACCAGTGCTGCTCCACAACCCCCTCTGCCTCCGGGCCTCCGCGCCCTGAGGCGCACTACCACCCATGACCTCCCCCATCCTGTGGCCTCCACCACCCCGCGGCCCCGTCGTGCCTACCGCAGTCCCGCAGCTACACCCCCCCCGCCCCCCACCTGCAGCATCACCGCAACGTGGCCCTGCCGTACCATCTACGGCACGGCCGCATTGCCACTTGGCCCCACTGCACTGCCCGCGGCCCTCCAAGGCCACCCACATACCTCTCTCACAGCCCACGGCCCTCAGAACCGCTCGCACACCCCGTGGACCCTCGCTTCCTCCACCACCCCACGGGCCATGACCAAGGCCGGGCTACCTAGCACGGGTCGGTCCGACTGGGTCAGACTGGACCCAGACCCACTACGACCCATTTACGCTCTTCTGAACATAACTTTGGCACCAGATATCTATTTGAAAAACCTTCCGTGGAACTGGATATCTTGGAGCTAGACTGTCCCTTTGAGTATAACCCATTGGAGATTTGGATAAATTTGGAATATGGTCGGGTTGGATCGATCATGAATCCAATCGGGCCTTCAGAACTAATAGGCTAATAAATTACATACCGAGCATTTGATTGATGCATCGTCTATTGTGTTGAGACCCATATTATGTGTCGATCATTTGAGATACTTCTTCATGAGACTCTGTGGTAGTTGGAGTATCAACCAGTGGCTTGAAGTGCAGATCCTCCTAGAGTTGGAAAACCTAGTACAAGAACCTAGTAGCAGGCTGTGACATGAAGAATGAAGAGAGATCATGTGTTGGTCAACAACGAGTGATCCTCTGTGGGTCAGCACCTAACGATCCCCTATGGGTCAGTACAAATCTATCCTGTGTGGGTCAACACCTAGAGATCATGTGTGGGTCAGCACCGAGTGGTCTTGTGTGGGTATGAAACAAGCGATCCTCTGTGGGTCAGCACCAAGAAATCCTATGTAGGTCAGCACCTAGTGATCCGGTGTGGGTCAGCACCTAGCGATCTTTGTGGGTCAGCACCGATCGATCCTATTTGGGTGAGCACCGAGCAATCCTGTTTGGGTCTGCCACATAACAATTTAATATGATTCAGTAGTTAAATCTGACCATCTCTCCTATTTAACTTAAGTTATACTGGGTGTGAGTTGAGTCTATACCAGTGTGGTACATTCCATCGTGCTAATATCTTTTTGGTATTCTTCTGTGTGGTGTACCTGTGTGGTACTTGCCTTCGTGGTATTACCTCCTTTGTGGAACTATTGAACTTAGGGCTTTGGAGTTAGACTCTGTGTTTTTCTCATGATTGAGATTGGTTTAATTGATATCATAGCTATATGTATGGGAATATACATAATTAGTGTTATCAGTTGTTTCCTTTTTTTGAGATTTATCCATGGTGGATTTTTTGAGACCTTGAGGGTCTTGGGGTCCCTAATAAGTATCGTTATACTCACCCCTGCATAGGATATGCGCACAGCGTGTTGTGTTTGGGGTAGATGACGAATAACGCTGACTATGGACGAGGGTGCCAGGACTATAGGTATCTCAGAGGTGGACTTTAGATGAGGCGAACAACAGAGACACCTGTTCGTGAGCTGTACCTACCCTTCAGGTAGGATTCATGGTGGACAATCAAAGAGCTACTTTTTACCTATAATCTATCTTGTAATTTCCAGTTTTACTTATACCATTACTTTTCGGATTGTATTCTGACCCTTTTTACTTTTAACACTATTTTTTATACAGTTTACTTGCTGTTCGTATCTTTCTGTGTGCTTGGTTGTGTGTGATTACAGGTTATAAAGGAAATGCCTTCCCAGTTATAGGGAATATGCCTTTGGGTGCTAGTCGCCAGCCCCTGGCCTATGGAATGCGGGTCTAGGGTAGTCATAGCATGGGCCCCGAGGGATGGGTCATGACCCTAATTGCTTCCCCATAGCACCTTTTAGTTACTGATACAAGACTATAGGGGGAATTGATGGAGAGTGTTTCCCGAGAGAGTGTTTACTAAAGATCAACCAGAGGGGTTAGACTATTTTTACTTCCTAGTGGGTAGCTTGTGTAATCTAGGAATCACCAGAGGGGATTAGGCTATGATTACATCCCGGTGGGTTACCTATTTTTGATTATCTATTTTCTTGCTAGGTGGAACTAAATGCTTTAAAACTTTGAAATTGTTACTGTTGAGTACATCCTTGGTTATGACTTCTTTTTTTTATTTCCTTCCATATATATTCACTGACTGTTAGGCACATATCTCTTGGTGGCTACCTTTTAGGATTAGTCTCACACCCATTTTGTTTCATTCTTTTGGGACCAAACAGATTACATTGTTGCAGGTATAGTCAAGGGAAAGTGCCCTTCTACCTCAAGTACTTGACTGCTTTGGAGGTGGAGAGCATGGGACCATGCTTTGGATTGTGATGCTGTGAAGTTGTGTAAATTTTTTCATGTTCTTTAATATAGTACTGTAATTCAGCATTGTGATATGTTTGGATGTTTTCCTAGACATATATATCTTTCATCATTTATATATGTTCTTCATTTGAATATTTCTTTCAGTCTTCCACTGTTTACTATTGTATTTCATTATTAATGCTTCAGTTATTTTATATCTGTTTTAATTGTGCTATGTTACACTACCATGAGGGAATAGTTTCCCCACTATCACACCAAAGGCCCTCATTGCTTGTCGGCAGCCTTGGGTGTTCTATGAAATGCGCATGAGGCCATGTGACTAACTAGGTACGGGGTGCCTCTTGGTGGCTTCCTGAACCAGGAAGTTACAGTTTCATTATTATGTAATTACTCCAGTGTCACTTGTATAATATTATTATATTATGAATATGAAACAACCATATTCCATCTTCTATATGTCCTATGAAAAATTAAATTACCACGTGTGCGTACATATGGACAATAGTCTCCACGCCATGGTGTAATCTATTTTTTCATCACTAACATACTAGAATAGGTATAATGATGGATGAAATAAATATATATGATTATTGTAATGTTATATTTATTCTGAAATATTATACACTATAAATTTCAATATAATTCTACAATCATGGGAATGATAACATCGCTCGTGCATACGTACAACCTATCATCTCCGCGATGTGATGTGATTCGTTCTACATGATCATCATTGAGGAATGATTATATAAATTAATTTAATGAATAAAAATAATATATATTATACTAATACGATTCTGTAAATTTTATAACTATAACCTTTAATGAGTAATCATAATTTATTCGAAAAAACATTCATTATAACATAAAGCATTTAACACCTGAATAACAACTATCAATGAAATGTTAATAATAAAAAGATAAGAATATAACAATATATGAAATTATAACAATTATTATGATTATAGAATAATTCAGTTACATTATTGAAATAATTAAACATGAGGTTCAGATACATAAAAAGCATATCAGACCTATGGTGTGAGAAAATTTCGCAATCTCATTTTATCCAAGATTGTTTATACTTAAGTATATACTGGGGAATATTTATCATCCACATCCATTTTTCCAAAATATGTAATATTATTTCTATCCTATTAGAATTTTATAAATCTAGTTTTACCCATTGGTGAATTTTCATTAAGATATATGAAAATAAACTTTTATCATTTTTTTATGAGATACCATTGAATGTTTTTTTAAATTATATGACATGAACAGATTTTTACAGTTTCATAACGCATTATTTATATGAAGCTTACTCTACATGATTTCATGTTTATTTCCAAAAAAAATCTTTTCTTTTATAATTTCACTGAATTTTGAGAAAACAAAATTTTTTTTAAGGAGAAATGATATTTTCCTCAAAAATTCATTTCAAGTGTTTTATCAAAACTATTTTCTATATAAGAAGACACTATTTAATAGGGTTATGTTTCAGGCATAATGTCTTTATTATTTACATGGTTTCATTTTGTATATGTTGAGATGATATCCATTTGTTTTATATGGATTATGTTATCATGGGACGATGTTTATGAAACCCATTAGTTTTGTTAGGTTATGATAAATGATTTATGATTATTTCGTGGCACACGTATATATGATTTCATTATGAAAAGGGTGGGACATATATATCCCTACAATGCATTAGTTTACGATTTATATCTCAAAAGATATACATGGCTGGAATGAAATGTAAATCTAGATCAGTAATATAGGGCTGGAATGACATGTAAATGAGGTTCACTAATGGACATTTTCCATTATGATTGTCTTGTCCGCAATGCCTTAGCTACTATAGAAATCATATTATGTTATTGATTGTTTGCCGCAAATTCATGTTTTATTCCCATTCAATTTTATGATGACTAATGTTCATTTATGATCTATGCTCTATATAATGCCATGATTTATGTCATTCCTCAATATTTGGATGTTTAAAATTTATGTTCATGTTTTAGCATTCAAATGTTTATGGTTTGTTTTATGTTCCCTATGTTTACCCTTACTGAGAATTTGAGCTCACCCTTTTAATGTTTTCTTTCCCCCATGATATAAAGAATTTTTTATGTAGGAAAAAGGGTAAGATCTTTATGGGAGATGTTGAAGATCTTTCAGCATGATTAGAAGATTATGTTCCAAGTTTCCAAAGACACTAAACAAATAAGCCATTTGGGTGTCTATTTTTTATGTATTATGTATTCCCTAAAAGTAATTTATTGTCCATTTATGTCATGATTAAGTCTCTATCATTGGTATCAGAGAGAATGTTTAGTTAACCTTTGGAAACTAGGATGTGAAAACATTAGTGAGATCCCTAGAGATATTTCTATGGTATATCGGGGGATGTCTTTAAATATAAGTATATGTATAGGTTAAATCCTAGAATTATTATAACAGTCATGAATAACCTAGGATTAAATCTAATATGTTAGAGATTTAGTTTACTCCACCTTTGTTATGTTGTTTTCCTACTATTATTTTTTCCTCTCACAATATTCTTTTTGGTTTTACATAATGGATGGAACCTGATAGAACCACGTTAATGATAAATGAAATGGGATATGAAATGATTGTTCTCCTGAATATCCAAATGTTATGTGATATGGAGTGAAAAATCTTATTGATATTATTACACAATCTATGAATTATTATGGACTTCAAAACGATCAGAGAGGGGAACAATTTTCTATTGATCCCTTCATGAGGGAACGTCTACCTTCTTTCAGCGGGTCTTCATATCCACATGTTGCTGAACAATGGATCATTACCATTGAAAAGATATTTTCCATAAATCGTTCTTCATAACATGAAAAATTTATTTTGGATGTTTATCGTTTTGAAGGTGAATGAGACTAGTGGTGGGATCTAATTAAAAATACATAGCCCTAAGATGAAATTGAATCCATAGAATGAGATGTGTTCAAGAAATTAATTTTCAAAAAGTACATCCCTCGTATTTTGTGAAAATATATGGAAAAGAGGTTCCTTGAGCTTAAGCAAAATAATGATTAATCTATTGATACATACGAGGATATTTTTATATGATTTTCAAGGTTTTCTTAAGGATTTATCATCCAAACTTAATATAAATTTGATCGATTCTTCAGTCGCGTAAAAAATTTATTAGAAGGGAATTATCTATAAGAGGCATCAGTATCATTGAAGATATTGTGAGTTGTTCTATCAAGTTAGAACTTTATGTTGGTGTTTCATATCCATGTCATGGATTTGAAAAGAATAGAAAGATGGAGTTCAAGGAAAAATCTCAAAACAATGGTGAAACAAAGAAAAATGTTTCGTTATGTTCAATGTGTGGAATAATGAATTGTGGAGATTGTCTTAAAGGGACTAGAAAATGGTTTATGTGTATAAAAGAAGTTTATAGAGTATCTGAGTGCTAAAATAATGAAAAAAGGGTAGCAAATGATGTGAATAGAGAAAAGACTATAGAGGATGCACCACCCACACTTCAATCTTATAGGTGAAAGAAAATGGGGAATTATGCTAACCAATGGAATAATCCAAGGGGTAATGATGATCGATGTCCACTACCTATTAAGTAAAAAGATAAATGGAAGTCACATGCGATCACTATTGGTGATGTTGAGTATGAAAATTATGAAGTGGAATGATTAAGTGTTAATGTAATGGGATTTCAAAATCGTGTTGTGGAATATCATTTATAGTATCGTGGAATATTGAAATAACTATGTGTTGGTTTATTGTGGTTTTCAAAAATTATATGGTAATGGTAACAATGAAAAGTGATTGAAATATTGTTGGAAAGAAGATGATATATGCATAATGAATGGATAAGGAGAAAATAACATTGTTGATATTATTAATGAGCTCATGAATGATATTTGGACAAAGTGTTATCATGGTTTGAGTATATATAGAATTTTTTGGGATTTTTGGTGCGTGGAAAGTGTTAAATTTTGACTAAACTCATGTTTTTATTAATATTCTATCGTAATTCAATTTTCAAGAGAATACATGATGAAGGTATTCACATGTTTAGAATGTTACAAAAATGATATCTCTTATGATATATGGGGGATAAATGATGGTATTCACATGCATGGTATATGACCTTTCTACTAATCATTTTCAATATACTATGTGATTGGATAAATGTATTTTGGATAATCCTAAATATTGGAATGGATTAAGTTATACATCATATAGTATTGTTTAATGCTAGATCATTTTTTATATTATTTTTTTAATGTTATAATTGTGTAGTATTAGAAAATGGACATCCCATAGGATGTGTGATAACCCATCGCATCTAACAAGGATGCGGGAATCGAACCCAAAACTGAAGTGAAAGTAGTGTTTATCACCTACCACTGGACTACATGAAGTCCCATGTTTGTATGAATTAGTTTCATTTTATTAAATAGTGTTATAGATAAAGTATAAGTCCATTTTTGGAAACATATACGATTAATCTCACAATAGATGGAATTATTTGTATTTTATAACTCGTGCTATCCTTTGGAAATAGAGATAAATGGATTGACTTATTATTTTATCCCATTATCTGACAACACTTCAAGAATGAAAAATTCAATATAATTTCATTCCTTAATAGATGAAGTAGAAATTGTTCATGGAATGATCAATGATGGTATTACACTGAAATCATGAAAGTATTTCCCCTTATACTAAAATTCAACAAATTTAGGGAAATGATCTTCAGAAACAAAAATTTTGTTCTAGTACACTCATATCTGATGAATCAGATGGTACCATAGATCATAAAAAATTTATGTCTTTGTGATTTTTAGTTTTTTTCCATGTTCTCTACCACTCATCATTAGAACTTCATAGATAGATTTATCTTCCATATCCATGTTTTCACCTTTTTTCTCCTATATTGAAACCCAGAGATGAGTTAATTTGGGTCACCTTTATGTTTCTGAGTTAACTTTTTTAAGTTTAGTTTTACTATTCCTTTTTACGATGTGGGTTTCTATGAATGAAACTTTCATTTTGTAATCCATTTATAACCCCGACATATTTCGAGGGTGAAATTCATTTTAAGGGGGGTAGAATGTAACTCAACTATATTTTATGAGATAGATTCTATTAATTTATTGTGTTAAACACTACACCAAGATTAGCTTGTTCTATACACAACACTGTATTAGGTTGTAGTATACGCAACAATATAATTGGCTTGTGTTGCACACAATTTCATGTTTTTTTGATAGAATTAATCTCACAAAACAATGATTTTTTTTCAATGTATAAATGAAATAATTTTGGATTTTTTTATATGCAGCACCAAAGGACACTTTCACTACATGCAACACTGACATGGCTTGTGTCACACCCCAGAGCGACCTTCCTCGATAGCTTGTGTTGTACACAATAACGAGTTTTACTAAACAATAATACACGATTGAAATGGGATATAAACTAGAAGTTATGAATAATATTCACCAAAATATTAATTTTATAACATTATCACACATCTTACTAATTTTCTAGAAAATGGAATGTGAACAGAAAAATTTCGGTTAAAATATGTATTTTTTAAAAAATGCAGTTTTGCGGCCTTTTAATAGAGCACCCATTTTAAATATCATTTTATACATGTTTATAAGTTCAATTTGAAAATATAAACTTATTCTTCTGAATTAGGAAATAAAAATTCCCAATGGAAATTTTTATGTATTTTTTGGATAACTTTCGTAATTTGAGGAATAATAAAAATACGACAACATTTACTTAAAAACAACTTTATTCATTGAGATAATTTATAAGGTTAAATATTAATATTGAATTGTTTTAAAGTATAAATAGAATATAATTTTACCATTTAATAAAATTTTATTCATTAGAATTAATTTTACATTGAATTCATAGGTGAAAACATTTCAATCCTCTGCAATGTTTTTCACATTTAAAATATGTTTTCTCAACAACATGATTAATTTTAAATTAATTGATTCAACTTAGGTGTCTTGAATTTTTAAAAATGGGTTATATATTTGGAATCAGTATGTCTAAATTATGTTAATAGGATTTTTTTATTTTTGGGAATTATGAATAATATCTACGGTAAATTTAATTTACCACAGTGAAAGATAAATCATGTAATTTAGGATAAAAATAATATTATAAAATCACACTAACACTTGTCTTAATATGATTGGATGATTATATTTTTTCATAAAATATTCTTGGGTCGAAATTGTATATTTTGGAAGCCACTTGTCAGAGAATAAGGCATTTAATTTATTTTATTTAACGAAAAGTGAAATATCCCTCACTCAACCTTTAATAATTAAATTATTTTTAATAAATGGTTAAACAAAATATAAACTCGATTATAAAAACTCACATGAAATATAAAATGTTTTTTTAACATGGTAATTTGTTTTCAATTTTATGAAATATATAATTCTCTTAATATCTTATACATTAATGATGCATAAATTATTAATTTAGTAAAAAATCAATAATATAGTTTTTATTAAAATACTAATACACATAAAGGCCCAAAAACTTGACAAAACATTATTGGTCAAGTATATTCAAACCATAATCATCTCAGGGTTGACTTTGAGATCATTTGGAGCCTTCTAAAAGCGATTATTAGAGTTATATTATTTTATTTAAAATGATGTCAAAGTTTTCACCTTCATAATTTAATAAATATAACATTTTAAATGTAGGGATTTTTAGAAGATAAATAATACGAAATGTATTCTAATGAAATATATTAGATTTTATGTTTATCATAGTATCTTATATTTAATTTTTATGCATAAAATAAGTATATTAAATAATTTTACCAAAATAATGTAGTTATTATTTTATTAAGAGAAATATCAAATAAATGGTTATAAAAATATTAAAATAAATATTATTTGAAATAATTAATGAGATCCACCAATTTTTTAGATGAATAAAACATGTTAGGAATATATAAAATATTTTTTTGAATCTAATTTTTTTTGGATTTTATTTAAATTCAAATAAATGAATACGGTCAAATTTTACACTTTTGATATTTTATAAAAATAACATATTATTAAACTGTTTAAAAATAAAAAAATATTTAAAAATTACAAATTGAAAATAATATGGTAGAAAATTTCATAAATATCCAATTATAGACAATTAAAAACACATAAGTAAGTATTTATAACCACTTAAAATTTGTAATATTATTACCACAAATACAATTAAATAGATTTAATAAGGATAAATCAAAATGATAAGGTGTAAAATAAATTCCAATCATGTCTAAATTTTTTTTGGTTGATGAGATTACAACCCTATCCTATATATATTTTTTAATTTGATTCATATTGATGGTTTTTATGTGTGACAAGAATTTATTATATATTAATAGTTTTGTTGTTTCCAAAAGTGCATCTCTCCTCTCTTATAAAATGGAACCTTCTCCCTCTTCTTTTAACTCCATTTTGGGCCTCAAAACTCAGAAAAACCCTATCCATTTACCATATCAGCTTTCCAAGAAACATTCTAGTGGTTCTAGTATTCTACAAGGACCAAGATTAGTTCCCTAAGAGGAGTTTTAGAAGAGCTAGGTCGAAGAAGAGGTAATATCATTTACTGATTCATTCAAACATATTTCTTCTTCAAATTTCTCTATATGAGTTGTTTCATTAAAATGTAATAACTCCAATATCACTTGTATAATGATATGTTATGATGAATATGAAATAACCATATTCCATCTTTTATTCATCCTATGATAAATGCAATCACCACGTGTGCGTACGTACGACCTACTGTCTCCATGTCGTGTTGTCAATTTTTTTAATCACCAACATACTTGGATGGGTATAATGATGGAAAAATAACTACATATGATTATTATAATGTTATATTGATTCTGAATTATTATACACCATACACTTCAATACAATTCCACAATCATTGGAATGATATCGTCGCTCATGCGTACGTATAGCCTACCGTCTCCACGATGTGATGTGATTCATTCAACAACATCTTCATTGAAGAATGATTATATAAATAAGTCGAATGAATAAATATGATATATATTATACAAATAAAATTCTGTAAATGAGATAACTATATCATAATAAGAGTAATTAGAATTTATTTGACAAAACATTCATAATAACATAAAACAGTTAACCCCCGAATGACGAGTAACAATGAAATGTTACTATTAAACAGATAAGAATATGACCATATATGATATCTTAAAAATGACTATGATTCTGTAATATGTCAATTATTTTATTTCAATCATTATACAGGAGGTTCAGATATGTACAAATCATATCAGACATACGGTAAGAGAAAATCATTCAATCTCATTTTATCCGAGATTGTTTAAACTTAAGTATTTACTGGTTCATATTTATCATCCATGTCAATTTATACTAAATAGGTAACATTATATCTATCCCACTATAATATTTTTAAATCTATTTTTACCCATTGTTGAATTTTTAATAAATTATAAGAAATGAATCTATTTTCTTTTTCTATATGAGATACCTTTGAATATTATTTTAAATTATACGACATGATGAAATTCTTATGGTATTATGACATATTATTTAAAGGAAGAATACTGTACAAGAATTAATGATTTTTTTCAACAAAATAATGTTCTTTTCAAATTCCATGGAATTTTGAGAAACGAAAATGATTTTGATGGAGAAAGGATATTTTCCTCAAGAATTCATTTCAAGTGATTTGTCAAAACTATTTTCCATATAAGATGACATTCATTAATATGGTTATGTTTATAGTATAATGTCTATATTATATACATGGTTTTCCATTGTTTATGATTAAATGATATCCGGTTGTTTTATATGGATGATGTTATAATAATACTATGTTTATGAAATCCATTTTATTCATTGGGTTGTAATGAATGATTTATGTTTATTTTGTGGCACATGTAAGAATGATTTCATAATGAGATGGGTGGGACCTATATCTACCTCCAATACATTGGGTAAAGATTTATATACAATGAGATATACATGGTTTGAACGACATGTAAATTTGGTTCAGTAATACCATACTAGAATAAATAATAAATATGGTTTAGTATTGGAATTTATCCACTATAATGGTCTTGGCATCAATGCCTTGTCTACAATAGAAGTAATATTATGAGATTGATGGTATTCCACAAATATATGTTTTATTCCCATGGTATATTAGCAGGACTAATGTTCTATTATGACCTATGCCTTACGTACAACCAATATTTATGTCATTGCCCAAGATTTTGAAGTTTAAAATTTATATTCATGTTTTAACATTCAAATGCTTAAGTTTTGTTTTATGTTACCCATGTTTACCCTTACTGAGCATTTGGGATCACCATTTTTTTTGTTTTCTTTACCCGAGGATATAATGAATTGTTTTAGGTAGTAAAACAAAAGAGAAAGTTCTTTAGGGGATATGTTGAAAATATTTCACCATGATTAGAAGATTATGTTCCATATTTCGGAAGACACTATACTAATATGGTATTTGGGTGTCTGTTTTTGTTGTATATTAAGTATTCCCCAAAAGTATTGTGATGTCCATGTACATCAGGATTGAATCTCTACAACATCCATATATCAGTTCAACCAAAAATAATACATATCATCCAAACCAGTTATATAAATACATTTATAATTGCTTTATAGATTCTGGCTTATAAATATTCAATAATTATGAAGAATTATGTCATTGCATAAAAACAATTAGAGAGTTATATTTCACATAAAATAATATTATATGAAATAATAATATTGTATTCAAAACAAATATCTTAAAATAAATATAAAAAAATATTTTGTGAATTTTCAATCATATATTTATTTCATTTTAATTATATTCAACAATATTACACACAATACACCATATATCAATTCATTTTATTATTCAAACTAGGTTTTATTTATTTTATTCATGATTTATTTACACAAATAATTTTATATATTATAAATTTTATATAATTTTATGAATTCACCCATTACCACATAATCCAATTAGTATAAATTCACTAAATATAAAAATAGATTGATCAATCACACATGAATTAATGTCTCAAATACCTCACTAATTTATTTTGAATCATGCACATTATGTCGTAAAATTCATTTCCATGATTTATAATATTATGATCAACACATTTAGACAATCAAAATTCTAGTGATAAATATGTATAAAGGTGCTATCAATAGGATTTATTAAGAAGTTTAACCAGGATTTTGACATATGGATATTTTATGATTCGATGCATTTAATACCATATATAAATTAATTATCAGTTACTAAAGAACATAATAAAAATATCTAAATTCATTTAATGATAGATCCCATGTGTTATGGAGGATTTATTAGAATTAAATTGGACCTTTTATGTTGTTTTATATGTTTTAAATTATAAATTCTCAAGAACCATGATGTATCCTCCTCTGATAAGTGGGTTTTTCACTGCTCAATATTATATACACAAATACTACCATGTATCAAATTTAAAACTACAGTATCTTAAATTTATTATACTAGATTTTTCTCTCAATTGATAACTCAACATATGGATTTTAAATTTGAAATTATGTTATTATATGGGTCAATTAAAAAATTATTTGAAATCATTAAATTTCACTATCTTAGAGTAGACCAATATTTATAGGTTTTTGAATAAAATATTCAAATTTAAATCCTCATGATATTTTTCAAAAAACTGCATAATATTTATTAATCCCATTATTTCGTTCTCAAAACCAAAATAATCCCCAAACCATGACTCATACGAATAATAATATTATCTTAACAAAAACATGATTCATATTTAAAAAGTGTGTTTTCTAACCCATATTGAGTAGAATATTCATAATTATTTATCATATAATTTTTATGTTTTAAGGGTGTCATTGAAGAATGAATTTTTTTATCTAAAATCATTAAATGTACATTCATTCATATATGAAATTATTATGATTATTATGATGAGTTTGATAAATATGAATTATTTTTTTAGACTTTTCTAGTTGCACTCATATTGATTTGATAAGTAGTTACTAAAAAAAGAATATGAGAAGTTGTGTGGGTAATATTATGAGTATCTTCCTAATGTATATACTTGTATGGCACATATTTCGAGTTGAATTAGAAAAATATGTAAGCTTAAATAAATAAAGTAGGAAATATTAGTAAAATTTATATTATGAATATTTTTCATAAAAAATTGAAAAATCACATAATATAATACATCTATATGAAATTTTCATAGAATACCATGAAATAGAATTAAATCAATGTATGATAAAACTAATATTTCATGGGATATAATTGTGATGTTATTTATGGAAAGTGAGTTTTGTGTGAAAGATTTCAATTTTTGTAGATATATTTTTACTTATATATTAAAATAATCAATGAATAAGTAGTTAAATGATAAAAAGATAAATATGTAATTAATGTCACTTAATTGTTTTGCTCAACTTTGGTCATTTTATTCAATAAAAATTTATTTTCCAATGTACATAATAGTTATTTTTGAATCATAAAAATATCTGTAAGAAAATTTACGTGAACGAGGTTTAATATTTATTTTAAAAAATTGCACTGGTAAATAATTCTATGACAAATAAAATTTATTTTTTAATCCTCAATGGAAAATAAATTATAAAAAATGATGAAAGATCATTATAAAATATCAATGAAAAGAAGAAATTTCATCCTCAACATATATATTATGTCACATATATTTACCGTTTAATGTGGTATGTTTTAAACAATCTCATGGGATTACTTTTCTTCTATCTAGGTAGGATCGAGAAGGAATTGGTAGGATACATATAATGGTGAAGTCGGATATTTTGTAGGATTCTAAGCATAAAACTTAATGGTTCCATATAAATATCTATATTTACATGTCATTGAATGTGGTTACACTTTGTGTATGTTCTAAAAAAGTAATAAATATTTTTTTTAAATGGTGTATGGTTTTTTAGTGATATTGGTGATTTTCAACTACATGACATGTAATTTGGATATACATCATGTAGATTCCGCACTTTTTTTAAACAGAATTCTAGACACAAATTACTATTTCATCATTCCTTAATTTCTTTTCTCTTGACCCAAGACCATTACATATATATATTTTATCCCTAAAACACTTTTGGGTAATTTCATTCATCAATCGATCATGGTAGTGAATGTGTTGTGTCATTCTGGGTAAGAGTTCTCCCCATCTCTTTGTCTCATTATATTTCTCTTCATTGGGTCTGATAGATCGTCTAGAGACTGATGGATCAAATCTCCACGTTGTGGATTATTGTATCTAGGTTGAGTTCTTAGATCTTCTTTACCTTTGTTCTTATTGGTGGGTTATGTTGTCGGCTTTCTAATTTTTTGATAACGGTAGGTGGTTCCATTATTATGTTCAATATCTATTAATAATAAATTTCTTGATTCTTGATTTAAATTATTTTACAAATAAAAAATAAATATATTTCAATTTATTGATTTAAATCCAAATTGCAGTAAATTGGGTTTTTGGGAAATTAGTTATCTCTTGAAATTGGGAAAACCCAAAATTTCATTAAATTATGGTGTGATTGTGAATTTGAAGTAAAATTATGTAGATTTGAAGGGCTGAATATAAATTATGAATGTGATGGAAGTTGATTCACTTAAGATGGTGAATTTAATTATGAAAATGGAACTATGAAATTGAATATCGAATTGATTTCATATTCAAATTTGTGAAAAATGGGTTAAATGGAATTGAAATAAAAAATTTGTTTTATCATAGAAATGGGTCATTTTTCTTTAAAAAACCTTTTGGTTTTTAATAAAAAATTATAATTCAAAAATTGGATAATTATATTTACAATTTTATTATTAAGTCATAAAATAAATTTTCCATCATTGATTAGTACTAGATATCATGAAATCCTATGTAGTTTTTGACATATTTGGCATAAAACGTAATGATGAGAATAACCTAAGACTATATTCATGATTGAAAACACTAACTAAATACTTATTAGAACATTTTATTCACTAGTGGGATATAAACGAGACCTAAATATTCTGTTCTGAGGGTTGTGTGTAAATAGTGTAGTTATTATCACTTGAGAGTGTATGGATCACATAACATAGAACTATTGTACATCTTGGAAGATAAAACTTTATATCCCTTTTTTATATATGAGATATAAATTTACGTCACTGTTTGTGACTATTTTAAATGAATTAGGATTTATATAAATGGTTTTATATAATTTTTTTTGTTAAATCATTTTTTTAAAGAATCATTTTTCAAATGTATATCCAACAATGACTGGTTTTCCGTTTTTTTAATTTTAACACAGATTTGGTTAAAAAATACATTATAATTCCAAAAAAGTTTATTTTAAAAATAAATATATATATTTGGTTAATTAAATGTTAGAAACTATTACATAACCCTTGGTGAGGCCCTATAGGGATTTTATTTCACACCCTATCAGTGCCTTTAGGTGATTTTAGATGATATAATTCTAGGTTCCTGCTGGGGTAAATCAACACATAGTGGTGGTTCTAGTTATTGATCCATGAACTATGAGAGTTTTCTACTTCTTTATAAGTTATTTTCTCGTTGTTTTTATTTAATTTTTATTTTTTCATTAGGTTTTTAATACATATTTTATTTCTATTACACATCTCCCTATACAGTTTCCTTCAAATATATAGTTTCTTTTGTAATAATTCCTTAATTTTTGTAATAAAATACTTACCACTCTCATTTTTTAAGATTCCTGGTACTAGTCTACAACCCATGATGATTGGGAAAAACCTTCATCTCATGTCATAAATTACTCAGTTATCAGGTTACTAGGGTACCAGGGCTGGATCTTGATAAAGTGGCATAATATTTCAATGTTAAAGTTATTTTCCTGCTGTTAATATCCATTATATAATCTAATCATGACATAAGTGGTGGTTACAGTTGAGTTCATACCATCTCACACCACAATGATCCTTACACCACCAGGGGTTGTTTTTGAAAGATTCCATGTTGATTAGATCTCATGCATTCCTGACATTAGATTTGGATATTCTAGAATCCAATTAATTTTTTATGTATTACGTTTAATATTCCATTATTTTGTATTTTAGTGTCAATATGATGTCAAAAATGTTGTTTTCTGTTGTTGTTCATAATCATGACTCTGTGAAGATGTGTGTATAAGATCCCAGAAAAAGATACTACTAGATAATAATCATCAAATCCTATCATGGACCCAAATATGGTTGTGGGGATTGTGCATAATGTCCATTAACAGGACCAGAACACCACAAGTTACTATTCAGGCACTATATTTATAACCTCAAAGGTAAGATCACTAGAAAAAATATCTAGATTTACTTCTCTAGATCAACTACCATTGATGAGCTCAAATTAACCCAAGAGGAAGAGTTGTTGTTGATTAAGATCGAGCATTTTTTTGGTTCTTGGATACACCTGATAAAATCAAGGTGAATTGGTCCCCCTTAATGATTGAAGGACTGAGTAGGAGTTATAGGGTCACTATGGTAATTAGTAAGAATAATAGAGGATTATAGTGGAAGTACATTAAAAACATTGTAACAGACTAGCTCAATCAATAGTTGATGGAAAAGACCACGGATAAAGAGTATTTTAAATATGAGCAAGCTAATAGGACCCTGAAAAAGCATGAAAATCATTTTGTTGAGCCATTTTAGTTTACACATGACATAATATCACATGAATAGATCCATAATCGACAGCTCGATTTGGGATGTCAAAAATATATTCCCTCTCGGGTTTGATATTGGAATATTCTTTCTAATGATAATGTGATGGATACATAATTGATGATCAATATGGACCTGGATGGAATGTTAGGACTGATAGGGGTTTTGTTATCTACCAGTGGTATTCTTTTTTTCATTAATGTAAAGTGTAAGAATGATGATTTTTGTTGTGTTTCTAGAAAATAAGGTCATTTATGTCCTCATATAGATCATAGAAGATGTCATATGATTTTTTACCGGTATGAAAAGACATCATTTTTAAAGAGATTTTCAATGAGAACCCCACTAATTATGGATCCTACATATGTTCGGTAAACCAAAAAAAGAACTTCCATATACTTTCAACACTCTATAGTGAAACAAGATCTTATACTCCTTTTACAACTGTAGAGAAATCAAATGCTTCCACGATAAAAGGATTCAACCAAAAGGAATTTGTAATGATGTTTCTTTACATAGTGTAATAGTGTCCAATAGAAGTAGATTTGGGTCTAGTGATCGTGAAATATACCATAACTATATCTTTATCTTCTGGGATAGAATTATTTGAAACTGGGTTATGTCATTTGTTTATTTAAACCCCTATTTTTAATATTATTAATCATTCTATGGACCATTTGTCTTATGTCATGGATATTTTAATATACCATATTGTATGAAGAGAGATAAGGGTATCTGTAGTACCAATAGTGTTTTCTCTCTATTAGATGTCAATATGTTTTTGACTTTTGGGTTCATGACTTGAAATATCCTGACATCATTTTTTGGATTGAATGAATCATTTACAATAATGACCAGATAAATTTTTTTCTTCAAAATGTCTCCTTTACTACATTTGATGATTTGTTCCATGAATTTTATGGATAATAGGACTCATGGTCCAGTTGATCCAAATGTTCTTATATGGAGTTTGAGAAATTGATATTTATGACAACCTTTGATCTTGAGAAGTAATAATTTAGTGTGTATCTCCCTCATGTGGTCATCAATTTCACCAAAATGTTTCTTTATAACATTTCTAGGATTCCACTGGAAATGGAGATTAATATTTCATTTGACATAGTTCATAGTACTCAACTAGTTATTATTCATTCATACAACATGGCACCAACTGAAATAAAATCATCGAGGACTCAGTTAGAAGATATTTGAGAAAAAGTTTTCATTTTCACATGAGTGTCACCTTGGTCGATGACTTTTCTTCTTTCATATGAATTTGATTGTTCACTATGAATTTGTGTTGATTACCAAAATCATAATAATTTTTTTATAAAAAACAAGTATATGTTTCCATGGATTCACAATCTATTTGATCTGTTGAAATGAGTGTTGTGGTTCTGGAAGATTGAACATTTATTTGGCTACCATCTTTTGAGGACAAAGGAATCTGACATTCTGAAAATTTATTTTCGGAGATGGTATGACGAATATGATTACTATGTAATACCATCTTTTAAAAACAATTATCCTAATGAATTTATGGATTTAATGAATTTTATTTTCTATGAGTATATTGAAACATTAATGGTAGTATTTGTGGATGACATCCATGTTTACTCTAATCCAGAGGAAAATCATTTGCATAATTTGATAACAGTTTTGAGTATTCTTTAAAATCTCCTACATTATGACAAGATTTTGAAATATGATTTTTTTTAGATTAGATGTTTGTGGGACATGTGGTGTCATAAAATGGCATATCAGTTGATCCTATTATGTTAAAAGATATTATAATATGGGAACAACCACACAATGTTTTTTAGATTTGGTTATTCTTGGGTCAACTTGGTATTATCACTATTTCATTAAGGACATCACTATGTTTTCTAATCCAATGACTTATGCATCATATAAAAGGATTATTTTTACTATGGATGAAAAATGATTGAATTATTTTTTTGAGAAGAATTGTATTTTTTCTACTACATCAGTGTCAATCCTTCTTGAGGATGGGCAGGGATATGTGTTATTCTATGATGCATCAAGCTCGAGGTTGGGCTACATTCTTATGCTAGGTAATAATTTTTTGATTAGGTATCTCAAAATATTATTCCATAAGATATGAATTATACTACACATGACCTTGATCAAAAAGCTGTGATGAACATTCTTAAGAGTTGGAAGAATTAACATCACATAGAATGGTTTACCATGTTTTCAGACCAAAAGGGATATAGTTATATCATCTATAGGAAATATTTGAATATCCACTAGATGTGTTTTTTGAGATACCAACAACATTATAAAATTGACCTAAAATATTTCTTGGGGAAAGGGAATATTTTTACAGATGATTATAGTAGGAAAATTCAGACCCATCCCATGAAATAATCATCATAAGATTGAAACTCGATGAATCTCTTTATATAGATGAATATACAGGTATAGGATTCATGGGATAAAGTTTATTTTTCCTGTTTTATGTTGCAATTTAATCTTCTCGTGATGATCCTTTAGGAGAAATAAATTGATGATGTGTTTTTGTAGAATTAGATAATCTATTTATGCTAGGGATATCATTGTTGAGTGGTTTTTCTCTACAAAGGGAATTCTATTCTATCAGAGTTGTTTTTTATATTCTTAAATTTAATGATATATTTGATGGGTGATTTATATGTTTCCCAGTGGGAAAAGAAACAATGAACCATGATGATGTTATATGACATGATGGGAAAATGCTAGTGGATAGGTATTAGATGTGGACATGGTGAGTTTATCTCTCATTGGTATATGTGCCACCAAGTCATGGATTAACCCCAGAATCCTATAGGGTTGAATCATCGACGTCCACCCCCTGTATGTAATAGGTATAAGATCTCTATAGACAATGTGGTTGGGTTTCTATATACCTTAAAAAGAAGAATGTGATATGGGTCTTGATTGACATGCTAACCAAGTCTACACAGGTTTTATGTATTCATGACACAACTAATATTGATGGGTTGGTAAATCTCTACGTGTAATATATTTCTTGATGTTATGGATCTCTATATGCTACAGTTTCTGATAGAGACCATCAGTTCACTCCTCAATATTGGGGAGACCTTCAGAAGGAATTGGGATCTCATGCCCATTTGAGATTGGCATACCATTCATAGTTGGATTCCCATAGAAAAAGATCTTTATAGAATCATTAGGATATGATCCACAATGAAATTTTGGAATTTTGTGGGGAATACAATTATTATATAGTATGATTGAGGATCCTTATATCAAAATTTACCATTATATGATTATAACGGTTATTATTGAGTCTGTATAAGGTCGAAATTGTTGATATTTGTTATGTTGTTCTGAGATTGGGGAAATATCCATTTTTCGATGAATCACGATTCAAGAGATGAAAACATATATTCAGTTAATTAATATGATAAATTTGACGACAACAATATGATATAAGACTTATCTTGACCATCATCACTGACCTTTGGAATTATCATTTTCTGACCAAGTATTCCTAATAGTTTCTCGATGGTTGGGATATCGATGGATTGTGTAGCAATGAAGGATTTATACTCTCTTTTTAGGAAATATTAAAGAGGTTCGATTGATGGAAAATGTTTTTTTACCATTTATAACTTCCTCTTCAAGTGACACCAATAAATAATGTATTCCATGTATTGCCACTCCAAAATTACCTATATGATTCAACTCACATTCTTAGTTGGAGTGACATTGAGGTTGAGTCTAATTTATCCCTGGTTGAACGATGATTGAAGATAGTTTATTCTATAACCAAGGTACTTTTCATGTGTGGGATAACTATATTTCACATTATATTATAGTATGGTTATGATTCTATTGAGACAAAGCAGTTCGAGGCACTAATGAGGGATAATTGACATCGCCTTTTTGAAATGGAAGCTTCTTGATATTCATTGTGGGGGATACTGTGTTTTTGTTGTGGAATGGTAATAAAAACCCATTAACTTGGTTTTATGTACATTTGAAACCTTGTCATGGGGTTATTTTTTTATTTATTTGGGTATTTAAGATATGGAAGTAGGTTGATACCTGTAATTGTAATTTCAATGATCTGATGGATTCTCAGCAAAAACCATGTTGGTTCTATAGAATACTAGACATTTACATACTATGAAATGTGTTTAAATGATGTGTATGTTCTAAAATGATAATTTATCCATTTTTTAAAAGAAGTTTGGTTTTTTTGATTTTGTATTTTTTCAATGACATGATGTGTAATTGGGTTACACATCATGAAATATTCCAATAATTGTTTTTAAACATGATACTTGGATGAAATTTTTTTCTCACTTTTTATATATCTTTTATCTCAAACCAATAGCCTTACCTATGATTTTTTGGTTCCCTCAAACCCTTTTTGGATATTTCGTTCTTCAATCAGTTGTGGTTATTAATGTGGTGTGATTTTTCTGTAATAATTCTCCCATTCTCTTCGTATCATTCACTTTTCCCCAATGGGGTTAGATATATCATTTACAGACTAATGGAACATAGCCCCATTTCGTTGAATCTTTTCTTTATGTTGAGTTCCTAGATCCTCTATGTATTTTTTCTTGTTTGAAGGTTTTGTTAAGGGATTTGTGTTCCCATGAGAAATCTATGTGGTTCCATCATGATTCTCAATTTCCATACAAAATAAACTTGTTTTTTAAATTAATTTTTTTATTATAAGTGAATTTTCATTCAATTTAAAGATTAAAACCACTATTCTAGTGACTTGGAGGTTTTAAAATTTGACTTTTTCGCTTGAATTTGTTAAAAATCCCAATTACATTGAATTTAGGTGTGACTGTGAAATTGATGGAATATTGTGGAGATATATGTTGTGGAATTTAAATTGTGATATTGAGGAAATTATTTCAATTAAATTATTGAATTTAATTTTATAAAATAAACTATTAAATAGAAATGTGAATTTATTTCTAATTATTATTTGTAAAAAATGATTAAAATGGATTTGATAGAAAAATATGGGTTTTATGTTCGAAAATGAATATGGAAACTTAAAAATTAGATTTTTAATTGGAAAAATGGAATTTTGAAATAGAATGATGGGATTTAATTATATATTTATCAGTCTCAAAATAAATTTCTCTTTATTGATTTGTTCTAGGGAAGATAAAATCTAGGGAAGATAAAACCCTTGGTAGTTAGTGATATACTTGGGACAAGCATGTTAGGATGGTAATTCCCATGCATAATATTGATAGATGACAATAATAAATAAATAATACATAGCAATTCATATTCCCTATTGGGACATAAATGTGTCCACTATTTTTAGTACTGAAGGATGTGAGTACACATCCTAGTTATTAGCACTTGAGAGTGTGAGGAACAAATAACCTGGAACTATGGTACCACATAGCAGATGACTATGTTGCTTAATTTTTTATATATGAGAGTTCAATTTATTTTAATGTTTGGGAATTATTTTACATTCCTAATAATTTGTATAAATGGTTTTATAAGAAATTATTTTTCTAAGCATTTGTTTAAACAACCATTTGTTTAATGTATTTATATCACTAAATTTTATTCCATTTTTTGAATTGTAACGCCTAATTTGATTAAATACGATCTTTAGATACCAAACCTGTGAATTTAAAAATTTAAAGTACTTTTTTTGATAATTAAATGGAGAAATATATTATTGAATCTTTGGCGATACCCTAATGGGATTTTAGTTCACATTATACAAGTTCCTTTTGGTATTTTCATAATATATCCTACAAGGTTTGATAAAGGGTAAATAACTTCTTGATGGTGGTTCTAGAAATTAATTCATGTACTTGGGGAGTTGTTTCTATTGGGACATGAACTATTCCTTATGTTTTCTTGAAAATTACTATAGTAAATTTGGTTTTTAATATGTTTTTGAATTCTTGTGTTGTTATCCGTGTAGATATTAATTCTTACTCATAATATCTTGTTTCTTACTTCCTCAATGTTTGTGAAATAATTAGGGTTTCCCGACGGAAATAACCTTGATAAATAAAAACTGAATGACCTAGGAACAAAGAGGAAGATTTAATAATCTTTGGTAGGATTGGGATGTTAGAAATAGTATCATTGATAATGTCCATTCGATGTCTGAGTGAGTAATATGGGACCTTCTTGAGGGCGTATTATGAAAATATTACATCGAATTAGGATGAGCATGAAGTAATACTTTTATAAGGAGGTGTGGATACCTCTCCAATGATGATACCTTTTAGTAGGGGATTTGAATGGGACAGATCCTAGGGAAAGTGAAAACATTAAGGTAGGGCCCAAACTAGACAATATCATGTTTATGGGATGAACATGGACATTACAGATTAAATATCAATTTTAGTTTACAAATTTTTTTTTTCCACAATTGATGTAATAAAATAAATCAAATAAAAAATATTAATTTTTTTTGTTAAATATATTTGATAAATATGAAATTTTATAGAGTATTTGGTGAATAACGTCAACATAATTAATAAATCAAAAGGTATGATAATGAGTCCACATACATTAGAGGTTTCTAGAATAGATAAACATGTAAGTGTTCTGGTGATAAAATGATGTTCCACCACAAATAATATATAAATTGGTATGGTTATTATACTTTAATAACATCAATATATTGAATAAGAACTTCCCAAAAAAATTTAATGAGGAATCAAAAGTTTTAATTATTATTTTTATGACATTATTGTTTATGTATTTATATTAATGACATTTATATGTTTATAGTAATAAAATTTAGTATAGTTTTTAATTGATCAATTCATTCAAAAAAATCATCATTGTCATAAGATAAAACTCTACTAGAAATTAAAGGATAATGTATTTAACAACTATTAGTTATTATACAACCACATCCAGGGTGGAAAGACAGGAGGGGTGGGGGTGGATTGGTTGTCAGTATAAGGTTTTTGTGTCAATTATATGATGTTTATGGATGCTACCTATAGAGACTCAGAAATTCTGTGAATTTTGTTTCTTAAATACATGGGAATTTTACAGGTCTGCAGTTTCTGACGGCGCTTGATTCTGAGGCCTGGTGTGCCCAGAATCAATTTATGATGTTTTGTTCTGGTATGTTCAATAAACGTACATGCTAGATTTTATATCTTTTGATCTGAGGCTTGGAATTGAAATCTGAGGGCACGGTTGAACTCGCGGCATCAGTGATTGTTTAGTGAGACCTTCACCGCAGTTGCGTTTTAGCATGTTTTGAAGTTAGTTTTTTGGGTTTCATGGAAAAACGTTAAATAAAAATAAGTGATAACTTATTTTTATTTTTGGTGGTTAATGTCTCTAAGTGGTGGTTAGAGGAGGGGGCCACCACACCATAACCTCCCATGAGAGGTTATGGTGGTGGGTCCTACCCACACATAACCTCCCTTGGGAGGTTATTTTCTGGTGGGGACCACCGGGGCATGTAACCCTTGTATGTCCTGGTCTACCCTCATAATTGTTCCAAACCTATCTTCAATTAATGGAAACTCTCCACCCCCCTTAATTTGAAATTTAATTTTTGAATCCATTCCACCGCAATTAAATTAAATGAGTTGTCACATTTAATTAACGACAACTCTTGTGTCGTTGTGCCATAAAAATAATAGATAACTTCTTCCATTATTTTGTCTTAGTTTTCAATGGTGAAAACATGGGATAATAATTGGAGAATTATCCAATCCAACGAAGAACCATCGCCCATGAAGAATTCCTCTCCCTTCCACTGAAGAATGTGAAGAACTCTGACAACATCCTCTGTTCTTTTACTTCTTCCTTGGAATTCTTCTTCCTTCTACTGCCAGAACAAAGGAGGTAGTTCTTTCCTTAAAGAATGCTGACGACGCCGTCCTTGGTTACTTTATTTCCAAACTTCGACAAAGCGACTTCCGTCTTCCGCGACTCCATCGTTGATCACTGAAACCAAGGTAGGGATTTTGAATTATTTTTGTACCCATTCTATGTCGTTGAAATTATGGTTTGACAACCAAATGATATCACTGTAACATGGGGGAATTTGAACCGCACCAACACAGCTGTCTCTTTCTCTTTTTGATCTTGTTTGTGGTTGACAACGACTGCAGACAATGGTGGTCGGCGTTGGGCCGGCCGCGTGGAGACCGACAGTGCAAGACCGCCGGGTCACCAGAAAGGAACGACACCATCGTGCCACGTGGATGAAAGCTGGGTAGCGGCCATGTCGGGCCGTGGAGAAGGAGGCGCAGTGCTGTTGCGCTGCGGGGAGGGCAGCAGGAGGCCACGACCAAGGCGGGCCATGGTGGATGGGTGAGGTTCCATCGCGGGGTGCTGGTGGAGCAGGACAATAGTTTTAGGCCACGACAGATAGGAGAGGGCGGCTGGCTGAGCCGACCGCCATTGCGCGCCTGGCAGGAAGCTACTAGTCCCATGATTACAAGGGTCAGTGTTTTGCGCCAGCCATTTCGGGAACTGGGGTGGGTGTAACCCCCCTCCCCCCACCCACCCTTCATTTCATGGCCTGCCAGCAACCCGGGCCCGCCTACCAGCCCGCCCCCGGGCCAGCTCGCCAGCCGGGCCGCCATCGGCCGAGCTGCCAACCGGCCGGGCCGCGCGTTCGGGTCGGGACGCCCCGTTTGGTCGGGCCTCACCCTTCATTCGGGTCGTCCACTCAGGCTAGTCCGACCACTTTGTTCGGGCCACATCCTTGGACGGGGTCAGACCCAGGGACTAGGTCAGACCCCGGTTCAAACCTGCTATGGCCAACATCACCTTTCCACTGATATCTTAGGCTACAGGTTTCCAATTGACGAACCACCTATGCCAATGGAATTCATGGACCAAGAATATTTTTTTTGGAATATATTGCTTGAGACATGGACATAGATGTTATATGGTCAGGTTGGTTTGAGCTTATAAATCAACAGAGCCCCTAAAATAGAAAAGCCAATAACTCAAAGCCCAGGTGTCGGTTTGGCGTTTTGTCTGTCATGTTGGGTTCCTTTTGATGAAACAGAAATACAAGATACATCAACACAATAATTTGTGATATTTTATGTATCGACACCTGAATCGAGGAGCGGAATCTCCCAGAATTGAGCATGCTGTGTGCGGGAACCCAATGGATGGCTACGATCGAGACTAGACCTGGATCCTCTGTGGGTTCGATAGTGACGACACTGGACCTAGATCCTCTGTGGGTTCGACAGTGATGAGACTAGACTTGAATCCTCCATGGGTTCGATTGGGATGAGACTGGACCTGGATCCTATGTGGGATCAACAGTGAAGAGACTGGACCTGGATGTTTCGTGGGTTCGACAGGGATGAGACTGGACCAGGATCCTCCTTGAGTTTGACAGCAATGATACTAGACCGGGATCTCCATGGGTTTGACAGTGACAAGACTGGACCTGGATCCTCCATGGGTTCGACAGTGAAGATACTGGACCTTGATACTCCCTGGGTTTGACAGTGATAAGACTGGACCCGGATCCTCTGTGGGTTCGACAACGATGAATGTATGCCGAAATCCCACATCGAATGGACTACTTCGACAAACTATTGTTTTAGGGTTCTATAGATATCTATCATTCGATAGTGAAAGATGATTCAGTGGCTACAACTAATCATATCTTACTCTCTCTTTTTTGTGTATACCTATTGTGAGATGAGTCATATCTTTAAAACATTTTCATTGTGTTGATTGACTTTACTTCCTTTATGGAATGGTTTGTGCTTGGGCTCGATAGTTGGAGCCAGACTATGATTTATAACATAGGTGTATATATGGGCATATTACTATCTATGGATTTTTGTACATCTTGATTGTATCTTACTTCAATGTTTTATCCTTAGTGTATTCTGGGAGACCTTCGGGGGTCTTGGGGTCCCCTAATGAGTATTGTCAAACTCACCCCTGCACGGACTTCGCCCGCACCTTGTTGTGTTATGTGAAGACGACAGTGAGCAGTGATTGAGGCTGAGGGTGATGGACATGAGGATACTCGGAGATAGAGTAGATGAGTTGTACCTCAGAGATGAGTGTTCAATTTCTGTACCTACCCTTCAAGTAGGATTCCCCAGTGGACGATCCAAGAGTTGTTTTCCTTTTTTACTTGTACTTGGACTTGTTGTTAAGTTGGGTTTGTATACTAGCACACTTATTTTCATCACACTTTTCATTTCTATTTTAGTACTTGTTTCCTCTACTTCTTGTGATCAGACTGTGTGTGTTAAAGGTTTAAAGATAAGGCATTCCCTTTTTATCAGGGATTCACCATTGGTGCTAGTCGCCAGCCCCTGGCCTATGGAAGGAGGGCTTTGGGTAGTCATGGAATGGGCCCTGAGGACGGGTCATGAAAAATTGGTATCAGAGGGAGGTTCCATCACAGAACATAGGACTCAGATACTTCTTTTAATGGAAATTGTGTTAAGTTTTTGGGTGTGGTTATCAGTTTAGGGAAACAGGTGTTGGTGCGGCGGCCGACGTATCCATAGACTAGGACTCTAACTTCATATTTCTAACTCAGTGCATGAAAACACTATTTATGTGTGTTTTTTCTTTGAAAAGACTTCTTTTTAATTACTTTGTGTCATATCACCATGTATAATTTTGATCGTGGAGAACCTATTTCTTTTCAGGATGTCTTCACATAGTCAGTCAGCGCGGGTTCTGAGTGGAGAGCGTGATGGTAGCCCATCGAGCGAGGAGGCCTCGGTGTAGGGCCCCATCACTGTGGAGGAACCAACGATACAACTTACTGCTGGGATACTGTTCCTACATGCCCCGACAGTAGAGGTTGAGCGCTGGTTGAGCATGTTGCATGGGTTCCTACAAATGTGGCATCCAAGGATTCAAGGTGAGATAGATTTTCAGATGGTTGGGAACTTGCTGGAGTTTCTAGCATGAGTTTTCCACATAGTTTGGACACCTGCTGACTTAATGGTGCACCTAGCTGTTAGTCTCATATAGGGAGAAACTAAGAGGTGGTGGAGCATGATGATCTAGTTTTATGATGAGACAACCCTCACCTGGGGAACTTTGAGATTATTTTTAGGGCGGAGTTTGTTGCAGCAACTCTAAGCTCTGTGCATGCTCAAAAGCTCTTACACTTGCCTAAGGGAATTCCTACAGTAGCCGAGTAATATGTAGTAGGTATTAGTCAGACAGAACAAGGGCACAAGAGGTTTTGATATTCTATTAGATGATCCCAAGATGTGGCATCAGGGGTTCGGGGCACCCGAGGCCATGGGAGCATTGAACGGAGAATGGTCTGTTATTCCTACAGGAAATCGGGTCATAGAGTGCGTGACTATCCGAATCCCCACATAGTTGATCACCAGGTGTTAGAGGAGACACCGAGATAATGGATGTGGCATGAGCTTGAGCATCAGCTATGTGGTGGATGAGGAAATAGAGCATTTCCTTCAGCAGATGGTGGTCAGATTCATCGAGCACTACTACCCCCACCCCTAGACGTTTCACCTCGAGCTCTAGGAGTAGGTGGACAGGAGAGGGACTAGCTCCAGGCATAGAGGGCTTTCTTCATGATGATTCTATCTTCGTTTTTATCATTGTTTGACGTTTCTTTTTGTCTTTGTACTTTGAGCTGCGGTAATAAAAGACACTTGTCCTTGTGACATTTTCTTTCCTGCCCTTTTCTGTGGATGATACTGAGAGGTTCCAGTTAAAACCGTTGACTTAACACTCAAATTCTAGATTCCTACTAGATACGACCAATGACCACACACTTATGTCTACAGTTTGACTCAACCCTTGGATGTTAGAGTAATGGTTGTATCACTTAGTAGTAGTGTTAAGGCATTGCGATGTCATCCATGACAATAATTAGTACCGTTCATGTCAGGATTGACTGTATTAGACAAAAGACTGAGTTCATCCAGGGGATGAGACTAGATTTCTCTTTTCGGAAGAGGAGAAATCACAGCAGCACATGTAGGACATAGGTGAAGAAGGGTGTAAATGAGTTCTTTGAAATTGGCTTGCCTAACCCATTATTCATTGAGCGAACGGTTTACATATTACTCTAATATCATTATTCTCATGTGTGTTTTCTCGTAGAAGGACCTAGACCTGAGACAACGATGTTGGCTTGAGTTCCTCCATGTTTATGACATAGAGATAGAATATACTCCTAAAAAGAGGAATTTTGTAGCAGATGCTCTCAGTAGGAGATCTAGCATTCAGCTACTATGAAATGCGACGAAGCAGCTGGTCGTGCTGCAGATATCCTTTGTGGATAGAGATGGAGCAGCTTTTCTACAGTCTCTCACATTCACTCCTCCACTTTTCAGTGAGTCAGGGAGGCACAACATGGAGACACTGACTGTGAGAAGCAACGTGCTTAGATATCCACAAGGTAGGTACCTGATGGATTTTATAAAGGTGGGGAGCATTCCATTCTCATCAGAGGACGTACCTTGGTACTAGTTGTACTTCGGGAGGATGTGTTGAGGGAGGTGGACACATCCCCTCCTGCGGTACATCCAGGAGTGGAGAAGATTTTTCATGACCTCCGACAACAGCACTGGTGGCCAGGTATGAAGAAGGCAGTTACAGAGTTTGTCTCACGATGCCTCACATGATAGTAAGTGAAGGCAGAGCACCATATTCTATTAAGATTAGTTCATCCCTTAGATGTCCCAGAGTGGAAGTGGGACGGGATATCCATGTATTTTGTGACGGTACTTCCACATATATCCAGAGGAAACAACTATATCTGGGTGACTGTCGACCAACTCACCAAGTCAGCCAACTTCCTATTGATCAGAGATGGTACGAGCTACGACAGGGAAGGTGAAGATCATCTTGGAGAGGATGAATACTGCAAAAAGTAGGTAAAAGTCTTATTCTGATAGTATATGGAGACCACTGGAGTTCGAGGATGGTGAGCACGTCTTTCTATGGGTCTCACCTCGACGAGGTCTACAGAGATTTTCCCGAGGCCGCAAGTTTTCTCAATGATTTATCGGACCTTTCCAGGTCCTTAGTAGAGTAGGCAAGGTATCTTACCACCTAGCCCTTCCAACTCAGTAGCACCGGGTGCACGACGTCTTCCACATATCTCATATGAGTAGATACGTGCATGACCCATACCACATAATTGACCATGGGGAGCAGGCCATCGATGACAAGGAGACATTCACGGAGGTTCCAGTGGAGATTGGGGATCGACAATAGTGGGTCCTGCATGGACAGTCCATACCTCTAGTGTGCGTTCTCTAGTAACACGGGAACCTCTAGGAGAGCACATGGGAGTGGGAGACTCAGTTGGATGCTCATTACCCCCTTTTTTCCTTAGTGTGAGTTTTAGATTACGGGTACGTAAGCCCTGAGGTAGGCAGAATTTATTACATGATTTTTTTTATTAAATACCTGAGAATTTTACGAGTCCGCAGTTTCTGACGGTGCCTGATTCAGAGGCCCGGTGTGCCCAGAATCAATTTCTGATGTTTTGTTCAGGTACGTTCAGTAAACATACGTGCGGGATTTTATATCATTTGATCCGGTGATCGGAATTGAAATCCAAAGGCATCGTTGAACTCGCAGCATCAGTGATTGCTTAGTGAGACTTTCACCGCAATTGTGTTTTATCGTGTTTTGATGTTATTTTTCTGGGTTTCAGGAAAAAATATAAATAAAAATAAGTGATAGGTTATTTTTATTTTTGTTGGTTAAATTATCTAAGTGGTGGTTAGAAGTGGGGGCCACCACACTATAACCTCCCATGAGAGGTTATGGTGGTGGGGCTCCCTTGCACATAACCTCTCATGGGAGGTTATATTTCTGGTGTGGACCACCCGGGCATGTAACACTTTTAACTCTTTGTCTACCCACAAAATTGTGCCAAACATCTCTTCAACTAATGGAAACTCTCCCCTCCATTATTTTGAATTTTAATTTTTGAATCCATTCCTCCGAAATTAAATTAAATGAGTTGTCACATTTAATTAACGACAACTCTTGTGTCGTTGTTCCATAGAAATAATAGAGAACTTCCTCTATTATTTTGGCTTAGTTTTATTTGGTGGAATCTTGGGAGAATCCTTGGTGAATTATCCTCTCTAATGAAGAACCATCGCCCATGAAGAACGCCTCTTCTTTCCAACGGAGAACGTGAAGAACGCTGGCAACATCCTCCGTTCTTCGTCCTCTTCCTTGGACGTCTTCTTCTTTCTCCTACCAGAACAACGGAGGGAGAACCGTCCTTAATGATCTCCGACGACACCATAGTCGGTTACCTTCTTTCCCAATGTCGATTAAGTGACATCCATCTTCCACAACTCTGCCGTTGATCACCGAAATCGAGGTAGGGGTTTTGAATTTTTTTTGTACTCATTCTATGACATTGAATTTTTTTTGACAACCAAATGATATCACCATAAAATTGGGGAATTCTGACCGCACCAACACGAACGACTCTTTCCCTTATTGATCTTGTTTGTGGTTGATGACGGGAGCGTAAAACACCGGCCAGCGTCGGGCCTACCATGAGAATATTGACGGTGCAAGACCGTCGGGTCACCTGAAAGGTGCGGCACCGGCGTGCTGTGCGGAGGAAAGCCAGGCTGTGGCCAAGCTGTGTTGTGGCGAAGGAGGGGCGATGTCGTCATGCCATGCAGACAGCAGCAGGAGGGCGTGTCCAGGGTGGGCCATGATGGAGGGGGGCAGCGCCGTCGTGCCAGACTAGTGGAGTAGGTATGCGGCCTTAGGCTACGGCGGAGAGAAGTTTGCGGCCGGCCGAGCCGGCCTTCGGTGCGCGCTAGGCCGGACCCTACGTGCCCCCGTTTACACGGTCTGGCATCTTGAACTGGTCATTTTGAAAGCCCAGGAGGGTGTAACCCCCCTTATTTTCACGGCCCGCAGGTCACCCAGGCTAGCTAGACACCCTGGCCAGCCAGCTGACCGAGCCGCCACGGGCCGAACCGCCAGCTGGCTGGGCTGCAACTGGCTGGGATGCGCCTTCGAGTTGGGCCTCCCCTTTGGTCCAGGCCGCTCCCTTGGTTCGTGCCGTCCACTCGGGCCGGGAAAACCACTCGTGTCGGGCCGCATTCTTGGACTGGGTCGGACCCGCTGACCGGGTCAGACCCCGGTTCGGACCTTCTAGGGCAAGCTTTATCTTTCCTCCCATATCATGGGCTACAGGTGTCCAATTGAAGAACTTCCTACGAAGATAGAATTTATGGAGTAATAATATTACTTTGGAATATCCTACTTCAGGTTTTGACATAGTTGGGATACAGTCGGGTTGGTTTGAGCCTAAAAACCAACCGGACCCCAAGAATAGAAATGCCAATAACTCAAAGACCATGAATCTGTTTGACGTGTCGTCTTTCACGTTGGGTTATTATGATGAGAAATAACTAAGGGATACATCAAATAAAGACTTTGTGATAGTTTATGAATCAAAACTTGACTCGAGGAGCGGACCCTACTGGAATCGAGCATGTTTTGTGCGGGAACCCTATGGCTGGATATGATCGAGACTAGACCTGGATCCTTTGTGGGTTTGACAGTGACAAGACTGGACCTGGATCCTCCATGGGTTATACGGTGACAAGACTGGACCAGGATCCTTTGTGTGTTCAACACGTATGAGACTGGACCTGGATCCTTCGTGGGTTAATCAGTGACGATACTGTACCGGGAACCTTCGTGGGTTCAATAGGGACAATACTGGACCTATATCTTCTGTGGGCTCGACAAAGACGAGACTGGACCTAGATCCCATGCGGGTTCGATAGTAATGAGACTGGACATGGATCCTCCATTGGTTCGACAGTGATGATATTGGACCTGGATTTTCCGTGGGTTCGACAATGATGAGACTGGACCTGGATTTTCCATGGGTTCGAAAGCGAAGAGTTTTGTAACATGATCCCACATATGATCATCTTCTTCGACAGACTGCTATTTTAGGTTTCTATGGATATCTACTATTCGATAGTGAAAGGTGATTCATTGTCCACAACTAATCATCTCTCTCTCTCTTTGAATTTGTGTATACCTGGTCTGAGACGAGTCAAATCATTCAACCATTTTCATCATGGTGATTGACTTTACTTCTTTTATGGAATGGGTTATGCTTGGGCTCGAGAGTTGGAGCCAGACTGTGATTGATAACTTAGGTATATATATGGTAATATACCTTTGTAAGGTTGGATGATACTTCGTGATTATATCTTACTTCAGTGGTTTATCCTTAGTGGATTCTGGGAGACCTTTGGGGGTCTCGGGGTCCCCTACTGAGTATTTTTATACTCACTCCTGCACAGACGTCACCTGTACCTTGTTGTGTTCTGTGCAGACGACGGTCAGCAGTGATCGAGGCTGAGGGTGATGGACGGGAGGCTGTTCAGAGCTGGAATAGATGGGACGTACATTAGAGATGAGTGTTCAAGTTCTGTACCTACCCTTCAAGTAGGATTCCCTGGTGGACGATCAAGGAGCTATTTTCCTTTTTTACTTGTACATGTACTTGTTTTTCAGTTGGGTTTGTATACTGGCCCACTTACTTTCAGCACACTTATCTTTTCAATTTTAGTACTTGTTGCCTCTACTGATTGTGTTCATACTATGCGTGTTACAGGTTTAAAGGCAATGCCTTCCATTTTTATTAGGGATTCGCCTTTGGTGCTAGTCGCTATCCCCTAGCCTATGGAATGCGGGCTCGGGGTTGTCATGGCACGGGCCCTGAGGATGGGACAAGACACTACCATACCAAACATACATTATATAAGATATTAGATAGTATGTATGGAATATATAATACCTATAAGACTATGGTTTATGTCATTCCTTGAAATTGAACCTTGTAAATTCTTTTTCCAATGATCATAATGTAATTTATGTGTACTAGAAAGATCAAGTGTATGTAATCAAGTTATAAAAGAAAAATAAAACATTTTTGAGAATATGTTTTAGTTGAGAACTTATAGAAAAGTTAAAAAATGAGATAATTATTATGAACACTTATTAATACCAAGTTATTTTCATACTGAAATTTGATTATCCATGTGTATTGGATGTCAATATACCAATTTTTCAGTTATTACATTTTAGATGGATATCAGTGGTATCAAAATATAATATTCCCTATTATTTATTAAACATATTTTATGTGATATTTGATATTACCCTTAATAATTTATCAAATTATATTTTTATTATGACATTATATTAACTATTTTCTAGATAATGAAAATAATTTATAATAGTGTTATCATATAGAAAAATTTATTAATTCAGTGGGAATAAATTATAATTATTTTTTATTTATTATAATATTTTAAATTGACAGTAATGATACTAATATAATCATATATAAGGACTAAAATAATTTATGTATAGTCATTTTGTCTATTATTTTTTATTAATGATTATAATGAAAATATTTTTAAAAAAAATATATGGGAATGATAATACAAAATCCATAGATAATTTGAATGACAATTTAATGATTGATACTTTGGAATTCAAAAGATTATTATATATATAAGAGGATTATATCCATTATACTAATGTAAAAAATATAGAATTTGATGAAAAAAATATGATTGAGAGAAAAATCCATAGTTAATATAATTTAATATTTAATTCAAAAAGAACAAATGTACACATATTTTTTCTCTACAATGGAAGAAAGAATTATATTTTAATAACCTTGGTTAAAAGAGGTGGATTAATGATAAATTATCTAAATAGTTGACGATTATATCATAGAAATACATTAATATAATTAATTCTTCTTCGAAGGTTAATGATATTCCATTGATCCTATATTATGATAAAACCTCATAGAATAACTCTAATGAGAGAAGATTTTTAATTTCATTCATAATTGAGTATGTAGGCACATTAATAATTAAATGGTAAAATCCAATAGAATGAAATCTCAAGAAAAGGTTGAATAATAAATTCGGTATGTATATATTTTTCTGAAAAACTCTATTTTGATTCTTAATAAATAAGTAAATAATACTTTGAGTAATATTAGATAAATATAACATTAATCATCAAGATATATGTGTAATTATAAAAACCCTTAACATTATTATATATAAATTCATGATTTATTATATAATATTACTCTAATATTAACCAATAGGACCGAGAAGTCTAGTTAATTTAAAAATTAGGTACATTACATATTTAAAAAAACCAAAAAAACATCATCTTTATTGACACGATCCTTAACATGCACGTACTTTAAACTATATGGGATATTCTGGGGATATACATCATAATGGGGTGAGATATAAATCCAAGTAAGGGAATAATAATGGAATAATATAATACATGTTATATAATAGTAATGTTATTGAGTAATAAATGAAACATGAATAATTGGGCATTATATTGGATGATAATACTTATATAGTAAATGCTGAAACAAAATAAATAACTGCATCATTATTATAGGTCAACGATTACTTACAAGATATAAAAATATAAAAATCCCCTAAATTAATCTATTTCAAACCTTTACCAAACAAGAAATATCATTAAACTAAACATTTCCCAATGTATTTAAGCACTATATATTTTTGTGTGAAACTATCACTTTCATTTCTTTCTCAGGCTTATTTGTACAAAATTGATCATACAAGATTGATCCATTCATCATAAAATTTTAATAAACAATAATGGATTATGGGATAAATAAATTTATTACCATGTGAAGGAATTCTAATTGTGTAAAGTTGAACACCCTTGATAGAAATTCTAATGGTATACACTAAAAAAATGGCATGGAAAATCGTTCTGAAATTTTGACAGCATAATGACACCCCTTAAAAATATTAAAATGGATTTATGAATGATATATGGATGAAAAATAATTTTTTAATTAACATGGAATTAATATGGATATGTAAATTCATTTCCCACCATTATAATAGGTATTACATGTCATAATATTGTAAAGATAATTTAACAATGAAAATAATATGAGGATCCCTTACTAAATTTCGGGCCAGGAAAAGGGTGTGAAAATGGGATCAAAAAAGATAATGAAGGGATTTAAAAGTTTCTATCATAATTTAAAAGTATCTGTTATAGTAAGGGTAATATAGAAGAACATATTCCAACATTTAAAAAGTGGAAAAAACTTCCCTAACATAAAATAGCTTCCTGAATAGAAATGTGAATATATAAATCTCTAATTAATTTTTGGGATAGTAACATCATAGGTATGGGTAAATATGAGAGTGGTTAAATGGTATATCATAAAACTAACACCAACTATATAGTAAATTATTTTTTTAAATAAATTAAATTATAAAAATTGAAATTAAAAATACTAGTCTCGATGAAGGTTCTTGAATTGAATAGAGGAGAGGAAAGTCATTATCTAATTTTATGCATTGTGATGGATGTACATAAAGTATCATTAGATGTTTAAATAGAGTGAAAGGTAGATCTCATAATATATAAATAAAATGGACATTAAGGGGGATGTGGAGGAACATATCCTAGCATATGAAAATATAAATTTATAGATATAAAAAAAAGATGGGTTGGATAACAAGAGGAGAGTGGAAAACCCCTCACATGAGTGTGTGATTCCAAATTATTTTTAAAGGATTTATAAAATATATCAGGGAAATTTTTAATGAAGAAAAATGGGATATTATGTAGGATTATATAAAAAAACTGAGGATATCTTTAATATTTCACAAACATAGGTTTTGCGCTCTATATTTTAATGTTACCAAAATGAGAAACCATAACATGGTTTTCCCATGGTTTCTACCAAATGGATGTGTTTTTTATTATTTTATATGGAAAAGCTCATAAAATAATAAAATAATATGTTTTCTTTTGCATATGTGATTCATACTCATAAATAAATGATTTTAAAACATTAAAAATATATTAATGGTCTGGGAGGATTCACAATTTATTTATAAAATTAAAAAATAATCACACTATAAAATTATTTCAATAGTAAACGCTGATTTAGTCATGTATTTCTTTTATAGTATTTATTACATATTTTTTCATCATTATGATTTCATAATACACAATGTATATTTTTAGATTACTTAATTTTTTTCCTGAATATTCGACCCACTAAAAAAATATTGAAACATTCAACATTGGATAATTTCCAAATTATCATTCCAAAAATAATATTAATATTATCTTCATAATTTATAAAATATGATAAATTTACCACTTCAATTAAAATTCATTTTTATTCCAATATACTAGTTTTGGATAATAATTATTTTCCGACCATTATAAAAATATAATTTTCCACTTTAATTAAAAGTATTATCATTTATACATAATATATTATATTTCTATTATCATTTTTTTAATTTTTATTTTAATACCTCTTTAATTAACCATAAAGTGTTTCTTGATTAAAATAATAATTTTCCACAGATACGATTTTTGTTTTCTAATATAAAAAATATAATTGTATCAAAATCATTATTCAATTATTTTTAAAGTAACAAAAAATAGGATCATTATTATATTGATATTAATATATATATATATAATATTTGGGTTACTTTTTTCCAGTATTTTATTAATTATTTTTACCTGTAATTAACTTATTTTTCTTTTACTGTGGTAGTAAATATTTAATATATTTACAATTCATATAGTTCAAAAATTAAGATGAACATATTAAAAAACATTTATTATCATGATTAAAAACATGAAATACATTTTATAAAAATATATTGAACTAGTTCGAGTAAATTAAAATAATTTAAAAATAGAAAGCATAATGGAATGTAGTTTTTCAAAAAATAAAATTTTCAAGTAAAATATTGTTTAACATTAACTATATAAAGTATAATCTTGATTTTAAGAATTTAAATACATAAATATATTTTTTTTTAATATTACATTTCAATCATTTCTCATTATTGTTTATTAAAATTTTATATATTTTATACAAATTATTCATTTTTAAAAAGTTATCATAAAAATGGTTTCTTAATCCTAAAAATAACCTTTTATTAAAATCTAGTATAATGAATATCTAAATATAATTAATTGAAATAAATAAAACTCAATTATTATTTTGTTACAATTAAATAATATTAAAATAATAATTATTATTTCTAATAAATTCATTTATCAAATGTAATGAATGTTTTACATTAAAAAGGCACTTTTCATTATTTACTAATACAAATATATTTTCTGGAAAATACAAAATTTTCACCCTATATTAAATTATGATATTATAATAAAAAAATTATTTAATTTAATAAAAAAAATTATAATTGTTGTTGAAATTAATTATATATATATATATATATAAATTAATGTAATAAGAAATAATTTTAAAAGAATGCATATTATAAAGGATAAAAGCAATACCATAAGATGATTGATCATTTACTAAGAATTTAACAATATAAATATGAAATATACAAATATTATAATTTATTAAATCAAATTTTTATATGAAAAGTTATTGGAATGTTTAAAACTATCATATTTAAAGATTCATTATTTTTTATGGGCATTATTTTTTGTATCACATACATTAATAAGTGTAGTTCTTGCTTTAATAAAACTCATGGATTTAAATTCTTCGAAATTTACTAAACATTATCCCTATAATATAAACCTGAACTCAATTATTCTTCTTCCTATTCATTTATATAAATAATGGGGAAATAATTTTTGTTTATTTTTGAATTATAAATGATAAATATCAGTAACAAATGAAATTAAATAAATTCCTTTTAAATTGTATCTATTTCATAACTTATGACTTTCTTGCCTTTAATATATTTTATTCATGGTCAATTTTCTGACATATATTTTATTTAGAATTATTTTCCCCATATTAATTTATCATAATGATATTGTGATTTTATGAAAGCATAACCCCCTCGACTGTTAAACCATGTGCATAGTAAGACCTGTTGTCATGTACTAGGTTACACTAATTTAGGCCCGACACACCTTATTAGAGTTGTTACCCCCAAATACATCTCTCCCAAAACCATGTCCACTTATAATTTATAGATAAAGAAATATTTCATTGTTAAACAAATTTCTCTATAATTAATAAATTTTATAGTTGTTTTTTATACTAAATATTCTTTTTAGGGGATTCTATAGAGTTTTGGAAACCTAATACATAAAATTAATAAACTTTTATTATGATATAAACTATTAAAACCCTTTTCATTATTATACATCATTACATGATTTATGAAATAATATCTAATTTAATAAAACCCCAAGGATTGGAAAATCTAGTGTCTTTGGGAATTTGGTACATTACATAAAAACCTGAATAGGAAATGCATCATCTTTATTAAAAACATCTTTGACATTATCATATTTAAAACTTAATTGGATATCCAGATGACATACAAAATAAAGTAGGGATTTATAAATCCATGTTAGGGAATAATCCTAGAATAATGTAATATATGTTATAAAATAGGCATTCTAATGGGGATAAAAAACATGAATAATAATGCATGATATAACATGATACTCATTACATGTGAAATGTGGAAACACCATGGAACATTGAATCATAAGCATAGGTCAAGGCCAATTTCCAAGACCTCGTGATGGAAAAAATCCCATAAATGAATATGGTTACATACTTATCCCAAAATGATGTATCACAATAGAAAACATTACCCAATACATTAGAGGTATATATAATTATTTGTGCACCCGTCAGATTCACTTTATTTTCAATCCTAATTGTGTCACATAAAACACAAAAAATGGATCCACTCATCGCCAAATTTTATTCCACAATCAAGGAGTACATAATGGATAAATTTATTTACTATTTCAAATTAGTATAAGTATATATGGTGATATACCTTGATAGGGAATGATTATAATATTAACAAAACTGTTTTTTCTATGGAAACCCATGGTGAAATTTCAGCATCATAACAACATAACTAAAAAATTTCTAATATATGTTGTTGAGAGAGACATATGTCACTTATTATTTAGAAATTAAATCTATATTAAATAGGATAATATAATACATATAAAAAAATTGAAATATTTGGTATAAGATTATAAGTCCCCAGCCTTAAACCTTAGTTAATCTTGAGTTATTACATGATTACACATTGTGGATCTTTTCAGGTTTAGAGTTTTAGAGAATTAGATCATAAAACATGCATTACATTCCACATTTAAACAAAGTGGATACATAAAAGATAGTATTTATTTTATTCCCATCAACGGAAACATATTGAAAAATAGAGCATGGATTATTTCTTGACACATCCTTGACACTATCATCATATCATGTACCTTTCCCTTGACCTGTGAAAAACATTTCAAAAAAACATGGGATGAGCATAAAAAGCTCAGTAAGGGTTATAAAAATATGGAAAGGAAACATGAGTTCATAATAATGAAATCATACTTTACCCATCAAACATAGGCATATCAAATCATTAATAAATCATAGAAGTCATAAGACATAAAAGGTAACATGAGGCATTCATAACATTCTTACGTAGGTAGTAACCCTCTTGGTTACGTTTGGAATACCCATGACAGTATATTCCCTAAATCTATTCGGAGAAACCTTAACGTTTCACTCCTTCGCGTTACCCAATGCATTGGAGAGCTATATCGGGCTCACCCGCCCTTAGTTTATCACAGAACCACCCGTATTCATAAAAAATTCCCAAGAACCATAACATAATCATAGAACATTACCTAATCACAAAAAAAAAAGATAACATCCCCACATTGTAATAACAATATAACATTTTAAGATATTAAAATAATGAATCCATTCTAAAAACCATTTTCTAAACCATATAAAACATTTAATAAAGAGATTTTTGAATCAAAGTGTCCCATACAACTTTGAAGCTTTTAACATTTTAAACCATTAATACCCATATAAATAAATCCTTAAATCTATTTTGAAAAAATGGATATTAATGAGAAATATTTATAAGAATAAATTATTAAAACATTTAAAACGATATTTTAGTTAAAGTGTTTTTAAAAAAATGAGAGACACTTGAATACAATAAATGTGGAATAAAATTTAATTATAACTTTATAATATCATGAGAATAGAGGGATTAATGATATAATATTCCAAAGTACAGTATATACACCATATAAGAGTGAACTGGTGCATAAAAACTATGAAGTCTCAATAGAAATGTAAAATGAGATGAAATCCATAATAAAGAAGGTATCCTTAAATCAAGGATAAATCAATCTCATAATTATGTGTGAAAAATATAAATACACCCAATATAAGTGGATATTTAGTGTAAAATAATCAAATGTCATTCACACATATTCAATGGAGGACATATTCAATAACTACATGTTGAACCCAAAGAAATCGAAATTGGGTTAAGAAGTTCCCTTGGTAAAATTCGACAGCCTAACGACGTCACTTTAAAAGTCTGAAAATGAGTTGATGAGAGATAAAAAGGGTATATCATCACTTGGAGATAAAATTTACATCAATAAGGATATATAAGAACATATCCCAACTTAATAGTATGTGAATTAAAAGACATAACAAAAGAAGTCTTTTAAAAAGAGGAGGGTGAAAGGATCCCTTACCGACATGGGTATCTTTCGAAACATACACCCCGTGAAAGAAAGAAAATACAAAATTGATGTAAATACTCATAAATGAATGTATATTACACAATGAGTAAAATAATGGTCAGTACATACACCACTCAAATCAAATTGTTGCAAATGTAGCATAAATCTCACAGAAATAAAAGTGAGATGAAAAATTCTTTACGAAAATTTTGTAGCCTAACGGTGCCACTCAAAACTTCAAAAATAGATTGATGAGAGGGAATTGGGTCTCTCATAATATGAACATAATAGTTACAGTAGGATTAATATAAAATAACATCCCAATAATAAGAAATATGTGCTTAAAAGGAATGACATAAAAGAGTGTACTTAAAAAGAAAGAGAGGAGTAGGATCCCTTACCTCAGGTCCGACTTGACTCGATCGTTCTTTAACGTCCTGAATAATAAACCTGAGATTATTTATACTTACTTAAGAACCTTTTTCAAGTTCATTATCCCTTTTATATCACTTATTTCCTTGTTATAAACATTATGTAATCATTTAAGTTAATAATGTTTTTTTTGTCGATATTTGGTTCTTAAGTCGAAAGTGGACTTCTCACAATTACATGTTGTTCGTGTCGTCAAAGTTTCATTATATACAGAATTATATTCATGATATGGATATCATATATATCATATATATCCAGAATATACATGTATTTATAATATTACATAATCATTTAGAGGTATGAAATTAAATGCACTGTTCATGGTGACGGTAAGCCGTACGTACGAATGAATGCTACTTTCATTTCTATGTCATATTAATGGAATTAAAACCAAATGAGAGGTATGTATATTTTAATTACAGAATTATATTAATCCTTTATATTAAACATAAATCATATATAATAACTTTAAATCCATCCTTTATACATCCCACATATGGCATTAACGAATCAAATCACTTTGAGGGGGCGGTAGTCCGCACTTCCTAAAATGAAATTATCATGTTTTACCCAAAATGGAAACCATAAAGGCATGCCAAAAAAAAATACAGAATCTTAAGTAAAACATAAACATATTATATATAATATATAAATATATTGACATCTTAATGGCCACCTTTGAAGGTGATATATGAGTGTTGAACAATCATCGTTTCGTGAGGCAGAAATTTGCCATCCACGGAAACAGTATGTTCTTTAACCATTAGATGTAGGTATGTGTAAGTGTAGCTCGAATACCTCTTATAAAAACATCCTAGTATATTTAATATACTGGATTTGGTACAAAAGAAATTAATAATAATAGTTTTGGGGGTTGGAGAAGCAAAATAAAACAAAAGGACTCAAGTGAAGACATTACCTTAAAATCGGGTAACTCTCTTTGGTTTGAGCTCAATGGCTTCCTTGGGAAAAATTCTTCCCAAAGTGAGGCTTTAAGGAGTTATAGAGGGATGTGGAGAGACAAAATGGGCAGAGTTTGGCCGAGCCAAAGGCTTTGGAAGCATGGGTAAAGAGGTAGAGGTGGGGGCCTTTTATAAGAGGAGAGGAGGGGAACTCTTGGAAAGTAAAGAAAAGTTACTTTATTTTAGAATGATTTTCGGATTTTAGTGGTCCCAAATTGATGTGTTTATAGGATAAGGTGATAAGGGTTTTAAATTCACCCATCCAATAGGTTTTGGACATGTGTAGTTTTTAGGTTTTACATTATCTTTTCATTTTATTTAAATCCTTTATTAATGAGGTAATCGCTGCATCATCATGATGTCATAAATAATTTAATATATTTGATGTCTAAAAATTATAAAACAAATATAATGGTGTAGGAAATACTTTTATATTTCTAATGAATATTTATAGTAAAAAATATGACTTTTATAACCCCATTTAAAAATTGTTTAAGTAAAACAACTCATGTTTGTGTCATTTTAATTTTAACATTAAATAAAAAGGTAAATATGTCATTTTCCAACCAAAGTGGCTCCATGGGGTCCCCAAGTTGACCCATGGATTGTATTGGTCGGCCATGACTAATCAAATGAGGGTAGGACATGTTTCTATGTCATTTCATATTTTTAAAACATTATTTTTACCTTAAACTACACTAATTATCTCTAATCGCGATTAAAAACTAAATAAGTTACTATTCAACAAAAAATTATTTTAATCCCATTGAACGACATTCTACATATTAATGAAAACCATGTATGTCAGATTTTTTAAATTCAAAACACAAAGATTGAAAAATTTCATTTAAACGGAAAATCAGTTTTTATAAGTACCACTTAGTGGTTTCACTATTCATCAAAAATTGAAGTTTTTCTGAAAATTACCAAAAATTCACCCCAAGCTATATTTGATATTCTGAATTCAAAAATTATGTCTATTTTACAAAATTCAAAACATATAAGTTGCATTAATTAATTTAATAAATAATTCCTGCTGTCAAAACAAATAGAGTGTTTTTATGAAACAAAATGTATCAAAAGATTGACACTAGATTAAGTCCGATTTCAAAGTGAAATTATTTCCAAAGACCACTATTGGATTAAATGGTAAAAAAATATTCTAATTTCACTTTGAAACCAATTTAAAAGTTAATATTATCATATAATTAAATTATATTAAAAATAGGTTTTGAATTAAAATACAACATTTTTTACTATTCCTTAAAAATATGAACTTTATCGGAAAAATTCCAAAAATTTACACAATGTAAATTTTTATGTCCCGATTCTAAAAAAGTATTTTATTTTGTCAAATATAACACAAAAAATTGTCAAAAAGTGGATTTAAAAGAGGTTCGCCATCAAAAGGCGGTTAATCGACCTTTTAAAGAATATTAGAATGTTTACACTTAAAATTGGATTCATTCACATATTTAATCCTCTAACATTTATTTTAAAAAGTAAAAATATTTGAAAAATATATATAATAATTTTGTAGTAAGTTCTATTCATTCCCGCCACCACAACATCCACGCGTTAACTACCATTTAAAATAATATTATTTTATTATTAGAGTGCAACGTAAGATTTCCAAAAAACTTGTTATTGCATGTTGGGTACGCCATCGAGCATAGAGTCTCCTTTAAATTTCTATTAATATTTTATTCACAAATATGGACAAATGTGAAAATTTCATACTCTTTATTTACCTGGGGTGTTACATCCCCCCCTTTTGGGAATTGCGTCCTCGCAATTTTAAAATTGGGCTTGGAAACTTCATTGAAAATCCCACATCGGAACTAGAGTCAGTAAAACAATAACTTTAAAATAAAGAAAGATAAGTACAAAGGTCACCCGAGTAAACCCATACTAGGATTCCAAGTATGAAAATATGGACATGGAGGGAAAAACAAAGGGTCATGTTCTGATTGAGAGTGATAGTAAACATGTCTAGGAGAAAGTTAACCATAAGAAAATCACAAACTTGTGATGAGTTAAACGGTATTCGATTCCCCAATAGGAAAAGTTAACAGACAACACTTTTGTTTTAAGATACTCTTCATTGAGGAATTTATTTATGAGCTTAACTAAAACATAGGGAAGCATAATTAATTGCCATGTTGACTTTCATCTTTTACTAGATTTCTTACACGAACTAATATTTTCGCCAAAAGACGAGTATTTAGGAAGACTTGTTCACATTAAGAGTACTATAATAAACTTCTAGAGAATCACCTAATCCAAAAAAGAGAAATATATACATCCCATGTCTTTAGACTTTAACCAAAACCAAAACCAAAAAGTTTAGTACAAGATCAGATAATACAGAAAAGGATAACCCTTTATAAAAATAAAATCTATTCTTAATCTCCAAAACTTGTCCAACAAAACCCAAAGTTCAACAAGGACCATTCGATAAACAATTTGTCCATAAAATTACTCAAAGTAGACCAAAATAAGATTGAAACCCAAATATTTTAAGGATTTAGTCACATAGTCTTCCAAGTTAAATCGTAACATTTATCTCTAAACAACATCAGTTGCTCTTAATGTCTCGTATTGAAATGTAATTAACCCAATCACATATCCTCCATGATAGGTTAATAAATTTCCATAGATAACCCAAAATCAACTTACTCTTAATTCATAAAATCATCTAACTAAAAAGAATAAGTCAAACTAACCAGGGACTTCATGTAGTCCAGTGGTAGGTGATAAATACCAGTTGCACTTTGGTTGTGGGTTCGATTCCCGCAGCTTTGTCCGACGCGACGGGTTGTCACACGGTCTGCGTGTTGTCATTTTTTCCAAACTATATAATTCTTAAAACAATCCCCAAAATAAGAAAAAATCTTCAAAAATAACCATAACATAATTTAACCTCAATTTTATCTCATGCCTTTCACTTTCCATCATAATATATAATAACCCAAAATTACCTCAAAAGAAAGGATTATATAAACCCTAATGGTTACCCTTTATAATTATGACCTAAACATCCACATCGATTGGTTATCTCATAAATGATGCATTACAGAACATACTAAGGTACAAGTGGTTGATCATGACTCCTTAATAGTTGGTTTAGAACAACCACGAGTTTCCTCATTGAATCCCCCATTTCATCCAGTCTCTTAATCAGTGAACCACCACAGTTTCCTTCAAACCTATTGTCACTTTGGTGCCCGCTAGATCCATCCATTCACTAAAAACAAAAATTTCAGTGTGATTATATCAACAAAACAATCATGTACTAATGAGGAAGATAAACACTAAGATATATTTACTCATTCACTTTATCTAAAACTAGGACTCTTTTTGAAATCCAAATCATTATGGTAATGTCACTAGTGCTTAGAGAATAACCTAACCTCTAAAGTTATCTGAACCGACCTCTGATACCAACTATAAGTCCCCAGCCATAAACCATACTTAATCTTGAGTTATTAGAAGATTACACAATGAGGATCTTTTCAGGTTTAGAGTTTTAGAGAATTAGATCACAAAACCTGCATTACATTCCACATTTAAAAAAAGTGGATACATAAAAGATAGTATTCATTTTTTCCCATCAACAGAAACATATTGAAAAATAAAGCATGGATTCTTTCTTGACATATCCTTGAAACTATCATCATATCAAGTACCTTTCCCTTGACCCGAGAAAAACATTTCAAAAAAACTTGGGATGAGCATAAAAAGATCAGTAAGGGTTATAAAAATATGGAAAGGAAACATGAGTTCATAAGAATAAAATCATACTTTACCCATAAAACATAGGCATATCAAATCGTGAATAAATCATAGAAATCATAAGACATAAAAGGTAACTTGGGGCATTCATAACATTCTTACATAGGGAGTAACCCTCTTGGTTACGTTTGGAATACCCACCACAGTATATTCCCTAAATCTCTTCGGAGAAACCTTAACGTTAAACTCCTTCGCGTTACCCAATGCATTGGAGAGCTATATCGGGCTCACCCGCCCTTAGTTTATCACAGAACCACCCGTATTCATAAAAAATGCCCAATAACCATAACATAATCATATAAAATAACCTAAGCACAAAACAAAGATAACATCCCCACATTGTAATAACAATATAACATTTTAAGATATTAAAATAAGGAATCCATTCTAAAAACCATTTTCTAAACCATACAAAACATTTATTAAAGAGATTTTTGAATAAAAGTGTCACATACCACTTTGAAGATTTTAACATTTTAAACCATTAATATCCATATAAATAAATCCTTAAAACCATTTTGAAAACACAGATATTAATGAGAAATATTTATAAGAATAAATTATTAAAACATTTAAAACGATATTTTAGTTAAAGTGTTTTTAACAAAATGAGAGACACTTAAATACAATAAATGTGGAATACCATTTAATTAGAACTTTATAATATCATGAGAATAAAGGGATTCATGATATAATATTCCAAAGTACAGTATATGCACCATATAAGAGTGAACTGGTGCATAAAAACAATGAAGTCTCAATAGAAATGTAAAATGAGATGAAATCCATAATAAAGAAGGTATCCTTAAATCAAGGATAAATAAATCTCATAATTATGTGTGAAAAATATAAATACACCCAATATAAGTGGATATTTAGTGTGAAAAAATCAAATTTCAAAGGAGGACATATTCAATAACTGCATGTTGAACCCAAAAACAACGAAATTGGGTTAAGAAGTTCCCTTGGTAAAATTCGACAGCCTAATGGCGTCACTTTAAATTTCAGAAAATGAGTTGATGAGAGATAAAAAGGGTATCTTATCACTTGGAGATAAAATTTACATCAGTAAGGATATAGAAGAACATATCTCTACATAATAGTATGTGAATTAAAAGACATAACAAAAGAAGTCTTTTAAAAAGAGGAGGGTGAAAGGTTCCCTTACCGACGCGGGTATCTTTCAAAACATACACACCGTGAATGAAAGACAATAAAACATTGATGTAAATACTAATAAATGAAAGTATATTACAAAATGAATAAAATAATGGTCAGTACATACACCACTCAAATAAAATTGTAGCAAATGTAGCATAAATCTCACGGAATAAAAGTGAGATGAAAAATCCCTTATGAAAATTCTGTAGCCTAACGGTGCCACTCAAAACTTCTAAAATGGATTGATGAGAGGAAATTGGGTCTCTCATAATATGAAAATAATAGTTACAATAGGATTAATATAAAATAACATCCCAATCATAAGAAATATGAGCTTAAAAGGAATGACATAAAAGAGTGTACTTAAAAAGAAACAGAGGAGTAGGATCCCTTACCTCGGGTCTGACTTGACTCGATCGTTCTTTAACGTCCTGAATAATAAACTTGAGTTAATTTCTACTAACATAAGAACCTTTTTAAATTTCATTATTCCTTTTATATAACTTATTTCCATGTTATAAACATTATGTAATCAATTAAGTTAATAATGTTTGTTTTGTCGACATTTGGTTCTTAAGTCGAAAGTGGACTTCTCACAATTACATGTTGTTCGTGTGGTCAATGGTTCATTATATACAGAATGATATTCATGATTTGGATATCATAAATATCATATATATCCATAATATACATGTATTTATAATATTACATAATCATTTAGAGGTAAGAAATTAAATGCACTGTTCATGGAGACGGTAAGCCGTACGTACGAATGAACGCTACTTTCATTTCTATGTCATATTAATGGAATTAAAACCAAATGAGAGGTATGTATATTTTAATTACAGAATTATATTAATCATTTATATTAAAAATACATCATATATAATAACTTTAAATCCATCCTTTATACATCCAACATATGGCATTAACGAATCAAATCACTTTGAGGGGGCAGTAGTCCGCACTTCCTAAAATGAAATTATCGTGTTTTACCCACAATGGAAACCATAAAGGCATGCCACAAAATAAAAATACATAAGATTAAGTAAAACATAAACATATTATATATAATATATAAATATAGTGACATCTTAATGGCCACCTTTGAAGGTGATATATGAGTGTTGAACAATCATCGTTTCATGAGGCCGAAATTCGCCATCAACGGAAACAGTATGTTCATTAACCATTAGATGTAGGTGTGTGTAAGTGTAGATCGAATACCTCTTATAAAAACATCCTAGTATATTTAAGATACTGTATTTGGTACAAAAGAAATGAATAAAAAAAGTTTAGGGGGTTGGAGAAGCAAAATAAAACAAAAGGACTCAAGTGAAGACATTACCTTAAAATCGGGTAACTCCATTTGGTTTGAGCTCAAAGGCTTCCTTGGGAAGAATTATTCCCAAAGTGAGGCTTCATGGAGTTATAGAGGGATGTGTAGAGACAAAATGGGCAGGGTTTGGCTGAGCCGAAGGATTTTGAAGTGTGGGTAAAGAGGTAGAGGTGGGGGCCTTTTATAAGAGGAGAGGAGGGGCACTCTTGGAAAGTAAAGAAAAGTTACTTTATTTTAGAATGATTTTCGGATTTTAGTGGTCCCAAATTGATGTGTTTCGAGGATAAGGTGATAAGGGTTTGAAATACACCCATCCAATAGGTTTTGGACATGTGTAGGTATTAGGTTTTACATTATCATTTCATTTTATTTAAATCCTTTATTAATGAGGTAATCGCTGCATCATCATGATGTCATAAATAATTTAATATATTTGATGTCTAAAAATTATAAAAGAAATATCATGACGTAGGAAATATTTTTATCTTTCTATTGATATTTATAGTCAAAAATACGACTTGTATAACCCCATTTAAAAATTGTTTTAGTAAAACAACTCATGTTTGTGTCATTTTAATTTTAACATTAACTAAAAAGTTAATTATGTCATTTTCCAACCAAAGTTGCTCCATGGGGTCCCCAAGTAGACCCATGGATTTTATTGGTCGGCCATGACTCATCCAATGAGGGTAAGACATGTGTCTAGGTCATTTCCTATTTTTAAAACATTATTTTTACCTTAAACTACACTAATTACCTCTAATCGTGATTAAAAACTTAATAAGTTACTATTCACCAAAAAATTATTTTAATCCCATTGAACCACATTTTATATCTTAATGACAACCATGTGTGTCGGATTTTTTAAATTCAAAACACAAAGATGGAAAAATTTCATTTAAACGGAAAATCAGTTTTTATAAGTACCACTTAGTGGTTTCACTATTCATCAAAAATTGAAGTTTTTCAGAAAATTACCAAAAATTCACCATAATCTATATTTGATATTCCAAATTCAAAAATGATGTCTATTTTACAAAATTAAAAACATATAAGTTGAATTAATTAATTTAATAATTAATTCCCACTGTCAAAACAAATAGCGTGTTTTTAGGAAACAAAATGTATCAAAAGATTGACACTAGATTATGTCGGATTTCAATGTGAAATTAATTTCAAAGACAACTGTTGGATTAAATGGTAAAAATATATTCTAATTTCACTTTAAAACCAATTTAAAAGATAATCTTATCATATAATTAAATTAGATTAAAAAGAGGTTTTGAATTAAAATACAACATTTTTCACTATTCATTAAAAATATGAACTTTATCGGAAAAATACCAAAATTTTCCCAATGTAAATTTTGATGTCCTGATTCTAAAAAAGTATTTTATTTTTTCAAATATAACACATAAAATTGTAAAAAGTGGATTTAAAAGAGGTTTTCCATCAAAAGCCGGTTAATCTACCTTTTAAAGAATATTAGAATGTTTACAATTAAAATTGGATTCATTCACATTTTTATTCCTCTAACATTTATTGTAAAAAGTAAAAATATTTGAAAAACAAATATAATAGTTTTTTAGTTTGTTCTATTCATTCCCGACATCACAACAGCTAAGCGTTAACTACCATTTAAAATAATATTATTTTATTATTAGAGTGCAACGTAAGATTCCCAAGAAACTTGTTATTGCATGTTGGGTATGCCATCGAGCATAGAGTCTCCTCTAAAGTTATATTAATATTTTATTCACAAATATGGAAAAATGTGAAAATTTCATACTCTTTATTTACCTGGGGTGTTACATCCTTCCCCCCTTTTGGGAATTGCATCCTCGCAGTTTTAAAATTGGGCTTGGAAACTTCATTGAAAATCCAACATCGGAACAAGAGTCAGTAAAACAATCACTTTAAAATAAAGAAAGATAAGTACAAAGGTCACCCGAGTTAACACATACTAGGATTCCATGTATGAAAATATGGACATGGAGGAAAAAACAAAGGGTCATGTTCTGATGGAGAGTGATAGTAAACATGTCTAGGAGAAAGTTAACCACAAGAAAATCACAAACTTGTGATGGGTTAAACGGTATTTGATTCCTCAGTAGGAAAAGTTAACAGACAACACTTTTGTTTTAAGTTACTCTTCAATGAGGAATTTATTTATGATCTTAACTAAAACATAGGGAAGCATACTTAATTTCCATATTGACTTTCAACTTTTACTATATTTCTTTCACGAACTCATATTTTCTCCAAAAGACGAGTATTCAGGAAGACTTGTTCACATTAAGAGTACTATAATCAACTTCTAGAGAATAACCTAATCCAAAAAAGAGAACTATATACTTCCCATGTCTTTAGACTTTAACCAAAACCAAAACCAAAAAGTTTAGTACAAGATCAGATAATCCAGAAAAGGATAACCCTTTATAAAAAGAAAATCAATTCTTAATCTCCAAAATTTGTCCAACAAAACCCAAAGTTCAACGAGGACCATTAGATAAACAATTTGTCCATTAAATTATTAAAATTAAACCAAACTAAGATTGAAACCGAAATATTTGAAGGATTTAGTCACATATTCTTCCAAGTTAAATCGTAACATTTATCACCAAACAACATCAGTTGCTCCTAATGTCTCGTATTGAAAAGTAATTAACCTAATCACATATCCTCCATGATAGGTTAATAAATTTCCATAGATAACCCAAAATCAACTTACTCTTAATTCATAAAATCATCTATCTAAAAAGAATAAGTCAAACTAACCAGGGAATTCACGTAGTCCAGTGGTAGGCGATAAATACCAGTTGCACTTTGGTTGTGGGTTCGATTCCCGCAGCTTTGTCCGACGCGACGGTTTTTCACACGGTCTGCGTGTTGTCCTTTTTCCCAAACTATGTAATTCTTAAAACATTCCCCAAAATAAGATAAAATCTTCATAAATAACCATAACATAATTTAACCTCAATTTTATCTCATGCCTTTCACATTCCATCATAACATATAATAACCCAAAATTACATGAAAAGCAAGGATCATATAAACCCTAATGGATACCCTTTATAATTATTACCTGAACTTCCACATCGATTGGTTATCTCGTACATGATTCATTAGAGAACATACCAAGGTACAAGTGGTTGATCATGACTCCTTAATAGTTGGTTTAGAACAACCACGAGTTTCCTCATTGAATCCCCCATTTCATCCAGTCTCTTAATCAGAGAACCACCACAGTTTCCTTCAAACCTATTGTCACTTTGGTGCCTGCTAGATCCATCCATTCACTAAAAACAGAAATGTCAGTGTGATTATATCAACAAAACCATCATGTACTAATGAGGAAGATAAACACTAATATATACTTACTCATTCACTTTATCTAAAACTAGGACTCTTTCTGAAATACTAATCATTATGGTAATGTCACTTGTGCTTAGAGAATACCCTAACCTCTAAAGTTATCTAAACCGACCTCTGATACCAACTATAAGTCCCCAGCCTTAAACATTATTTAATGTTTAGTTATTACAAGATTACACATTGAGGATCTTTTCGGGTTTAGAGTTTTAGATAATTAGATCACAAAACTTGCATTACATTCCACATTTAAACAAAGTGGATACATAAAAGATAGTATTCATTTTTTTCCATCAACAGAAACATATTGAAAAATAAAGCATGGATTCTTTCTTGAAACATCCTTGACACTATCATCATATCAAGTATCTTTCCCTTGACCTGTGAAAAACATTTCAAAAAAACATGGGATGAGCATAAAAAGCTCAGTAAGGGTTATAAAAATATGGAAAGGAAACATGAGTTCATAAGAATGAAATCATACTTTACCCACAAAACATAGGCATATCCAATCGTGAATAAATCATAGAAATCATAAGACATAAAAGGTAACTTGAGGCATTCATAACATTTTTACGTAGGTAGTAACCCTCTTGGTTACATTTGGAATACCCACCACAGTATATTCCCTAAATCTCTTCATAGAAACCATAATGTTTCACTCCTTCGCGTTACCCAATGCATTGGAGAGCTATATCGGGCTCACCCACCCTTAGTTTATCACAAAACCACCTGTATTCATAAACAGTGCCCAAGAACCATAACATAATCATAGAACATAACCTAAGCACAAAAAAAAGATAACATTACCACATTGTAATAACAATATAACATTTTAAGATATTGAAATAATTAATCCATTCTAAAAACCATTTTCTAAACCATATAAAACATCTAATAAAGTGATTTTTGAATCAAAGTGTCCCATACCACTTTGAAGCATTTAAAATTTTAAACCATTAATATCCATATAAATAAATCATTAAAACCATTTTGAAAACACAGATATTAATGAGAAATATTTATAAGAATAAATCATTAAAACATTTAAAACGATATTTTAGTTAAAGTGTTTTTAAAAAAATGAGAGACACTTGAATACAATAAATGAGGAATAACATTTAATTTGAACTTTATAATATCATTAGAATATAGGGATTCATGATATAATATTTCAAAGAATAGTATATACACCATATAAGAGTGAACTGGTGCATAAAAACAATGAAGTCTCAATAGAAATGTAAAATGAGATGAAATCCATAATAAAGAAGGTATCCTTAAATCAAGGGTAAATCAATCTCATAATTATGTGTGAAAAATATAAATACACCCAATATAAGTGGATATTGAGTGTAAAACAATCAAAGGTCATTCACACATATTAAAATGAGAACATATTCAATAACTACATGTTGAACCTAAAGAAATCGAAATTGGGTTAAGAAGTTCCCTTAGTAAAATTCGACAGCCTAACGGTGTCACTTTAAAATTCATAAAATGAGTTGATGAGAGATAAAAAGGGTATCTCATCACTTGGATATAAAATTTACATCAGTAAGGATATAGAATAACATATCCCAACTTAATAGTATGTGAATTAAAAGACATAACAAAAGAAGTCTTTTAAAAAGAGGAGGGCGAAAGGTTCCCTTACCGACATGGGTATCTTTCGAAACAAACACCCCATGAAATAAATACAATAAAACATTGATGTAAATACTCATAAATGAATGTATATTACACAATGAGTAAAATAATGGTCATTACATACACAACTCAAAGGAAAATTGTGGCAAATGTAGCATAAATCTCAAGGGAATAAAAGTGAGATGAAAAATCCCTTACGAAAATTCGGCAGCCTAACGACGCCACTCAAAACTTCCAAAATGGATTGATAAGAGGAAATTTGGTCTATAATCATATGAAAATAAGAGTTACAGTAGTATTAATATAAAATAACATCACAATCATAAGAAATATGAGCTTAAAAGTAATGACATAAAAGAGTGTACTTAAAAATAAAGAGAGGAGTAAGATCCCTTACCTCGGGTCCGACTTGACTCGATCGTTCTTTAACGTCCTGAATAATAAACATGAGTTAATTTATAATTACTTAAGAAACTTTTTCAAGTTCATTATTCCTTTTATATCACTTATTCCCATGTTATTACACATTATGTAATCATTGAAGTTAATAATGTTTGTTTTGTTGATATTCGATTCTTAAGTCGAAAGTGGACTTCTCACAATTACATGTCGTTTGTGTGGTCAAGGGTTCATTATATACAGAATTATATTCATGATTTGGATATCATATATATCATATATATCCAGAATATAAATGTATTTATAATATTACATAATCATTTAGAGGTAAGAAATTAAATGCACCGTTCAAGGAGACGGTAATCCGTACGTACACATGCACGCTACTTTCATTTCTATGTCATATTAATGGAATTAAAACCAAATGACAGGTATGTATATTTTAATTCCAGAATTATATTCATCATTTATATGAAACATAAATAATATATAATAACTTTAAATACATCCTTTATACATCCCACATATGGCATTAACGAATCAAATCTCTTTGAGGGGGCGGTAGTCCGCACTTCCTAAAATGAAATTATTGTGTATTACCCACAATGGAAACTATAAAGGTATGCCCCAAAATAAAAATACAGAAGATTAAGTAAAACATAAACATATTATATATAATATATAAATATAGTTACATCTTAATGGCCACCTTTGAAGGTGATATATGAGTGTTGAACAATCATCGTTTCGTGAGGCAAAAATTTGTCATCCACGGAAACAGTATGTTCTTTAACCATTAGATGTAGGTGTGTGTAAGTGAAGATATAATCCCTCTTATAAAAACATCCTAGTATATTGAATATACTGGAGTTGTTACAAAAGAAATGAATAAAAATAGTTTTGGGGGTTGGAGAACAAAATAAAACAAAAGGACTCAAGTGAAGACATTACCTTAAAATCGGGTAACTCCCTTTGGTTTGAGCTCAAAGGATTTCATGGGAAGACTTAGGCCCAAACTGAGAAATCAAGGAGTTAGAGAGGGATGTGGAGAGACAAAATGGTCAGGGTTTGGCCGAGCCAAAGGCTTTGGAAGTGTGGGTAAAGAGGTAGAGGTGGGGGCCTTTTATAAGAGGAGAGGAGGGGCACTCCTGGAACGTAAAGAGAAGTTACTTTATTTTAGAATTATTTTCGGATTTTAGTGGTCCCAAATTGATGTGTTTCGAGGATAAGGTGATAAGGGTTAGAAATCCACCCATTCAATAGGTTTTGGACATGTGTAGGTCTTAGGTTTTACATTATCTTTTCATTTTATTTATATCCTTTATTAATGAGGTAATCGATGCATCATCATGATGTCATAAATAATTTAATATATTTGATATCTAAAAATTATAAAAAAATATCATGATGTAGGAAATATTTTTAGCTTTCTAATTAATATTTATAGTAAAAAATATGACTTGTATAACCCCATTTAAAAATTGTTTTAGTAAAATAACTCATGTTTGGGTCATTTTAATTTTAACATTAAATAAAAAGGTAATTATGTGAATTTCCAACCAACGTGGCTCCATGGGGTCCCCAAGTTGACCCATGGATTTTCTTGGTCGTCCATGACTCATCCAATTAGTGTAGGACATCTTTCTAGGTCATTTCATATTTTTAAAACATTATTTTTACCTTAAACTACACTAATTATCTCTAATCGTGATTAAAAACATTATAAGTTACTATTCACAAAAAAATTATTTTAATCCCATTGAACTACATTTTACATCTTAATGACAACCATTTATGTCGGATTTTTGAAATTCAAAACACAAAGATGGAAAAATTTCATTTAAACGGAAAATCAGTTTTTATAAGTACCACTTAGTGGTTTCACTATTCATCAAAAATTGAAGTTTTTCAGAAAATTAACAAAAATTCACCATAAGCTATATTTGATATTCCGAATTCAAAAATGATGTCTATTTTAAAAAATTCAAAAAATATAAGTTTCATTAATTAATTTAATAATTAATTCTCGCTATCAAAACAAATAGCGTGTTTTTATAAAACAAAATGTATCAAAAGATTGACACTAGATTAAGTCCGATTTCAAAGTGAAATTAATTCCAAAGACTAATATTGGATTAAATGGTAAAAATAGATTCTAATTTCACTTTAAAACAAATTTAATAGATAATCTTATCATATAAATAAATTAGATTAAAAAGAGGTTTTTGAATTAAAATACAACATTTTTCACTATTCATTAAAAAATGAACTTTATCAGAAAATTACCAAAAATTTAAACAAAGTAAATTTTAATGTCCCGATTCTAAAAAGGTGTTTTATTTTGTCAAATATAACACATAAAATTCTCAAATAGTGGATTTAAAAGAGGTTCTCCCTCAAAAGGCGGTTAATCGACCTTTTAAAGAATATTAGAATGTTTACGCTTAAAATTGCATTCATTCGCATTTGTAATCCTCTAACATTTATTGTAAAAAGTAAAAATATTTGAAAAACATATATAATAATTTTTTAGTTAGTTCTATTAATTCCCTCCATCACAACAACTAGACGTTAACTACCATTTAAAATAATATTTTTTTATTAGAATGCAACGTAAGATTACCAAGAAACTTGTTATTGCGTGTTGGGTATGCCATTGAGTATAGAGTCTCCTTTAAAGTTATATAAATATTTTATTCACAAATATGGACAAATGTAAAAATTTCATACTCTTTATTTACCTGGGGTGTTACAATGATAATAAAGAAACATGAATAAATATGAGAAAGTGATGATCCCTTGTAAGGTTTTAGCATAGTAACAAGTGCATATAATGATTGATGGGAGTGATTAATGGGAATGAAATGGGTATATCATAATTTATAAAAAAACATTGAATTAATGTGAATGTGAAATAACATATCCCAACATAAAAATAAAGATATTAATTATCCTAGCACAAAAGAGGTTCTTGAAGTGAAATGATACTAGAGAAATCCATTACAAAATTTCAGCATAGTAACGTCTTAGGTAAGGATCAAAATGAGAGAGGATAAATGATAAATAATTAAAATAAAATTTAATATATAGTATTTTAATTTTTATAAATGAAAAAAATGTAAACATTTGAAATTATGAAGGCTAATTTAAAATAAGGTACAAGAATTAAAAGAAGATCAGGGAGGCCCCTTGCTTAATTTCAGGATGGTAATGGGTGTACATAAAGGATTATTGTATGATTACTCGGAGTGAATGTGAGATAAAATAATTTACATATAAAATTTATAGTAAATGGGATATGGAAGAAAATATTCCAAAATAAGAAAATTTAATGGAATATACATAAAAGAAGAGGTTATTTAGAAAAATTGGAGAGTGTAAGATCCCGTAAGTGTTTTACTCCAAATTATTGGGAGGGGATTCATGAGAACATTAGGGAAACATGGGAGGTTTTTTAGAGGAGTGGGAACATGAAAAAATTTGTATAATTATTTTCTATAAAATTAAGTGGGATTTGGGTGGGATTATATTGGAAAATATATTAGATTTCATTATTTTTTATTAAACATATGTTTTTTACTATATATAATAAAATACCAAAACCACTGACATTCCCATGATTTTCTCTTGGTATTTTTACAAACGGTAGTAGTATAATTTTTTATATAATTATAATGGCCAAGAATAATAATATAATACTCTTGTTTTTGTGGAGGTGATTCATATTCTAAAGAAATTGGGTTGAACACCTTAAAAAATGTCACTGGTTTTTGAGGATTCCAAAAAGAATTATAATTTAGAAAAATAAACATAAAATCAAATTATATTGAAGGAAAACATAGTTTTGGTCATGGATACCCATTATTGTATTTCTTTCATCACCATTGGGTCATTATGTTTACATAATACACCAATTATGGTTATACGGTATTTAATTTTTACATCAAAATTCGATTTTCTCAAAAAAATAGAAATAATTCACCATTGGATAACATTAAAATTACAATTCCAAATATAATATTTATTTTATCTAAATAATTTTCTAAATATGATAAATAAGAAACATAATTAAAAATCCAATTTTATTGAAAAATTATATTTTTTTACAACAACTGTTTGTCAACCATTATAAAAATTAAATTTTTTACTTCATAAAATTTTAATATCATTTATATTTAATATGTACAATTAGTATTAAAATTAAAATGGTAAAATTAATTATTCACTGAAAAATATATATTTAATATAAAAACCCATATATTCACAATAAATTAATTTTGATATGATGATAACAAAAAATATAGTTCTTTATATCAAATATATTTCCTAAATTTTCTAGAAAGAAATTATAATATGAATTTTTCAACTAATGAAATTAAAAAATCATTTCTTAAAAAACATATTTTTAAAAGTAAAAACATATTTCCTTAAATTGATTGATTTTAATGAATAAAAATTGTAATTTAATTATGATATATATATATATATATATATCATAATGTAGTTAAAAAAATTATATTTTAAAATTTAATGTAATTGTTAAAATGGCCAAATTGAAATAATACCTAATTTTTTCTGTGATTCTTATCTGATAATTTATAGAAAATATTTTTATCTTTATAATACTCAAAGAATTACAGTAATTATTTATGTATTACTAATGATTCATATATGTTGGAATATATCTCAATGAGTATTCCTCAACATATTATGTTAAATATATAAAACAAAAAATGTGTTTGGAGAATATATTAACGGAAAATTTAAATAAGTGGTTAGATTAAAATTCAACCACAGGAGATAAAATTATTACAATTATGGAGAAATTGATTTTCTTGGATTATTTTAATTATTTAATTTTTTGGATTATAAGGGAAATATCTTTCTAAAGAAAAATAATCTAAATTAAATAGTAATATATATTTATATAAATACTATAATTTAATCAATAAAATAAATTCAATGTAAAAATAATCATAGACCCTGAAATAATCTTATATATAAGAGTGATGATATTTTGGGGAATAAAACACTTATTTTTTAATCATCCAATTTAAATACCATGTCTCTATATAAATTATAGATGAAACATGATGATATTAGTTATCATTTTTTATGCTATTATATTTCATAGAATTATAAATAAAATTTATTTGGATAAAGAATAACTAAAAAATACACATAAATATAGTAATTACAATGTGTCCAAATTTGAAATCGTTTAGATTAAATAGAAAAGTGAATGAAATTGTAAGCATCGAAGAAATTAAATAAGACCCTAAAATTTCAAATTAATTACATAATGGAAAATAAGGCTCATTGAAACATAGAAATTATTTATATGTTTCTCATAATTTTAATGGAATAATTTTTGAAATGATTTGAATAGAAGACTATAAATATTTAAAGAGAAAATATTCCATGTAATTAACGGTATAAGGAAAAGGGGTTGATATGATAAAACATATCTATATGAAAGACAACTATCTCTCATCAAATATAGTAAAGTAAGCTATGAAGAAATAAGACATAATAAAATTAAACAATTTAAATTTTTGAATAATAATATGTTCCATGGATATTTTTTGGAGCATTCAACATATGGTTAGATGGTTTTTATGTACATTAATTATAATCCAGATCTAATTAAACTGAACGTGGAGGATTCTAGGGTTATAAAAAACTATTCGATATACCTATATAGTTATAAGACTACTGTAACCACATTATCTCAGGTCTGCCTCCCCATACACTAGAGTTTTCTAACTTGAATAAGTGGTATATAGGTAGTGATGGTGATACTATACCATTGGTAAAAATAAAAATAAATAATATTGAAGTACTAATAATCCATCTACCAAAATTGAAATCATAAACTAGAAATTATATCTTTGTGTGATCCCCAAATTATTAATAATACATGAAATTATAAATTTTATTTTATTTTATTTTCCCACATGTATATATCAGATGTGTGATCATATGTGATATGATTATATAAATGGAAATCCAAAAATAAATAAAAAATGTAAAAGTGTTATCATCATTATATATTGGTCAAGATACTACTACTAATCTATCCAACACAAAGCCTTTTTCCTTGCCTATTCAATAAATCATGGAACGTTTTCAGAAGAAGAGTTCCATGGTATGGTGTTAGTACAAATTAGTAGGCCACCAATAATTGTGTTTGTAATTAAAATAGAAAATATAGGTACATTATTGATAGTAAATTCAATATAAAATATGTAAATTAATTACCACTATCATAATGGAGTTCCAAAATTCATATAAGAACAAACCACACTTAATTTGACTAAATTCGTAATGTAAAACACTCCTATGTTTTGTAGACACCTTAAAAATTAACGAATTATAACTCTTTCTCCCATAATTCTGGATGAATGTTTTATGATCTACACATCATAATTAAATATGAGGTATCACCATTCCATAAACCAAGATAAATATATATCACAATCTCATGGCCTTGGTTAATGATATATCACCATACAATACAATTTTTGAATGATGTTCCATTTCATGTACTCTCAAAGAGTGATGAACCACCCTCAAAATAATAGTGAAGGATGGGGTACCTCTGAGGAATAATTAATAACAACTAATCTATACAGAGGAGAATTATTTTCTACTAACACATGAAATTTATGTTAATGATATACTTCCATAGAATGTCTATAAGGATTACATATGTCACACTTGAGTTTTGATTTTCACTGTTGGATATGATTCATTTATGGGTCTTGATCTTCTCTCAAGAACTAGGTGTGATGTGTCTGAATATTTGATGACAAATTTTATTTATTCATGGTCTAGCTTATTTCCATTGGGGTTTCCTTGTGTTTTTGGATAAATTTCAAAAAATCCATACTATATATGGTGCATGGTTGGTGCAAAGTTAGGGGAAATCATGAAACCCTGTGTAAGTAATCATGTCGTATGTTGCGTTTTTTACGTAATAGCCTCCAAATGTATTTTATACGACAAATAAGTCCACGTTGGCTAACCATGTGGTCAGTTTCTCTTAAAAGGATAGAGCTGCATGATTTTTTCATTTCATGGAAAATTTTGTGTGATATGCATGTCATTAAAAATAAGAAAATGACATATATAATCTCTCAATATTTAACACTAAATCCACCCCATCGGCCCGAATTAAGATTTTCTTCCTTGACCATCCGTCCAAGCTCTTCTATACTCCACGGAAACTGTTGATTTGGTTGTTTTAACCCTTATTATTCAGGGATTTATCATGTGAGTTCATTCTCCTATGATTTCATCCATCATTCTAGCGTTTCCATTCCACTTTCTTGTGTTATCATTTTCCAATGGGGTGTTTGTCTAATGAGGGTTTCGATCATTTTCTTTTGAGTGAGATCTTAATGTTTGTTTTCAAATCTATCCTGGCCAGAGTGTTGTGGTTATGTGGTGGCAGATTCACACCAATTACCATAATTTTATACCCATGAGGTAGGTGGTTATATTCCCTAATATTGTTGGATGACATTAATATGGTTTATTGTTTAATTATATGCACTCTATTATCTATTTTTCTGATGAAAAATTGTTTTTGATGGGGTTTAAAAGATTATTTGATAGAAATTTATTTGTATAAAAGGAAATTTCTATGTTTTTATCTATACTTTTGGTTTTTCTGCATTAATGTTTCCTATGATTTGTTTTAAGGGAACAAAATGTTTTTTTGAAGGTGATAGAGGTAAAAATTTATTTAAATGGTGTATTTTAAATAATATAGAAATTTTTTTCTCATTTCCTTTTGTTGTGAACTTATAAATGTGACAGAAAAATTGTCTAAATGAAAGGACTCAACTTTTGACTTGAAGTCGATTTATATGTAGACTTAATAAGTTGGTTTGGACCATGAAAATAGTTAAACTGGTTATGTAATATTCTATTAACTTTGTTGAATGGGTTCCACTGATATTGAAAAAAGTATGAATTTTGTTTACCTTGGTTTGGCGTGTGAAAAATTGAAAGCAGTTTTTTATAGATAACTTTAATTTTTCTGGTGTATTTAAAATGATGGGAATGTGAATATGAAAAGAGTTTTTTGTGTAAAATTAGCTATAATGGATTGAGTATAAGAGAATCCCAGGTATAATGGTGGAATAACTACATATAGTACTCTAGTGACATAGAAGTCAAAAGTCCTAGTTTCACATAAGAAGATTGACGATTAAAACACTAACTAAGAATGTTTTATGATGGGAGACCACATGAAAATTGGGTTTTCTCCTCCTAGTGGCTCATTCAAGAAAAATATAATTTTTGTGGTTATTATACCACATTCCACTATGGTATGAGGTTCTAGGGTATCACTCAAGCTAAAATACCCTTTGGAATATACTCATGGTGATCAATAGTGAAATGATACTTATATGGTGTGGTTCTATTTGTTGATATATGGTTGACCATGCATGTATTATTGTGTACTTATTTAAAATTATGTTTGATTGTAAATGATTTTTTCCATGAAAGTGGTTTTCCAAGAGAATGTTTTTCTTAAAATGTTTTCATAAATATGTTCTAAAATATTTTCCATAAATGTGAATGATAAATTGTATTATATGGTTATAGCTTTGAATCCATTTTGTTTGAGGAACCCTTATGGGGTTTGGATCAAACTCTATACAAACATTATGAAGTTTGTAGACTTATTTATATTAATAAAGCATGAAAAGGTTGGGTGTGTCATGGTGGATTTAGTTTCTAGAGTTCCACTAGATGTTGTAAGTGTTGGTGGTGGTGGAGTGAGGGTGGATCCTTCATGTTGAATGGATGTTTCTTTGTTGTTTTATAGTTTCCTTTTCTTGTAGTGTTTTTTTTGTTTTTTTGATGAATTTGTAAAACACTGAATCTATAATTTCATAACTGTATGGTTTTTGTTATATATCAATGTGTTTATCTATATTTCTTTTTACTAATTATATAAATTGGGGAAATCATTCTGAAAGTGTATTATTGATACCCAGGCAATATTTTCCATCCAAAAAGGATTTGGAATTCCCTTCAGGCTATGCCATAGACCGGGTCGGGTATCAGGATTGATGTAACTATAGATTGGGTTTTAAAAAATCATATCGGAATATGTAAAAGTCTTTTTGGGTCATGTAATTTAGGAATGAGTCTGGTTATAATAATGCTTGGGTTTTCAGGAGGTATTATTCTGTAAAACTGTATATACTTTAATAGCACTCCTTATAGAGGTTCCTGAGTTTCTATGGGAGGTTAGGTATTTTTTGATATATTGTGTTACTATGGGTTTTTTAAGTTTAAAAATAAAAATTATGTTTTGATAAAGGGATCAATGAGCTCGCATGGCCTAGAATGACATCTGGAGTCAAGGACATGGTCTTAGTATACTCATGCTGATGGCGGTGTGATGGGTGTACGGCTACCAACAATATGCCCATGTCACCGCAAACACTATTTTCCCCTTCATAATTTTTTTTTTCATATTGTGATCTGAAAATTAATGGGAAAACCTGTAATTTGGATTTGTAAAAACTGGTCTTAAAGTAGTAATGATTTTATTTTTTGAAATGTTAAAATTGATTTAAAAAATTGGCCTTGGGAAATAAATTTAATTAATAGATTTTTATAAAATGAACATTGGGGTAAAACATTAAATTCTTATTGGGGTTTGAATTTTATAATCATGATATGGAGCATAATGAAATCATTTGTTTAGAAACTAGAAAAATATTTTCAAGAGAGATTGTAATTTGGTTTTATCCAAAGGGTTTTTGATGTAATGAGATTTTTATTTTCATAATAATAGAAAGATAATGATGTGTGTATCGTGAAAATTGTTTTTTATTTACTGTCTAGTGATATTATGAAATTTTTTTTTGTAATGTTCAATTTGGACGTAAAATTGAGAATATGAAAGTATGGGTTGAATGTTTTGTCTTAAAATGATTATAAATCATTATTTGTCCTTTGTATTTTCCATCATATAAAACATGGATGGATACATTTGGATGGTTAATAATGTGAGTTGATGGGTGGATGGTTTGGCACAAGAATACGCATGTGTTAGAATCCATGGAACACCATTGGTGAGTGTTCAACTAATGAAGTATGTTTTCCTTTCATAATGTATTTAAAAAAAGGATGTGATTTTTTTAATAATTGTGGTTCAGTTTGAGAACCCGTATCATTTTAAATGGTTCTTCATGTTTGAGATCCAATTGACGAGTTCAGTTAAACATAATGGTTAGTTGGTTATTTTTAGAATCATTATGGGAGGCCATTGAGTTGGTTCCCCATGTGATTTGGTTGTTTTTTTATTGAATTTTTTTCTAGTGATTTAGTTTCATTGGGTTATCGGTTTCCTTTTCAACTAGTTTATACCCCCATAAGGGTCGATGCATATTTGATGTGTGGACATGGTTGTTTCACTTTTGGAAGACCCTCCAATTGATCAATGTGATCACTTTAATCGCGAGTTTCTAAAATTGAACCCTCTTATTGTTTGTAATTATGTGAATCTAATCAATTTGGATCGGTGGATAAGGAAAATTGAGAGGTAGTTTAATTTCATTGAGTTTTATATGATAGTAACAGAAATTTTTTCACCCTATATGCATTATCGTCCTATCTAGAAAAAGTGAATCGAATTCTAGTCAGGTTAATGAGAGGTGGGATGGGACTATTAGTTCTAGCCACGGTGATAAAAGGCCATTATATCTTTCATTAACTTCTTTTAAGCATGGGATCAGGTAGTTCCATTAGTGGTTCATGTGTTGTCATAAGAAGTCATCATGTTCCCTTGTAGGAATAGTGTTCTGTTTGGGGATCGATTAAAACCCCCTTCAATTTCAATGATTATTATTTTTATAATGGTTATGTTCAGTGGTGTTTCCTTTTTATCTCAATATGTGAGATTCTGTATGTGACTATTTTGAGAACATTTTCTTTAATTAAATCATTTTTCTCTTTTGGTAATTATGTATATCTCCATTATAAATGTTGGTGTATCACATATTTTCTTTATTTCAGTGGTTTCTCATTATGATGAAAATGAATGATTTGTGTTCGTATTCTATATCCCAATCATGGTGAAAGAACCATGTTGTGGTGATGTATGTTCCCTTGGGTGTTGTTTTCAACTATTTTTTATATGATCTATGTGTTATTTCTAGTGGGACTAAATAAAGGAGTTATGACTAGGGTTATTCAATTCATGGACATATGGCATGAGGCGATTCAAAAAGTTGGGATCTATCCATAGGCACCAATGTTAACATGGAACATAGTCAAGACTCGTTTAGTGTCTGATAGAACATAGTCTAGATTGGTCTCTAGTTTCTTTATGGGGAGAGTTCAAGCATATCTAATGTAACTCATTTGAATTGTAAAGGACCCTCTTTGTGTGAATTTGAATGAAGACTACATTCTTAGTTGTGACCAAGATGGGTGGAAGATTTTTTACTAAGTTATAAAGAGGCTTGGTTGAAATGTTTTGATGATCATTAGTTGTTTTACTTTTCTGGATGAAAGTGTTTTTGTGGTTTTCATTATATGGAAATACTTGTAAATAAATTTTTATGTTGTTTGTGAACATTTGGAAGTGGTCGTGGCCCATAAGAATGGTGAATGGTGAATTATTTTCTATTTGGAATGGAGTTTCTTTCATCAGGCCCCGTGTGATGGGAATTTTTCCTATTAATGAAAGTCTTTAGTTTGATCATATTTAGATCCTATATCGATCTATGATTGTTGGTTAATAAGGGGGTTCTTATGGCGTTGTATCCATAATGAGTCATGTTGATATATTATTAAGAGAAAATTTGTGCTTGCACATTTCCAATTATGGGGAGTCCATTATAGACTCCCTACATTTGTAATCTTGTTAAGTATATAGAGTAGCGTGACATTAAAAAATATCATTTACAGATACTAGATATGAGCTCCATTTCAATGTAAAAAATGGGGTTTTTAGTGCACACCGATTGATTTTGGTTGAGTTAATAATTATAAAAGTTGTTGTTAATGGTTTTCAGGGAACTATGATAAGGGGTGTGCGAATTGTTTTTTATTTATAAACTATTCTTATATTGAGGGGTTGTATTATATGGTTGTGATACATAATTTTTATTTTTCTATAATCTATTGGTTTTGTACCATGCTAGGGGTAGAATGAATATGGTGGGTAGACTATTCTAGCCGCTCAATTTAAATCTTATGAACTACTTTTCTTGTTTTTTGTGTTCTTTCATTCAACCCATTTGATGTTGTCAGGGATCTCCTTATGTGGTGAAGGAGTGTTGGATATTATTTTTCAATAAAGTCATATTTTTTCTTTACTGGGGTGGAATGTTTTACGATGATGAGAATTGTCACACCCAGATTTTTATTTTCTCTTTTGGATCTCATTATTTTTTTGGCCTCAAATTGTTTTCTTGGGAAATGAGGTTGATAGGTCTGAATTTTTGATGTAATCAACTAATTATTTTTGTTCTATATTTTATCTCTTAAGTATTCCTGGTTTTTTTTAGAAATATGGGAAATTTAGACAGTACAACATGTGGCGGATGGATGGAACACAAGCTAGAAATCAGTGTACCTAGACCTATGTAATCGTACGGTAGGTTGTGGGTTTTTAGGCTGTAGCTACTGCACAGCTTGTGTACAAAATGTAAGGCCATATGGGCTAACCTTGTTTTAGGTTCCCATTAGAAAGAGAGGGATAAAAATTCAATGTTTGTTTTGAAAACGATTGTGGGAAAATAATGTGTGTTGTCCAAATCATTTGAAATCTGAAAATTTCTTATGTGTCCTCCAGATAATTTACCATAAATCTAAACCCCCCGAAAGGGTATTTTCTTCCATGGTAGCCACCTAAAATCTGTCCTAGGCACCATGGGAACTATTTAATTGTTTTTTTACTACGATTATTGATGTAATCATAAATTAAGTTCCTTATCCTTCAATTTCATTCATCTATCTAGGGTTTTGCTCCCTATTTATTCTGTTCTTATTTTCCAAAGGGGTGTTTAAACTTAGAAGTGTTATATCTTGTATGTTTTAGTGAGATCTTGATGGTTATCATTGAATCATATATTTTAAGATTTTTATAGTGTTGTGGTTCTGGTTTCACAATAATTTCATGAATTTTCTATACTTGATTTATGTGGTTTCCTGACCTAAATTTGTTGGCTGATATTAATATACACTCTTATATAATTATATGTTACATATAATTAATTTGTGTTTTGAGAAAAATGTTTTGGAGTTTTTGACATGTTTACGTGATAGAAATGGATTTTTATAAAGGGAAAAGATTATGTTTTTGTGTGTTCATTTTTGTGTGGATTATAGAAAGTGTATTATGATTTTTTTCAAGGGAGAAAAATGTATTTTTAAGGAACAATGCGTGAAAATTTCTTGAAAGGGGGGTTTTTTTAAAATGGATAATTTTTCTTCATTGGGTTTGGATGTGCACCTCTTAATGTGGCACATAAATTGCGTAAATGATGAGAATCATGTTTTAAAACTAAATTGGTTTATGGGTTGATTTAAAAAGGTGGTTACGCCCATGGAAACAGTTAAATTGGATATTTTATTTACTTATAATGATGTTAAATAGGTTTTATGGATTTTTCAGGTTGTTTGAAGGGGTTTTAAGGTTCTTTCTGAGTGTATAATTGAATTTGTGTTGTTTATGGGAAACTTTGATTTCCCGGTGTATTTAAAAAGCTCGACATGTGTCAGTGAAAATAATGTTTTCTATAACATGTGAAATTTAGATTTGAGCATAAGAGAATATTTTTATAAAGGTGGGATGATTACATATAATATGATAGTGATACAATTGTGGAATTTCCGAGTTTCACTTAGTTGGATTGATGATAACCACACTAACTAAACATTTATTACGATTAGAAACCCCTATGCCATTGGGGTGGGGTACCCTTTAAGTGGATCATGCATGAGAAGGATAATATCTTGGTTATTATACCAGATTTTGTAGAGGAATGATGTTTTATTTTCTCAGTCAATCTTGGTTACCCGTAGATATTTAACTATAGTTCTCTATAGTGACATGATAGGTATAAGATGAGTCTCCATATGTATATAAATGGTGGAACTTTTATATATTCTTTCATATTTAATTTTTATAGAAGTTTTAGCTGAAATGGTTTCTTTTATTGATATTATTTTCAGTTAGAATGGGTTTCTTAGAATGTTTTTATAAAATTATTTTTAACTAATTCACATAAATGTGCATGTTATATTATATTCTAATATAATAGTAATGAATAATTTCATTTTGGTGGAATATTACTGGTCCTTTTCTTGCAACATATATACACATTTGGGTTTATACATACATTGTTAAATGTATAGCCCAAGTAATGAATTATTGTGTCATGGTGGAATCCATTTCCAGAGTTCTTTTATATATTGTAGGTGTTGATGGTGGTTGATTTATGGTGTACAACTCATTTTGCAAGGAGTTTTCTTGTTTTTTAAAGTATCTTTTAGTTGATGTGTTTTTTGTTTTTTGTTTTTGGACAATTTTGTGAAAATTTGAATTTGAGATTTGTTAAACCTTGGTTTGTTTTGTTTATCTATCATTGGGTTTATTTAAATTTGTTTTTCATGTTTATATAAATGAATAAAATTGTTCCAAAAGTGTATTATTGTTACCTAGGAACTAGTTTTCTACCTGTTGGGATCAAGAACTCCCATAAGATCATGTCACAAACCAGGCTAGGTGTCAGGATTCTTGAAACACTTTCATATTTTGTGACAAGATTTCATAGATAAATAAACATTTCCAATAGAAATTATAACATTTATATTACCAATAATGTTAACAAGGAACCCATATGACATTTTCTACACCTACCATCAGTTTTTTATCGAAATAACTTCTCATGAATCATATGTGAACAGTTTATTGTCATACCCCAATAGTATAGGTAAATAATAAATCATCATTAAATTCATTAAGTGAATGATGTATCAGTTGTAAAGAATTAATTATGAACAACATTTCACATTCCATATAAAGATAAAATTAGTGGCTATATCATTTATATTTTATGTCTCATCCTAGTGTTATCACTATATGAAGTTATCTAGACCACCCTCATCATTCCTATTATTGTGTATTATTCCTAATATTATTCTAATAAATATTTTGATTAATTTCCTACACAAGTCACATATCCATATAAAACCATGTAAATGAGTTATTATGCATGATGGGACACTAAATACATATGTGGTTCTCACTTGTACCAAATGAATTAATAAAACTAATACAAATAGTTTTAATCATGAATAAAAAAGAAGTTGTACCAATATTACTTAAAAAATCCTAAATCATATAAAAAATGATGATGAATCAAGGGGGATCATACCTTAACATAGTAGATGTGTTTTCAATGAAATGGTGTTAGTTGATTCATCCTAAAACGGTAGAGATAAGAACCCAAGGATAATCCCTTTAACATAGAATAACTAGTAAATAATGATGATAAGAATAGAAATTTATTGAAGGGAAACAAGAGTGGGGTGAAACATATCTATGGAGTCACCCTATAACAAATGACACGGTGATTGACCGATGATTGGATTATATCTGACTATTAAGTGGGAGAGCCAAGGAGATATGGGAAAATTCAAAACTAATGATTAAATAATAGTTTCCTGGTTATTTATAACATTTAAAAATTTAAATAATTAAATTTAAAAACTAAAAAACAATAAAGGATATGTTTAGTGGTGGGTAAATATGGTCTATAATAATGTTACTCTAACTAGGGACCTATTTTTGTAATATTATAGTGCTCATAGTGCAATGACCCTTAATAGATATAACCTAGAAAACCATTATACATCTTCCCAAAAAATGATTTATTATGAACCAATATATTATTCAAAAAATACCTCTATTGACACGGGTTCATATAGTTACAACTTGGATATAGCATAATTCTTCATATGGAATGTGTTTCTTTTTGAAATGCATATAATGCTATAGAACAATCCCCCTCTAGAAGGACATCACACCATAACACACATATATTTGTGTGACATGCCATTTACAACATATTCTCAACCCAAAACTGGGGGAAACTCTTTAGAACTGAAACAATGGCCCCAACCCACAACTGTAACATCCCAAAACCATTTAAATACAAGATTTTTAAATTAATTACAATTGAATTAAAATGTATCGAATATGTAGAGTGTTAAAATAATCCCACCACATAACAGTTCATCACCAAGATGTGTCACCATGACACACCAATGAATATTTTCAACCACTGTGCTCATATATACTATTATTTCCCCAATTTATCATATCAGATATCTCTATGTTAAAATAATTTTTTCTAATGTAACTTGTTTCTTACATAGGAACAATTTACTCTGATCTAATATATGAACTAGTACTTCCCCAAATTATGTATTCAGATTCAACATGACATCATAGAGGTTAATTTTGTATGATAAACCATGGTGGTAACCCTGAAAATGAGATACATAGAATACATTTTGAATAAAAAAAATATCTATGATGTATGAGTAATTTTAATTACACTAAGAAATTATTTTAACAACCAAAATGTCCCAATAACATAAATTCCAACATTTGTTATCCCAGAATTCTCTTATTTGAAAACAATAGAGACACTCAAAAACAACACATTAACCTACATTAAACTCTACAGAATAACATAGAAAACATGTATTGGATCATTTCATTCTTAGAGTATCCTCCTCCAATGTCTAAATCATCCAAAAATGCTCTGAAATTTCCATAATGAATCATTTTGAAAACATAGAAGTCTAAAAAACCACTCTCTATTATAGAGGTGACCCAAATTACAAGACATATAAGTCCATTAATGATTCTATCTAAATTTATTCTTAGTAATAATTATCATAGAAAATCATGTTGTGTACTATAGGATTATCATATGAATCACTGAAATAAATTATTAATGATCATATAATTTATCTATCACATACATATTATTCATATATTTTCCATCATTTTAGGGATTATATAATGCACATATATGTACATGAGTATCACACAAAATCTATAGTCCATCCCAATAGTGATTTGTGAATATAATGTTTTGATCCCAAATGATACTCTTAGGAGTAATCTTTAAATGAAATCCCCCCCGATATACAACCTTAACAGCTCATCAAATTACTAGACTTCACGATCGAAATGAAAAGTGGGAAATTTTTTAACTAGTTAGTAGAAACCTATATTGCATCATTATTTTAGCGTGACCTCAATTAAATGATCTTACATTCAATTATCATTTCATCCCACTTGAATTTGATAATAAAAAGTGGATCAAAATGACCTATAGTAATATGGTGGTCAACCTTTGTCTATTGGTTGAAGAAAAATTGAGAAACAAACTCAACAACATCATTATCTATCCTTATACACCAATATTTACTACATATTCAATGGAACATAATTGTATTCCCTTGGTGAATAACTCATATTATTTCAAATGAATACCTTATACACTCTTTTTGTATACATAAATTGGAAATATCGTCACAAAATATTGAAAGGATATCCATAGTATTTTGGAAAAAATATGGCGTAATCTCACCAACTTATATAGTTTCCTTCAATATTATAAAATAATATTCAGAAAATAGACTCCCTTCTCCGTTTCAAGGAGTGATAGGGTAAAAAAATATAAATTGAGAGCTACCCAACCAAAATACTCTTGAACATCTAGATACATCTCTATGAATAGGAAAATTATCTTCAACTTACTACTATGCTTCATTACTATATAAACATGAGTATTCATATTAATTAAATCATCTAAGAAATTCATTTTCCCAGCAATGTATTCTCTTTTATATTCATAGGAATATATATACTCAACAAAACTCCACCACTAGAGGTTAAGGCAAATCATAAAAATTAAATACTATAGTATATTGTGGTCCTTATAAACCACAAACCTATCACCCAATATATGATTATGTTAACAACCATTTATATGAACTACTACCACAACCTATATATTTTGAATCATGTAATTATTCAAATATGGCCTCAACTTCTGGGACCCTTAAGAAACTACTAAACCATAATTAATTTTAACAACATAATGGAACCTGAGGATGTGATATAATAAAACCAATACTCATTAATTGTAACACCCCAACTCTAGTGGCCTAGATTTGATTTCTACATAATAATATTAGCATAATATGAAAGGAATCACATCTTTATGGACCTAAAAATTTAGTAGTTTTTGACAAAAGATACATACCATTACTTTTCGTTACAATTTAAAACATATAATTCAACATAGTTAATCCTTTAATAACACCATTATTCCCCAAGCATAACCATGCATATATAGAATAATAAACTTATTATAATTGTAAATATACCATAAGAACGGGGGGATATAAATTTATCACTAAGGATTATGTACAACAGAATAAATCTTAAATAAGACATAATGATCATGTTAACATAAATAACTGAAACACATTTAATTTAATCAATAACATGGAAAAAATATTATTGGAAAAAATATTATCAAATAATTCAACATATATAACCACGTGATCTTGAAAAAATAACTATAGAAGTTATAAAAATACAATTATCACATTGATGTCATAAAATAATCACATAATGGACGAATGCATAATTCTGGACTTCTATAATTCACAGTTAAGTCTTCTTCCAACACACCATATATAAACATATAAGGCATAATCCAATACATAAAACAGTTTGTCCCATGATACCTACTATTGTATCGAAGGGATATTCAAGGCCCCTCCCACCACATAATATTTCCAATACACATTTCATTTGAATGTGGTGAATCTTATTACAAACGTATATATGTATTAAATATATCATATAAAATGTAAATTACTTTCCCCATTAAGTAAACATAATCAAAAACCATTCAGAGTAATGTAGTAAAACCCCGGTCAAACTAATCTATAGTAATTTAATAAAATATGGTACATGGGATCATAAAATATCAACCTTAGTGAAGCATAATATCCCAAAAGGATGTTTACATAAATAGAAATACATCAAATGATATTATTGAATAATTAATGATGAAAATACCCTTTTTAATTTGAAAATAAGTAATTTTTATAATGATGTAAAACTATAAAAGAAAACTTTTTATTTGAATATAACACTTAAATAATGTTATTGATTCATTAAACCCTTATACTGTCATGAAATTTATTATATCAACGCATTTCGTATATGTTAAAAAACATTCCTTCTGTACTTTTGTGGGAAAATTATCAAATAGCCATGTTTAGTAAACAAAAAGAACATTTGAAACCATTTTTTAAAAAGGAAAATTGAGTGAAAATGAATCTAATCAATTTGAGAAGACTATTAAAAATATTTTTAAAAATTATGGAAGATATGTAAATGGAGAAGAAGAATGTATTTTTAATGAAAATTCATGAAATATAACTTTTATTAAATAATTTTTGTTAAAAATAAAATATCATTGATATGACTGAAATCTAATATAAATTTTGAGAAAATAAGGTGTACTAAAAAATAAACTAATTAATATTCATCTCATATATAATCCTAACATGAAAAAATAAATGATGTACATTTTTAAACCAAATGACGGAAATTGAGATAAGAAATCCTTTACCCATTTATAGTCAATCAAATTTTGTGCCCAATAAAGGTATTAATTATCAAATAAAACATTTAATAGAATTTATATAATTAGATTACTTGTATTATATATCCACGGTATGTATTTATAAACAACCCAATATAAATAAATACGGATTAATGCATATATCTCACATAAGTAATAGTGAGATGAGAAACCAATATCTTATGATTCTCTTAAGTTTCATGTACATTAACCTCATATATGATTGTAAAAATAATGTTATAATATAATTAATGATCTAAATTCAAATTTACAATACCTTATATAATTATTTTATAACATTTTATGTCCCATTCATTAATAACATTTCATAATTTTTTTGTTTTGGGTTTGTTTGTTTCGGGGTTTCATGATTAGTTTATTTGTGTACAATTAATGGAGTTTATTATCATTTTGAAATAACACTACAGAGTTGGAAAACTATAGTATAAATTAACGTCCAAAGTTATAAATGCTCTTGCATATTATTTTTCCTTATTAAATCTGGATGATTTATTTGATAATATTTTAATGATACTTCTTCAGATTAATTTTGGAAGTTTTTCGGAATAACATAATGTAGAGTTGTTTTATAAAATATTTTGAGTGTATATTAATTATAAGACATGAAATATTATATAAAATACATATTAAAATATTATATAACCATAATAATAATTTAATCATCATCCCTTTAGGTGATAAGAGAAAATGAAAAATCATTATAAATTGAATCGTTTAACTAGTATAATACGAACATTGGTTTTGTTTATTTGAATAAGAGAAGGTAATAAAGGGGTAAATATAATATATACCAACATAGAGAAAAAATTATTATATATAAATAATTATGTATTTATAATTCCTTTATGGATGAATTTTGTGAGTATAAACTAGAAGAATAAATGAAAATATGAGTGGTGGTTTGAGAAAATTACCTCTTAAATATCTGAACCTTGAATGACCCATTAAGAACAACTAATTTATTAGATTGTATATAAAATAAAAACATGTATGTTGGGAGAGATTTTATGAGACATATAGGAATATATTTATGTACCTTTGTGGCTTTTTTTTGGAGAAATGGAGTGGTGAGGGATGATGTTTATACTTGAGGATGAGTGGTTTTAATTGATTATGTAATTCCAAATTTATGTTTATTGATAACCACAATGTGATGGAATTAATTTAGAAGAATTTCAATGATAATAAATTCCTTAATGTACTTTTAGATTATATTAATAAATTCATAACCCATTAAATTTTTTATTTAATGGGTATTTTAAACCAATTTCTTAACATTAACCAATTTCAATATTTTACATATATCATGCTCAATCATTCATTTTTACCATGGTAAATTTTTTGAAAATAAAAATGAAAATTAACATAGTAATTAATTTTTACCTTATGATTCCAAATATAGAGTCCATTTATAAAAAATAATTATCCCATAATCAGAAAAATTATATTTAAAATCAATCATGCATTCACTATGGGAAATCAGGTTTTTAATGAGAAAATGTTCGAAAGATTGAAGTGTTTTTATATAAAATTTCATTGAAAATTTGATTTTAATGAAATAAATTTGTTTTATTGAGATATAATTTATTCGATATTAATTATTTTTTTTAAAAATAAATATATAAATAATTTCAATAAAATATTTTTTAAAATAAAAGTCATCATTTTCAATATTTATCGTAAAACTATAATTCCGCTAAAAATACCAAAAACTCACTATAATTAAATTGTGATATTGTGATTTAAAAAGATTGATTCTAGTATCCCATTATAATATAGAAATGATTCAAATTTTAGTTTTAAAATATTTATGCCATTAAAAGGTAGAAAAATTACCTTTAAACAAAAAATATTGTTTCATTCATAAAATTGTATTTATTCATATCATAAGAATATAAATTGTATTGGAGTAATTTAAAAAAAAATATAATTGTAATATTTAATATAAAAATTTATTAATATCTTTGACTAATAGTGAATAATTTATTTTAATTTGAAAAAATTCAATTTTTGGTATAAAAATAGTTTTTTATAAAAATGCATCATTTATGTTAAATTTGATTTTATTTTAATTTCTAATTAATTGGTACACAATGAATTCATTTTATAAATATGTTTAAAATATATTTTCTTAATTTATTTAATCTCATTTAGTCCCCCAGTCCAATTTCTATGTTAAAATAGTCATTTTAAAATAACATTATTTAATACTATATCATTGTTCGTTTAAGTTCGGTGTTGCTCATTACATAGGCTATCACGAATGGTGTTCTTTCGAAAATTTATGGTGTTTCACTCTCCACATATTCAGTATATTATGTCCTATAAATTGAATTTTTTTAATGGTAATCATGTAGTTGACATATTAATATACCCTTGTCGGAATCCCACATCATAACTATTTTTATTAATTTTTTTAAAAGTAGTGAAATGAAAAAGAGAAGGTCACCACAAAATTTGGTTTTCATATAGGATAATAGTAAAGGGATGTGAAAACATGGAAATGTAAAATAAATAATGTGATCAATTTCTGATGGATAGTGATAGACAACACGATCATCATACTGTTATCCAATACAAGGAATGTAGTTTTATGATGGGTTCAAATACCATATTATTCTCAATAAGAAAAGTAAATGGATAAATGTTTTGTTCCAAAATCATTTTCCTAGAGTTTATTGATTTTTTTACTATCCATATATTAACTATGTAAAATAAAACTAAATGATTTATTTACATTATTTCTTTGATCTATTTTAATATTTTCATATATGCCAAGAAATTGACGCTCATGTTTAATTTTTTAATTCCTTAATAACATTAATAGATAATTATTTACACAATTAATTTATTCAGCCATTAATATTATAATTAAAAAAATGGTTATAAATGTTTATCCTATATGATAAATAAGAAATTAACCCTGAACAAAAATAAAAAAAGTTTAAATTATTCAATTCCAAAATTATTTAACCTTAAGACTCAAACAAAACCCATCAGTCCAAATTTGACGTCCTAAAAATGAAATTATAATTTCAAAATATATTAATAACATGATCACCATAAATCCTTAATGAAAAAATGACTTCTAAAATCATAGTTATATTCATTAAATCCAAATATGTTGTAAAACTAGTAAATATTACTTTATCAATGAAGTCACTAAAAATTTTAATGTCCACCACCAATAATAAATATTTAACTCAATACAAAAAATCATATTTTAAAGAAAATAATTTTTTTTCCTAATAGGACCATTAAACATATGGTCTCAACTTCTTAAAGAAGAAGTACTAAAGTACAATCATTATTTATTCTACAATTCTTATGATCATTACATCATTTATAAAATTCTAAAATGAAATATTCCTTTAACACAATAATATCCACATTAATAATTCCTCATGATATGTGTTAATATTATAATATTGACTATGATCTATTATAATATTTGGAGGAAAATTCATTTAAAAATGCGGAATTCTCTTGTTTAGTGCCCCATATCAGTACAGATGAAGCATAAAACATTGGAAAAGCCTTCACATCCCATGATATCACAATGATGGAGGACTTTTTTTCTCCACATTATGAATACTCATATTCCAATTAAAAATATACTATGGTGTTTCATTCCAAAATGATCACATTTGGGAAAATCCTTCTTTCCCTTCTTCCCATTATCCATATTTTCTCCTTTTTTCCTCTTCTATTTGTGCTTCCATATGAGGATATAATATAAATAAAATTATTTATTTATCTAGTCTTAAAATGATAAAATTTCTTCAAATGATGATAATATATGGTGGACTAGTTCCCGTAGAATTGTTTTCATAAACCTATTAATGAAATGATCAATCATACTCTTTAGATCACATAAATTAGTGAGGTTTACATTCATTCTTCCACAATCATTTTTTTGAATTATGATATACACAAGTTTATATAATATTATTAGAAAAAATTATATATAATCCCAAAACAAGGGAAAAATTTAACATTTATTTAGAAATTTATTATTACAAATTCTCAATTTCATAAACATGGTATATTTTCAATGTAGTTATATTCTTATCCATAAAAATAATCTTAGTTTCATGTTCCCATATATATGGTTACGTAAATGTAGTTCCCATGGTTTCTTTTAAACAAAATTTGATGTAAACTATAACACTCAAACCCTAGTATCAATGATTTGGGGTTACCTTTGTTACATTGAAATAATATACAAGGAATAGCATACCTAGGGACTCATTGGTTTAGTAGTTTTGGAAAACAAGAGACATACATGAAACATGAAAAAAAACATAAACTAGAATAGTAATAATCCATTGAGAACACCAGTATTATACTACATTAAACCAACATAAAAACCATAATAAACATAGTGGAATTTTATAGGAACAAAACATAAAAATGGGGTGATATCAAATGATCATTAATTATTAAGTACAATAGAAGCAGTCATAAATAATAAATATTAATTTGGAAATGGTAAATGTCTAAATCACATGCCATTTAATTAATAAAATGAATATAATAAGGATATAGTAAAAGATGATTGTATAATTCCACATAACTAATAAAACGAGCAAGAATAATTAATCCTGTATATTATACTAATTGAATAATCACATGGAAATAAAAAAATAATCTCAAAATGAGTTAATTCATCATGTTGGACATCTAAACCACACCTTCAGGTCTTTATCAAGGACACCATAAATAAACGTGTAAGACATATTCTAGTACCGAAAATAGTTTTCCACACAAGACAGATTGATGAATTAAATAGATATAGAGGTCCCCACCCATTACATACATTTTCTAATACATTATTCATATTATGTTGAATAATGTAATAAATATATATATATTTTTTATTGAAACTAGCATATGAAATGTAAAAAACATTCCCCATTATGTAAACGTAATCCAAAACAATTCCATGTAATGTATTTCATCCTATGTCAAACAAATAAATTACAATTTAATATTTATGGTATATAGTGTCATAAAAAATCAACCTTAATGAATCGAACGATTCAATAAATTATGTTTAAATAAAGGAAAATATTTTAAAGGAGTTCATTGAATAATTATAAAAGATAATACCTTTTTTCACTTTGAAAATCACATATGTTTAAAACACTTTGAAATTATAAAATAAATCTTTTTTTTGAATATATACTTTTAATATTGTAAATAAATTTTCAAAACATTATGGAATCATTAAATGAGATTCATTCGCTCATGCTGTATAAGTTTGAGAAAACTTTTTTTTTCAGAATTTTTTTCAATAAAGACTCAAGGAACATGATTTATAAAACTAAAAAATTGTTTCAAACCATTTTTTAAAAAGGTAAAAATTAGTAAAAATGTCATTAAACGATAATAGGTGAATAGTAAAAACTTTTTTGGAATGATTTTTAAAAAATTGGATAAGGAAGAAAAAAGGAGTATTAATGAAAATAATAAAATTATAATTTTTTTAAAATAAAGTCTTTTAATTATATCTTATCATTGAAGTGACTGTTAATAAAATGAATCAATTTTTATTATCTTATGTAAATAAATATAAAAAACTATTTTGTAAAAATTAGATAGATAAATGTTATATCACACATAATATTAACATGGAATAATAAATGAAGTAAAAGTTTAGATCAATGAATGAAAATTGAGTTAAAAAATCACTTACCCCATTGTAGTTAGTAAATCTATATTCCAAAAAAAGTAATAAATATCAAATTAAAATTTTTATATAAGGAATATAATGAGAATAATTTTAAAATATATAAATATTCTCTATTTATATGTCACACACATTAAATAAGCAGGTAATAAAAAATATATCTCACATAGGAAAATGTGAGATGATAAAACCCTACCGAATACTTCTATTGAGTTTTTTGTAATTTAAATCCTTGTATAATTGTTAAAAATGATATTTACTCCTTAATTAAATATATACATATTTATAATACCATATATGATTATTTGATAACATGTTAATACAAATAGTGTAGTAATATTTTTTTATTTTCGTTGTTTCAGGTATGTTTGTTTCATGGTTTCATGACTAGATTTTTGGTGTATATATTTGGATTATATTATAAACTGGAAATTAAAAACCATAAGTGGGATAATATTGTAATAATAAAAATAAATAATTAAAAATATTTCCATATAAAATTTTTATTTCATACAGGATGATGATCTATTTGATAAAATGGTAATTATTAATGATTAGTTTAATTTATCTGGGTTTTTTGATTAATATAATCTAGTTTCATTTTGTTTAACAAAATGATTATATAATAGTTCTATAATAAGGTATAGGTTATAATAGACCTATTATGTAATTTTTTAATGGGAATCATAATTTTATGACCAGCCATGATGAGGGAAATGAAAAATAATGAATCATTATTCATGGAGGGGATTAAACTGTATAATTATTATAATAGTTTTATTTCCATGAAAATAAGGTGATAATAAAAGAAAACGATTTAAAATATTATATTATAAACATGAAATTATAGTATATAAATATTTTTGGAGTTATCATTCATTGATAGATTATGGATTGGAAGAGGAATTATAAAATGAAAAGGAAATAAGAGAGGTGGTTTTTGAAAATTTCTTCTTGAATAACATCTCCTAGATGGACTACTTGAGGACCATGGATTTGATATTTTGGTCGTACAATAATAAATTTGTCTCATATATACTGGGTGCTCGAGTTTGGGTCATATATTTGAGAAATTTTAATTCTTTTTATGATAAATGGAGTGTTGAGAGGTGGTATTTATACCTAACAAGAGGTTGTTTTACTGATTAAATAATGATAACCATAGTTTTAATGAAAACCTCGTTATGGTAGAATTAATTGAAATTATTTTTTCAAATAGATAATGTTTTAAAAGATGTTTTGGGAAGATAAATATCACTAAACCCATTAAATTATATAGTTTAATGTGTGTTAAGCATTTAGATTTTATGATTTTCTTGATTCATTATTTTAACTATATTGTGGAAAATATTTTTTTACCAATATAATTTTTTCCCAAAACATAATATTTATGTAAAAACTATTATTGACCTATAATTCCAAATATGAAATCTATTTTATCAAATTTAATTCACAATGTTGGATGAATTATATTTAAAATTTATCTCACATATGCAACGAGGAAGTGAGTTTTCAAAGATAAAATGATAAAATGTTTTAATTGTATTATAAAAAATTTCAATGTGAAATTGAATAAAATGTCATGAATGGGTTTTTAAGTAAAATTAAATGATTTTTACGTTAAAACCAATTTAAAAAATAATTAATATATATAAATTATTGAGATGAAATTTAAATTTTCTGATATAATGCATTATTTTTCAATATTCATCAAAAAATAAAATTTTAATGAAAAATTAAAAAAATACAACTTTAAATAATTAAAATATAAAATGTGTAGTGATACATTTTATTTTTTCATATAATATATAATAATAAATATAAATTTTGTTTTTAAAAATGTCCTTTATGAAATAATCAATATATTCCTTTAGAAAAATATAGCTTCTTATTCTTAAAATTTGATTTATTATTATATTAAGTTTATAAAACATGTTGTATGAGTTTGAAAACATTTGATTGAATATATATTATATAAATTTTTTGGATATATTTCACTAATAGTGATTAATTTAATTAATTATGATAAAATTGTACTCTGTGACTAATTTTTTGTTATCAAACAATATCTTTATTGATCAATTCGTTTTTATTTTCATTTATAATTAAATGGAATGAAATGAATTTTTTTTCTTAAAATGTGTTAAATATATTTTAATAATTTTGTTAATCTCATTCATTCCCACAGTTCTAATGACTATCTATTAATCATCATGTAAAAAAATTACATTTTATGCTATATCATGATTAGTTTAGGTAAGATGTTGTGTGTATTGTAAGATATAAAATGTAATGATATATTTAAATATCGGGGGTATTTAATTATCCATTTATTTTATGGTTAGTATTAATGTAAAATCACACATCCATTTCCACTCATGGAATGCTCTCTCACTAGAAAATAACCATAGAAACATCTCCCAATTATTTATCAGATATATCCTTGGCCACTTACTTATATAAGGAGTAATGAAAAAAACTTTATATGTTACCTAAATAACCTAGTAAACTATACATATTTAATATGTTCATGGACTTCTCTCAAGAAATAACAACCACAATCTTCTTAGAATCAGTAGATATTCATTACATGCATATCATATACCCAATGAAACGAACCACACTAATCTATAAATAATATTTAAACCACATGGCATAAATATGATTATATCTCAATATATTAAATATTTCCTCTAGATAACCTATATTGTCATTACATTACTATAAGTACATAAGAATATAAATAAGACAAGTTATTATTCCAAATATGGATAGAATACTTTACTAATATAGATGGTTAAAATGGTAACCATATTCATAAAACTAAACAACATCACATGGTACATATAAAGACCATGCTTACTCCCAAAATTATTATATGGAATATCCATAGGTATCACTTTAAAATGATCATAACTAAGTCGTAGATCAATCATGGAGAACCATTTTTCTCTCCTCAACTAGTCAAATTATTCATATATAAGAGGAAGAATACATTGATTCCAAAATATGAACCAATTAAACATTTTCAAATCAATACACAACCAAAAATTTCCAACACTCTTCCTAGATAATAAGACATAATCACTCTATTGAGACTTTTGAGTGTGAAATAATCATATTTCATCATTGTATTCAAGGTTATACATTCTCAATCTAAGATATAATAGAGAAATCATATATGTAGAACTATATATTATCTCCATACCTGTAATTTTCATTATCATAAACATGATATCTATCTTAGGTGGAAACTATAATAAATCATTTGGATAATTGTCTTAAAACTAATAGACTTACATTGGGATGAATGCATATCACATAACCTCATCATCAAGGAAAACTCAAGGATGTTAGGATATGATTGAGCTAAGATACCATTGTTTTGGTTCTAAATAGACTATCTACATAACTCACTAGATAATGTTGGTATAACTCTCGCACTCTATATATAACGACTCGTACCTTACATACATTGTTACTACTTCATAATTAAAACAAACTTATTACAAAATATAACAAAACAATGGTAGGACCATATATGTATTGTGTGTTTAGAAACTAGGAAACATAAACAACTGGTTCATAAAGCATCTAAGTTGTCTCCCATTTATTTCACCACATATAGAGTCCCTTTTTGGAATATCCTAGTTAATAACCTTATTCCTGACATAGGGAAAGAAAACATAGAACAGGGTGATGTCAAATTCTCAGTAAGGGTAAACAAAGGAAATATCATATTCATAATAACATAGCATTTCGAAAATCTTAACCTCTAAAAGATATCATAATATCGTAACACGGGATAAATCATAGTAGTGAAATGTAATCCCAATATTCATAAGATAAAACATGAAACTTTGTGGCATACACACATAATCATAGAAAATAATTTCTTATTAGTCAAGACACATTGCCAAGACTTTCTTAGCGGACAAAGTCCATTTCTGAACCGAGTTAACACCTCGTTCCAGTCTTGTATCACTGAACCAGATTAACTTTTCGTTCCATCCATGTCTATCCCATGAGATATAAATCATTACCCAATGCATTGGAGGGAGATATAGGTCCCACCCATCTCATAATTAAACCATTCTAATGTGTGCCACAAAATCATAAATCATACATCATAGCATAACCCATGTAATAAAAATGGGATTCTTAAACAACATGCCATCATATCATAATCCATATAAAATTAAAGGACTTCATAAAAATAATTCCATCATAACATAATCAAATAAATGTAAAAATATGGATAGAAACAGAACCCGATATTATCTTAGATGGAAAATAATTTTGATAAAACAATTGAACTTCATTCTTGAGGAAAATATCCTCTCTACTTCAAAAACATTTTACCTTTCTTAACATTTCATTAAATTTTAAACTAAAAGAATTTAATTAAAAATATACATGAAAAATTTAAAAGTTAGCTTCATGGAAATAATGTTCTATGAAATCATAAAAATCCATTCATGCCGTATAAGTTAAAGAAACATTCTTCTCATACTTTGGCTGGAAAAGTCAAAAAGTACCTCGTACTAAAAACAACAAAAGATTAATTTTATATCTTTTACTAAAAATTCACTAATGGGTAAAATTGGATTTAAACAATTGTAGGAGGATAAAAATAATATTACATATTTTGGAAACATGGATGTGGATGATAAATATTCCCCAGTAAATTCTAAAGTATAAACAATCTTGGATAAAAATGAGATTGCGTGATTTTCCCTTACCTTAGGTCTGATATGGTTTTTACGTGTCCTAACCTCCTGTATTATGATTTAAATAATTTCATTTACTTATTTCAGAATCATTCTCATTGTTATGATAACATATATGGTCATATTTGTAGCTTCTTATTAGTAATATTTCATTGCTACTTGTTATTTGGGTGTTCATAGCTTTCTGTTCCTATGCATGTCTTGTCGAATAAATTATTATCCCTCTTTTTAGGTTATATATACCTTATTTAAATAATGCTATTAGTGTAATATATATCATATTTATTCATTAAATTCATTTATATAGTCATTTTTCAAGGAACATCATATAGAACGAGTCACATCACATCGTGGAGACGGTAGGCCGTACGTACGCATGAGCGATGATATCGTTCCCATAACTATTGAATGGTATTGGAGTGGAGGATGGAAAGTCTCATAATTAGTATCATGTTATAATAATAATATATAGTTATTTTTTACACCATTATACCCATACAAGTAAGGTGGTGGTGGAAAATAGATAACACCACGGCGTGGAGACGGCATTCCGTACGTACACATGTGCGGTGATTTCATATTTCATAGGATGGATAGAAGGAGAAATATGGTTATTTTATATTTATAATAACTTACCAGTATATGAGTGATACTGATGTTATTAATTTATGATGAATCATATAATGAAGAATAAGTAGATGAAGAAATAAATTAGAATGAATCGGTAAAGGATATTACCTCTTCTTTGACGCGCCTCTTCTTAACCTTCTCTTAGGGCACTAAAGTTGGTCTTTGAAGAAGACCAGGTCCTCTAGTATGTTTCTAGACAAGTGGAGAAGAGAAATGGTTAGGGTTTTTCCGAGATTGAAGGCAGAATGTGGTGTGAGGAGGAGAGGGAGGAGGTACCATTTTATAAGGGAGGAGAGGGGCACCTTTTGAATGTGTGAAAATATTGTTTTATTATAAACTTATCGGCGGTTTCAAAAGGTCCAAAAATCATTCAAGATGATGGTAATATGACTCATGGTAGAAATAAAATAATCCAATCAGAATTGGACATGTTTTGGATAATTTTTTAATCATTATAATCCTATTTATTTAAATCAATTATTAATGAGGTAAATACTTCATCATTATTGTGTCATAAATAATTTAATTTATTTGATGTCTAATAATTATTACAAAAATACCACCATGTAAGAAATAATGTGAGATTTCAAATTAATATTTATTGTCAAAAAGACAATTTATATAACTCCTTATAAAAATTAATAATTAAAATATTTTTTTTGTTAATGTCAATTTTTTCTTGACATTAAATTAATCAATCCAGATTGTCATTATCACTACCAAGTGGCTCAATGAGGTCCCAAAATCGACCCAAGGATTCCCATGGTCGGCCAATACTCATCAAATAAGGTTATGAAAAGTGTTATGATAATTTTGAATTATTATAATATTCTTTTAACCATTATTTACCCTATTTACCTTTAACCGTGGTTAATAAAAGTAAAAAATTTACTATTCACCAAAAATTATTTTTATCTTATTGAACCACATTTTACATCTTGATTACAACCATGTATTTCAGATATTTGAAATTAAATTCACAGAAGTGGTAAAATTTCATTTAAATGAAATAGTCAGTTTTTAACTACCACTAAGTGGATTCACAATTCATCAAAAAATTGAAGGTTTTCAGAAAAATACCAAAAATTCAGCCTAAGCTATATTTGATATTCCAAATTAAAAAATGATTTCTATTTTTCCATATTCAAAATATAGAAGTGGAATTAATTAATTTTAAAACTAATTCTCGTTACCAAAACAAATAGTGTGTTTTTAGGAAACAATAACTATCAAAAGATCGACACTTTTTTATATCCAATTTCAATATGAAATTAATTCCAATGACCAACATTGGATTAAATTGTAAAAATATATTCTAATTACACTTTAAACCCAATTAAAAATATAATCTGACCATATAAATTATTTCAATGAAAAAAAGTTGTTTTTAGTTAATATATAGTGTGTTGTACTATTCATCAAAATATGAAAATTATCAGAATAATATGAAAATTTATCCAAAATAAATTTTTATATCCTGATTTTAGAAAAAAAAATTATTTTGTCAAATTTAACTTATAAACATGTCAAAAACTATATTTTATGTGGGTGTTCCATCAAAAGGTGGCAAAACAACATTTTTAGAAAAATACTTATTTTACCTGAAAAATAAATTTTGTTCTCATAACATTTTCTATAAAATATGTAAGATTAATAATAATGTTATAATGATTAAAATGTAGTTAATACTATTCATAATGGCTAGTTCATAATAATTTTATAACAATATATTGTTGTTTAGTGAAACCCTGTATTGCGTATTATACACGCTATCGAGGATGGTCGCCATTGTGTGTAACGCAAGTAAAGCCAGTGTTGTGTGTAATGAATGATTCCTTTGGTGTTTCGTATAACATAAGAAAATACAAAAAAAATTCTCATAAAATCTCAGGGTGTTACATTCTACCCCCCTTAAAAATAATTTCTCCCTCAAAATTCGTCACTTTGTAACAAACAGATGAGGATACCTCTCTCTCATCATATCCTCTAGTTCCAATGTAGCTTCTTATAATTGGTGGATCCTCCATAAAACATTAACCAAGCGAGTGGTCTTGTTTCACAGATCTTTTTTGCTACGATCCAGAATTTCTATTGGCTGCTCTTCATAAGAAAGATCTTTCTCTAGCGGTACAACTTCTAAGCTTATTACATGTGAAATATCAGGTATGTACTTTCTCAGGATAGATACATGGAACACATCATGAACTTGAGAGAGATTAGGTGGAAGCGCTTATCGGTAATCTACCTTCCCAACACGATCCAGTATTTCAAAATGACTGATATACCTAGGGATCAGCTTTCCCTTCTTTCCAAATCTCATTACTCTCTTCCAGGGAGATATTTGTAAGAACACTTTATCACCCACTTCAAACTCTAGGTATTTTCTTCGGTTATCAGCATAACTTTTTTTTCAACTCTGAGCTGTTATTATGTGTTGTTGAATAGATCAGACCTTTTCTGCCTTCTCATCAACAAGATCAGGTTCTAATAGCTTTCATTCCCCAACTTCATCCCATCAAGTTGGAGTTCAACATTTCTTTCCATAGTGATCTTCATAAGGAGCCATCTGAATACTAGAGTGAAAGCTATAATTATATGAAAATTCCACCAAAGGTAGGTGTTGATCCCAACCACCTTTTAAATCCAACGAGCAAGCTCTTAGCATGTCTTCTAGAGTTTTAATTTTCCTCTCAAACTGACCGTCTGTCTGAGGATGATAAGTGGTGCTGAAACTAAACTCTGTATCCAGAGTATGTTGAAGACATCGCCAAAACATCAAGGTAAACCTCGGATCCCGATCAGATATAATGAAAAGTGGTACTCCATGAAATCTTACCACTTCTTTCACATATATCCTGGCAAGCTGATCAATAGAGAAATCTTCTCTAATAGAAATGAAGTGTGCCGACTTCGTATGATTATCAACTATAACCCAGATAGCATTATAGACTTTTGATGTTTTAGGAAGTCTAGTGACAAAGACCATAGTGATGTTTTCCCATTTCCATTCTGGTATGGGTAATGGTTGTAACATCCCCTAAGACTTCTGTCTCTCACCTTTAACTTGCTGACAAACCAAGAATCGAGAGATATATTCAGCAACATCTCTTTTCATGCCATCCCACCAAATGTACTCCTTCAAGTCCCAATACATCTTCGTGCTTCCAGGGTGAATAGAGAATGATGAATTATTAGCTTCATCCAATATTTCATTCTTTAATTCTGGTGTGGGGGGAACACAAACCCGATTTCCTAACCTTATTATTTCATCATAATCAATGTGAAATTCAGGAATATCTCTCACTTTCTTTTGTAACTCTGCATATTCTTTCTCTTCCTCTTTAATCTTCACATGTATAGATGGTTGGATATTCATTTGAGAAAGTTATGATTTTTCCCCTTCCATTATAATTCCAAGATCCATCCTTTGTAAATCCATATATATTGGATCTTTGGTGATCCTCATCATGGATAAGCTAGCATAGTCTTGTTGACTTAATGCATCTTCCACCTTGTTTGCTTTCCCAGGGTGACAATGAATTGAGAAGTTGTAATCCTTAATCAGCTTCAACCATCTTCTTTGACGCATATTCAGCTCCTTTTGTGTGAAAATATACTTTAAACTTTTATGATTAGTATGAATATGACACCTTTCACCATAAAGATAATGCCTCCAGATCTGTAATGCAAAGATTACCGCAGCTAACTCCAAATCATGAGTTGGGTAATTCTGCTCATGGATTTTCAACTATCGTGAGGCATAAGCTATCACCATATCATTTTGCATGAGAACACACCCCATTACCTTCTTGGATGCATCACTGTAGATCACAAACCTTTATCCACTACAGGGTAAAGTGAGCACAGGTGCACTGGATAACCTTTTTTTCAACTCCTTGACATTCTCTTCATACTCTTCCGTCCACACGAACATAACTCCTTTTCAGGTCAACCTAGTGAGTGGATTATATAATCATGAAAAATCGTTCACAAAATGTCGATATTACACAGATAAACCAAGAAAACATTAGATCTCAGTTACTGTTGTTGGTCTCAACCATCTTTTAATTTCCTCTGTTTTTGCTGGATCCACTTATATCCCTTCTTTTGAGATTATGTGACCCAAAAATGAAACTTTTTGAAGCCAAAATTCACTCTCGGTAAATTTGGAATAAAGCTTCCCCTTTATCAAGGTCTTCAATACAATTCTCAATTGATCTTCATGTTCATCCTTGCTCTTTGAATAGAGAAGAATATCATCTATAAAGACTACCAAAAACTGATCAAGATAGTCTCTAAAGACTCTATTCATTAGATCCATGAAAATAGCAGGGGAATTAGTAGGACAAAATGGAATCACTATAAATTCATAGTGTCCATACCTTGTACGAAAAGCTGTCTTTGGTATATCCTCCCTATTGACCCTCAATTGATGATACCCTGAATGAAGATCAATCCTGGAAAAGTATTGTGCTCCGCGTAGTTGGTCAAATAAGTCATCAGTTTGTGGGAGAGGATATTTGTTCTTGATTGTGAACTTGTTAAGTTCTCGATAATCAATACAAAGTCCCATTGATCCATCTTTCTTCTTAACAAATTGAATAGGTGCTCCCTAAGGTGACGCACTTGGGCGTTTGAATCCCTTATCAAGATTTTCTTGGAGTTTATTCTTCAATTCCTACAACTCAATTGGGGCCATTCTATAAGGTGTCTTTGAAATTGGAATAGCACCCGGTATGAGTTCTATTGAAAAATCAACTTCACGATCTAGTGGAATACCTGGAAATTCCTCTGGAAAGACATCATCAAACTCCCGTACAATGGGAATATTCTTAATCGTGAGTTCCTCTCCAACTATTCGAGATAAATAACCTTCATTTATTGGAATCTAGACTCATAAGATGGAAGAAATTTCCACTGGAAGGTTATATTCATCCTTGCATCGGTAGATCATCATAGATTGGCCAGGAATATGAAACGTGACTTCCCTTATTTGGAAATCGATATGAGATCCATATAAAGAAATCCAATCTATGCCAAGATCACATCAAATTCCACAATAGGAAGGATCAAAATATTTTCAGGAAGCACTTTCTCACAATATTAAATGGGAGAAGAATTATAATCTTTTTATGCGATCGTTGTGACAATAGGAGTTGTCACAACTAACTCAACATCTAATTGTTGAGGTAATACGTTGATACCCGTTAGAAAATTCTTCAGAAATAAAAATAGTGGGTGGATCCAGAATCAAATAAAACATTTTCTACTTTAGAGTGGATGGTAAGTATACCTTTCACCGCTTCGTTATCATACTCCACATAACTAATAGAAATTTCATGTGACATTCCTTTGTCTTTGGCCTTATGATTGTTTTGACGTCGATCATCATGAACAACCCTTGGATTAGGGAATTGATTAGAATTGTGACCCATTTCCTTGAACTTGTAACATTGAAGTGTAGGAGGTGCGTTCTGTGTAGCCTTTTATTTGTTTTCATCACTAGACATCTTTTTCCCATCATTGCGGCATTCAAATGTCTGATGAACTTCTTTTCCACATTTGAAACATTTACATAACCCTTTAATACAATTCCCTCCATGATTCTTTCCACACTTTGGTCATAATGGAAAAGTCATCTTCATTTCATTGTGGTCTTTTGATTACACTTTTAATTCCATTTTCCTCTTCTTATCAAACCCATATGACTGATGGGTTACTCCAATCTCCATCTCAACCTTGAGAGCACATCAAAAAAATTCATCGTAGATATTGTAGTCTCTTATGGATAATGCCTTCAAAGACTTGGTTTAATGCCACTAATGAATGGATCAATCTTACTCTCAGGTTGGATAATAATTCCAGAAGTGTACCTTGAAAGCCTTGTAAAATTTTCTTCTTATATAACAACTGATTCATCATCCTTTTTATTTAGTTCAAGAAAAACTTTCTCTATCTTTGTTCGAAGAATACGATGGAAGTACTTATTGAAAAAGATGTTCTTGATCTCGTCCCATTCCATGAACTCAATTTTGTCTCTTTTCCTCGTATTCTTGATATGATTACACCATTGATCAGCTTCACCTTACAAATGATATATTAATAAGATGAATTTATTATTTTAAGAACGTTGTGGAACTAAAAATATCTTCTCAGTGGTACTGATCCATTGTTCAGCAACCAATGGATCAGAAGACCCACTGAATGAAGTTGGACGCTGCCTCATGAAGGATTCAACAGAATGTTTCTCCTTCCTTTTCTTGTTTGGAAATCCTGCATAATTCATAGCTTGAGAAATTTGTGTGAGAATGGCTACAAGATTTTCCATTCTAGCTCCCACAACGTTTGGTTGCTTAGGGGTACAATCATTGCATTGCTCGTTGCATTCAGCATTAACACGGTTCCTTCGGGTTCCCACCATTGACTAAAACCAATGAGCATAGTGCGAGAAACACTAATCGTAATATGAATACCACATAATCATGAATAAAATTTCACACATTAGGTCATATCATAGGTTATTCATGGCCATTTATAAAACACTAATATTGTGTTCTATTCTTAGACATATCCTAGGGGTTCTTACTAAGGCTTTCACATCCTAGTTTCCTATGGTTGACTATACATTTCCTCTGATACCAACTATAACAACCCATAGTTTACATAAATTGTTATTAATTCAGAATTGAAGCATACTTATTACATCATATAACAAAACCATGGTAGGCCCGTATAGGTATAGTGTATTTAGAAATTGGGAATCATAAACAACTGGTTCATAAATCATATACATTGTCTCCCATTTATTTCATCATATCTAGATCCCCTTTTTTGAATATCCTACTTATTAACCTTCTTCCTGACCTGGGGAAGGAAAACATACAAAAGGGAGAGCTGAAATGCTCAGTAAGGGTAAACAATGGAAATATCATATTAAAAATAACATAGCATTTCGAAAATCTTAACCTACAAAAGAGATCATAATATCATAACATGGGATAAATCATAGTAGTGAAATGTAATCCCAATAATCATAAAATAAAACATGAAACTTTTTAGAATACACATATAATCATAGAAAATCATTTCTTATTAGTCAAGACTTATTTCCAAGACTCTCTTAGTGGAAAAAGTCCATTTCTGAGCCGAGTTCACTCCATGTTGCACTCCTGTATCACTGAACTGGATTAACTTGTCGTTCCAGCCATGTCTATCTCATGAGATATAATTTTTTACCCAATTCACTGGAGGGAGATATAGGTCCCACCCATCTAATAATGAAAACATTCTTATGTGTGCCACAAATTCATAAATCATACATTATAGCATAACCCATGTAATAACAATGGTATTCTTAAACATCATGCCATCATAACATAATCCATATAAGAGAAATGGGATTCATAAAAATAATTCCATCATAATAGAATTAAATCAATGTAAACATAGGGATAGAAACAGAACCCTATATTATCATAGATGGAAAATAATTTTGATTAAACACTGGAACATCATTCTTGAGGAAAATATCCTTTCTACTTATATTTTTTTTCCTTTCTTAACATGTAATACAATTTTAAACTAAATGAATATGATTAAAAATAAAAATAAAAACCTGTAAAGGAAGATTCATGGAAATAATTTTCTATGAAATAATAAAAGTCCATTCATGTTGTATAAGTTAAAAAAACATTCTTCTCGTACTTTGGCCGGAAAAGTCAATAAGTACTTCATACTAAAAATGACAAAATATTCCATTCATATCTTGTACTAAAAAATCACCAATGGGTAAAATTGGATTTAAAAAATTGTAGGAGGATAGAAATCATATTAAATTTGAGAAAACATGGATGTATATGATAAATATTCCCCAGTAAATTATGAAGTATAAACAATATCGGATAAAAATGAGATTGCAAGATTTTCCCTTACCTTAGGTCCGATATGATTTGTAAGTGTCCAAACCTCATGTATAATGATTTAAATAATGTCATTGACTTATTCTAGAATCATACACATTGTTATGTTAACATATGTGGTCATATTATTAGCTTCTTATTATAAATATTTCATTACTACTTGTTATTCGAGAGTTCATTGCTTTATGTTCTTATGCATGTATTGTCGAATAAATTCGTATCCCTTGTTTTAGGTTATAGATACCTTATTTTGAAAATTGTATTATTGTAATATATATCATATTTATTCATTCAATTCATTTATATAATCATTATTCAATGAAGATCATGTTGAACGAGTCACATCACATCGTGGAGACGGTAGGTTGTACGTACGCACGAGCGATGATATCGTTCCCATAACTATTGAATGGTATTTGAGTGGAAGATGGAATGTCTCAGAATTAGTATCATGTTATATTAATCCTATATAGTTATATTTTACACCATTATACCCATCCAAGTAAGGTGGTGGTGGGAAACAGATTACACCACGACGTGGAGACGGTATTTCATACGTACGCAAGCATGGTGATTTCATTTTCCGCAGGATGGATAGAAGGTGAAATAGGGGTTTTTTATATTAATAATAACATATCATTATATGAGTGATACTGATGTTATTAATTTATGATGAAACAAATAAATATGAAGAAGTAGAAGAAAAAATAAATTGGAAAATCGGTAAAGGATATTACCTCTTCTTTGACGGGCCTTTTCATAACCTTCTCTTATGTCACTAGAGTTGGTCTTTGAAGAATACCAGGACCTATAGTATGTTTATAGAGATGTGGAATAGATAAATGGGAATGGTTTGGCACATATTGAAGGCTCAATGTGGTGTTAGGAGGAGAGGGTGGAGGTTCCCTTTTATAAGGGAGGATAGGGGCACCTTTGGAAAGTGTGAAAATATTATTTTATTATAAGCCTCTCTTCAGTTTTAAAAGGCCCAAATATAATTAAAGATGAAGATAATATGACTAATGGTCTAAATAAAATCATCCCATCAGAATTGGAAATGTTTTGGGTTATAGTTTAATAATTATAATCTTATTTATTTAAATCATTTATAAAAGAGGTAAATACTGCATCCTTATTGTGTCATAAATAATGTAATTTATTTGATGTCTAAAAATTATAAAAAAATACCATAATGTAGGAAATATTGTTATATTTACAATGAATATTTATATTCTAAAAGATAATTTATATAACTCCTTATAAAAATTAATTACTAAAAGATATTTTGTTAATGTCAATTTGGTCTTTACATTAAATTAATTAATCCAAATTGTCATTATCATAGCTGAGTGGAAAAATGTGGTCCCAAAATCGACTCAAGGATGACCATGTTCGGACAATACTCATCCAATAAGGTTACGTCAAGAGTTAAGGTATGTTTGAATTATTATAATATTCTTTTAACCATAAATTACCCTATTTACCTTTAACCGCGGTAAATAAAAGTAAAAAGTTACTATTCACCAAAATTATTTTCATCTTATTGAACCAAATTTTACTTCTTGATAACTACCAAGTATATTGTATTTTTTAAATTCAATTTTCCCAAGTGGTAAAATTTCATTTAAATGAAAGAGTCAGTTTTTTTACTACCTCTAAGTTGTTTCACTATTCATAAAAAATTAATGTTTTTCAGAAAAATACCAAAAATTCTGCCAAAGATATATTTGATATTCCAAATTAAAAAATGATGTCTATTTTGTAAAATTAAAAACATAGAAGTTGAATTAATTAATTTTAAAATTAATTCTCGTTATCAAAATAGATAGAGTGTTTTTAAGAAACAATAACTATCAAAAGATCGACACTTGTTTATGTCCAATTTCAAAGTGAAATTAATTCCAATGAAAAACATTGGATTGAATGGTAAAAATAAATTCTAATTACACTTTAAAACCAATTAAAAATATAATCAAACTATATAAATTATTTCAATGAAAAAAGTTTTTTTTGTTAAATTATAGCAGGTTTTTACTGTTCATAAAAATATAAAAGATATCAGAATAATATGAAAAATGTATCCAAAAAAAATTATATCCTGATTTCAGAAAAGAATTTTATTTTATCAAATTGAACTTATAAACATGTCAAAAACTATATTTAACGTTGGTGCACCATCAAAAGGAGGCAAAACTGCATTTTATAAAAAATAATTATTTTACTTGAAAATTTTATTTTGTGTTCATACCATGTTCTAGAAAATGTGTAAGAAGAATAATAATGTTATAAAATTTAAGATGTAGTTAATACTATTCATAAAGACTAGTCTGTAAGAATATTATAACAATATATCATTGTTTTCTGAAACCCGGTATTGCATACTATACACGCTATTGAGGATGGTCGCGATTGTGTGTAACACAAGCCAAGACATTGTTGTGTGTAATGAAAGATTCCTTTGGTGTTGCATATAACATAAGACAAAAAAAATATTTCTCATAAAATTTCTGGGTTTTACACTATATATTTGAAGCATATACATTGATCATAGTAGAAGATGTGGGAATAACACTATGTCTGATAGTCTATCCAAATTATCTTATCAATATTTTTCATCCATATAATGAATAAAATTACAAGATAATAATACATATAATATTCATCATAGAACACTATCTGCGTCATTAAATACAATTAGAGAACAACTATGTAGGAGTATTGTTTGACATCACCCCATATTGGTGTATTATTTAAATACAATTATCCAAAATGAACTGAGAATATATAAATAAATATGACACATATGTATCAAATAAAGTAGACTCAATGTTATAATCAATGAGAATCATACATAGAACAATCAACTACTTCCCTCCTCTTTGGGAAGGAGGAATGTTAATCACATGGAACTTTCATAAGCCCCAACCCTCATATCTAGTTGGCCGACTAATTTCAGGTTCATCACCCTACTATAATTGAATCCATTTCACATGGGAACTACATTTTCATCCATGGTTTGAATGGATAATCATACCCCATATTTCAGATTTCTAAGGCACTTAGAACCCTGATACAAAACCTCAATTCTATATAGAATTTTATTCTCTAGATTACAGTTGTTTGATGCCATATAATATCTATAGATTCCCCATGTATCCATAATTATAAAACCAATTTGGTGTAATATAATAATCAATAATATTAAACTAGGGTCTCCCATAATAATAACACTCTCAATATACACTATCAATCATAGAGTATGAGATTATAATTTTCCATGACTAGTCTCTTTATCACAACTAAAGTGATAATCATCATTCGAAACTATTAAATAGAATAACCATAAAACACAAATACATACTAAAAAATATTAACTCTACTAGGATATAATATCTATTTGTTTCCACTAGAAAATATGTGTCTTTCTCAATTCCGAAAAAAAATTATTTTAAGTGGAATATATTTACATTTGATTATATATAATTCCACTGGAAAACCAAAAAATTATGAAAAATAGATGTCTCGTCACCCACAAAAATTGGTGAAAGCCAAAAACAATTAGTGAAGAAGAAAACATATTCCCTTACTTGCATGCCTCCATACACAAAATTTATGAAGTATCTATATCTATATACCATTAATTTCTAGTAGAAAATCATCTCAATAAAAACATCTGGAAAATACTTCCATACTCGGCCCAGATGTTTCTATACCAAAAAATGAACATCCAACTAATATTTATTATGTCGCTAAAGAATACATGTATTGATATAAACCATATTTTTAACGAGTTTCCGAATCTGATAGAAAATATTCTACCTAAACACGATATAGAAGTCTATAGTTATTTTTTGAAACAATCACAAATAAAGAGGTGGATTAAATAATTGAAACACTATATTCAAATTCAATATGTAAAACCTAGCAATTGACACACCATATCCTAAGGATTATATGAACTATAATATAATATATTTGAGTTTTTATTAGAGGTATCAACAAGTAATATTGAACCAACTTCTCTACTAATTGTATATGCACATACCCCCTTCTGGAATTAATATGGTGACAATCAATGTGATATTTTATAGAAATTACTAAACTCATCATACCTAACAAATCTACCATGGGTAGAAATTTAACAATTTTGTGTAATAAATAAACAAGAAACTTGCATTACTACTCTATAAAGACATATCCTAGATACTTGTTTATCATAATCTCAAATTGATCATAGATATACCTACCTACAATCATGTAATATGTAATAATGTATGGGGGTACCCATTTATAATCATCTTTTTTTAATGAAATAATCAACATGCATGGAAACAGCAACTAAAATAATACCTAAAAGTTATACAGTATATATATATATATATTTCTTTGTACTGAACATTTTATACACTAAAACATATTTTTCATCCATAGTATTAGCCACAAGAAAGCATATAGAATTAATTTAAGATATATATTTCAAATATTATTCTTGAAAACACAACCCTTTACCCCCTGTCCAAGAGTAAAAAAATATACCATAAATCAGAAGTCAAATTATTAAAATAAAAATAACCATTACAATCAAAATAGAAGAGAAAAAATATCATCCCATGTAAAATGAAAATTCCAAATATGGGTATTTTATAATCACTTACATAAGTTCCATCTCAATTACAAACCCCCATCTTCAATATAAAAATCGTAAGGAAAAATGAATCCATTATCTGATATCAAATTGTAACATACTAACATGTGTCACCCGAACAGTAACAAGAATTGTAATTGCATGTGACCTCAGGCGTGCCTCCAAACATATCATTGGTTGGAAGCTAGTAAGAGGGGTATATAAATGATCATGTGTGTATTTTATCCCTGAGTATAAATAACAATAATTAATGATGGATGTAATAATTAACCGTCATATATAATAGAGAGAATAATAAACATTTTAAATCAAGATTCGTCTAGGATTATATAATAAGAAATTAAATTAAATAATTTAATGTAATCCTAGTATTCATTATTTTTTATCCCATGTGTTATGATAATATACAAGTCAATCTAAATATTAAAAAAAGATAATGGAGACTATAATGAAACTAGGTTCAATCCCCTTCTCTTTACCGTGTCAAGACTATGCATAATCTCTAAATATTAACCAATCTCAAAAAGGATATTTCTTTTACCGATTACCACAATGTTGTAGTTTTATTTGGAATAAAGGATCCCTAGAACCCAATAATATATTATAGTTATAGAAATTTGCAACAAAAAGGAACCTCCATTGGATGGGTGACTAGGTAAAGCTAGGTTTGACTTTGGTGATAAGATTGGGTAGGGGTTCGAGACATAATTTTGTGTTAATTACATATATTTTTATTTTTTTGGTCTACCATGTATATGATTTATTGTTATAGGTAAAAATTATGTATACTTGTGTGACATTACAATATATTATAGTCTTTCATATATGTGTATTTTCATAACGAAGTTCATCTTATAATGAAAATATCTTTGTTATGTTGTTTTTATTGTCAATGGTTTAATACTTATTTCATTTTTTTGTGGATATATGTTAAAATGTGTATATTCCACCAAATATCACCCACCAAAATGCATTTCATGTTTCTAGCCTCTATAAAATGAGGTGGCATACTTGAGGTCAAGTGGAAGAACCTGTCTAGAAACATTGTGGTTGATCCCGTCAGGATGTTTCATGTGTGACACTCACACAAGAGTTAGAGAGACAAAAATTTCCATATAAGAAAATAGTAATGTTTTATTTGAAAAAACTGAATTATAATCTCAAAAATCCAAGGAAACAAGAATTTTTTTAGATATTCATTGATTAATCTGTTATATGTGGGGTGGATTCATTAGTAACACATAAAATAGATGTTGGAATTTTATTTAATCCATGATGATATGGATAACTATGTCTAAATGGTTTAAAACCTAACAATTTTTAAAAATAAATGTTTTTGATCAATAATTGTTATTAATTAAAATAATAATGGGTTTAAGATGATGATAAATTGAGTAGAGAAATATGCGTAGTGTTTTTCATAATTTGTATAATAATTCACCAATGTATCAACATCAAATTTTATTGACATTTTTTCAAATAAATTAAATTTCATTAGTATCTTGAATTTCATTCTACATGATGCTAAAATATTTTTTAATATTCTATATTATATTAAAATAGTTCTATACTCAACATAATCTTAGATTTTGTTAAATTCATCATTGAATTTATATAAAATATAATTTTATTATTTTAGATATTTAACCTAGAGAATTATATCATGGAATTTAAAATTACGAATATGAATTTTAATAAATAAGTTTTATATATAATTTGTAAGGGGATTACATAAATGCAAAATATTAATAATGAAATTTATATTTTTTTTAATTGTTATATTTTTTGAAAAATAATATTTTCTCAAAAGGTTTGTTTTTATATACATCAATGAACATTAATAAAATTATCTTTAGACACTTTTAAAAATTTAATTAAACAACATAACTTTTAATTTAGAATTTACATTGTCAAAATTATCTTAGGGTGAGTTTTTCATATTTTTCTGAAATATGTCATCCTTCTATTAATAGTATAAAATACTGAATTTTAATTGAAAACTCAATTTTTTATCATTTATTTATTTAGTTAAACAATATATGAAATTGGATTTTTATTATAATAAGTTAAAATATACATCTATTAATAGAATTGAGGTCATTGGAATAAATTTTTACTATAAAGTGGATATAAATACATTCCAAACATGTAAAAATTTTCTCTTTAAAAACTAGTTGTTTCATTCCATTTACTATATTAATTTGAAATTATATTATAAAAGTTATACAATTATAATTTTGAAAATGGGAATAGAAATTTGTTATAATAATAATTTGGAAGATATAATATGCTCAACATAATTTTTGGCCTATAATATTAGTAAACATTATTAATAATTATTATCAATATGATGGTAAAATGACTTTACGTAATGGTTAAAATTTAATATTATATTCCAAAATTAACTAGAAACTTGTCCAAAAGACATAAGTTGCCTATATTTTAAGCATTTATCCTATTTTTTATAATTTTTACCATTATTGGAGGAACATTATGTATGGGATACCCTTGAATAGTGTTTACTTTTTTTATTAAGAAGATTTCCACTCCTCTACCAATATAAAATGATAGTCACCCACCATCACATTTGAAATATATAATGAGAATTGGATCATAAAATACCTACCAAAATAATCTCACAACATCTATCCTTTCAACTTAGAAGATTCAAAAATGTTATTAAAAAATAAAGGTGCTCCATTGGTACAAAAAAAAAGAGTTTCTGAAAGAAGAGACAATGTTATCCAATGAGAATTATTTTTTACTCCCACCATTAAATTCTTCATATATCAATATTGTATAATATACTCAGTATACATAATATACTGAGGTGTTTTCATCCTACTGTTATGACCTACATCATCAGTACATGACTGTGTCTGCTAAGATGGTATTGAGAGTGAACCTTGACTACTAAGATTGATTTTTAGAAGAACAAATTCCACAATGAAAGCCTTATCAGTAGTCCCCGACTACTATAGAAATAATTTTCAATATCTATGTGTCTATCAGAAAACCCATGTCTTATTCATATATTATGATTTCATTTATTATTCTCTTTATTCTTTTATGATACATATATTATGAACTACTAATCATTATGTTGTGATTTATGTTTACAATCTTCTATATACAGGGTATGATCCTCTAATGTTATCATCACATTGTCATAACATTATTCTCATGATTATTCATAAAAATCTCCCTTAATTACAATTACAAATAATCTAATATCTCCATTTTTTAATATTTCTTTTCCCCTATTTATAAAGATAAGTATTATGATTGATGTGTTTATGAATGGTGATTGTTATAGAGAAAATTATGGGAGATGATGTAGCTCACATATAGAAAACTATTTATATTTCCATGGTTTCAAATACACTAATCTAATACAGTCTTCTGGAGTTTTTTTATTAGTGTATTAAATTTTCTAAAAAATTGTATAATGTCCATGTATGAAAATCATGGGCCACTATAGTAAGTATTATAACCAATTTTTAGTTTACATTTATAAACTAGGATAAGAAAACCATAGTTTTATTCCCATATACATGTATCTATGGATAATTCTAAGGATGAGTCTATGTATAGGAAAATGGTCTACAATTTTATTTAAGTATATACGAATACATCCCCATATTGATAATACAAGTGGATTTTTTTAACACATTTGTACATAGAGGTAACAACCCTGAAATCCCCGTATTGAGATTGAATAGATTTAGAACTAGTGAAAAAAATGTGCCTTACTTCACCCCTGGTTTGACATCACTATGGAATATGATTTGAAAAATCACAAAATCTTCATGAACCATCATGAAATATATTTATAGAATTTAAATATTAATGACCTATGATAATCACAAGGTGTCATAAATTAATGAGGGTGTAATAATTTATACATCCTATAAGGGTTTTGATGATTATGTGGATTCCCACTATGATAAATATTTCTTACTCAATGAATTTTGAATTTAGTCTATAGATAGAACCCAATGGAATTGCATTAATGATGAGTACAACAAAAAATGTAATGAATATCCTCCTGATCATCTAAATTCTATTGGATTTGGAATGAAAAATATCAATTTTATTCCCACCCATGATTCTAAATATATGATTCATGATGGAATTATAAATGAGAAAAGGTGGTAATTAAATTACATTCAGTCCTTCATGAGGTAGAATGCAGATTATTTTGGTGGGTATTATGGTCCTCTTATTTATGAATAATGGATCTGACCACTAAAAAGATTTTATCCATTCTATAGTGTCCAAAACATGAGGAAGTCATTCTGTATATCTATTGTTTAGAAGGTGAAGTAGAACAGTTACGAAATGTAATCAAGAATAATTGGAAACAAGATGAAATTGACTCCATTAATTTCAGTGAGTTCAATAAATTAATCTTTAGTATGTACTAGCCTCAAATTATATTATCAAAATAGAGAAATATTTTCTCAATTTAATGAAAAGGTATGACTAATCTATGGGTACCAAAAAATACAATTTTAAATGAAATTTATGGTATACTATTGGAATTCACATCCAATATAAAATTATGGTTAATTGATTACATAATTTCTTAATTCCAAGATTGAAGAGGGGTTTTAATATAAGATACATTAGTCCATATGAAGAGATTTTTTGTTTTGATGTTAAGGTTGACATTTCGGTTAGAGTAACGTATCAATGTCATTGTTTAAAAAAACAAAGATGAAGTTTAATGGAAAATATAAAAACCATGGAGAGAAGTAAACGGTCTTTCCTTTATAATCTATGTGTGGGAAAAAGCATGGATGAATTTTCCTTAATGTTTATAAAAATATTTTATGTGATGAATGGAAGGTCACAAGGAATTCAATTGACAATGTGATGGGATGAAGATTGATTAATATAAAAATGGAGGAAAAAATTCATATAATAATTCTATAACAATTTATTGATTCAAGTGTAATGAAAATGGTTATTATGCAAACCAATGACCAAACCTTAAGGTAAATTATAATGATCGATGGAACAAATAACTTATACCATGTGAAAAGGGGAAAACTCAAGTGATCTCTATTTATATTGAGGGGTGGGACAACGATGATATAAAATATACACATACCAATAACTATAGAACCGATAAGATATGACTCTATTCTAGATCTACCCACTCATTCATATCTAATTTATTTTATAAGGGTAATATGATTCCACTGAAATGATTAGATTTTAAATTTCCATTGAAACCACTTAATGGTATGATGATCGCATCTCATGTGTAGGATTCCTCTCAATTCAATTCTTGTATAAAGTTATTTCATGAAAATCCTGTCATTCTTCCAATGGACTAATATTATTGAAACATAATCATGGATTGGCTTTCTCTGCATAATTCCCAAATCAATTTTCAAATTATGGAAGTGACATTATACATTTCAAACCAACCATTTATCATTTATAAATGTGATGAAATGTCTGAATTACCTATGTAGATTGCGTCCAAAGTATAGTTCTCAAATCACATTCAGAAGGTGTATTGATCTCAAATGGTTTGGGAGAAACTTGACATCAATGATATTACTATTTTTCATGGATTTGATGATGTATTTATATAATAGTATCATATACTAGCACCAAAACATGAATTTGAGTTCTCAATAGATGTCATACTTATTTCCACACCAATTTCAATGACTATAAATATAATTTCTCAGATTGAGTTGTTGGAATTGAATAACAAACTACAACAAACCATGATAAAGAATTCATTTTTCCATGTATTTCACCTAGGGGTGAATATATTCTTTTTTAAAAGACATATGGATCAATGAGATTGTGCATTGATTAAATGTAGGTAAATATAATCATAATTAAGAACAAGTATAATCATCCATGTATTGATGAATTGTTTGATCAACTTTATGGATCTCAATACTTATCCAAGATTGAACATTTTTCATGATATCATTAATTGTGGTTAATAATGAAGATATACAAAGATGACATTTCCTAAAATGTTTGAACACCATGGATATACAATAATTTCGTTCAGCCATTTTTATTCTGTTGATATCGTCCATGATTTTTTTGATATTTTATTTATGGATTACATTGATTGATTTGTGGTTGTATTTATAGAAATTTTTTTTTCTACTCATAGAGAAATGAAGAGTGATTAGACCACTTGAGAATTAAATTAAATTCCCTATATAAGGAGATATTGTATGAAAAAATTTAAAAGGGTGTATCTTGGAAGAAAGGGTTTCATTTTTTGGTTATTTAATCTCATGAGATGGTATAAGTAGATCTATCAAAGTAGGAGGCCATTGAATATCGGTCCAAAAAACCATTGTGAATTAGATCCATGTTATTGTGGTTTAGTTAGAAATTATTAATGATTTTTGGGTAATTTATCATAAATGTCTAATACAATGACCATGTTAACATGGTATGGTTCACCATTTCATTAGACAGATGAATGGGAAAAAAATTTAAACAAAGTGATGAGATGGTTAGTCAGTACACCTATTATTACATTATCATGTATAAAATAATTTTTGGCACTTTATATTTATTAATCCAAGAAGGTATTGGATGGTTTTTTATGAAAAATAACAAGCATATATCATACACATCAATATAATTGAGGATTCATGAGAAATATTACCCAAACAATTATTTTATATTAGTTGTGGCCATTTTTTAGTTAATGATATAGAGTCATTTTTTATCATAGAAAAGTGTTATATATAAACCAATAATAAATGTTTTAAGTATATATTAAAAAAGAAGAATTTGAACTTGAACTACAATTGATGGCTAGAGATGATAAATTATAATTATTATTCAATACATTATCACTTTGAGAATGCAAAAATTGGGGCATATTCTTTGAGTTGAATGGATCATGGAAGATTATACATGGTGAGGATAAAAAAAGATCAAATATTTCTGTTTTTTAAAGGGTTGGACGTCAAAATTCAGGAGGGGGAAATTATTATCTTTCTCAATTGAATGTTCAACCATCAATCTATGTGATAACTAAATTTCTGGAGAAGTAATATGTATAATTGAAAATGAAGGTTATAAATGTTCCAATGTTTAAAAATTATCATGATTGAATGGAAACGATAAGGAACCTTGTACATGTTCCTTATATACCAGATTTGAAGATGGAGTTTCTAGAAAAAAATCATAGTTCATCATTTTATAATCATACAGGATGTATGAAGAGGTATTGATATTGGAATGAATACTTATGGATGGATGGAATGAATAGGGATATCTCAATGTGTGTATCTTGGTTCTTGGCATGCAAAATAGTTATGTATGAAAGGAAAAAACTATTAAGTGATGTTACATCCATTACCCATACAAGAATAGATATGGGAGAACATAACTATTGTTTTTTCATTAGAATCTCCAAAACATCAAAATGGAATAAATCTACATCGGTGGTAGTTGATCACCTTACTATGTCAGACACTTCATCATTATCAACATATACATCTCTTTGGTTCTTCTTTATAGGATATACTTAAAGGATATAGTAAGGTTTCATGTAGTACTACATTTAATAACATCGGATCATGATCCATTGTTTACCTCAATGTTCTGGTGAATTCTTCATCAACATAGTCATACAATTTTTTTTCCACTTTTTATCATCATTAGTTAGATGATCAGTTCGAATGAAGTATTCAAACAATATAGGACATGTTGAAATATTTTTTTTGTATTTCATAGGTGGTTGATATCATCACCTTTAACTATATATGTTTTCTTAATACAATAGATTTCAATAAATCTTTCATATGGATCCTTATGAATCCCTATATTGAAGCAAAATTTAGAACACCAACTAGCTAGAATAATGATGGTAAAATAATGCTTTTGGGGCCTGAGATCTCTTAATAAATTATTGTGATGTATAGAAAAAATCAACAAAATATTAGGGAAACTCAATGTAAGTAGAAAAATTATGCTGAAAATCATAATCAATATATATAATTTTATGTAAATGAGAATATTTTTATACGAATATATCCTTTAAAAAAGAAAAGGACATTAATAAAGATAGAAAAACTATGCACTGGGAATATTAGTCCCTTGGTGATTTTTGATTTTATCAGGATGTTATCATATCACTTTTAATATCCACTAAACCTATCTACAGTCATATATGTGTTCTATTTATATCTAATGAGGAAGGACATACCTGGACCTACACATGTGCTGAACAAAGAGGTCATACCACCAAAGAAAAATCTTTCTTATGAGGAATAACAATTTCTTATTATACATCATAAAGTTAAGACTCTACAAAACAAGAACACTTATATAGTCAATGGTTTTTGATAAACAATAATTTTTAGTATTCTACGTGATAACATGAGGATATGATGGGGCATAAGTATCTTTATTTTTTTGTTCAAAAGTGATGAATTTCAAGTGAAAAATTAAATTTCAAGGGTGAAAAATGTAACACCCAATCTTTTTAAGAATCTTTTTAAAAATAAATTACATTTATTTTATGTTTTATGTATAATGATAAACCATGTATACCATTAATTATATGTTACACCATGTAAATTATTCACTAAACACAATATCGGTTTAGCTTGTGTTACCAGCAAAACTATGTTTATATGAAACAACATTTAAATATTATAATTATTTAAACTAGATAATTATAACATACCATTTATAAATAGTGAAAAGATTACTAATAAATAATTTTTAAATATTATTTTTATTGTTTCTTCATAAAGGATTTTTATTAATAATGATATATTTAAATTTTGCTAAAATATTTATTTTATGAAAAATAGTTTTTTTAATAAGGAATACTCTTTTATTTCTTTATATGAACTATAATAATATTATTTTTGGACACATTTATAAATAAAATTTAATTATATAAACTTTATTTTTGTAATTATAATGTCATAATTAGATTTGGTTAATTTTTTTCTTGTTAGGAAATAATTCATTTTTGCATCAATTGTGAAATATAAATATTGATAATTCTATTTTTTGGTTTTCAAAATATCCACATTCTGGTCAAGTGGAAACCATAAAATCTCTTACAAGATCCAAATTCCAGTTTTCCAAAATAAAATTCAAATTAAAAAACACAAAAAAATTCAATCACTTGAGGAATCCGTGATCCAAAGAAAACTCACAAAAGATGAAGCTGTGTTGCAGAATAGAAACCTCCACCATCATCTTGAGTCTCCCCCATCATCATAACCTAAAATTCACCAATATATTCATCACCATTCAATAAAAATATGTGTTATCTAATGAAATTATAATTTTTTAGACCATCGTAATTTGTATAAATACCAAAATAAAATTATACAGACCAACCGAAGCATAATGAAAATGCTACACTATAATTATCATGATTGATTAGAAACAACATCATAGAAAAACATCAGTATCGTTGAACATCATCATCAAATCAACTTCCTAGGAACCATTGGAGTCTTCCACCACAACTAGTCACCAATCCCTAATAAATATTTGGGAATAAAAATAGTGAACCATGATGAATAAACTAGCAGAACTTTCTGATAATATTGAGGAAGAAACATTAAACAAACTGTTCAAACCATTAAATCAATTTACAAGACAGAACTAACTCAAAGAAAATATTCACTTGAATATGTGATGTGAACTGAGGATAACCTACCACAATATTTTATGTTACATCTGATCCATACTGGACTAGGAGAGGAAGAGAGAAACATTAGGTCTGATAAGTGTTTTGATAGATGAGGGCATAAAAAGGCATCATCACTACTGAGGTTGATTGATGAAGCCTTTATAACAAGAAAATCCCAGTACATATCACCTGGGAAACCATTGAAAATTAATCCACAAATCCCATAACCTTTTATTTACCAATGATTCATATCCGACATGGATTGCTACAACGTAATGTTACATCTTAGTATGTTTATTGTAGATGAATGAAAAAAAACAAGAAAACAAAATTAGAGACCACCGACACCCTCCCCATCAAACGGTCATCATGAAAACCATAACAATGAAATTTATTACATGTTTTACTATTTCTACCACATCATTAGATTCAAATAACTATCATGAAGATGAAATGGGAGTGAATTATTCTCTTTAGGGAAGGACGATATAAGGGGGAAATGAGTGGAGAGTAAAATAGTAAGGGGGGAAGGGAAGGGGGATGTCACTAGAGACTCCTTCCCACTCTAAATACCTTATGATGGAAACCATAATGCAATAGGAAGAGAATTATGACACCACTAAGTGTCTGAATAGAGTCCAATTGTAAAAAATATCGAATTATAGATAAAAATGACATGTTCAACTAATTTATTTTAATAGTCAAACAATATATTATGTTATTTATAAATATGTTTCCTATAAAGTATACATTTCTTAATCCAATTATGATCATTGGATTCAAATTGACATTGAATTTTCATATAAAATATCCATTATTTTGAATAGTTTATCTTTTAAAACCCAATTTTTTCGTCCCATCAGTAGGATTATTTTTAATTAATTTATTCTACATATGTGATTTTAATTTTTAAAAATGTTCTTAATATTGGTATCAGAATTATTTATAATTTCAATTATCTTCAGATTAATTTTTTACCAAAAATTATATGTGAATAAAATTAAAATTAATTACAAAGACTAAGGTAAAAATCAGTTTTATTAATGGTTAAAATTTATTTTCAAGGGGATGAATAACCATGACACCTGCAAAAACAATAGTTTCACCAAGTTGTTCATTGAATAACACTAGAAATATAACATCCAAAAATCTAAATTATCATCCAATAATATGCATGTTGGGATGAAAAAAACAATGGTGGTCCTTATGTGAAATCCCAAATGAGTTACCTGAAGAAGGGGTAGCATTATTCAAAAAGAATATTTTTTGATTTCAACAAAAATATAAATTTTTTAGAGAAATATTATCTAATAATCTTAGTATCAAAAATATTAAGAGATTTTTTAATGTTATGGGAATCACTTACTCCTTCACACACTTTCATCAAATGGGATACACAATCATAATTCCTGTGTACGATAGAATACTGCCAAATGAATTAATGTCATTTATTCATCCATTACCATCTATAATGATTGGTAATAATGATATATATTATATAATTATTTGATATATATTATATCTATGATATATTTTCACATATGTATTTCTTATATAAAACTTACCTTAATGATTTCCATTTTTTAGGAATTTAATAACATCATTATTGGATGTGTCGACTGCCACCTCCTCAAAGTGATGTGAAAATGTGGAATGTGTTAAGGATGGGTTTAATAAAAATAGGATTTATATATGAATTTATAATTCTACATTAACTAATATATATATATAGCTTTTACTTTTGTTTGTTCAAATAAAACACAAAATTGGAGATATCATTCATGAGTACAGACATCCTACTATATCTATGAATAGTGTATGTCATTATATATTTCATTATTTTAGATATTATTATGAATAAATATAAAATAAATATATATGATATTTACACAATATATTCAATATTTGAGGTAATGAAATCATGATATATGTAAGAGGTAGAAAATTTAACAATTCAAAAACTCTGAGGAAATCATAGTAGTTATTACCTAAAATATAAAATTAACATGAATGTTTTAATAAATAGGTAAAAAAATGTCATGAAAATAATATATGATTTTATATAATTTAAAATGGATCGGTAATAGAGTTATTATCAACTTAAATTTATTATAGACTATTTTTTAATGAGTACAATGAGATTCAATACATAAGGTAAGTCGATTTCTAGTCTCACTTTTTTCTCTTCTAGACATATGACATATTCACCCTTTTTTATACTGTCTGATATATATACATCACATGAATTTATCTATGATTTTTATTATAAAATTTAAGGTTATTTACATATATATTTTATGATCAGTATTTTATAGAAAATATGGTTCAAAAGATTCCAAATCGATAAGATACTATTGTCCCAATTTTATTTCATTGAGAAACATGTTTTGTTATGCACATAAATTATTTTATGAGGTTTATATACATGAATTTTAAATTCTATTTCATGGATATATTTTTTTCAGATATTTTGTGCTTCATGTAATGATAATGTTTCATGGGTATTACTATTGAATGTTACCAATGTTCTAAGAGTCCATTGCTGCAATATCATCATTTATCATTATTTTTTATGATTATGCTTCCAATAATAAAATATTATGATCCATATATAAACAACACTATTTAATTTTTTTGTAATATATATTCCTTATATAATCATATAATTATACCATGTTTCTAATCGTTGGTAATTTTTTAATTAATTAAATGGTTTTAAGATAATTCTACTTCATCTCTATCTCTGGTTGGAAATCAGTTTTCTTCAAAAAAAGTCCAATAAAAAAATTTCAAAATTTTATTTAGATTATATATTGATATTATTTTAAATGAAACAATTTTAAATGAATATTAAATATTCCTTTATATGTTTCATAATATTTTTAAGGGAACTTTTTTCAAAAAAAATTTAAGTTTTTAAAAGTGGATTTCAAAGAAGAAATGTAATTTTTCTGAAGAAGGGTTTTTAAAAGATAATTCAAATTTATTTTCCATCTAAGATGACATCTCATGTTGTTACTCGTTCATTTTATTAGAAATTATACATGGGTAACACTCATATTATTTCTGTAAATTGTTTCTATTTTGATAAAATTATGTCCACGACCCCCATTTCACTTCAACATGTTATATGATTATGGAACCCCCTTCTCTTCTTGGGTAATGGTTTAATGAAATGATTAAGAAACACATCTATTATCCAAAGGTTATGATATAGTGAAATGTTTATGATAAACATTTTATTTTATGGGTAATTATATAATAATTTTTATGATATAGGGGAACACATATGTATGATTTCATTATGAGATGGGTGGGACCTATATCTCCCCCACTGCATTGGGTAAATATTTACATCTCATTATATATACATGGATGGAATGGGGAATGAACCCGATTTATGAGATGTCATTGTATGCTAAGATTATTTTGGGCATGAACCTTGACTAATTACATGGTTTTGGGAGTGATCCTTGACAAATAATATAGTTTTTGGAATGAACCCATTGCACTAACATGGACTTAAAAATACTCCCTGGAAATAATGAAAATCATTTTATTTGTTTATACATCATCTAAAATTCTATGTGTTATTCTAGTGTAATTATATTATATATTATGATCTTGATTCTTTTTTATTAATTTCATAGTTGTGGAAAGTATTTATGGCATCATTAATCTTTTTGATCATTCATACGAATGGTATGATCTTATAATGTTATAGTCACCTTTTCATACCATTATTCTCATAATTATGCTTACATATCTCTAATTATTAACCTTATTGATCATATAAGATCACCATTTCTTATGTTTCCTTTCTACATGTTATGATGATATATAATATGTATGATGTTTATAATAAGGGTTCTTTTTATAAAAAAGAAATTGGGTGATGATGTGACTCATGTATAGACCATTTTTTATGATTCTATTTTTCCAAAAAACTCTAATAATACAATATATGGTATTCTTTTTGTGTAATTTATTAAATGTTTTAAAAAACTGATGTAATTTAAATGCATGAGAAGCTAGGTTTTATATAATCCATCAAATATATCCGTGAATAAATATGACATTGTATTATTATATGGATGTTGAATTTTAAAATTTAAAAGGAGTGAATAATGAAACACTTCAATTATGTATATGTAAATGAAATGTTTATTAAATATATAAGATATTAATATATATAATGAAGTTAAAATAATCAAATATATTGTAAAAAATTATATGTTTTGTTTGTGATAAACATATTAGGGGTGATTTGTAAAAAAGATGATAGATTAGTATTAAAATGTCTCTTTGTAATGTCTCAAACAAAGATGAAACAAAAATGTTCCTCGAGCCTGATTGGCCACATGGAATCAATTGCATCTCCCAAAACACTTGAGGATACTGACTAGATATGATGGCCTAATGTGTGTTTAAGGGGAGTGTATTCCACCATTACTAGAGTATAGATAAATATATGTGAAATACTAGTTATGTAGCATAAGATGTGAACTAGAATGAATCTTATACAAAAAATTATTATCATACATGTCATGTCATGTGATTACAAAGCATCCAAAAAGGAATACATGGAATAAATATAATACATAGACCAACATTAAAAAATTCCAAATCCAATCCAAGATAGAAACATGTGTCTTAGTTCAGTCTTATTCTCCCCTATCATTATGATGAAATAATGTACCTATAGCAGGGTGCTTGACCATGTCCATACCTACAATCATATAGTGCATATAGGTACCCGTCAACATTCCAAATAAAGATTGAAATATAATCCTAGTAGTCAACCATCGAAAGTTCTAATTCCATCCAATCACTGAATATTTAACAATAAAAGTGTGTAGGATTTAATGGAGGTACAAAATGTAAAATACTCATAATGTGTTGGGTTCCCAAAGACACCAATCCTCCACAACCAGAGTCAAACTTATATGTAAATTCATTTATTAAAAAGTCTATCATGTATTAGTTTTATATTTTGATGAACTTATAAATCAGTATAATATAATAAATATGTTAAAATAACTATAATGTCTCCCAGTATCCCTCATAATGAAACATGATGAAGGAATGTCTCACCATTCCATTTGTATGTTATAAGACACTGGTTGAATAAAAGCTTCTAATTTTTCTTGGAAGACATGTCATATTTGTCATTTTTTAAACATCAATTCCAAAACATGATCACATCCACGAAATTCCTTATTTGGAATCCATGTATCACTCCAAGAATATCATAATCCAAGATTTTTATAATCCCATCCTAGGAATTCCCCATTGGAGTCCTGGTATCGATCTAGGTGTGGTGTAACATCATTTCCACTCATGTCTATCCATAAAGGCCTATTATATGAGCCCAATATTCACCCATGGAATATACGAAAAACTACCCTATGAGTGTGTCCTTTTAAACCCAATAGGATTCCATATGTGACACGCTAAATCAATAGTCAAAACTATAAATCCATCATTAGAATCCCGCAAGGGAGTCTTAGTATCACTCGGGAATGTGTAGAGTAGTATCCAACTGAGTCCATAGAATGTATTGTATTGTATCCCATGTTTCACCCACAGAATATAAATATTTAATCAATATAATTTCACTATGTGAAGGTCATCATCATGATAAATTAATTTAATACTCGCCTTAAACGGTGGCTCAAGGCTTGGATAAAATTAAAAGGGTCATGCTCTTAATTCTGGAAAATCGGTTTTTTCATTAAAAATATAAAATCATTTTTTAATAATCTATTACATGGAAAAGTCCTAGGGATCTTTTCCTACATCCCCTTCCCTTAATAAATTCAAAAATAATCTAATCTACATTTATATTTATAATTTCAAATCTTAATTTATTGCTAAATGGAACACCACGAAGGTATAAATATTACATTTCCTCTCATTGTTGTCCTAATTAATTAATCAACCCACAATGGGGTTTTCTATTATATGTTCTGAATATTTATCCATTTATCAGGGGTCCATGTATATTAAATAGTTCATAAAAATAAATATAAAACAAGTAATAAATTACATTTAAAGGAATCAGTTAGAAAATTAGGATCATTCCACTATGGTATATATTTAAACACTTCAACATTGATAGAAAATCACGAGACCACATATCGTAGGTTGGCTGTAGAGAAATCGTCTAATATCTACTCCTAAATCAACATAGATCAGATGAAAAGAGAAAAATGGATTATGAAACTAAAATTATGGTATAATATCTAGAACCTAAATATAACAATTGTTACTAATAAGAAAAATGATCAAAAAATTAATTGATATCATATCGAGATAGATTTAATGTTTCCATACGATCTGTATTCTGAGATCAGATTTAAGAGAATATTCAATTTGTTGTTTAGGCATCAAGGATGTGACCTAAAAATCCCACCACTTTCCGATGTGAGAGAGAATAAAATTAGGTTCAAAATAAGCTTAATCTATGTCAAAGTTTGTAATTTCACCCAAATTATTTGGACACATTGTTTGGCTGCACGGTTGAAAAAACAATGCACTAATTATCTGCCCACTCATACAAGGAAGGTCACTTACCACTATTAAGGCAGATGGTTTGAATAACTATGTGCAAATATTGTCTGGAATCCCTATAAAAATTTATAGACCTACCTTCAATTTCAAGTGCCTCAAATCACATTGTTTTTAAAACATGTAAGTTCAACCTTTTTTCTTCCAAAATATCACTTGGTTTGTAGTAACCGTGTGACCAGTCCCACATCATTTCTACTAACCATGCATCTATCCTATTTCAACCAAAAATTTGGGTTTCAGGATTAAAAATATTTTTTTGAACCCCTAATACTTACATGAACTCCAATGGAATTACCATTAGTTAACAATTGATCATTTAAACATAACATTAACAGAATGTAAAAGATTCCCTACATCAAAAAAGAACTATGTTATTAAAAACTCCTCCCTTAAATATATATTTCCTTAAATTTCCCCTAAAAGGATTGGGATGATTAATATGTAAATAAAAATGTACACTGTTTTCATACATCAATCTCCCTCCCTGAGGCCTTCTCTTATACACGACTATGTTGTCTTATCACCTATACTAGAGGAACTGACCAGACTCAGAGATCCTTTGTGCTACGATCCAAAATATAAATATGATATTATTGAAGTATATATCTACATGTAACATAACCTCTTCCAGCTAAAAAACATGAGTTCGTTAAGAAAAATATTTTTTTAGCTAAGAATAGTAGAAGGCATTGTGTATGGCTTTACACCTCTGAGGTAACATCTACTGATAGGCTACCATCCCGACTCTCTCAAGAATCTCAAACAAACCTAAATATCATGGTGAATGTTTTCCCTATATCAAAATCCACCTACGTCTCATCCATAGTTGGATAGGAAAAAACAATTTATCCTTGACCCTAAACTCAAGATGTAATTTTTTTAATCGAACTATGATATCGATCATGACTGTGTCATAAACACCAAATTCATAATCCACTAAAGGTACTCCATATTATGACATATAATATTAAGTCCAAGCATAGTTGAATATCCTACCTCTAACCATCACATGGGTGATCGAAATGGTATACCATAATACCATCATAAGTCTCCATCTAAATAGTATCATGAAATCTATTTTTTGGATAATTAATATTGGGGTATATTCCTCTCCAAAGATCCCTTGAAACCAAGGACACATGATTATGGCATGTCCTCAATCATCTGTATCGTGTACTCTAACAAGACATCTATCTATGGGCGGTATGTTATTCATATGAGAACCTATGTACCAATTTCCCTCTACACCCCTTTACATTACCAGGAATTCAATCAGTCATCCCAATATAAAAAGATTTTATGGGGGACCTTGTTAAGTCATAATATCTCTTACATATATAATATCTCAATAACATATACTTAAAATGAGTTTGTGATATGTAAGAAATGATAAATTATTTTTATCTCATCAACGTAAAAACACAAGAGATCATTGCCTCATATTGAACTGAGTAACCTAGTCATTAAATCTATCAAAAAAAATTCATTTTATACACAATAATGGAAAATAACAGTAATAGTTTGTCTAGTTTCTGGTGTTCCACATTAACTTTCTAATAGGATAAACATCTCATGAAAAAACATGCTACCTATATTTTCAAACCCAGTCACTAGTATTTCCCAAATAAATAACAATACATCATGGTGATGATGAGGTGCTTGTCCTATGAATGAACATATAAGTCACTCATCATCTCCTCACACATGTCTGCTAAAATCTATATATTACCATATAAATGGAGAATTTTATCTTGACATATGGTCCAACTAAGAGGAGGGTCCCCACCTTCAACACTATCCCATTGGAATGGACCGTTTAAATCTAATAAATTCCTTATCCTTAATCTATTAATTATGGTATCATTATTATATAAGGATTCTAGAAAATTTTACCCTTAACTATCCTACATCTCCATGTGAATCTCAGTGAATAATGACATAAGCTATCACTCAATACTGGCATCCTAAATTTCATGTATTTGAGACATCATTATATATTCATTAGACACTACATTTCCTTTACTTGGTGTAATCGAAATTTAAATGCCAAATTACTATAGGTACTAAACCCCCTTATCTACCTCATATTTTTATCTTGTTCAGTAAATATGTACTTGAGTCTTTTTTGGACTCTGTACTCCAAAAAAATCTCTCAATGTATGTAATGTCTCAAATAACATAAATAATGGAAATATGTACCTAAAATGAGTTCTTTCATTAGTTAATTCCTATTTTATGGTATCAACTACTATGGAATATAAAAAAATCTATACCTCTTCATATCACCTTCTCCTATCTCGATACATAATGCATCATAGTAAACAACTTATCTCCTACATGGTTTATGAAAAATCAGTCTGGTAAGATAAGAAAATCTCCCATTAATCTCCAAAAAATATTTCTCACATGTATCTAAACATATTATTTTCACACTTTTCTTATTCAGTCCCATCAATGTTTATGCTTAGAATAAGTTTTTGAGTATAAAACACATCCTTTATACAACTAACCCTAGGAAACTCAAAATATCCAAGACTGTTCTCGGATGATTCAAGGAAACTAAATCTCTCCCCTTATCTGTGTCAACTGATACTCTTATCTATGTGATGATGATACCTAGGTAGTGAATTAGATCTATCCCCAATTGGAGCATTATGAGCTTAGCATATATCTGATGCACTCTTAGTGTATCCAATATGATCTCATGTTTTCTAGAATGTGCATTTTTTGTGAGAATAAACCAATATATTATCTAGGAAAACCACCAAAAATGAATATATATATATAAATAGAGAATACATGATTCATCAGTTAGATGAAAAATAATAGGGTGTTTGTGACACTGAAAGACATGAACAAATACTCATATACAAAATACCTCCTACAAGAAGATGGTCCAGGTATTTGTGTGGGTCTAAAACATGACTGATTATAAACATATCTCAAATCAACCATCAGAAACACCGGTTCCCCTCAAAATTTAACAAGAACAGCATCTATATATGTATATGAAAATCAGTACATAAACATATTGTTGTTAAATTTATAATAATACATTCATATCTAATTGGTATAATCAGCCTTTTTTTTAAAAAGGCTGAAGACCTCTTTATAGATTTATTGTGTTAGATAAATTCATTTTCCATTAAATTGTCTAAATACCTCTTCAACTACTTTATTATACTAGTATCCATATTTTATGGAAGAATGGATCCTATTGTTGCTTCAAACAGAAGATTGATAGAGAACATTATCTCTCTCAAAATAGGTAATACAGAAAAGGAGGACGGGAAAACATACCGAGAACAAACATCCACTAGAAGTTAATTTTCCAGATGAGTTCCATGATCATATATATATATATATAAACTCTCCCTCGGTGATGTCATCCCACCAAACCCATGATTCTCAAGTCCATATTGACTCTCATGGACATCCCATTAACCAAAGTGAATTAATTATCCACCCTCTAGTGATGCGAATGTCACCCTTCAGTGATAACAATAAATTAATTCTTGAAGGGTAACCAACTATTAATTCCTAGGAATGATGTCAAAACATATCATCTTGAGGATAAAAAGGTCCTATATGATGTGAAACAAGAAAATATAAAGGGTAAACACCATGAACATTTTTATATCCTCCAATTTAATCCAAATATGTGTATCATGATTCAAAAACCCATCAGAATAATGAAAAATGATCCTAAATCTCCACAACAGGAACATATATAAATCTATGAAATGTGCTTATATAAAAAAGAGATTATAATAATACATAAGAAACTAGAATAATACCTCTCATTGTATAATTTATGAGATTATTTCCATTAGGTTTCTGTTGCACTACATGAATCTAGCAGGATACACAACCCTGTGATTGAACCGAGATACCCTGACTAGATCCCTCTATTGTCACTACGAGTCAAGGATCTGACTACCATGTCCATGAACACCACTATGGCCTTATCTGATTATTGAACCTCGTCTCCCATCTTCAGGAAAAGATTATAATCCCACATGTTCATGAGGATTCAGTGAATACCCTAACTTATTTTCTATTGGAGGAAATTTTCTAGAAATGAACTATAAGTGGCACATATTTTTCGCAATTACAACACCAAAATTGGTCACTTGTGCACTAAGATATCATATTCGTTATTTTACCACACTGGTATAACCTCATAGTGATATCAATGTATGTGGTATGGATATTAATATCACCATATTGATTCTACAGATGATGCATTCTATTATCAATCGATGTATAACTAGGTCTTGGTGCTGAACCACCCTAGATCACACCCCCAACCTCTCTGAGGTTACTTTCTCTAATAATAACCAGATTCAGTATTCTAAAAATGGTTATAATCAAAAATAAAATAACTTGTGATTAAATTTCATCCATTATACTATACATGAATCTCATGGATTTAGATAACACATCACCCATTAAAATGTAACAGAATATTTGGAGCTCTTTAAAATAGGATGAATAATCCATATTTGATAACACACCTTATTCCAGGGTCATGAAATCGTGGGCTCTATTGGTCCCCATCAACTAGGTATATAAGTAATCATAGAATGATATATAAAAATACATATAATATATCTATTAATGATGATCATTATGGGTAATAACATCTCTGCTTCTCTTGGAAGAATTACACAATGTATTAGAAGTGAGCTTTTCCATCCACTTGGAAGGTTACTCTAGATGCATGAAGATAGATTATGTGGCCTCTAGCAATGACTTTTAATCCAATGGTCTTCCATCCCCCAAAAATGTGTCTAACATATGTAGCTAAAACTCACATTATAACACATCCATAATCTAGGGAGGTTTAAGTACCCCCTAAATGTTCTATAGGAATTTCCAAAGCCGTAATGGAATTGTCCCTCATCACTAGTGTCTGGTAGAACTATTTTTGTCGCATATATTACTAAATAAGGATCCACCAATAGCCCACAAACCACTACCTATGGATTATGGTTGTATCCAACCTCCTGGTGTATGAATGGAGGTCATTGTTGTGATATGTCTCTATAATTCCAAATACACTCCTCAGAAAAGAACATTATCAAAATTCACAGCTCAACGAGAAGATACAGAAATAGGATATAAACAAGCCTCTCTTTATAATAATCACATACATCTACCTACTCCTTGAGGTAGGTCCGAGAAACTTACATATCATATATAAATCATGGATATACTGCATCCTGGTCACTAATATGGCCATTCTTGGGTCAAGTTTTCCACTATAAGTAATTAAATTTTGATTTCATTTTCTTTTTCAATATCATTATATCATAAATCATTTTAAATCAATTAACAAAATTCTTCCCTAAACACATTTCCATAAAGGATTATTCTCCTCATGAACAAAAATATGGAGTCCACCTAGTCCACACCACCACATGTTTCAATCCATATGACTCATGGCCCATGACTCAATGTGCCAAAATTGACTTATTATGGTGTATAATGTAGACTAATTCGGAATTATTTCATATGTTACAGTATGAAATATATGAGGCAACCATGTTTCCACATTCCCTACACAAAATATGTATGACCGAACATGTTTATTTATCATTGTACAAATCATAACATCCTAAAAATAGTCAATTCATCCAACATGTAATGGAATAATGCATGGAATGGAATTTCTATAATACGACTATAATGATTCCTAAGATGTAAAACAGTCATATGATTGGGTTGGAAGAAATTTTAACACACAATCATATCAATGGTAACATCATGATTAATGTGAATAAAAAATTGAGTAATCAAATCAGCTATAATTGTCAAAATATAGGAAACATCAATTTCATTCATTGAAATTTAAAATTTTCATGTATGTTGGTTAGTTACTCTAAAGAACATCTCATTAAAAAAGTCTATTACCTTCATATCCATACTTATATTCATAAAATAATTAATAAAAAAAATTAATCCCTTCTAATACCACCTTGAAAAATCATAGACCCGGATTACATTGAATGGTTTCCCAAGCCTAGTTTTCCAAATGGGCTCATGCCCATCCCGAAAAATTCTAGAGGACGATGGGTAGAAGCGATGACCTAGGGTGTGTCTATAGGGAGTCGATGAACTTATCACCAATGTGTACAAAAATGGATATAGTATAATGGGTAATTGTAAGAATTGTTAAATACCGCAAAAAATATTTAATATACAAGACGTATAAATAAAGAATACATGAAGGAATCTAATATGTAAATGATTATCATACATGTCATATCATGTGTCTAAAAAACATCCAAATTTTTTTAAATTAGATAAGTATAATACATGGATAAAAAATTTGAAAAATATCTCCCATATAGCATTATGAGCCTCCGATCTAGCATTTGATCCCCTCTTCCTAAATGGAAATAATGAACCTATATAAGGGCGCTCACCCTTATACATATATGCAATCATATTGGCTACCTAAGTACCCATCTGCTGCCCAAACAGGGAGTGAGATACAATACCATTTGGAAACCCCCACATATATAATACCATCGAGGCATATAATATATAACTATAGAAGTGTGCATGAAATAATAGAATTTATAATTGAAGTATTTAAAGTAAACAACCCATAACTGTCCGGGTTCTCTAGGACACCCTTCCTATGCTACCTTATTTTACCTTATCCAGAAGGCCTATAATTAAACAACTCTTAATATATCAATTTATAATATGGTTAAATTAATTGTTGAATATCATTTAATAATTATGTCTCATGACCCGAAACATAGATGAGTGTCCCCTATAAAGATATGTGATAAGGAGATGTCGAACCTTGCGATCAATAAGGTATAAGACACTGAACGATTCCAAGATTGTGCCTTATCATGGTAGACCCATTTTATAAATCATTTCATTAAATATTTAATTAATATAATGATCGTGTCCTTAACATTACTTATTTGTAATATAACTATCAAAATAAGAATATAATAAATCAATATCCTTATAATCCCATCCTATGAATTTTTCATTGGATTCCTACTATCACTCTACTTGTCATATAAAATCCTGTCAACTATATTATTTTCATACATCCTCTAATGGATCCTGAGAAACACCCATATCATATGTTATCAACTGACCTCTAATTCTATTCTAGGAAATATTGAAGGAGTCTATGTGTCACTCGAGCATATAATAAGGAAGCCTCTGAGTATTTCCATGGATGTCCTCAAGGGAGTCCATGTTTCATGAAGTCATAAGAAATGTAGTTTCAATATGATTAAATCCATGTAATCCATATAAGATCCCATCTGTCACACAATGAATATAATAATTCAATAAAAATAATTTAAATTTTTTGGGTTGTCATTGTGAAAAATTCCCTTAAAACTCATATCAGAAAGTGGCTCAAGGAATGAATAATCATAGAAGGAATTGCCTCTTAACTCTCTCACATGTCTATTTTATTAAAGAAGGAAACTCATTCTTATATAATCCATTATGTTGTCCTGGCCTAGGGGCATGGTCATCCATTCCATTCCTTTAATCTATTTAATTATGATTTAATCTAAAATTAAAATTTATCATTTAAAATCTCATGGAATGGGTAAATAACTCACATAGATTGTATATAAATTTAATTACCACTCATTGTTGTCAAAATTAATTAAAAAACACACCCATGGGGGGTTCCAATTCAAGGTTATTAACCATTACCCATTTATCAATAGGTCAAATTTATTACATAGGTTATATCTTTCAATTTAAATCACAGACTAAATTCCAATTCATGATGTAGCTCTAAAACATTGGCACCAAAACAATATATATATATATATATATATATATATAAACATCAAATTTTATATAAAATCATTATGCCACCAAATTTAGGACTTTAATATGGTTATTTTCTTGTATCATCTCCTAATCAAACTTAGATCTGGAAAAAATGATGAACAGATGAAGAAAATAAAATTATGGAATATTAAATTGCGCCTAAATAGCATAACCCATATCAAGAAGAATTATGAATGATACAAAATTTAGTGTTATCTTAACAATATGGATGTAATTATTTTTGAAGAATCTTGATTTTGACATGAATAGATGATATCTATTAATTTTTAGTTTAGGCATCATGGTGAATCTCTCAAAATCACACCACTATTCAACGTGAGATAATGAGGAAAATTGATTTTAAAATAATATTAAATTAAGTGTAATTTTTTGATTTCAAAAATATTATAGGCCCACATGGTTTTTTCGCATGATTGGCCAAAACATGTTGTGACTGTGATCACACTACTTTAGGAAAGGACACGTCACATAGTTAGTGTGCATGTAATTACTAACGGTGTGAAAACCATACATGTAGTCACTATAAAAAACTATAGACATACATGGATGGGAATTTTCCTAAAATTTCGATGTTTGTTAAACTATGTATTTTTATCCTTATCTCTTCCAATGTCTCTCATGGATTTTAGTAACTCTGTAACTTAACTTTCATGGTTTATACTAATCATGTGTCTGATATATTTCACCACAAATGTTTGGTATTGGGATATGAAAAATCCCTAGGCACCAACAATAATTTGATGACCTTAATAAAAATTCACAATATGACAAAATTATTTATTTAAACTAAAAATTTATGGAATTTAAAATATTTAGTTCTTTATGAAGAAACTGGGTTCTTACTCGATTAGAGAGGATATTGATAATCATTTAAATCCATGTCCATTTCAAAATGGGAAACCTTTTCTAAGGGTTTATTATATGATATTTAATCTCATTCTCTCCATTTTTAAATTGATTATATTCTGAGAAATATGATTTCAATTGGTAAAAATCCAAAACTATAATTTAATTAAAATTGGTGAGTGTTTAAATTCTATATTATAGGTCAATAAGTTGTGGAAGTTTTTTATCATGCTTTTATTTCAAATTGTTATGATTTATTTGGATTTAATTTTATCTTTTATTTGAAACTCGTGTTGTCTATAATGAGTTATCAATTTTATTAAATTATTATTTTTTGTTTCCCTAAATATGAATAAACAATATCTTTCATGATTAGTTCATGATATCAAAGAGATTATTTGAGATGAACAATATATCAACCACTTTATTTTTAAAAAATTTATTTTATTTTCAAAAGGTCGATAAATGAAATAAAATATCTTGAAGAATAAATTACTATAAATTCGATATTCTTGCAGAATTAGGGAGTATAATGAAACATACATGTGATAGAAAATGAGATTTCCTCATATTTTTACACCTAGATCTAGTGAAACACATATAAAATTTTATGACATAACATGAATATTTATTACTTCCAAACATTCCCTAAATCATGGGTATAGTGTATTTTGGAATAAGTTTTATTTTAAATAATGAATCTATTTAATAATTTATGAATTATTTCAAATCATCCACTGTCAACCTCTTATGATATGCCATAACCCTTCTTAATATATTCAACCATTTAGAGACATGCATAAAATAATTGTTGATATAAAAATCAATATAAAGGGAAAAATAAAAGATAAGATGAATTTTAATTTATAGATATGAATATAACACTATGTATTATTTGGAATCATAAAATATGAAAACAATAAGACATATCAGTTGAACATCGTATATAAATGTGAAATATCTTGAGGATTTCGAGTAAGAGAATTGATCAAAATATAAATATTAGTTATAAAAAAATATTTAATATAAGTATTGAAGGAAAATATGTAAGGGAGAATATCAATAATGAACTTTTACATGGATATGTTATGTATGATTTCTAAAATATGATAATAAATCCACCCAAAAAACATACTCCCAATCTCAGTGCTAAAATTGAATCTTTTACAAATTAGATATTATACTAGTAGATATAATTAAATATAAACATTCAAAAAATAAAAATTAGTATTAGAACTCATAATAATAACAGACATCTTCGAAAAACCATTTAAATTAGTTTATTTAACAACTAGTTAATGTGAGTCTTATTTTATAACACATGTAAATAATTCTCCATAATCCATCTATAGTAGACCCTCTTTTAGATTTATCAAGGCTACACTCATATTCATATATTAGTGATGTGAAATCTAATGACATTAGCGAGGTCAAATTCGTAGTAATGGTAAACATAACTAATAATAATCAAATAGTATAAGTGATAAAAATATGTGCAAATGAATATAATAAATATTAATTAACAAATTAATACTCATAAAATATTATGTCAGAAAACATGATTCATGGAATACGACATGGAAAAACATAGAAAATGAATCCTGAGAATGTGGAATCATTATTTAATAGAAATTACATATGAGAACATAATATAGTCACATAGTTAAGAAGAAGTCTAGGTATAAGACATTAGAACAAGAAAACCATGTGAACAAACTAATTATCACCATGCATATGAAAAAAAATCAATATGTCCATGAATAAAATGGAGACTAATCTTATTATCTTCATTCATGTATAAACAATCTCATTATGTACATGCATGTCTATCTCATGATATATAAACATTGACGAATAAATTGGAGATAAAAATAATAACCCTCCTTTAATCAGTAATACATATGTGTTCTGTATAAAACAAATAATCATTATCTCAAAAAGAACCCATGGAAATAAAATAGGATTCATTTAATTTTTCAGTGGAATCACATAAGGAAAACATTTATTACTCCATCAAAAATTTTATCTTGATGAAAACCTAGAAAATAGATGGGTATGAAAATATATTCATTAAATTTCAAGGTAAATTCAATTGAATAATCATAAAAGAGATTATTATATTTTCACTAAATAGATAATGGGTATTTGGTAATGTTAATTATTTCCCTAAGTAATAACATTATAGAATGATGGTGAACAACATTATATGAATGGAATAAAAAATACAGTTTTCAAAGATTGAAGGCACGGGGAGGAGTGTTATGGTGATTCCCTAAATATTATTAGGCAATACAATGTCTAAGATGGATAATTTCTCTAATAGTTATTTTTTTTATTGTATTTTTTAGAAAACGTGGGTAATGAATTAGTTGATAGATGAAGAATACATTTTGAAGAATAGTCAAATTTTACATTGAAAATAATGATGTAAATATGTTTTTCTATGAAAACGATTTTGAATAAAACTCAAAGAGTTGTGGAATAAATAACTTCATTATTAAAACCATTAATCATGGGAAGAAAGATTAAAAATTATTGGAAATGCATAAATTTAAAAATTTCTAAAAATAATTTTATTTTTTTATAAACACTTTTAAGTGAAAAAGTCTATAATTTCAATTGAAAATTCATTTTAAAAAAGGATGGAATGAAAAAAATTAATATATATTAAAATTCTTATTTTTATGAAATACTAAATAAGGTAGTTTTTAAAAATAATTAATGGTTTATTGAGACATTATAGAGTGTAAGATAAATTTTTTTTTATTTTGATAGGATGAAAAACCTTTTAACGTATTTTGAAATATCATATAAAAAATCCCATATTGATAAATGATACAAATTATACATTTCAAAAGATAAAAATGGATTTGATAATTTAATATTCTACAAAAGAATTGGCATCCAAATATAAACGAGAATATTAATGTTTTATACATGAGGTAAATAGGGTTTTTAATACAACATATAAAAGAAATTATGGTGCATAATATCAAAGATGTCTTGAAATGATGAAAACAAGACAATGAAACCCTTTACAAATTCTTAATCGATGAGTTAACAACCCATGAGAGAAAAAATGGAATTAAAAAATTAATATAATGAAATATAATAGAATCAAAATAAGTAATATCAATTAAATATAAAAAAATACAGACAGTGCATTGTGTATAATAAGAAATATGTCTCAAGGAGAGAAAATTTGAGCCAAGAAACTATTATCCATTTAAAGATTCATTCTCAACATGCACCTGTCTTTAGGAATAATATAATTAATTTTATTACATAAAATATTAGGAACCTTGTTATTTTATATTTAAATTAATATTGACCATTTTTTATTATACAAAATATATTTTCTATATATTTTTCCAACATTTTTTGAAAATTGAATTAGTGTCAGCTTCGTTGGGTAATTAAGCGATCAAAGATAAAATTTTAATAATAACTTAAATGATTAATTTAAACATTATAGAACTGTAAAAAAATTATTATTGTATTGCTATCTTATACTAATATTATTATTTATGTTTTTATATCCATATTTCATAGATTTTTGTATCATTTTTCATGTTGGTTGTCAAAATGACCCAAAACGAAGATGTTATATCATGATGGTGAGAATTTTTAATGATGTTTGTAATATAATTATAATATAATTATAATTAAAATATTTATATTTCATTAAGATGGAGACTTTTTAATGTGCTTCTGACAGAGAATTAAAATAATGATAAAAAATGAACAACATTACTTTGGGGATGTGAAGCACTGAGACCGTGATTTTAGAATCAGAAAATAAAATGGTGCACTTTTCTTATATAGACAACTAAAATCTGAATAACATTATACATTATAGGACCATAAATAGTCATGGTTTTGAATAACATACAATTATATTACAAATTATCAAAGATTTCTAAAAATAAAATTATATATCTAAATTTCTTTGATTGTGCTAACACTATAAGTTATTCCTGCCATCTTATAACATCTAATTAACTTGTAAAAATAATTTTTATACAATGGATTGGAATTAAATTTTAAATCAAAGGTGTTTAAAAACATTTATAAATTAACTTATTTGAAAACTATTATTCATTTTTAAAGAATGCAGCCTATAAAAATAAATACACAAAAAATCATTTTCAAATAATGAAACAATTTAATAAATATCCTTATATAATGTATATTAATTTGTAAACCATTGGATTTATCAATTTTGATGTTAATAATTTCTATGAAATAATCATTCTAGTCAGAAGACCAGAATAAAAACTATAAGGCCACCATGTCATATCACATGATAGAAAATGTCATCCTGAGGTCATTGGCTTACTCCATCACCATAATATATAATTTGATACTCCGGTGCCAATTTTAAAAAAAAATTTAACTGTCCTGACATTCAAAATAAAAAACCAAAAACCATTCCAAAACCATACATAAAATTAATCTCTTCAAGGAAAATTATATTAAATATATCTTTTAATAATTTGACTGTATTTTTATGAATTTATAAAAATTATGTAGGAAAATAAATTCATATAAAGAATTAATTTTATTTAATAGACATAAATATAAATACATAAAAAATTAAATGAACGTTGGAATTAAATTTCATGATATTCTAACAGTATTTTAGTTGATGTCCATATATATATGTGTGAAATACATATATATAAGTGGAATGAAAATTTTATCATAACATAATATCTTTTAATAATAGTTATTGTTAAAAAAAATATCACATAATCACTTATTTGTACATAAAATATTAACTAAAACATTTAAATTTTAATAAAAATAGAATAATCTTTCGAATTTTCAATTTAAATAATAACTAAACATGGTTTAGTTATGGTTATTCATCATATATAAAAAATAATTTTAGAAATATAACAACTAATATAATGTGTTTATATGGCCAATTTTATTTCAAGTGTTTTAAAATGAATTTTCATAATATATAAATACAAATATACATGTCTTGTTAAATAAAAAATGAACATTCCAAAACTATGTATGAAAACAAAGATTGATATATTTAAAATAAAAAAAACCTTGTACTCCGTGTATTCTAATTACATAATTATAATTATGAATAATACATTTTTAAACTATGAATACAAACCCCATAATCGGTTTAGTGGAAAATAAGAAAACAATATTCTAATGTACATTGAGAACTATAAAACATTAAAATATATGTGTTATTCTTTTCTGAACACCTAGATAAAAGAACTATATATAATTCAAATTATGCTGATCAATTATAGCTTTTTTTGTTTTGGGAACAGTGAACAATTATGGCATGCAGAGCAATCTAACTCAGGTTCAAATGAACAAATAAATTATATACTCTTACATTATACCGACATATGTTTTTATATATTACATATATTAATTAAAATTCATTCATTATAGTTGAAAATAATTAAAAAAAGTGGTATGCTTTTTAAAATTCACCATATAAAACGTGATTCACCCCTATTTTTATCTTTTTTTGTTTTATTAAATTTTTTTCTCATTCATGTTTTCAACAATCTTTTTGCATTTTAATTTTTTATTTTTTTCATTTCATATTTTTTTAATTCTTTGTTTTAATTTTTTTTAAGTCATTGACAACAAATCAAAAATGCCATTAATTGTTATTTATATTGTATATTTTAATTGGTGAAGGGGACCTTTAATTGTCTATAGACTCATGATGTTATATTCTTTATCCTAAAAAAAATTTGCCCTCACAATTAATCCCTCGTACTAAAAAATATATATTCTGAAAATTTACCATCATAATTAATAAAAACTAAAAGAAACAAACATACATAATCTACCACATAAACAAAATCTCATCTCCATTGTTGTTCTGACTATTCCCATGATAACAAATTTGAATCACCGAGCCTATGCTCTTATTTTCAACACATAAATATTTATGTATTTTTTTAAAATACAACTAAATAAAACACAAAAAATTTACTTTCCCGGATATTTTCCTCTCTAGGTTATTGATAATAACGAATTAAATTAAAAAATTTCACAAATATATGAAAAATTAAGTAAATTAACTAAATTTCGTCACATCTGTTACCATTATAAGTAATCCCTATCATAACAGATCTTCATTATGACATGTGAAAATAATTTTTAAACAATATATGAGAATTAATTTTTCTAGTATAGAATTTTAAAAAAATTAAATCTTCATATTGGAAAACTATAAATTTATTTTAATACAAATATTTTGATAAAAATAAACACATAGAAAAGGGTTTTCAAATAATAACAAAAATTTCTAAATATCCCTATATAGTGTATAGTGTTTTCAAACCCATTGGGTTTATCAATTTTGATGATAATAATTTTTATTAATTAATTATAATACACAACATGTCATAAGAAAAACCATAATTCCACATAGCCATATCACATGTGAGACAATGTCCCCTTGTGGTCATGGGATTACATCTATACCACAACATTTCATTCTATATTCTAGTGATAATTTTAGAAAACATTTTTATAGTCAACATTTCTTACTCAAACCCAATAAAAATTTCATTTCCATTCATAAAATTATTCCCCCATAGGAAAATAATTTAACATATATCTTGAAATTGTATAATAATATTTTAATGAGTTTCTGAAAATAACAGGGAGAAATCCAATCGTATAAGGAATTAATTTTATTTTAGATACATAAATATGAATACATAATAAATTAAATGAATTCTTCGATTATATTTAATGATATGTCAAAAATATATTAGATGATATCCATTTCAATATTTATGAATTATAAACATAGAATTTCAAGGATTATTTTCACACAAAACGATAACTTTTATTTAAAATTATTCTAAATAATAATTACATGGAAAATGATAACATATATTTACATATAATATTATCATGAAAATTGAAATTGAAATTAAAAATGAATAGTCTTTTAAATTTTTATGTCAAAAAATATCTAAACATGGTTTTCTTATTGTTTTTAAATATAGATCAACATTAAATTTGACAATACAATTACAAATTGAATGGTTTTATAAGAAAGATTTTCATTAAAGGGTTGTAAAATAAATCAATGTATTGTGTATATAAATATAGATATACTTACAAATATTTTTTAAATAAAAATCATCCCTAAAATATATTAAAACATTTAGTATTGTATTTATAATATAAATAAAAACAATCCATTATTCATGGGTTTCTAAATAACAGAATAAAAATATTATAGAATTAAATTTATAAACTAAGAAAAATGATCCCTAACTTGGGTTTTATAAAAATAACAAAACCAATTTCTATATTTCTTCATAAATAATCACACTTCAAAATATAAGTGTTATTATTTATTGAACACCAAATAAAAGGCCCATTTATGATGATAATTATACTGAACCATTATATCTTCGTTCTTTATATGAACCGTTCAAAATTAAGGTATGTATATCAAGCTCAATGAGGTTCAACTAAACATATAAATTATTTAACCTTACACAACACACACATATTTTATTTATATATTATATATATCATTATTACTACTTTTTTGGAGAAAGTAAATAAAGAATATGTGACTCTATTTTTTTACATCACTCAAAAAAACATTACTCACCCCTTTTTTAAATTTTTATTTTACTTATCATATTTCTCATTTTTGTTTTCTACTGTATTTTTTATACTTTTATTTATCTTATCATTTAATGTTTTCTCTTTATTATTTCAATTAATTTTTTTTACTATTTATTTAATCCACCATTTCATGTTTTTTTAATAATTTTAGCATATTATGAAATTTAATTTATATATATATATATAAACGAAATTATAATTTTCAAATTATATATGTACATATATTAATATTTTCATAATTTAATAAAATAAAAATGTAATATTATTTTATATACATGTAAAATATATTATCTAAATAATAATTATAATTTTCATAAAATTTATATTTTATCATTAATTTTTATTATGATTATTATTTTTGGGACTTTTATTTTCATAAATTCAATTTATACTATGTAAAAATATATAATTATAAATAATTATTTTATTAAAAACTGGGATATTACCATAGAGGTAATAGACTGCACATCGCACGATTAAATTTATTTATTTTTGTAATGGGTGGGATTGAATACATAAGTTTAGCTCCATTAATATAATTAAAAATCAATATAAAAATTATGATTATGTTACTATATGAATATATTAGTGTAGTATTTTAATATAATTATTAAGAAGAAAAGTATATTGATTATGTAAAACACACTTTAAGACATTGAACATTATCTTTAAAGTCTCTAGGGAAATAAATATAGATTCTACGTTATAGTGAGAAGAGGATTATGAACAAGATTTAGGTTCATATGAGGGTAAAAATTACATAGTTTTATGAAGAAATTATATATAACATGTGTGGAATGTAATAGTGGAAGTTTTTCCTTTTTTTAAGTAAATAAAAGAGAACATTTGTAAACACAAATTATTTTCCAATAATTGAATGAAATTCTTCATTGTTTAAAGGATCAAAAGGGATAAATAATTGTTTTTTAGTTAGTGTAATACCTTTAAATCCTCTAAATTTTCATTTGAATTTATTTTAAGATTAGATTCAAGTCTCTATCAACTATAATTTTACATTTTACTATTTCCTTTTTTAGGCAGCTAATTCATTTTTTTTAATATATTTTTTACTAAAATATGAAATAACCCCTATTAAAAATTTTAGGTGTTATTAACCTAAATTTTATATAAATTTAATTCAACTAAAATTATTAATAAGATTAAATATTCTTTTAAACTAAATAATTTTTTAAATATATTAAATGTATTTCTTATAGAAAAAATCTATTTTTACCATTATTTGTTCGTAATGTTATTTATTATTGATTACTAATTAAATATTGGTGTATCTTATTATAACTGTTTTTAGAATGAAATTATGATTAATTTTTATTTATTTTTAGTTTAGTTGATAAAATTTTATAAAATTAGATAATAAATTATTTTAAATAAATATTTCACTAGTTTCAGTTGAATTTATATTAGTATTAGTCGTTTTATTTTGATCCAAAAAATCATATTAAAATCTATAAAATTTTTTAATATTTTTTTTTAAATAAATATCAATGAAAATTTCTAAAGGATATAGAATAAAAATTATTTTATTATTAGCAAACAGAATGCATAAATATTTGTTAGAAATTTTTTTATGGTTAATATTTATATGCAATATAAGTTCATCATTGTCATTAACATTAACAATTTGAATTTTTTAATTTTTTTAAAAAAATTACGTTTCATTTAATATAATCTAAAACTGAATAATACCACTAAATTGAATAAGTAAAAGAAAAGACTAATTTTTTTAAATTATAGTTAAATGAAAATTATTTTTTCTAATGTCGAACAAATATTCTAAAGTTCAAAATGATGTTTTAAATTTTTTTGTTTTTCAAATTAAATAAAAATTTAATTTAATTTTTTTATAATCATTTTGGTCTTTCTATTATATATATGAAGTTATAAAATTTACAATTTAAGTAAAAATTGTATTGTTCAAATTTTCACTTCGTAAATAATTTATTTCATTATATACTAAAAAGTAACCATAATGGAATATTATTATGATTAATATTATAATGAATTTCATGATATAAAAGTAATAATAAAAAATGATTTTTTTCTTTTAAATACGAAATATAAATTTACTATTTCTATTAAAAAATGATTCTTTTATTTTGAAAGTAAAAAAATAAAATATATGGTATACAATTTTTATTACATAAAAAATTACATGATTATATCATTATAATTTATATTGGAATATCCCCTATATATCTCCACATATGATCTATGAATACGGTACCCTCTAATTGTCCTTGTGGGAGGTGATTCCAAAAGTATATAACTAACATAAATTTCCATGACCATGAATTTCACTTCTATAAGGTTCATATCTTGTTGATATTATTTTTGGTCAACATAGTCTTCTTGTATAGAAATACCAATTTAAGATACCTCACTTCAAATCTTGGGAAAATGAGCTTTATAAGGGAGATTTCAGCTACCGGATTAAATTTGTTCACATTGAGGAATGTATAATTTTCTTTCCTCCTTCTGTTCCTACAAAATTAACTACTATATTATAATGGTCAAGTTTTTTAACATATCACTATCTCAAATTTTTTTGGTTTCATGTGTAATAAATATGTAAAAAATAATGTTTTTTAATTTAAAATATTTTGTGAAATTTTAGGTCATTACACTCTCCCACATTAAATATTGTGTTTTCTTAAAAATTTTATTTCTAATCAATAATGAAAATATATAAGTGCATCTAAATGGTATACATGACTAAATATTTTGTTTATAGCCCAATTGTTTCCTTACTATCTCATGAATCGCTAGTGAAGACAAGAATTACCTTATAATATTAATATAAAATACATTGACTTTTTGAAAACCATTTGATCCAAATACAAAAATATAATGGGGGAAATTTTTTATTAGGAGTATATAATCATCGTTATACTAATTATTGATCATTGGTTGATTTATGACTTTAATTCATTTATTTACATTAAATTATCATGGTCAATTTTTAGAGGGGTTCCATACCATTATAAAATCACATCAAATTTGACTAAAGTAAGGATAAACATATTTTATAAGAAGAATATTAATACGAACATTTATTATAGGGGAGATATATAATTGGGATACAATAATAAAAACACAATATTTTTTTATTAACAAATAAATGTATATTCTTCTACATGATGATTTTAGGTCCTTAGAAATCATTATTGGTATAAATAAGTGGGTTTAATATGATAAAAATATAGGACCTGTAGTTATTGAGGGGATGATCGATGATCCTCACACTGTATCATTTTTAAAACATTATTCTGTACTTTTTTTATTGGATTTAATTGGTTAACTATGATATTAGTTCTATGGATGCCTATCATTATTATTATCCCTTCAATAAGATAAATCTCTTAGATAATTAACATGTTCACCATATTCATGAAACTTAAGTATTACATATAAACTGGGTAAAACTAGTTTTCCCATCATTATTTTAACTAAGATATTCACTTTTACTATAAAATTTGTTTCTATATTCCCACCATCTTCACACATATAACTTCTAAAATTCCTTTAAGGCGTTTTCATGGTGATATTTCAACATTTTTGACATGTATAAAATTGAATATATTTTCATTCATCATTTTTTTCACCCAAAAATCAATAATACTCCCTCTTTATCTTCAATAATAGTTATGGGAATTTAACTCTATACCCCTGGTTAATCTAGAACATTTAAATTTGTTTTTTTGTAATCATAATATGTCCTACCCTATTTTATATCCCATTTTATTTTTCATTGGTAAAATATTTTAACTGTATATGGAATCCATTTTTATCTTTTTTCCCTTTTGTATTTTCCCATTACTAAAAAATAGGGTTATCATGGATGGTGAATAATTAATGACATAATAAAATTATCTTAAAATATCTCCTAAAAATCAATATTGAAATGACCTTGTTTTTTAAGCCATATTTTTAGCTTTTAGTTAAACATAAATCAATCTTGTTTCTATATAGGTTTCCTTAGGTTTCATCTCGCAGACTTCTTATCATAAATCTTTAACATAAAAAATTATTCAAAGTGGGTTATAAATTGAATTCAATTTTCTAAATAATATCCTAAACTTGTGTTAACTAGGTGTGTAGTTAAGCATAATTATCTTCAATTAGGTGATGATGCTGTTTATACCCCCCAAATATATTAGGTTACCACCCTTAGTTATATATGTTATAGAGATATCATCAACATTTTGTTTTTCTAGAAAGTGATGTTATTTCATGAAAAAGAAAATAATATTATATAAATTACCAAAATATTTGGTTGTTATCATATACATAGAATAATAAATTCTTTATATCCAAACATTTTACAGTAAATTTAAATTATCATAATTATAAATAAATAAATAAATCTAAAAAATAAGTAAACTAATACTAAATAAAAACTAAATTATTTTTTGATATAGTACATGGAACGGTAGACCTACCCTCCCAGGTGTAACACCCCGACCCCAGCTACCCAGAGTCGGTGCATTACTTTGTAACATTTGCATGATCACAAAAGATCAAGTGTCGAAAGACCGATTAGTTTAGTAGCCTTGGAGACACTAGATACATTCATAAGTCTTACATTACATCATAAAGTGAAAAAACTAATAACAAAGTCTTCATAGTCCACACTTATATCCTCTTCTGACTATCCCTGCAGGTCATTCCTAAAATACTTCTTTCACATCCTGGAAAATATTAAAACATTGAAAGGGGTGAGCTCAGATGCTCAGTAAGGATAACAATATAGCGGAAGATTTCATCAATAAACATAAACATTTAAGGCAATTTATAACTAAAACAAAAGCCTTTTAAACATGAACGTCAACATAATATGGCAAAAAGTAAAATGAGATAATGCCATTTACTTCTTCACATGGATATTCTACTGGTCGAATAATCACATGCAATATCAATAGCCACATTCATAATGATGGAATGCATAATGCCAGACTATCATAACCACGTAGCCATGGCCTCGTGCCAAGACCACAAATAAGATTTTGTCAAGGCCTCGTGCCAAGACACTAGTTTGTCTCATGAGACCTGCCGATGCATCAAGGAGCTATAGCGGGCTCCACCCATCACTTATTAAGTCCAATGCATTCCTCATATGAATAGGTTTAAACATATCATAAACCATAAGATAATCGTATCACATGAGACATGCATAAATGAAACACAACATTTCCACATTTCAATCACAAGATTTCAATACAACACATTGATATAATAAAAACACTTTCAAAACCATTTTCAATACCAAAATAAAAGAAAGTTAAAACTTTGTATTTATTTTTCATTAAAAAAAGTGATGGCTGGTAGAGGAATCCGAAACTCAAATAATGGTCACGGCGGCAGAGAAGTCATTGTCGCCACATATGTACGGAAATAAAAACATTCCCTTTTTGTCGTTTAGTAAAACGCTTCGTATAAAAAAGATTCCTTTTGAATAAATGTAAAAGTCAAAGGGGTTTATACAACGTATAAAAGAAAGTTGTGTATAAAACAAAATATGCCTCAATGAATGGAGATTGAGACGAAATATATTAAAAAGATAATTTTTAAATAAAATATATCAATTATGTGTATTCAATATATGTACACATAAATAAAGTATAAATACAATATTGGACATAATAATATCATGACATAATTTTAAAGTAGGGGATTAACCCAAAGAATAGAAATTGGGTTAAGAAGTTCCCTTACCTTGCGTCTTGTCCTGACTCGACCGTTCTTTAACCTCCTGAATAATAAACTAGAGTTAATTTCTATTTACTTAAGAACTTTTTTGATGTTCATTATTCCTTTTATATCACTTATTACCATGTTATGAACATTATGTAATTATTTAAGTTAATAACGGTCGTTTTGTCGATGTTTGGTACTTGAGTCAACAATAAACTTCTTATAATTACAAGTTGTTTATGTGGTAGAATATCCATTATCTACAGAATTATATTCATGATTTTGATGTCATATATATCATATATATCCAGTATATACATTCATTCATAATATTACGTAACATTTAGAGGTAAGAAATGAAATGCATCGTTCATGGAGACGGTAAGCCGTACGTACGCATGAACGCTACATTCATTTCTATGTCATATTTAATGGAATTAAATCATAATGATATAAATTTATAATATAATTACAGTATAATATAGTGTATAATACCATTTAATCCATCCTTTATACATCCCACATATGGCATTAACGATTCAAATCACTTTGAGGGGGCGGTAGTCCGCACTTCCTAAAATGAAATTATCGCGTTTTACCCATAATGGAAATCATAAAGTATGACATAAATGAGAAATAAAGAAGCATAAGTAAAACATAAACACATTATATATCATATATAAATATAGTGACATCTTAATGGACACCTTTGAAGGTGTTATATGAGTGTTGAACAATCATCGTTTCGTGAGGCATAAATTCTCCATTCACAGAAACCGTATGTTCTTTAACCATTAGATGTAGGTGCGTGTAAGTGTAGCTCGAATACTTCTTATAACAACATCCTAGTATATTTAGGATACTGGTGTTGTTAGAAAAAAAATGAATAAAAAGAGTTTATGGGGTTGGAGAAGAAAAATAAAACAAAACAACATTAGAGAAGACATTACCTCAAAATCGGGTAACTCTTTTTGATTTGAGCCAAAGTCTTCCTTGAGAAGAGTTCTGCCCAAAGTGAGGCTTCTAGGAGTAATATAGGAAAGTTGGGAGAGTATTTGGGCAGAGGTTGGCCGAGCCAAATGGCTTGAAGGTGTAAATGAGGTGGGAGAGGTGGGGGCCTTTTATAAGTGGAGAGGAGGGGCTCTTTTGGAATGATTAAAATGTTACATTATTACACAATTATTTTTGGATTCTAAAGGTCCCACACTTATATAATTCGTGTATAAGGTTATAAGGGTTCGCAATATACCCATCCAATAGTCTTTGGACAAGTGTATGCCTTGGATGTTACATTATCATTTCATTTTATTAAAATCGATAAATAATGAGGTCATCGCTGCATCATAATGATGTCATAAATAATTTAATTTTTTTAATGTCTAAAAATTATAAAAAAAATACTATGATGTAGGAAATCTTTTTAGCTTTCTAATGAATATTTATAGTCAAAATCTGGACTTGTGTAACCCCACTTAAAAACTGTTTTAGTAAAATAACTCATGTTTTTGTCAATTTAATTTTAACATTAAATAAATATATATTAATGTCATTTTCCAACTAAAGTGGCTCCATGGGGTCCCCATGTTGACCCATGGGTTGTCTTGGTCTTCCATGACTCATCCAATAGGAGTAGGACAAGTGTAAAGCTCATCTCATATTATTAAAACATTATTTTTACCTTAAACTACACAAATTACCTCTAATCGCGATTAAGAACTTAAAAGTTACTATTCACCAAAAAATTATTTTAATCTCATTGAACCACATTTTACTTCTTAATGAAAACCATGTATGTCGGATTTTTGAAAATCAAATCACAGAAGTGGTAATATTTCATTTAAACGAAAAAATCAGTTATTTAACTACCACTTAGTGGTTTCACTATTCATAAAAAATTGAAGTTTTTCAGAATAAGGCCAAAATTTCACCCTAAGCTATAATTGATATTACAAATTCAAAAATGAAGTCCATTTTTAAATATAAAATTTCTATAATTTTAAAAAGTGGTTATTACTATTCATAATGGCTACTTTGATTAGTCGCGGTGTTTTAGAACTTGAAGTTGCGTACAATGCAAGCTATTGCATTATTGAATGAGAAGCGTATCGTGGAAGCTCGGGGTGTTATATTCTCTCCTCCTTCAATAAATTGCGTCCTCGCAATTTGAAATTTTTCTTTGAAAATAAAAGGTTGAAATGATAAAATACCTTTGTGGAAAACCCACATCGGAAATAAGGTTAATAAAATTTATCCTTAATAAGAGGGAAATGGAAATAAGAAAGTCACCACCAAATTATGATCTTGATAAAGAGAACATTGGTGGAAATTAGAGACATATAATTGGAGGAAAAACGTAAATATTTGTAGGGAGTGATTGAGGTCATCAATCACAATCAACTATCAAATTGAGGGCCTCAAAGCCTTCAATCTATGTTGATTTAAAATATCATCAGTTCAACAAGACATAAGGTATTAGGGTAACACATTTTTTTGATTTAATATCCCTTTACTAATGTTTATGAATTAATTTATTCATTGAATAACAGATAGGTATATATATATATATTTATGCTTGACAATTGGAGTTTCAACCTTCAACTCACCTTTCACTCAAAAAGATAATAGAACCCAAAAATATTATACTTATCCTAATTGTATAAGGTTAAAAATGTTAACACATACCATTTAGATTAGTAAAATTATTTTGTAATAACCAGGGACTTCCTGTAGGCTAGTGGTAGGAAATAAAGGCCTGTCGCACTATGGTTGTGGGTTCGATTCCTGCAGCTTTGTCCGACGTGTCAGGTTATGCCCCACCCTGCAGGTTGTCCTTTTCCTAAAACTATAGTATTATAATATTCCAAAAATAATCTTCATAATTTTTTTTAACCTTAAACAATACTATCCAAAGATCAACTTAATCCATTCCAACCTTTATATTTATCCAAAATACTTTTGTCCAACTCACAGTCCAAATTTTATAAAGAAGGTAAACATAATGAAGATCCTTTTTTCCATGTAACAACATGTGAACACCTTCATCATGTATTCTTTTTAAACATACTGAATTACCATGATCCCTTATTCCTTATAGAATACTAGATATACTCCTCCTATCAAAAAAAAATTTATACAAATCATCAATCAATTTCAAGGAAGTTAAGAATATCCAATATAATTTATCCAAATCAATCACATCTTATTCCAAAATCACTATCTCGGTATCAGAACCATATTATGGTTTATCTTTCTCTCAACCATATATTTTCCAAAAATTTAACCTACTGTGGAGTCACTTTTCTTGGTTCCACACAATCTCATGTCCTTGATGAAATAGTACTGCAGTACAATCCTTATATACTCCATAATTATTATAACCAGTACATCATTGATACAACACACAAATTACAAAATTCATTAATAACAACATAAGAACTCTAATAATTACTCCTCATCTGTGTTAGTATCATAACTTGATTATTATCCAATAACATCATTTGGGGTATACTCTGATGATTTGGACATTGGTTTGCGTAGTGTCCCCAATCCTTGCAGAAGAAGCATTGTACATTTGAAACCATTTTCTTACCCTTGCAGTCACGCACTTTGTGTCCTTTTTATCTACACTTATAACAAACTCCCATTCCCTTTAGGCAAGTTCCATGATGTTTCTTCCCACAATTACCACATATTGGAAAATTCTTCTTTCCCCTCATCCCTTTATCCATCATTCTCTCTTCCATCCCTTTCGTCTCTTGCTTCGCTTCAAAGCCATAGGACTCAGAGAATTCTTTACTTATCTTATTAACACATGATACTATTTCTTCATATGTTGAGAACACATGGGAGACTATTTCCCTTCTAAATGTTGGCTTAATACCGTGAAAGATACGATCCTTATTACTCTTTGGATCATACATATTGCTGGAGTTCACATTCCTTCTACTGGGCACCATTTCTATACAATGGCATAAACTAGGTTAGTTTATGAATCAAAATACATAATCCCATACTTATAAAACACTTAACATAAATTGAACTATTTATGGATATAATCCATAATCATAAAAATGTTTTCTTTGAGGAAGTATATACTCATAACCGTTCATAGTGGTTTGTAAAGAAAACGAGAATTATCCTAAGCATATCCCCCGGGAGTGTCGTAACCAAGAGTGCAGCAAGGCTCGTTGTCGTGCACCAGTTCCCGTTCGAGTCTAGCTCAAAGTGGTGTTTTCGGGTTTTACCCCTAGGTACATCTGTGCCAGAGCCGCCTCTACCTGCTCGTATCCAGACAGGGATGTATTTCTTGGAAAACTCACAAAATCTCTACAATAACAAAATTCTAGGAAGTTCTTCTATACTAATCCTCAAAGTCTATCTTTGGTCTATGTGCTCTAATCAGAGTTTATCTACATCTAGCTTCCAAGGTTAGTACTAAACTGCCTCTGATACCAACTGTAACACCCCGACCCCAGCTACCCAGAGTCGGTGCATTACTTTGTAACATTGGCATGATCACAAATGATCATGTCTCGAAAGACCGATTAGTTTAGTAGCCTTGGAAACACTAGATACATTCATAAGTTTTACATTACATCATAAAGTGAAAAACTAATAACAAAGTGTTCATATTCCACACTTATATCCTCTTCTGACTATCCCTGTAGGTCATTCCTAAAATACTTCTTTCACATCCTGGAAAATATTAAAACATTGAAAGGGGTGAGCTCAGATGCTCAGTAAGGATAACAATATAGCGGAAGCTTTCATCAATAAACATAAACATTTAAGGCAATGTATAACTAAAACAAAATCCTTTTAAACTTGAACATCAACATAATATGGCAAAAGTAAAATGAGATAATGCCATTTACTTCTTCACATGGATATTCTACTGGTCGAATAATCACATGCAATATCAATAGCCACATTCATAATGATGGAATGCATAATGCCAGACTATCATAACCACGTAGCCAAGGCCACGTGCCAAGACGACAAATAAGATTTTGTCAAGGCCTCGTGCCAAGACACTAGTTTGTCTCATGAGACCTACCGATGCATCGAGGAGCTATAGCGGGCTCCACCTGTCACTTATGTAGTCCAATGCATTCCTCATATGAATAGGTTTAAACATATCATAAACCATAACAAAATCGTATCACATGAGACATGCATAAATGAAACATAACATTTCTACATTTCAATCACAAGATTTCAATACAAAACATTGATATAATAAAAACACTTTCAAAACCATTTTCAATACCAAAATAAAAGAAAGTTAAAACTCTGTATTTATTTTTCATTACAAAAGTGGTGGCTTGTAGAGGAAGCCGAAACTCAAATAATGGTCACGGTGGGGGAGAAGTCGTTGTCACCGCATATGTACGGAAAGAAAACATTCCCTTTTTTTCGTTTAGTAAAACGCTTCGTATAAAAAATATTCCTTTTGAATAAATGTAAAAGTCAAAGGGGTTTATACAACGTATAAAAGAAAGTTGTGTATAAAACAAAATATGCCTCAATGAATGGAGATTGAGTCGAAATATCTTAAAAAGATAATTTATAAATAAAATATATCAATTATGTGTATTCAATATATTTACACATAAATAAAGTATAAATACAAGATTGGAAATAATAATATCATGACATAATTTGAAAGTAGGGGATTAACCCAAAGAATAGAAATTGGGTTAAGAAGTTCCCTTACCTTGCGTCTTGTCCTGACTCGACCATTCTTTAACCTCCTGAATAATAAACTAGAGTTAATTTCTATTTACTTAAGAACCTTTTTCATGTTCATTATTCCTTTTATATCACTTATTACCATGTTATGAACATTATTTAATTATTTAAGTTAATAACGGTCGTTTTGTCGATCTTTGGAACTTGAGTCAACAATAAATTTCTTATAATTACAAGTTGTTTATGTGGTAGAATATCCATTATCTCCAGAATTATATTAATTATTTAGATGTCATATATATCATATATATCCAGTATATACATTCATTCATAATATTACGTAACATTTAGAGGTAACAAATGAAATGCACCGTTCATGGAGACGGTAAGCCGTAAGTACGCATGAACGCTACTTTCATTTCTATTTCATATTTAATGAAATTAAATCATAATGATATAAATTTATAATATAATTACAGTATAATATAGTGTATAATACCATTTAATTCATCCTTTATACATCCGAAATATGGCATTAACGATTCAAATCACTTTGAGGGGGCGGTAGTCCGCACTTCCTAAAATGAAATTATCGCGTTTTACCCATAATGGAAATCATAAAGTATGCCATAAATGAGAAATACAGAAGCATAAGTAAAACATAAACACATTATATATCATATATAAATATAGTTACATCTTAATGGACACCTTTGAAGGTGTTATATGAGTGTTGAACAATCATCATTTCGTGAGGCAGAAATTCGCCATTCACAGAAACCCTATGTTCTTTAACCATTAGATGTAGGTGCGTGTAAGTGTAGCTCGAATCCTTCTTATAACAACATCCTAGTATATTTAGGATACTGGTTTTGTTAAAAAAAAATGAATAAAAAGAGTTTAGGGGGTTGGAGAAGAAAAATAAAACAAAACAACATTAGAGAAGACATTACCTCAAAATCGGGTAACTCTTTTTGATTTGAGCCAAAGGCTTCCTTGAGAAGAGTTCTGCCCAAAGTGAGGCTTCTAGGAGTAATATAGGGAAGTTGGGAGAGTATTTGGGAAGAGGATGGACGAGCAAAATGGCTTGAAGGTGTAAATGAGGTGGGAGAGGTGGGGGCCTTTTATAAGTGGAGAGGAGGGGATCTTTTGGAATGATTGAAATGTTACATTATTACACAATGCTTTTCTGGTTCTAAAGGTCCCACACTTATATAATTCGTGGATAAGGTGCTAAGGGTTCGCAATCTACCCATACAATAGTCTTTGGACAAGTTTATTCCTTGGATGTTACATTATCTTTTGATTTTATTAAAATCGTTAAATAACGAGGTCATCGCTGCATCATAATGATGTCATAAATAATTTAATTTATTTAATGTCTAAAAAATATAAAAAAAATACTATGATGTAGGAAATCTTTTTATCTTTCTAATGAATTTTTATAGTAAAAATTTGGACTTGTGTAACCCCACTTAAAAACTGTTTTAGTAAAATAACTCATGTTTGTGTCAATTTAATTTTAACATTAAATAAATATATATTAATGTCATTTTCCAACTAAAGTGGCTCCATGGGGTCCCCAAGTTAACCCATGGGTTGTCTTGGTCGGCCATGACTCATCCAATAGGAGTAGGACAAGTTTCAAGCTCATCTCATATTATTAAAACATTATTTTTACCTTAAATTACACTAATTACCTCTAATCGCGATTAAGAACTTAAAAGTTACTATTCACCGAAAAATTATTTTAATCACATTGAACCACATTTTAATTCTTAATGAAAACCATGTATGTAGGATTTTTGAAAATCAAATCACAGTAGTGGTAATATTTCATTTAAACAAAAAATCAGTTATTTAACTACCACTTAGTGGTTTCACTATTCATCAAAAATTGATGTTTTTCAGAACAAGGCCAAAATTTCACCCTAAGCTATAATTGACATTACGAATTCAAAAATGAAGTCAATTTTGAAATATAAAATTTATATAATTTTAAAAAGTGGTTATTACTATTCATAATGGCTACTTTGATTAGTCGCGGTGTTTTAGAACTCGAAGTTGCGTACAATACAAACTATTGCATTATTGAATGAGAAGCGTATCGTGGAAGCTCGGGGTGTTACACCAGGTCCCATTATAAAAATAACACTGAAAATTTAACCTTAATACCTTGTGATATAATCGAAGATAAACATTCCAAAATATTACATTTGTATTACATATCACAATAATCCCACACAACTCAGAGAGATATTTGGTTTTATGTCATTTTTGAATAAAAAATACATAATATATTTTTAATTTTTTTAATATTTATCTATAATCAAACCATTCTAGATACTATTTTATGATTCTCATGGGTTACACTCATCTTCACAACCTGTGAATGTATGAACTTGATAAATGAGGGACCGTAAACACATTGTGTAAACATAATTTGTAAAAATAAATGATTTTATGAAATTAATCATGATATGTTATAAAATTCATATATAATAAAATTCAAACCAAAAAAATATCAGGCCATAAAATGTGAATCATATAATATGACATTGAAAAAAATAATCAAGATAGTGTGGAATCATTAGTCAGACAATATAATCCACGGAAGAACAACATAATTATAAGAACAAAAATGAAATTATGGATCAAATATAATCATAAGAAATACATGTGAAAAAATACATTATGTCTATTCCTATGTGATCAATGTCATTATGTCAACACCAAAAATTGTGAGAAAAATCATTATTCAAATGCATATGTGAATAAAATCAATATGACCATGATTGACTATTTCATTTGATATAATTTTAAATCAATGCTTTATATGATGATATAAGAAACCATCCACCATCATACATACATATGTGTTCCACTTATAATAAATAATAATAATAATATATAGAATCCATTGAATTAAAATTCGATTCATATACTTTTCAAATAGAATGAAATAAAGAAAAACTTCATAATTCAATGAATAATCTTAAAATGATATACCCATATAAAATAAATTATTATCTGATGATATTATGATCATTTATAGAAAAATTATTTAAATTAATATAATAGATAATGTGTTATTTACACCACATATAATAAGATTATATTTTAATGTCATTAATTTCATTAATCGATCTAAGTACAATACATTGGTGAACACCATTCAATAAAAAGAATGAAAAATGTAGTATTCACAGGAAAAAGAGATTTGGAGAAGAGTTATGGTGAAACACCAAAGATGAAAAGGCAATAAAAATTAAGTGTTGATTCATTTATATAACTTATATTTAACATTTATTATTTGTGGAAACATATTTAATGAATAAATTGTTAGGTAAAAATAGTTATAGAATAATTGTTGAAAAGTACATTGAAAATAAAGATTAAAATGAACTTTTAGGAATGATGTTTTTAAATTAAACTCGTAAACTAATGTAAGACAATAACTTATATTGTAAAACCATTATTTATGTGACATAATATTCAAAAATATTATAAATTAAATAATGAGAAAAATATTTAAAAAAAATTCTATCATATTTTTATTAATGTAGTTCTTGAAGAATATTTAGCAATTATTTTTGAGAATCCATTTGTTAAAATTATATAAATAAAAACTTTTATGTATATTATTATATTAATATTTAAAAATATATAATTATTGAGGATTTTAAAATACATGATGGTTTTACGGAGAAAATGAAGAGTGGAAGATTTAAAATTGGATTATTGAAGTGTAGAAAACCCTTTTAGTTATTTTGTTAATCCCTTGTTGAAGAACCACATCATAAAAACAGAAAACAAAAGACAATTTTAATTAGTGAAAAAGTAAAATATGAAGTACATATTAGAATACCAAAATTTAGTAATCGAAATATAAATGATAACATTAAATGGAAAGGTAATATGGGAAATAAAGAAAATTATTGTTCAAGATGTTCTGAATTAATATCAAGAAATCTTATCCAATTAAAATATTTTAAATAAAAGATATCTTGGATTTATATAAGATGAAAAATCACAATTAAATAAAATCATAGTGTGGATGAAACCAATCTTGGAAGAACAAATTTAAAGAAGTATCATTTTACCTTAATGATCTGTATCGAGTTAAAAAATGCTAATAGTAATGGTAATATAAGGTTCAAAAACATTAGGGTTTTACAATTCCATGATTATGATTGATGTTAATAGGGTAGTAAATACAAAATATAAATTTAATGTTAATGTGAGATACTGAACATGTATCATGGTTTTAAAAATTATACAAAGAAACCCTTAGAGTTTGTGAAATATATGAGTCAAAACCCCAGGACATAAAACATAGATTTTAAAATTTAATATAAATAAGTTTAAAATATTCAAGATTAAAAATATTAAATTGGAAATATATACACTCTTCCAAATAAAACATGGTTCATAATAAAAAAATTCCTTCATGGGGGGTTTGGTAATTTGAAACAAGAAATACATAACATATTCATGATTCATTCTATACGTGTGATGGACATATAGAAATAAAAAAACTATGTTTTTTACCTTATTAAAAACATTATTATGTTTTTTTATAATATGGATCATTTAGTATCATATGATATTTATTTATTATATATTTTTTGTTATGTTTACGTGAAAATTTAATAAATGTTGGATTATTTATGAATATTAATGAAAAAGGATGATATATTAATAATAGAATAAAAATTAATATAACCTTTGAAAAAAATTTAAAAAATAATTATATTTTTATTATCATATAAGTATATTTTTATTTAAGTTCCATATTAATCTATGGTAGTGTTTATACCATTTTTTTAGTAGTTTGTAAACTCACCCAAACATAAACATGATATATCTCTATGGGTGAGTATGTATAAGAAAGTTTATTCTAATGTCATAATTGAATAATAATAATATTTATATGTTTTTAATTTGTTGAAATTTATTATATATATATATTTTAGAGAAATAATAACAATATGGAAAATTTAATTTATGGAGCCAAAAGTCAATAAAAGACATGGTTAATGTCATTTTTTGTTAATGGATGACTCAATAAAGAAGGGTTTCTCCATTAATATAAATAAATATGTATGAATATTAGGTTTATTTAATTATTTTACTATGGTTATGTTAGGTTTTTAAGTGGAATACTAAGAGAAAAAGGATACCGAATTAGTAAAACTCCCTTTGGGACATAAAACATTATCTTGAAATTATCCTTGGAAATGAACAGATTAGGATGAATTTTGAAGAATATAAGAATGTAAAATATTTATATGTTTATAAGAGGTTAAAAATGATATATTTTTAAGATTAAATTCTTTGGAATTGGCGTTTCACGATCTGGTGGACGTGTTCATATTTTATAAGTTTCGGAAAAAGAAACTTTTGTGAACACCAATTATTATTTTTATATATGATTGAAAAAAATAAATAGAAAAATTAATAAACAATGATAAATAATATAGTTTTTGGATGTATAAATTCTACTTATCCTACAAATCTCATTATAACACATGTTTTTTACCTTTTAACGATATGTCTTTACATTTTTCCATTTTCATTTGTTGTCTAGGAATATTTTTTTAACTTTGTAATATATATTTTAGTAGAAATATAAATTAATACCTATTAAAAAATAGAGTTTTATAGAAATATATTTATACTATATTTAATCTAATTCATTTTCTATATAATATATAGTTTTCTTCTAAATTAAAAAATTTTATATATAAAAAATTTCTTTCTTGTAGAAAAATTATATTTTATTCGGTATGTGCTCATATTATTATATATCAATGAGTACTAATTAAATTTGTGTTAAAATACTTAATTTTTTTTTGAAAATAATATTATATTAATTTTTTTATTTATATTAATTTATTTAATGAGACTATAAATAAGCAATAGTAATAAAATAAATATTTCAAAACAACAGTTTTCCCATTTTTACAATAATAATTTAAATATTTGTAATATTATTTACATGTATAAATATCACTTCTAACAAATTAAAAAAAATGATATTTTGAAATATATTATGAAAATAATTTTAATAAATAAAAATTATAATTTTAATAAAAGATAAAATTAAAACTGCGAAACATAAAAAAAAATCCATTTTTAGAAAAAAATGTGTGTTTTCAAATATAATTTATGGGTAGTATAAAAATATCAATGTTATTGAATTTTTATATATTAATTGCTATTTTACAATTCAAAAAAGAGTTACATATCATTCAAATAAATCCAATACTATATATGACCACTAATATTTTTAATTAAAATAAAATATAAAAAAATAATTTCTAAATTAGAATTAAATTATACATATGTTCTTTTATATTGAACATACATTTTCTAAATATATAATTATATCTAAAAATTTATATTTTTCTCATAAAATAAATATTTAATCAATTAAAAGGTTTTATTAACTTATTGGTATTTCTAATATATTTATAATTTTATAGATGTTATAATTTATGTAAAAATGGTATTTCTCACTTATTCATCTAAAAATTAAATTATTTATGAAAACACAAAAATTCCGGCTAAGGATATATTTAATTTAATATTTATAAAATGTTATAATAAGATAAGATTAAAATTACAAATTTTTTGAATTAATCTTTTAAATATGAAATATAAATAAAATCATTTTAAGAAAGAAAAATTATATTTGATGTCAAAATAAATAGATAGTAAAATTTATACTATAAATAGTTTATTACAATTATTATTTCATGATTATATCCTCCTAATTGTTAATTACTTATCCCCTTTGTATATTCCTGTAATATACAAGCAGAAGGTATGTTCTGGTGGCCATCGAGGTTAGTGATTCCGTTTGAAATAATCTGATCACAATTTACATGATCTAGAATTGATCTCATATAAAATTTTCTTCATACCATATTTTTTTGATATATTATTATGATTGGTCTATGGAAAAAAATTGAGAATAACCAAACAGTACAAGATTATACAAATGAACTTCATAAGTTGAATTTCCAATACCTAAATTTTTTTCATTCTTTGATTTCATAAAATGATTACATATGCTTATACTAGATAATTTAACAGATATATTATATTAACCAAAATCCTTCTTTACAAATATCACTATTTAATATTATTTATTTATTAAATTAATACCAAACTATTGAAAAAATAAATATTTAATGGAATGATTTAGTTAAAATTTGGGTTTTAGAATGAAAAGGTTAATTTATATCACTTTTAATGATACGTAAATTACTGTTCTAATCTCTATACACATATAAAATATCATAGTGTGCTACTTTAGTATTTAATCCATCATATAATTCTTCTCACAAGATATATTATTTACATAATTCATTTCTTCTATTTATAATTCTAGAACCACTCACCACATGATAAATTATTAAAAACCAAATGTCATATCAATAAAATAATCTTTACAAGAATCATATATAAATATATAATCATTATACAGAATCCTCTTTTGAAAAAGAAACTAGTTTAATATAAATGAAATATATCATGATATTAAATCAATCATGTAGTAAATGGTATATATATAGGTAAGTAAACCTGAAATAATCATGGAGAGGATTAATATTATTCTAAAATAAATAATAGTAAGTCTATATATAAAATTAAATGTTTGAAAAGGTAAAATGAGAGTCAATTGAGGGAATAATTAGGAAAATATCAACTAAAATTGATATAGGATTTCAATTAAGAACAAATCATGTTAAATTAAAGAGGGAATATAAATCCCTATAAAAATAATAAGAATGAAAATTTTATTATATATTAATATTTTATCCAATGATTCATAAAAAACATGGATACAAAGGGTGATTTTCCAAGTGAAGATATAGTTATTTAATGAAATTATGATATTCAGCATAATGGGTATACAAAACATATAAAAATAAAACAAATAAAATGTATGGGTGTCCATAAAATATAATATATAACATTAATGGTCATAAATAGTATGAAGTACATTTATTCCCAATGTAAATACAATAATGAGAGAAAATACATTACCAAAATTATAAGGAATGACTTAAGAATAAGTGATTTATATTACAATAAATATATAAATCCCAATAATTTTTTTTTCAAAAAAATATTATGATAATTTTAATAAAAAATTTAAACAATTATTTTCATGGTGCATTGGGGAAAATATTCATCAAGCAATAATAAAAGAGATCAAATTGGAACCACTTACAAATTTTATTAGTTAAAAATTAAGGACTAATCATACAATAATATTTAAATCCCACAAAATAAATTGAAAATTTAATAAAATACAAAATATTTCATTTTTATTCAAAAAATTGGTTTTTATTATAAATAAGAGGAAATATATATATATTAAAAAAGAACAACAAATGGTTCCCCTTTCTATAGGTCCAATATAGTTTTATTATTCATTAATATCTTGTATAACCAATATAGTTTTATTGAATTATCATTGAAAAAATATTTTCTACTATTTTAAGATAGTTTTAATAATGTAATTCCATAACAATTAATTAATTAATGATTATTTTTAAGGAAAATTTGATTGTACGTGTTTGTTTTAAAAATTATATTTTTATTTCAAAATAGTTGTTTTAATGATATTATTTATCTATTATACATATTACATAAAAAAGAATAAAAATAAATGAAAATAAAAAAGCATGCACAAACAAAGATATATATATTATACAATATAAACTAATAATCCATGATGGTAGAAATAAAAATTAAAATACATTGTCCTTATGAATGTTATATCCGACAATGTAAGGATGTGTTAAAGGAGGGAGAGAGGTAGAATATTAAAATTTTATTATTAGCCTATATAAATTTTTTAGTTGTCTAATAAAATTAATATAATTTTTAATTTTGGATTAGTTAGTTTATTAGAATTTTAAAAAATTGCATAACGGTGTAGAGAAATATTGAAATATAAAATTAAGGATGTTATCTCTTATATTGGACTGCTCTTTTTCTAATTGCCTAAAACCTTAGGAATTTTGGTTGTTGTAATACTCAAAATGATCATTAACGGATGAGGCCACATGTAATGGAAGATATGAAATTATTATACTAAAGGAGAGTTTTCTAATGTGATTATCTAAGGGGTTAAAAGGGGTATTTATGCATGGTCAAGTAGGGTATTCTGGTATAAAATAATTAATAAAATATCACATCATGATCAAGACTTCCAATAGTGATTTTCATGTGAAATAAAAATATATTTTAATGAAAAATATATATTGTTATCACATTTAGTCTATTATAAAATATTAATTATTTTAAAAGATTAAATTAAAAAATGAAAGACATCTATTATAATTGATTTTTAGTGGAATATATCGTGTGTTTTATTTTATATAAATTATTTTTTAGGTGTGGAAATTAATTTTTGTATTTAATACATTATTTATCTTATTAAATATATTTTGGTTGATACAAAAAATTCTATGAATAACTTGAACATTAAAAACTAATAATCATATCATTAAATATACTATACTTTAAAGACAATATTTTTAACATTGACCTTATCATTTAGTTATTATATAATTTATTTAAAAATTTATGTCCGGTAATTGTTATATTTTAAATCTAAATTTTTATGTCATTTTTTCAATGTAAATTTAAATATAATTTGAATAAATATTAAAATTTAATACAAACAAGTACGGATATATAAATAACAACAATACACATTTTTAGAAATATTTAATTTTTTTCACCTATACGATTTAAATAAATTTATTTACAAAATACGTAGTTATTTATCATATTTTATAGTCAATTTTTAGTATTAATTTCATATTATAACTATTTAAATTGTTTCCTATAAGGATCTTTTATCTTTTCCAATAATATTATTACTATTTCAATTCCTACACTTCCAAATGCTACTTCACAGTTTACAACAATCACATTACCTGTTTATACAAAATATATAAATAATTAATCTTAAAAATTTAATTGAAATCTTCTCCTCTTAAGGTTATGATTATTTCTTTAAAAAATACATCCTTTTATACTTCTTTACATTCAAATTATAGGTACATTCATGAGTATGGTATTTATGGAGACCATTACCATAAGGATTTGTCAATTGTAGTCATATTATTTACTTGTTCTCATTATACCAATTTTCACCCTTTAATTTCAGGTAATATATTGTCGCTTTTTTAAATGTTATATAATTATGTTATTAAGTTATTTGTTGTTTAATGTTTTTTAATAATTGATATCAAGTTTGTACCTGACATATTCACATAATAAATTCATGAAAATAATAACGGGATCACAATACAAATTAAATATAAATTCCTATCAACAAAGATAAACTGAAAATAACAACTTATTACATATATATGTTATAAAATTAAAAAAATTAAAAATATGGACAATACATTTGTGATGTTGCATTCATCAGACCTAAATAAATTGTATCCTCGTAATTTTCATCAATTTTAAAGCATTTATTATTTTTAAAATATGATCAATAGAATTTACATCTATAGTCATCATAGGTCAATGATATGAATAAACATATTTAGATTTTAAATTTTAATGTAATATGTTGGTGGTAGATATACAAGACTTGTTTTTGTAGAAACAATTGTTATATACCAATGTGTTTCCATCCTAATGTGTACATACCAATTTTTTAAAAAACTATAATATTATCTTGAATGTAATGAGATTCCCCTAGACAGAAATTAGTGCAACACATATAAATTTCTCATAAAGAATGAATTTGCATTCCATCCATCTGTCCCCAAAAGCTTATTTCGAGTGTATTTGACGATTTGGAATATATTAAATCATTAAAGTATATAGTAAAGAAAAAAATATTCCAATAGTTCATCATAGACAACCATTACGTTTGATAAAACCAATATAATATATATGGTCACTTTATGACATAAATCTAATAAATTTTGATCCAGAAAGTACAATAATAGGGAAAAATGAAAAAATGAATAACATAATCAAAACGATTTTGTAAAAACAAGTCATTGTAACAAAACATAGGATTAGAAAGTGGAATACAATGAGATCACCAGGTAAATAATTGTATTATTTGAAAAAATATCATAATGATAGACCCATGAATATAAATTTTGAAATAATATGAATGTGAAAAAAAAGTATAATAATGAATTTCTATAAGAATAATTCAAGTATTATTTCATGACATTAAAACATTCTATTTCAGGCTCTCCACCCGAACACTATAACATAGTTTTCTACATTAATATCACATACACCATAACATAGATTTCATAGAGGAAAACCCATGCACAATACCAAGATTCTAACGAAATATTATATGTACCTAATTATTTTCAGGTTTGTATATTTTTTCTTACAAATTTAAACGTATTATAGTAAAAAAAATTAGTTTGATGTATATGAAATACAGCTTATAATGATCATAAAACAATCCGTAAACATAAAATTTATTACATCTGTTGGAAAAGAAATGGGTGACCAAGAAATCAGAAATATTATATCACAAAATCAATCACTGAAAAAAGGGAAGAATTATGAAAAAAATCCATTAAGTATATTAGGATACGATAAAAGACATTTTAGAAAAAAGTAATACTCTTAACAATTATAAACGAAATTTATTGAAATGAATATGTAATAGAAAATGGTTGGAAAACATGGGAAAATGTAAACTCAAAACTATTATATGATATGATGTAATCATAAATTATGTTAAATTTATTTGATAAACATGAAAATACCTAGATTATAAAAATGAAAAATATAATGAGATGTGGGATATAATTTACATTAAAATAATTTGAAAAACAGTTGATGAAAAGATAAATTTTCAATTGAAATAGTGCAAATTTTTGTAGATTCATCATTATACAATGGGAAAGTGTAATAAAATCATATTTTTTAAAATAATCTAACTATGTAGTACTAGTGTACATAAAATATAATATAATAAATTAATAATAATAGATAAGAGGAGGAAAATGAAATCCAAATGTGAATACATGTGAGAAATAATACCTCTTAAAAACATGGTAATGTATAACACATGTTTAAAGGATTGAGATTAATGTTTCTAAGATAATATTTAATATATATAGAAATAAATGGATAATATACTTTAAATAAAAATATAAAAAATATCATATTATGGAAAATTAGTCAAGAGAAAGAATCCCAAGTAAGAAGTATAGATTAATGAGAACCCATAAAAAAATTACATGGAAAGTAGAATGGACCAATATAATTGAGATTTTATTAATACAGAAAAATAAATTGTCATGTATCAAACCTCTCCCGTCCATTCCATTATGAAAATTCAATGTATGGGTTGTTCTGAGAGGAAAGGATAGCTCATTTCAAGAGTTTTCAAAAATTCATGTTTTTGTCTGTATGTGGTGTCAATAGGTTGTATCAGTTTGTGGAGTTGTTAGGTGGTTCTAGTGACTCACTAAAATTGGTTCACAATGGGGAGTCTTACAATGGTAGGTGGTGTTGATATGTGGCATTGGTTCGGGACATTGGTGAGTTTCATTAGAGAGTTGTGTCAGAAACTTACTAACAGTAGGCCGCATAGGTGACTCAGTGATTGGTTACTCAGCTATTAGTGAGTCAGGTCGGTGACATATTAATGGTAGTTCACATGAGTGACTAACCCATCAGTGGCACATCCATTGGAGACTGACATCTGTGACTCACCCAATAGTTTTTCCAAATCCCTATTTTTCCCAGTTTTCCAAGTTTCTCCCATTTAACGTATTATTTGGTGTAAAATGAGGTTCGAATAATTATTTTTATTTTTGAATCCATCTCAATGGATTTATAATATATATTGAATTTCTTAATGCTTTAGAGGATTTATCTTAATGAAAATTCATGGTATTTATTTTTATCTGACTATAATGTATTTTAAAAACGTTCCTCCATTAATATAGGATTTATCCTTTTTAAAGTTGATAGACCTTATAATACATGTGTTTTATTTTTATTAGGATACCTGAGAATCCCAAAACCTTTCATCCCTAATAATATGACTATATTTGGTGAACCCTTAGATAGTGTTTTCCTAGAGCCTTGTGCACCCCCTTTTTGGCGTAATGAGGAGGTGCTGATCATTTATTTCATGAGGTTGGTATTTCATTACTCTCACAAAAACTATGTATCTTTCAGGGTGGATATATGAATTTTTTCTCATGAGGATGTAAGAATATAAAATTAACAATGATAATTTAATATGTATACAATCAATATATGGGGGCTTGGAAAACCTGATGGATGCTTCTCTTTTATTTTTATTGATTCGATGATCTATATGGGAAATATGGACACTAAAAATCATGGACTTTTGTGGTCTTTCTCGTTGCACTAAGTATTATTTTTGAATTCTTTTTTCTGATCATATGTTTAAAAGGAATATATATATACAATTAATTAAAAACATAAATTTTGTTAAATAAATGGATACAGTATGATCAACCTTTCTCTATGATAAACCCTGAAATTATCTATATGGACTTAAAGAATTTTCATTTACTAAATATGAATAAAAATTTCTTTGTTGGTGTGGTTTTATGTTCTATGAAGCTTTATTTTTTATTGATCCTTTTTTGGTTTTTTAGAGACGGGGTTGAAAGAAATTATATAGCTGGTGTGATACATGTGGTGGAATTAAATATTAGGTTGAGAGATTGTTTATTTATGAATTGGACATAATTTTTTTGAGTAGTAGGGATAATGTTTTGAGTTGTGATATGTTTACTGGTGTGTTTTTTTAAATATATAGGTTGTCAGGTTTAGTTATGGTGATATTTGATGCAGTTTTTTCTATTCATTGGGGGTTCATTTGTGAGATAATTTATTGGGTTGAATGAAGTTGAAAAATGATGTTTCCAGTGTCAAATTATTCGCCCATGTGTTTGGATTAGCGTTCTTTGAATTCCTTGAATGTGTGTTGAATGAAGAATAACATTGAAGTCGGTTTTTTGGTTGTGTGGGTTGTTATGTGGTCTGATTGTTAACACTTTTCCATTTGAGAAAAGTTATTAGTGTTTTGTTTGGTAGTTTCTTGGGTTATAATGGGACGGATAAGAAAATTTGTTTAATAAATTATTATATTCTTGTTTAGTTTTGGAAAACAGAATAAAAGTATTAATATATTAATACATGAATCGGTTTAAACAAGGAATAAGCATGAACCTGCATTTCACCTTCTGAAATAGATTATGTGTTATTTTACATTTATAGTTAGCAGAAAAGGTGCATTTGTTATCTAGTTATTGTTTTAGAAAAACCCATAGTTTGGAATGAGTTTTTAATTTTTATTTAAAAACATTTACTTTCTTTTAATTTATATAAAATCCCCACCCTAGATGACCACCATGATCCAAACACCCCCATTGTTACAAAGAAGGGTTTCCTTCAAAAACATCTTGTTGGAAGGAGAAATGGATTGCCACCCTATAGTACCTTTAGTTTCTGGTATATAATCTGCACTTGATTCTTATTATGTAAGGGTTAATATTGGGTGACTTTGGTAAAAATTCAAAAACTATTTGGAATAAATTAGATGTGCCCTGGTTACACAAGGTTTGTCTAAGACATACAAATATCCTATGAGAAACCATGAACAATTGAAGATTTGAGGTAGTAGATTAAATGATATTTCCACACTATTAGGTAGAACATGGGAGGAGGCCCTGAATTTGTTTCCTAATGGAAGTATCTAATAAACTACTAGATCATGGTTTGTCTAACAGTGCAGTCTAATCTTGCCCCGGGAAGAATTAAGATCCTATTTTTAGGATCATATTTATTTTTTCTCTTACATGCTCATTTTTAATCCTAAACTATCCAAATAAATATTTCTCTCCATTGAAGGATCGGGAACCTCTAAAAATAAAGTTTTAACTAATTTGATGCCCATTTGTAGAGTTTTAATGTTTGATTCAAATCGTATGTTACATCTTTCATTGTCGGTGTCTCATTTCATAGATTAAATTTTATCTAATTTGTCTATCCCATTTATTTTTACTTCTTTTTATTATTATGTTTAGATATATGTTGGGTGATTTCAAATAAGATGACATTGGTTTATTTGATAGAAGGAGAATATATGTAAGCCCATTTTGGGGAGTTTCAACCCGATTGCATGAGCGTTCTTCATCAGTTGTCTGTGTTTTTCAAGACCATCGAGGTACGTGGAATCTCTCTCAAATAATCATTCAAGAATTGATTGTATTAGTTTAATATTATATTATTTGAATGGATTTTTTTGGAAAATAACGGAATAAATATTCTCTTGTTTTTTTTACAGTTTTGGGTTGGGTTTTCTTGGTTAATTTTTGTGCAAAGTGATTTAGTTTTTGGAATATAAAATGTTGATATTAAATTATGGATTTTCTGGAAATGCTAAATTGTTTGATGGATATGGTTTTAAATAGAATGATTTTTTTATTGAATGGGTTTTTTTCATGATCCTTGGGAATAATGGTGTGTGATTTCATATTGGGTTTCAAGGCATTGGTTTATATATGAAATTTTTCACACTGAAAAAATTGAACAGTAACATGGGATATAATTACTTTGTGATTACTTGGTAGATATATGAGTAACCGCTAATGAGTATCGAACTTTCATTGCGTAGAATGCAAGGATAGATGTTTGGATATGTGGAATGAATTTTGTATTCTAATGAAATATTTAGAAATGGTTTTAAAAGATTGATTAGTTATTTTTTTGGGAACGATAAATTGGTGGGATTTTTTTTTCAATTGTACTTGTATTATTTTGGGTGAAAATGGTTTGGAAACATATTTATTTTAGTTGTAAAATATTTTGAGAAAATTTTTATTATAAATGTTTTATGTAAATGATATAAACTATTAAATATTAGTGGACTGTGTATGGAAGTCATTGAGGAAAACTTACTGAGTGTTATACTAACCCTTTCATTGGAACATTGGTGCTTATTAAGATTTATCTTCCAGTACATGGGCCAAGCTAACATATCGCATGTTTTTAGTACCACCTCATTATACATGGGTACTTTGGTGATCTTGGAGAATGGAGCTAGTGGATCCAAGTACCTTACGGTCTTCATGGATATTTTAGTTTTCCTTCATATATTTACTTTGAATGATTCTTTGTTTTTTACAGTTTCGCACTTTGGAGTGGTTTAATCTGAATAAAGAAGTTGTGTTGCCTTTATTTTGTCCATTCATCATTAAGTGAATGGTTCTGTTATGGTTTATTGGTTTAGTGGTTTATTTATTAAAGAGTATATCATAAACAACTTGTATTCAAAACCCTTCAGTATTTATTTATAGCCTTTGGAATATTGGGGATGTCTCTTAAGGCCATGTAATGTATCATTGTACTATCAATCAAATGAAAATTAGTGGATCATTACAAACAGATTTAGATTGTTCAGTCCCTTCTAAACAAGTAGTTTATAGTTTCATGGTCATGGAGTTAGATTCATCCTGGCCTATTACTTGGGTTGTGATCTTAGAAAATATTAGGATTGTTGAAACATGAAATGTATATCATAAAAGGGTGTATCTAACTCATTTATTTCGCATATCATGATGCAATGAATTTTGGTACATACATATTTTGGAGACACTTATAGTATCTTAGAAACTCATTGTCATGGTTTCATCCAATAAGACAAGCATGTTAACACCCCGACCATAGTTACCTAGAGTTTGTGCATTATTACATAACATTGGCATGATCACAAGTGATCAAGTATCGAAATATGGATTAGTTTAATATGCTTAAAATTACTAGATATATTCACAAGCTCTACATTACAATATGAAATTAAACAACAACAAAAATGCTTGCTTTTTGAAAACACCAATTTCTAATAGCCTATTCCTTCAGTTTATTAGTAGTATACTTCTTTGAATCTTGGGGAAAATAAAACATAAGATAGGGGTGAGATGAGATGCTCAGTAATGATAAAAATATATCAGAAAATATCATAAAAAAGCATAAACCATTAAGGTAATGTATAAGAATAAATCACAATACTTTTAAACATAAACATTAGTATAATATGAAAAATATAACTCAAATAATTCCATTTAATTATTCACATGTATATTCTACTTGTCGAATACTCACATGTAATATCAATTTCTAATTTCATAATGATGGAATGCATAATGTCGGACATCATAACCTCATATTCAAGGCCTCGGGCCAATACTTCAAATAAGATTTTGTCAAGGCCTGGTGCCAAGACACTGGGTTGTCTTATGAGACCTACCAATGCATCGAGGAGGTATTGCGGGATCCACCGGTCACTAACTAAGTCCAATGCATTCCACATATGAAAATGATGAAACATAAAATAAACATTCGACATAAAACTAGCATAAAAAAATAAAATACATTAACCATAAACCATGAATGGTATAAAATAGCACATTCATAGTCAAACATATCAAAAAACCATCAATACAATATGTAAGATTGTACTATAATAAATCAACTTCAAATAAGTGTAATATACCACAACGAATGTTGACATTGTTTAAAATAATCAATAAAACACTTTGAAAAGAATACCCCTTTTGATGAAAACATTTAAAAGTAGCACAATTTATAAATAAATTTTAATGAAATTATTTATTCAATGTTTCCCATACCAATTTGAAACATTTTAATGGATTTAACACTCTAAAACAATCATGTCCATGTATATAAATCCTTGAAATCATTTTGAAAATAAGGGAATTAATTAAAACGATTTAGAAAAATAAATCTTTAAAAACATTTAAAATGATTATATAGTTAAAGAGACCCTTCCATAAAACCATAAAATATTCCTTTTTAAAAAATTTAATGAAACATGGTCATAGGTGATAAATATGTATTAGTAGATTCTTATATATAAACAACCTCTAATAACAAATAGATGGTAAAATTATTCCTTATCAAGTAACTTAATTTAGTAGAGGGTATATTTCGAATAATTTATATTGACCATAGTATGTTATTAAATTATACCAGAACCATATTAATATTTATGATGTCATATATGATTAATTTGTGACAGTATTCTACCCATTTTACAATAATTTTTGTGTTAAAGTAACATTTAGGGAAATAATCGCTTTCCTTATCTTACATTTTTTAACTTGTTATTCATGAACATATAACATGAATAATGATTTACGTACTAATAGAATATAAAAATGTTTTATATATCATATATATTCTTAATATAAATATTTATAATAGATAGATATATGAAATGGAAACACCATTCAGGTAGATGGAAGTCTGTACGTATGCATAAACGCTATTTTAGTTTTTATATCGTATTGAACGAAAGTAAGTCAATAAGATATATATATATATATATCCAGTGTCATTATTATGGCATATTTTACATCCATATTAAATATATATATTTTTATAATCACTATTTAATGGTGAATGTGTAAATGAATCGCATCGCATAGTTGAGACAATAGGTCATACGTATGCACAAGGGATAATATCATTATATTGATGTGAAATAGTATGTAATTGGATGTTTAATTATATATAATGAATAATTTAAATGATATATTTATTATTTACAACAATTATACTGATTATTATACACATCCTAATAATGAAATGTTGATTAACAAACTACACCACAACGTGGAGATGGGAAGACATACTTATGCATGTATGCTAACATTGTCCTTCATATGATTGATAGAATAATAAATATGATTGTACCTAATAACATCTCCTTATGTAGAAGTTACTAGAGTTATTATTTTTTAATGGAAACAACAAAGAATGACGAAGTGGATGAAGAAAATAACTTTTAAAGAGGTAAATAAATTATTATATCTTCTTCGGGTGTTTCCTTTTGATTTGATCAAAAGGATTCCATAGGTTGTATTCAGATTCAAAATAATGCTTCAAGATTGATTTTAGGGGTGTTGGGAAGATATTTTAACTAGGTTTGGCCGATCCAAATGGCTTTGGATGTGTGAATTTGAGGGAAGGGGAAATACCCTTTTATAAGAGAGGTAAGGGTCACTTTAGGAAAAGCTTGAAATATTATTTTATTATAAAATTATTTTTGGTTTATAATGTCTCAAAAAAGATTTATTTAGATCCTAAGGTGGGTCTAGGTTGAAAAACGTTCCCCATGTAAGTTTTAGACCAGTTTTGGTCACCATACTAACATTATCTTATAGATTTATCTCTTAGTTATGTAGTTTAACTTTTACCACGTCTTCTTGTATTATTATAACAATAGTTTAATAAACATACTATTTAAAACCAATATAACCAAAAGTGGTTTATTATGGAAATATATAACCTTATATATGTCCTTTGTCTGATCTTTAGATTTTTAGGAATATTATATCATTTATTATTAAAGTGTTTGGTTTAAAAACTCATTTTATCAATTTTGACACTATTTAGTATTTGCTGTTTGTGAATGTCATTAAAACGTTTTATCTAATAAAAAAAATTCTTTAATAAACTCTAAAATTTCATATTAAAATATAAAATTCTGGGAATGCACCAATAATATAAATTTACATTTATTTTCATATTTATAGTATCAAATATTTTTATCATTCATTAATAAAGTAATTACTACATCATCATTGTGTCAAAAATAAATTTAATTATTTAACATCTAAAAATTACAAATAAAATACAATGATGTAGTAAATATTTTTAACTTTCTAATTTATATTTATTTTCGAATTTATCTTTTTTATAAATCTATATAAAAATGGTTTTGTTATTAAACATTGAATTTTACACTTTTAACTCTTCATTAAATAAAATAGTAATAAATGTCTTAATCAAATCCATGTGAACCAAAGAAGATAATATTTTCTTCATATGGTTGATTTTGGATGAAAATCACTTATCCAATAGAATAAGGAAATGTGTTAAGATAATTATAATTTCATTTTTACCTTTAATTACCCTATTTACTTTAAACTATGGTAAATAAAATTTAAAATTTATTATTCCTGAAAAATTATTTGCATCAAATTGAACAACATTTTTCTTATTAATTTGAATAGTGTATCTCATATTTTTTAAAATAAAATCATAGAAGTGGAAAAATTACGATTTATGAAAATTTAGAAATGTTTATAGACAACGGGTAAAAGATGGAAAAAAGTTTAAGAAAATTATATATATCTAACCTTATTATAAAATAACATCAATGAATTACATTGGACTAATATAGGTATTATATATATATTTTGACTTTAAAATAAATTTAAATAAAAATAATAATTAAATAAATAAATTTCATTTTTTAAAAATAACAAAATGTTTTTCACTATTCATCAAAAATTGAATGTTTTCAGAAAAATACCAAAAATTCACAGAAATCTAATTTGGATATTCCATATTCAAAATTGATTCCTATTTTACAAAATTAAAAAAATTAATAGTTTAATAAATTAATTTAAGATAAATTCCCCTAGTCAAAACTAGAAAGTAGGTTTTTTAGAAGTAAAAATTATCAAAATATTGATATGTGTTTATGTCCAAAATAAATATGAAATTACATCCAATGAAATATATTGGATTAAATGATAAAAATATTATCTAATTATACTTTAAAACCATTCATATGAATGAATTAACACTATAAATTATTTCGACTAAAAAAAATTTTCAATTAAAATTTAATAACATTGACTATTAATCAAAATATGAATATAATCAAAAATACATCAAAAAATTATATCAAATAAATGTTTATATTCCCATTCTAATTAAGAACTATATTTTGTAAAATTAAATATTTAAAAATGTTAAATATTGTATTTAAAAATGGTTCACCATTAAAATGTGGTAAAATTAAAATTTTCAAGAAATACTTTTTTTATCTAAAAAATTTTATTTTTTATATTATGTCTAAGAAAAACATAATTGAGATTTTAAAATTTTATGTAGTATATAAAATTAAAAATTAAGTTCATACAATTCATAATTTTTTCTTGAACGGCTAGTTTAGTATGTCGTGATGTGCTCAAACTCGGTGTTGTGAGTAGTGAAAGATAATGAAATAAATTAAACAGATAACATACTATGAAATCATGGGGTGTTACATTATCCCTCCTTCAATAAACTCCATCCTCAAAATTTGAAATTTTTCTTATAAAATTGGAGGTTATAAATATAAAATACCTTTATAGAAAACCCACATCATAAATAGGGTTAATACAATTTAGTCATATTAAGAGAGAAAAGGAAATGAAAATTTTCCCACAAAATTAGGATTTTTAAAAGGATATCATTGGTGTCAATTTGAGACAGGTAATTGGGGATAAATCTAAAATACTTACAGAGAGAGGTTGAAGTCATCAATCACAAACATGTGAACAATAAATAGAAATTTTAGGGCCTCAAAACCATAAATCAATGATGACTTGATATATTATTGTTTCATCAAAACATATGGTAATAGTATAACTAATTTTTTTAAAGATACTTTCCATAATTATTAAGAATTAATTTCTAAATAGAATAAGATAAAAAAGGAAAAAATATACATGGCATGTAGAGTTCAATCCTTTAACTAATTTCTACGACAAACTCATCATTCACTTCAAAAGATAATAGAACTCAAAAATATTTCATTTCTCCTAATCTTATATGGTTTAAAAAAGGAATATTTATAATTCACCTATAAGATAATTTAAAAAAATACATTATAAAAACCAGGTCATCACATATGCCAGTGGTAGGTGATGCATCCTTGTTGCATGACCATTGGTTTTCCCTTCTTATAAAAATAATCAAAAAATAATCTTAGGAAATGTTTTAACCATAAACTATAGTATCCAATGTTCAACATAATCCATTCCAACCTTTATAAATCTTCAAAATACTTTTGTCCAAACTCATAGTTCAAAAATAGATATGGAAGGTCAGCATAACATAATGAAGATCTCTTTTTTCCAAATAATAACTTGTGAGTACATTCATCATGTATTCTATGAAAACATGTTAACAAACTGAATTACAATAAAACCTTATTAATGAAATTCAGTCCGCCTTATTACATATAGAATATTAGATATATTTATTATATCCAAACATTTTGAATACACCAACAGTGATGGAATAAACAAACAATTAAATAGTTCCAATGTAGTCAATAAAATCCAATATAATTTATCCAAATATACCATATCTTATACCGAAATCACTCCCTTGGAATCAAGGCCATATTAATGTTGATAGGTCATTCAACCATGTATTATCCAAAAAATTAAACTTGTTGTTGAGTCTCTTTACTTAGTACCATATAATCTCAAATCCTCAATGAAATAGTACTGCAATAAAATCCTTATTTATTTCCATAATTAATATAATCAGAATGTCATTGATACCACAGTCAAATGACATAATTAATTAAAAAAATATAATAACATTAATCAATATTCTACCTCTACAGTAGTATCATAACATGATTATTATACAATAACATCATTAGTGGCATACTCGGATGAATGATACATTAATTTCTGTAGTGTCTCAACTCCTTACAGATGAAGCATTTAACATTTGAAACATTCTTATTTCTATTTCAATCATGTACTTGGTGTCCTTTTTCCCTTCACTTATTACAAACTCTCATTCCCAACAAGCATTTACCAAGGTGATTTTTTCCACATTTATCACATATGTTAAAATCCCACTATCCTTTCTTCCCTTTATCCATCTTTTTCTCTACCATAATTTTTTTTCTATGGATTCCCTTCAAATACATATGTTTCAATGAATTCATTACTTATCTTATTAACACATGATATTATTTATCCATATGATGAAAATACATGGGAGGCTATTTCCCTTCAAAATGTAGTCCTAAGAGATGAATGATATGTTCTTTCATACTCTTTGGATCATGTGTATTGGTGGATTTCTCATTCCATCTACATGGAACCATCTCTAAAAAATGGCATACACTATGTTAGTTTATGAGTCATAATGCCTAATTCCAAACATGTAAAATACCTAATGTAAATTAAATAGTTTATTGATATAATCCATAATCATAATAAAATTGATTTGAGGAAGTATTTACTCATAAATCCTTTATAATGGTTTTTAATAAAATTGTGAAATATCCTAGGAATATCTCATAGGAGTGTCAATACCAATAGTGCATCAAGGCCAGTTTTAATATACTAGGATAGCCCAGGTCATGCCCAAAACTCTTTGATGTAGTTTTCATTTTTAGGTACATCTATTCTAGAGCCACCTCTATATATTTGTATACAGACAAGGATGTATTTTTTTTGGAAAACCAACATAATATTTACACTACAATTTTATTTATGTTCTTCTATACTAATCCTCAAATTATATCTTAGGGTAATGTTATCTAATCAGTTATTATGTAAATCTAGTTTCCAATGATGGTACTAATCTTCCTCTGATACCAACTACAACACCCTAACCCAAGTTACCCAGAGTCTGTGAATTATTATATAACTTTGGCATGATTACAAGAGATGAATTCTCATAATACTGATTAGTTTAGTATCCTTGTAAGTAATAGATACATACATAAGTTTCACATTATAATATGAAATGTAAAACAACAATAGTGCATCCCCATTAAACACACTCATATCCCTTTTCCTATTTTTATAGGTCAATTGTATTATACTTCTCCACATCCTGGGAAAAACCAAACATAAAAAAGGGATGAGCTCAAATTCTCAATAAGGATAACAATATAAAAGAAACTATCATAAATAAAAATAAAAATTTAAGGTAATGTATAAGAGTAAAAAAAAGCCTTTGAAACATAAACTTCATAATAAAGTGAAAAAAGATAAATCAAATAATACTATTTAGTAAATCATATATATATTCTACTAGTTAGATAATCACATGTAATATCAATAAATATTTTCATAAAGACAGAATTCATAATTTTATACATCATAAACATATATTCCAGGACTCGTGCCAGAACTACAAATAAGATTTTGTCAAGGCCTTGTTCCAAGACACTATTTTGTCTCATGTGACTTACTGATGCATTGAGGAGATATAGTGGGATCCGCCCATCACATACAAAGTCCAATGCATTTCTAATATGAAAATGATGAAACATATCATAAAAATTCATATTAAAACTAGTATACAAAATGTCAATAATTGTACGATAAAAATTGAATAGAATAAATACTGAACATCCTCATTCGAACATATCAGAAAACCTCAAATACAATTAGGAAGATTTTATCAAAATAAATCACATTCAAATAATCATAAAATACAATAAAAGATGTTGACATAGTTGAAAATAATCTTTAAAACTCTTTGAGAGAAATACCTATTTTCATGAAATCATTTAAAATTCCCAAAATTTATAAAGGAAGTCATTTGAAAAATATTTCTATATCAAATTTACCCATACCACATTGTCTTTTTTGATGAAATTAACACTTTAAAACAATCTTGTCCACGTAAATAAATCCGTAAAATCATTTGGAAAACATGGACTTTAATGAAAAATATTTATAAAAATAAATCGTTATAAACATTTAAAATGATGACATACTTAATGATCCACTTCCATAAAACATTAAAAGATTCCTTTTTAAAAAAAATTATTGAAACATGTACATAGATGAAAAATATGTCCTAGTAGATACCTACATATAAACAACCTCGTATAATAAAGAGATTGTAAAATTAACCCTTAACATGTACTTTCCATTAGTCGAGGGTACGTTTAACCTCTTATATAATTACCATAGTATGTTATTAAATTATTCAAAAACCATAATAATATTTATTAAATCATATATATTTCATTTATGACTTTATACTACCCATTTAATAATAATTTCTGTGTTAAATTAACTTTTCGGGTAATAATCGCTTTCATTATTGCACAAGTTTTAACATGTTATTCTTCATTTTATCACATTGATAACGATTTAAATACATATATATTATAAAAATGATTTATATATCATATATATTATTAATATAAATATTTATAATAGATATATATATGAAATGGAAACACCGTTCATGGAGACAGTAGTACGTACGTACGCATAAACGTTGTTTCAGTTTTCAAATCATGTTGAATGAAGGTAAGTGAATGAGATATATGTATATATATATATATATATATAGAATAATAATTATTTCAAATATCACATACTTCTAGTATATATATTTTTATATTAATTTATCAATGGTGAACGTGGAAATTAATCTCATTACGTCATGGAGACGGTAATTCGTACGTATGCACAAATAATTTAGTGTTGAATAAAAAACTGCACAACAATGTAGGGATGACATTCCATCCGTACCCATATATGGTCACTTTGTTTGTCATAGGATGGACAAAATGATGAATATGGTTGTACGATATTTATAATAACATCAAATTATGTGTAAGGTACTAGATTTATTAATTTGGTACAGAAAGAACAAAGAAGGAGGAGGGTGAATAAGAAATAAACATTGAATGATGTGGTGAAATTATTACCTCTTCTTCGAGTTCTTCGTTTTGATTTGATCAAAAGGTCTCCTTATGAATGATTTAGGATCAAAGTACATCCTATTGGTTGAAGTGAGGGAATTCATGAGGATATTTGATCAGAGGTAGGCCGAGTCAAATGGGAATGGTTGTGTGAATTTGAGGGATAGGGAAATACCCATTTATAATAGAGGTGAGGGTCACTTTTGGGAACGATTGATAAATTATTTTATCATAAAACCATTTTAGTTTCAAAATTCTCAAAAATGATTCAGTTCTAGATTGAGGTGTTTGTGGGTCATGAAACACTCACCTTACTAGTTTTAGACAAGTTTATGTCACCATATTAACCATATCTCTTAGATTTAACTTTTTGTTAAATAGTTTTACATTACCATGTCTTCTTGTGTTATTATAAAAAATTGTTAATAAACATACTATAAAAATCCAAGTGAACCCAAATTTGTTAAATATTGACATATATTACCATATTTATGTTCTTTTTCAAAAAAATAATTATTAGGAATTTTATATCATTTAATAAAAAAATAATTTATTTTAAAAACTCATTTATGCATATTATGACAATATTTAGTATTTGGTTTCAGTGAAATTCATGAAAAATTTATCTCATAGAAAAATTTTATTTAATCAACCATAACATGTCATATTAACCAATCAAAATTTTTTAATGCATAAAATGTGTCAATTTATATTTATTTTAATATTTATAATATCAATTATTTTAATCATTCATTAATAAGGTAATTAATTTATCATCATTATGTCAAAAATAAATTTAATTATATAATGTCTAAAAATTATAAATAAAAATCCTTGATTTAGGAAATATTTTTTATCTTCTTAATTTAGTTTTTAGTCGAATTTATATTATGTATAACCTAATAGAAAAATAATTTAGTTATTAATCAATGAATTTTACACGTTTAACTCTTATTAAAAAAACAATAATAAATGTCTTATTCTGATTCATGTGGATAAAATATGATCATATTTAATTCATATTATTTATTTATGGTATAAAATAAATTATTGTATAGAATTAAGAAATGTCCTAGGGTAATTGTAATATCATTTTTACCATTAATTACCTTATTTACTTTTAAACGTGGTAAATAAAATTAAAAATGTACTATTCACCAAAAATTATTTTTCATTCAATTAAACCACATATTTATTATTGATGTCAACCATGTCCCCCGAATTTTCAAAATTCAATTCACAGAAATGGTAAAATTATGATTTATTCAAATTTTCAAATGTGCCTAAAAGATGGGTAAAAGACGGTAAAAAGTTAAATAAAATTTTTTATATCTAATATTATTTTAAAAAGACTTCAATAAATTAAATTTGAATAATATAGGTAAATGTATCTATATTTATATTAAAATAAATTTAAATAAAAATAATAATTATTTAAATAAAATTTGACTTTAAACAATAACTCGGTGTTTTTCACTATTCATAAAAAAAATTACTGTTTTCAGAAAAATACCAAAAATTCACCAAAGTATAATCTTCATATTCCAAATTTGAAAATTATTTCTATTTTAACAAATTAAAAAAAGGTGCTTAATTAATTAATTTAAAATTATTTGACGCTGTCAAAATATGAAAGTGGATTTTTGAAAGTAAAAACTATCAAATGATTGATATGTGTTAATTTTCAATTTAAATGTGGAATTACATCCAATGAACAATATTAGATTTAATGATAAAAATATAATCTAATTATACTTCAAACCCATTCAAATGTATAATTTAACACAGTAAATTATTTTTATTAAAAATGTGTGCTTTTAATTAAAATTTAGTATCGTTCAATATACATCATAATATCAATGTTATCAGAAAAGAAAAGAAAATTATCAGAAATTCATTTTTAGACCTTCTTCAAAATAAGAATATTATTTTTATCGAATTGAATATATTAAAGGGATAAATATTGGATTTAATAAGGGTTATCCATTATATAGTGGTAAAATTTCATATTTTAAAAAACATATATTTTGTCTGAAAAATTGAATTTGTTCTTATATTTTGTCTAAGAAATAGATAATATTGATGTTAAAATTATATGTAGTATATAAAATTCAAAATTTAGTTAAAATTATTTCTAATTTCTTTTTGAAAGTCCAATTAGGTGAGTCATGGTGAGCTCGAACTCGACGTTGTGTGTAGCACAAGCTATTGAATTACATTAAAGAGATAACGTACTATGAAATCATGGGGTGTTACAAGAATGATATAACTTATAGAAGAATTAATTACTATTAGGATTTCATATCTAGTTGTGTGTAATGATTTATGATTTCATGAAAATATGTAGATTTTTTAAAAATGCATAAATTTATAAAATAAAAGACTTGGAATAATGGAACGATATATATATTTTGAGAATGTTTTTATTTTCAAAAGAAAACAAGATATTTTTAAAAAATGGTTGAATGTGTAAAATATTAATTTTGAAAAATACTTTTTGTCATTTTTTATGTTATATAATATGAAATTCCATTACATCAGTTGCTAGGGAGTGATACTTACCGAGTTTGTTTTTTTTAAATGGACACCAATTGTCGTTATATGAACCAGTCGAAAGACGCCTCAAAGAAATTGGTTTCACCTCAGCCAAATGTGAATCAGTAGTTGGCCCAAATTATCACACATGATTTTCAAACCATGTAGTTGGTACAGAAAAATGATACACTTCTATTGATATTTGACACTACTAAAAATCCAAGGGGAGGAAGTACAGTTGCTTTTAGTAAAGATGATTAGAACACTAGAACTAACAAGAAGAGTAAATGTTACACCTATTATCAAGGATGAGGAACACATCACAATAGTATCAAAAAAGAAATTATCCTTCCCCCAAGACCCCGGATAAAGCTTTGATGTTTTCAGTGTGGTTCACTGAGTCACATAAAGCAACAGTGTACAACACAACCATGAGCATTCCATAATTGCAACATGATCGGGCCTCTTAAGTTCTTTTTTACAAGTGATTTGAGGGTAGGTTCCTGAGACACGTCTCAGGCATCGTAAACATATTATAATTTGATATAATGAGTTCAATATGAGAATGGTAATCAGGATAAAATTGTTGTGATGAAGAAACTTTATACAGATGAGAAAATAATTATCGATGATTAGGAAATGCCATATATAGTGATAGGTATGATTCATTTTAATTCTACCTTTGTGAAAGTGATTTTATATATTGGTGCATCACATTCTTTCATTCATTCTCATGATATTTATATTCTATGATTAATGGTTGATGTCAGGCCTTGTGTGAGAAAGACATCAAACTCTTCTCACTGAAAGACAATGTGTATCCTTTGTGTGTAGAGCATGTTCTATAGCCGTTGAAGGAGTTGAGTGGAAATGAGACTTCTTGATATTGGAGATGGATGTCTATGATATAATTCTGGGAATGAAATTTTTGACAATGTTTAAGGCTCACATTGAATTTTATCGAAGAACTGTTAGTTTCATGACTGATGATAGCGTCGAGCATCTCATGAGAGTATAGAGGGTTTTAAAGAAAGGTGAAACGATATTGTTGGAGCCAACAGTAGTAATGATTTCTTACCAGTTGGAAAAGTTTAATTTTTCATCAATGGATTAGGAATATTGTTTTCCATTATCTTTGGATCAATTTCCAGTTGTCATTTCCAGTTGTCGTTTCCAGAAACATATTAGGGTTAAAACCTCTATGGGAAGTGGATATTATGATTGATATATTTCTAAGGACCAGTTCTATTTCCCATACATTTTATATGATGAAACCAATAGTGTAAATGGAATTGAAATTTTAGTTGAGGTGATAGAAAAAATGGTGTCATTTATCCCATCACATCTTCATGGGAAGAACTTGTTTTTGTGTGTGAATAAATCTTGGTGAACCATTTGATTATGCGTTGATTATCGTAAGCTTAACCAATTTATGATAAAGGACAGGTATCCACATCCATGCATTGATGACATGATCAATATTTTTAGGGGAGCCTCGTGGTAATCTAAAATTTAATTAAGGTCATGATATCACTAATTTTTTGTTCTAATTTTTTGTTCCTAAGGAATATATTTCAAATACAACCTTAAGAAGAAGTTATGGCCACTAAGAAAATGTATCCATGCCTTTTGGTCAAATGAAGGCACCGACGGTCTTCCTGGCATTGATGAATCAAATATTTCAGTGATATTAAAATACTATTTTGTGGTGTTTTTGAATGACATATTGTTTTATTCAAATAAAAAGGATAAAAATTAGTAACCCTTCGTAACAATGTTTGGAATAATGAGAGATCACAGTCTGTATGCCAAAATATATATGTGAAATTTTTGGTTATAATAGATACCAATTCGTGGACATGAAATTTCTGAAATAGGTGATTTATTGGATCCTGAAAAGATATAAGGTATAATCTTTTGTCATCCACTAAATAATATCTTTGATATATGAAGTTACTTTGGTTAATATAGCTACTACCAATTCTTTGGGTGTGACTTCTCATGACTACCTTTTCTAATGACATCTTTGAAAAAGAATAATTCAAAATTTCAATGGACTGAAAAATTCCAGAAGTCTTTCCATAATCTGAATGATCGACATACATCGCTTCCCATCTTGATTATTCCAAAATTAGTATAGGGGTACATGGATTAATGTGATGGTTCAAGAACTAGTTAGGGCTATGTTATCATTAAATGATTCCATTTTGTGGTGTATAGTTCATGAAATATGAGGGTGCTTTAGAAGAATTCTTCAACACACATTTTGGAGTTATCTAAGGTCATCCATGAATTGAAGACTAAGCATAACTGACTCTTTGGTGAGAAATTTCTTGTGTTCACTGGTCATAAAAGCTTCAAAACATATTTTTTCCCAATGATATTTGAATATGTGGAAAAGTATATTGATGGAGTATCTCCATATTTTTGACTTTGAGCTGACATATACACTTGGATAATATAATTCAGTGGTCAATGCATTAAGGAGATATTAATACACTGAGTTAGTAAATGATGACTCAGATTCATGGTAGTTGATGTAAGTCATACATGATAGGAATGTGGAATGTGAATATTGAGTTTATGTGCTGGTTTTATTTTCTGTTTTTGTGGTTCTAGATTTGGTAAGGATTCTTAAAGAGGAAAAAATATATGATGTAGAAATATTGCTTATGAGTTCTAAACTCAATGGTGGGGAGACCATTAAGGGATTCAAAAATGATGCATGTTCAGTTCTTTGTTTTAGAGATCAGATGGTGGTACCTATTTCTCGGCAGGAATAACACATTTATTCTTACCACCATTCTAAATTGGATATACATCTAGGAACACTATAGATGTATAAGGAGTTGAAGGAGCAGTATTGGTGGTGGAACATGAAAAGAAACGTGGAAGAGTATGTCTCATGTTTCTTAACTGGTTAGTAGGTTATAGTAGAGAATAAAATACACTTCGCAATGTTGAAGTCTTTACAGATTCAATTATGGAAATGGGAGATGGTAGCTATGGATTTTATTACTGGTCTCCCATGAACAGTTTAGAAAAATGACTTCATATGGGTGATAATAGATTGGCTTACCATGTCGGCCCATTTAATCCCTATTTGTGAAACACATACTATAGAGGATCTGTCCAAAATATATATCCCAAAAGTGGTAAAGTAACATGGAATACAATTTTCAATCATTTCAAAGAGATATCGAAGCTTTGACATCTTGTTTCTAGAAATCCTTAACAAAATCTCTTTGGACTCAGTGACTATAAGTGCAGCATATCATCCTAAGATAAATATCCAATCCCAAAGGATGAAACATAAATCTGAAGACATGTTTTGGGATTATTTAAAGGATTTTAGTCACTCAAGGGAAGATCGCATACCCTTCACGTAGTTATCCTATAACAACAACCATCATGCCTCGATAGATAGGGCTATGTTTGAATTATTTTATGGACGTCTGTTTCATTCCCCAATGTGATGGGTTGAAATAGTGGATACGTCACTAGTTGGTCCTTATCTAGTCCATGAAATAATAGAAAATATTCAATTGATCAGTAAATAGATGGAGACATCTCATGGTCATTTGTTATCTTATATATATCATCTAAGAAGACCATTTTTTATTGCGTTTATTGATCAGGTGTTCTTTAGGATCTCACCAAGATAAGGACATCGTCATTTTGGGTGTCAAGGAAACTTATCTCCTTGATTAATTGGCCCTTTATAGATACTATAATTGATTGAAAAGGTGGAATATTGATGAGAATTTCCAAAACCATTCAGTTCAATGCGTAATCTCATCTACGTACCTCAGTTAAAGAAGTGTCAGCCTGATAAAGACCATGTGATCAGATGGGATCATGTTGACCTATAGAAGCATGCTTCATTAGTGCATATATATGTGTAGACTATGGATAGTATAGATAGATTCTAAAGGGGAAAAATCATCAGTCTAGTGTGGGTTCTATTGAAACATGGTAAGAATTTGTAAGAGACTTGGGAACGCGAGAGGGAAATAACAGATCAATGGGTGGAACTATTTCAAAGCAGTGAGGGTATTGTAATTTATGATGATAGATATACCACTGGTGAGGATAAGGTAGTATTCATTGTTTCTTATACATAACCTGTACATGATGATTTTTATGTATTGGTTATGGTTGGGAGAGTTTGGTAAACTTTTAACATGTTTTTGGTGATAATGTATATCTGCACGAGTTGCACACTGTTTGTCTAAACCATAATGATATCCTACAAGAAATTGTGTGATGTTTTCGTTTTGATGTCGTAGATTTGACATTGTTTGAAAAAAAATTAGGGAGAGTGTGAGAGGATTTTTTGAGGGGGTTTCATTAAGGCAATAGCTAATTCACATTTAGCACAGGGTTTTATTAACAGTGTAGTCTAACCTTGCGTAGAGAAAAAGTATGATCCTATTTTTAATGATGTTACACATTTTTTTCCTATAGTTTCTCTTTTTTAACCATAAACGTCCCTAATTAAATATTTATCTCCATTTAATGTTGGGTTACCTCTCCTAAGAATTTTGGAAGTGATCTGGATCCATACCTTCTTATTTTCAATCCTGATTCTCTCGGTAAGTGACGTTCTTCACCGTTCATGTTTCATTTCATACAACCACTTAGATATATATCTCCTCTCATATTTGTTTTTCATATATAAATTTTTTATTGGTATATATATTTTTGGGGATGCAATATATGATTAGATTATGGTTCATTGATGGATGGAGAAAAAATTGAAGGCTGTTTTTGGAGAGTTTTAACCTGGTTTCATGAGCATTATTCGTGCGATTTTGGTTTTCATCTAAACCATTGAGGTAGGGGGATTCCCTCTCAACTACACTTTCACGAATTGATTTTCTTAATTTCAAATTTGTTTATTGTATTGGAATATATTTTTAAAATAATGATATAAATTTTTTTAGTGATGATTTACTGTTTTGGGTGAAATTAGGTGGTCTTGGTGAATTGGGGTGCAAAGTGATTTTGATTAATGAATTTAAAATGGTGATTCTAAATTATGGATGTTCTATAAGTGGTAAATGGTGTTTTTTAAATGTTCTTTTCAATTAAAAAAGTATTTTATGGAAATAGTTTATAGATGAATTTTTTTTGATGGAAATGGTTTTCAATATAAAGATGTTTTACTGGAATGGTTTTTTAGGAATCATCTTTTGGAATATTGGTGTGTGAGTTCATATTTCATTTCTGGAGATTATTTAAATAATGTGATTTTCCTATGTTCCAAAATCCAACTGGCATATGGGATATAATAACCTTTTGAATACTTGGTAGATTGATGATTAACCGCTCACAAGTATTGAATAGTCATCGTGTAGTATACATGGTTGGTTGTGTGGATATGTGGAATGGATTGGGTATGCCAAATAAAAATATTGAGATATGGGTTTTAATCATTGTTAATTTATTTTTTCAAGAAAATTAAAATTGTAGAAAATTTATTTCAATTTCACTTTTATGGTTTTGGTTAGAAATGGTTTTGGAAACATATTTATCTTTTTTTTAAATTATTTTGAAGAATTGTATATTATAAAATATTTTTATGTATATGTTGGTAAATCTTATATCATATTTGAGTGACTAGGGATGTTATTTATTAAAACCTACTGAGTGTTATACTGACCACTTCTTTTGGTAATTTGTTGATTTTGATGGTGCTATCTTCTGGGATACTGGAAAATATAACATATCATACGTTTTTATCACCACTTTGTGAATCATGGTTAGTTTGGTGATCATGGAGCATAGAGCTAGTGTAGAGTATAGTATTATGGACTTCTTGGAGTCTTTAGTTTTATTTTGGCTATTTAATTTGATGGTTTCTTTATCTTGCTCTTTTATACACTTTAGTGTGGTATTGGTATGAATAAAGTAGTTATGGTTCCTTTCTTTTGATCATACATCATTTAGTAAAGGGTTTTGTTTTTCATTGTTGGTTTAAAATTTTATTTATTAAAGGGTAAATTTTCCCCCACTGGTATTTTAAACCCTTCGGCATTCATTTCTATCCTTTGGCATCATTGGGATGTATCATAAAGACATGTAATGACTCATTATAGTCTCAAGCCAATGGTAATTAGTCGGTCAATACACACATTCTCTTTCCTACTCCCACATATAGGCGGCGATAGCCCAAGAATCTCTGAGAATGTGGTAGTTTGTGTTTCCCAATGTGTGTGGGTTATTTTTTATTTCAATGGTTTCATTGGGACAGGAAGTTTTGTGAATTCACATGTGTATTCATGATGAGGTGTGGTTTGTGTCCCAAGTGTATGTGGGTAGGATGTGGTGTAACATGTGACTCAGGTGTCTGTGTGAAGGTTGTGAGGTTGTATGTGGACCAGGTGTGAGGTGGTGGGTTGTGATGTGGTAGTTTTATAATAGGTGGGATCTCCATGTGGACTTCCATTATGGTGTGAAAGTGTAAAATTAGTTATATTGTGGTATGGGTTACCCTATCAATGATGTGCTCTATATTAATTTGGAGGACTTTAATTATTTGGTGAGTGTACCTTTGGTGAATTTACGGTGGCTAGTATACCTTCCTAGGTGCTTTTGGTTTTTACTAGAATTTTCCTAGGATAATTAGTATTCTAGTCTAATTATGCTTGAGAGACGTTGATTTTTCTCTACTGGGTATACTTTAATGCTTATATTATTTAAATAAAAATGCTTTTAAGTTTCCATAATAACTATCTGGACCATTCAAGACCTTACTAGGACGGATGATGGGACAATTAATGTGTTTCTTCTTATAGTTTCCTTTGGTGTTTAATTTGGAGACTAATGTTTTATAGCATTTTTTTGAACAAGCATGTGGGATGGTTTGTCTTTTCATTTATCTATATATATCTGTATTGGAGTAATTTTAGGTTGGTAAATCTTATATATCAGTCATGGTTTCTATAAAAAGGGTAAGGCTTCCCATTTTGATAGATTCATATGCCCTTGGTTTTGGTCACCACCCCAGGGCATACTGGAGGTAGGTCTCATGGCTCATTATCTCATTTTCATCATTGAATGAACATGATGGGAATCATTGGAGGGAAGGGTCATGACTAAATTGTTTTAGAGGTGATGGTTAAGAGATATGATGGAGTTTAGAGATAGGAACACTGAGGATTTCATGCGTTGGTAGGGAAACAATGTTAGGTGATCTTGGTGTTTGACATAGTCCCCGGAAGACCGTCTAGGATGTAGGATTTTGTGGCCCTCCTATGATCCAATGCATGGAGTCTGAGTCTACCGAACGACCATGGGAAGATACACTGTGTTCATGGTGGATACACTAGGTAAGGTACATGAATCATAATGAATTGTGTTCTTATTTCAGTTTGGACATTTTGGGTAATTTATATAAATAAATAACTGAAATTAATCTTGAATATCATAGCACACTACTCCGGATTAGAAGTTTCTTTTTTACCAATTTCAGATGTGACACTAGGCTGATCGTCTTATTAATCGATTAAATACTAATCAAGTCAAAGATAGAAGAGGAGGATATTTGAGCATCCTGGGAATTTCTTGGATGATTTTAAATGTCAAAAAAACATTTAGAATATGTAAATGTGAAATTTATGGATATGAGAGGTGATCTTTCATGGGAATGTGGCTTCTCATTAGGGTGTATTAGTGGACCTGTCAATGTTCGTGGTGAATTTTTATTGGGTATCACCAAAGAGTGTCACAGTGGTTCGTAGTTTTCTTGCCCACATAGGATATTAAAACATATTGGTAACCAATTTCTCTTGAGATGAAGCTCTGTTGTTATCTATGACCAAACAAGGGAATGATTTTTTTAGAGTTAGTAGTGCTGGGGGAGTTCGACTATATGAAAGGGAATATTCTCATTTCTCTAGTGATTTAGTTTCCAGAGGATTGGTTGATGTTTGAGATGTTTCGTGATTTTTCCCATCTATTTTGAGGAGATATTCTAATGCAACAACATGGAGTTATCCTTTATGGGTATAGGTTATTACGTCCCCACGAACATTAATAGGCCACCCATGATCTGGATCTGGTAGTGTTCATGTTCACGTTTATGTTTTGGAGACATTACCTCCTTGGGGGTATCTTTTTTGTCTTCACAAATCACATGAACTTGAGGTAAATCTTTACCATGTGTGATCCGAATTTTTAATAGAAGATGTGGATAGAGAATTTCATGGATTGAAAATTTAGGATCTCATAGACCTATGTAATGGGGAATTTAGTGAATGATTCATTGATAATGAAGTCAAATAAAGAGGTAGCTTGGGAATCTATAGATTCTGGGAAAGTGAGGGTGGATTTTTTAGTCATTCTATTAGAGATACTGAAATAGATGGTGGATAAGGTTTTCTGTTTTAGATGATGATTTAGTCTTCTATGATGAAAAATGTGTAGGAGTCTGCCTAGTGAGATGCTGAGGTAGAGGTGGTGCAGAATCACATTAAGCACAATATTTCTCTAGAAGGATGGTCCGAGATTGGTCAGAATATTATTTTGTTTCATTGAAGGATGTTTTTCCAGTGGCGATTTGAGATGGAGTCCTCTATGAGTTTCACATCTCACCCATAGCAGTACACCCTTGAGTTTCTGAGATATAACGCCGCTTGAGAGAGTAGGTTTATTATTTGGGTTTTAAGCAAGTGGTGGAGTTGTATGAGGAAAAATGCATGGTGTTCTAGCTAGTGATGCTTGAGCATTGTGTTACTGATGGTTTGATGCATCCCTTCGATGTTACTGAGTTGAAGTGGGATGATATATCAATGATTTTTGCCATAGAAATATCCAGGTTTCAGGGGGGATGTGATGAAATCCTGGTATTAGTGTAATAACTAATGAAATAGGTCCACTTATTATATATTAATGATTCAGGCACAACAGATGCCTTAGTTTAGTGGTTTTTGCATGAGGTGGGGCAGTTTCATGGAATTACAAGATACATTATATCAGATCGAGATATGCATTTTACCTCACAACTCCTGTTGGTATTGAAGCGTGATTTTGGATCTCAGTTATGCCTCTGCACTACTTTCCACACTTAAATAGATGGGCAGATAGACCAGGCAATCCATACATTGGAGGACATGGTGTGAGCATTCAACTTGGACTTCGATGGATCTTCGATGTGACACATTCCCTTGGTAGGGTTCACATAAAATAATAGATATAAATAATCCATTAACATAGCTGTGTCTTATTCTCTGTATGGGGGACCATGAAATTCCCCTCTGTGATGGACAGAGGTTGGGGGGACAACTATTCTTGGATATGGGGTAGTGCATTGTATGACTGAGAAGGTGTAGCAAAAATGTAAGAGGATAGTAGTGGTGCAAGACTATCATAAGTCATAAGTTGATCATAGGATGAGGCCTTTGGAGTTTGAGGTTGGGAACAACATGTACTTTAGGGTTTCCCATCGACATGGTTAGTAGAGGTTTGACAGCGAATAAATCCTTCTTCATGGTTCATCATACATTTCGAGGTGTTGTGGATGGTTTTAATGGTGTATTACCAGTTCGTGATGCCACAATAGATGGAAAATGTCCACAACGTTATACTCATCTCATATCCTTGCCGGTATCATCACGATGACACTCTAGACATTAACTCAAAAGAGTTGGATATTGAGGACGATGTGGTGTATGTTGTGCATATATTGGGGATCCAAGTTAATTTAGATAAGGTGTTTCATGGATGGACCATTCCATTTGGTCATGTTTTCTTGAGGTATAATGGTGTAGAGGAGTGTACGTGGGACTAAGGAGCATAGAATTGTTCCCAGTAACCAGATATATTTTGAGTAATTTCTTTTTATGTTTTCCTTATAATGTGATGTTTGAAAATTGTTTTTTATAAGATGAGTAGTTTATTTCTTCTTTAATGTGTACTAATGTACTAAAATGTGAAAAGGCGATGACCAGGTTCTTAATTTATTTTCATTAATTGAGATGATATTAAAACTGTTTGGGAGAGTCAGTGAAATCTAGATACGAATTTATATTGACATGGTGGATGGAATTCCTAAATTCATGTTTCCAGATAGTTGGTACATGTTTGGGGTATCTTTTTTTTTGTTTGGGCTATGAGATATTAGAGGAGGTGTTTTTGGATGTTGAGGATTCACTCCGGATTTTGAACAATATATGGTGGTTTATCATTAGTCCATTGGATGTCCAATTCATATTGATGATTCAGGTATAGCATGTTTCATGAGAGGTATCATACAGGGTGGTTGTTTAGACACCTATTTATTTTTAGTTTGTTTAGATTTCATGAGGGTGATAATAGTTTTATAGTAATATGATGTAATAGACTAAACATCTCTTGCCAATTCAGTTGTAAAAATAATTTGTTTGGGGTGTTATAAGAGGCAAGAATAAACATTTCAAGAGTCTTCCAAATTTATTCTTTTCCATTGGTATGTGGAATTGGTATGTGTCATCAGTAGGTGTTTTATATAGCTGTAATAAGTAGGTGATATCAGTTGGTGGAGAAGGTAGGAGGTGTCTATAGTTGGAGTAGGGAGGTGGTGTCAGTGACTCACTAATAGTGGGTCACGATGTTGAGTTGTCAATCGGTAGGTGGAGTCATTACGTGGAGTTAGTGAGTGTCATCGGAGAGTTATGTTAGATACATATTAATGATAGGTCATGTTGGTGACTCACGAATCAGTGAATCAACCATTGGTGAGTCACATTAGTGACATACTAATGTTACGTTACATCAAGGGCTCATCCATCAGTGTCTCATGCAACAATTTTTCAAAATTCATGTTTTTTCCCAGTTTTTCATTTTTCTACCATTTAATTATTTATCTGATGTAAAATGAGATTAAACCATATTTAACTATTTTTAATCTATTTCACTTTTTTAAAAATAAATTTTTAATTTCATAATGTGTAAGAGGCTTTATGTTAGTCCAAACGCTTGGTATTTATCGTGATCCTACAGTAATGTATTTTTTAACCGTTTCTCTGTTGATATAGGATATTGCCTTTATAAAGTTGAGACTCCTTCATATCTGTATGTTTCCATTTTATCTTAATACCTGAGCCTCCCAAAACCTTCATTTCCAAAGAATCAACAGATCTATTTTTCACACATACATGATGATTCCCTGGAGCCTTGGAGAACCGTAGTTTGGTGCAAGGAGGTTTTGTTTTTCTTTTGTTTCTCTAGGTATGGATTTTGTTGGAATATCTTTAAATATTTATCTTTCGGGGTGGGTATATGAATGATTCCTTTTTTATGATGGAATAATATAGAGTTTGAAAATATAATTTAATCTATTTAATATCAATATATAAGGGTTTGGGAAAAGTGATGGGTGTTATTGTTTTATTGTTATCTATAATAAGATCTATATGGGATATATGCCTTCTATAAACCTTGGACATTGGTAGTATTTTTCAATTCAATCAGGATTATTTTTTATGGATTTTTGGTGATTAAATATTGATTGGCTATATAAATTAAATTGATTAACCAGGTATATTCTTTAACATAAATGGACACCCCATGAATTAAAAAAAGTAGAATTAAATAACGAGAGTTTGTTAAATGTAAACTCACAATGATTTTTTGGTGTGGATGAGTGCTATTTATGGATTTGTACTGTAATTTTCCTCGTTTTGTAGTGTTGTGGTGGGGTTGAATGAAATTCTATTTCTGTGGTGATATGAGTGGTGAAATGGTATCTCTGGTTCCGATATTGTTTCATTGTGGAATGTATGGGCTGTTTTTGTGTAGCAGGGATATAGGTTCATGTAGTTCTATGTTTTTGGTTGTTGTGTTGTTATAAAACAAGGATTTTATGCTTATTTGTGATATTATATGTTATAGGGTTTGTTTATGCATTGGGGGTTTATATGTGAGATGAAATATTGGGAATAATGACATTGAAAAACGATGTTAGAAGTGTAAAAAGCTTCACCCATGTCTAAGGATCAGTGTTTTGTTATGCCTTGAATGGATGATGAATGGAGTGGAAATGTGAATTAGGTCATTTGGCTATGTGGGTAGTTATGTGGTGTGATTTTTTACACTTTTCCTTATGAGAACTACTCCCGATGTTGTGTTTGTTATTGTAAAGGGTGGTAATGTGTTGGATAAACACTTTTATTTAGTAATGTATGAATTTTATTTGTAGGTTTGGATATCAAAATAAAAGTATTAAAATACGAAAACATGAATTGTTGTAAATTATTAATACACATAAACCATCTATTCATCTTCTGAAATTGTGTGTCTATTGTTTTACTTATAGAGGTACCAATAAAAAATTGTTTTGTGGGGTTTTTATATGTTTAGACAATCCCATAGGATTGTATGAGTATTCGATTACAATCTATACACCTGTAATTTCTTTTGATGTCTATCCATACCCTACCTTAGATGAGAATCATGTCCCAAACACCCCTATTATTACACGAGATGGTGTCTTTAACAAACACTCCAAATTGAAGATGGATGGTGAGCCACCCTCTCTTCCCTAAACAATATTTCATTTGGTGATATCCCAATACTCTTTAGGAAGTTTGTGGTTTCTTGGGTCTAAGTGTGTGCGATTAAGTTGTGGTTTCCTAGGAGTCTTCAGTATGGGATGTGTTATTATTTCCCAAGTGATTCGGGGTGTGGTGTGGTATGTTGACCTGGTGTCTACAAGAAGGGTGTGGTGTGGTATGTGTCCCGAGTGTTTGTTGGAATGATGTGATGTGTGAAAAATCACATGAGTTGGTGGGTGGGTTTTGACGTGGTAATTTTGAAAGTGGTGGGAGTGCTATGATGTTTTCGGTTAAGCTGTAAGAGTAGCTAATGGTTAGAAAAGTGATACATGGTACCCTCTCATCGATGTTCTCAATATTTCATTACATGACATATGTTATTTGGTGAGTGTGTCTTTGGTTAGGATGGGGTGGATAGAATACCATGATGTGTGATTTTTCTTTTATTATTTTCTCATGGGGGAATTTGTATGCTTCTGCACTTGTAAACAAGAGAATTTAGTTTTCCCCTACTGATTATACTTGTATGATCACCCTATGTATATAAAATTGATTTCATGTTTCCTGTTGGATAACATGTTACTTTCTAGACATTACTATCTTAGACATGGGGACATTTTTTGTCAGTTCCAATATTTTAATTTGGTGTTTACTTTTCATACTCATGTTTTATAGTATTTTTATTCTGAACATGCATGTGGGAAGATTTTGATTTTCTAATATATATATATATATATGTGTGTGTTTGTGTGTGTGTGTGTATTGGAGTTGATTAAGTTTGATGTATCTTTTCTCCCGATTTTGGTTACTATAAAAAGCTTAATGCCTCCCATTTTGTGAGATTCCAATACCCTTGGTTCTAGTCTCCACCCAAGGGCCTACTGGAGGTAGGACTCAAGGGTCATTTCCTCTCATCCTTCATTTCCAGCTCAAGAGGGGAGTATTCGAAGGGAGGGGTCATGGAATAAAAGGAAAAGGTAATATGAGGATTTTAATTGACAGCTTATTTTAGAAATGTAATTATTTTTACAAATAATAGGTAATATGATTTCTTGCTGTTTGAAGAAGTCAATTATTTCATTATCTTAGGTCATATAATACAACGTCGTTATTACATCACATATATTCAGTACTTATTTTAGTTAAAATTTAGTTATTAAATATTTAATGGTAATTTTATATATTATTAAATTTATTTACAACAGAAATTATTTATAATCATTTTTTCATATAATATGTTATGGGGAATGTTTACATGAATTATTCAATTTTGGATTATTTATATTGTTTTCATCAGTATTATTTATCCCATATTAATATTATCCTCTAAATGAATAAATGTACATAAAATTAAATGTGTGTGTTTTTATTATAAGCTTCATAAACCAAACATGAATTATTTGAAAAATAATGAAAACAAATTATCCTTTTAGGTGGTAGAACTAACTAAGTAAGGATATTTCGAAGGAGGGCGATAGAAATTATACAACCAATACTATTATTGGTTTTTACAATCAATTAAAATGTGATATTACGTTAATATAAGTTTTATATAATAAATATTTGATTTATAATTATTATTTATGAATTAAAGAAATATAATATGGGGAATATGAAATTTAAAATAGGGAACTAATACTGTTTTCAATTTTTAGACAAATCATATTCTAAATTCCCATCAAAATAGGAACATGGAGGGTATTGATATACAAATATAATAAAAAATTAAATGGTTCCTTGAGAGAGGGAATATGGATAATTATTTGGATTTGGGTGTGGATTTGGAGGTTTTTTTCATGAGGTGGTATTCAGTATTAATACATGTAAGAGAGATGTATTTTGAAATAAAATAATGAAAATAATATCATTTTAAGACCTATATTTGAAATTTTGTTCTTTATTGAAACTATGGATATAATATATTATAAAATATATATTTTTTATTAATGTTAATACATTATAAACCTAAAATTTATATTTTTAATAAATTATATGAATTAAAGTAGCAAAATAATATAAAATTATATATAAACAAAAATATTATGTTTATATACATTAAAAATTTATTTTTAGGTTTGAAAGTTGAAATATATTTTTAAATACATTATTTATCTTATTAAGCATGTTTTGTTCCATGAACAACATTCTATATATTATGAGGTCATTATTACGTACAAATCATACCATTAAACATAGTGTAATTGAAAAATATATTTTTACAATTTACTACAAAATTAATGTTTTTTAAAAAAATTACATGGATTCATCCCTGTATAACATTGAATTATTTGTTCATATATTATTGAATTTATAAAATTTATTTTATAAATGTGTAAAAACTAATTTTCAAATTTATTATAAAAAATTATGTTTAAATAAATAATTGTACAACATATTATCAGAAATAATTACCATAATAGAGTTCTGTGAATTAGATTAAATATGAATTACCTTAAATATTCATTTATAATATTTTCCTATTCATATAATAGTATTTATTTAATTAAACAATAATGTATATATATATATATATATTAAAAGGTGGGGCATTGGTTAAAAATGACCAGTGCATAAATATTATTAAAAAGGAATAAAGAGGGATCATATTACAATCTTTTTCATAAAACGGAAGAAGATCAATGGGGAGGTCTTCAAACCAAGTAATGTCTTGATTAACTCCCATGTTGGCCAGACCATCTACAACCACATTAGATTATCGAAAAACATGTGTGATGATATAGTTAAGATCACTTAGAGAACGGGAGAAATCCATCCAGCGGGTAGTAATCGGTCAAGCAAGGTGGATTAAGCCATTCCAAAATTCTTAGACAATAGTTGTCGAGTCACATTTGATCCAAAGGTTATTCCAAATAAAGGATTTGGAAAAGGAAATGGCATGAATGAAGCCCAACATCTCTGATTCAAGGGTGGTGGTAATGCCACATTTACCATGAAGCATATAAGGATCTGGTCGTTGTGATTTCTGAAGATAGTCCCACAACCGTCAGCTCCCAGATTACCCTTGGAGGCGCCGTTGATATTGATCTTGATCCATCCAGGCATGGGAGCTCTCTAGAACACCTATAGAGTAAGACATGGCTGACAGAAATTTCCTTTAATCCTAAAACACCTCAGGATCACAAAGTCATGTAAGATGTTATGGCAATATCCCTTTTGAATCGAGGCAGCTTCCTGTATGGCAATGAGGATCCTCATTCGACCTTCATTTTGATTAAATTTGTAATTACGATGAATAATAGCATTTTGATCATACCAAATTACATGATGGAGCTCAAAAACTGTAGAGTGAAAGAGTTTTTTTATTTTTTTAGAGCCTTCCATTTCATAACATTTTTTAAGTTGAGCTTTGACAGAGTTATGTTTTAACCATCTGTAGTCAAATATGTCAAGAATATACTTCCAGAGGGAAGAATTAGTAGCACAAGAGAGAAAGTGGTGGTTAGAATCTTCCCTATGTAGGTTTCATATTTTTCATATAGAATAGAGCTGGAAGCCAAAATATTGGAGGTAGAGATCAGTGGGAACTCTGTTGTGAGTAGGATTCCATATGTGGTAGATTCACGATGTTTTTATGCAAGGTTTGTTGAAGTGTTTTAACCAAATATAGTCATATTATGAGTTACACAAATAATGTTTATAGAATTTTTTTTTGAGTTGATTAAGCAGGTTCCCAAGTTAAGAAATCATTGGTGGGAGAGAAATTATAGCATCCTGCCTTTTTATCACAATAACATTCTATACATTATAAAAAACTGAGGATCTTTAAGGTTTAGTGTCTTGGAAATAAGGATCTTAATACATGATGATATAAAAAATTCATCTTAAACACATGAAATGATTCTTTATTGATCATCCTAAGTTTATTACAACATCTCATAACTTGGGAGCATACATCAAAGGAAAGGGTGAGTATAAGGCCCATTAAAGGAAACAATAGAAACATTTTACATGTGAACTTGAGATACATAAATAAATTCATGATAAATAACTTTAAGGAATGAGAAAGAGATCATGAGGAATATCATAATAAAAATAACATGTTTCATAACATGAAAATTTGGCTACAACATTTAACTTATTCAATCATTTCTGTATCACCGAGGTCCATCCCCAAGGTGTCATTTAAAAAAATTACAAAGGTTAGTCACCAAGGTATCATTAAAATGGTCATCTCTTGAGATTAAGTCTTTACCCAATGCATTAGAGCGCTATCGGAGTGCACCCTCAATTTTTCTTTATTATCATGTGAGCCACATATATCATCATAAATTATTTCATAAATAACCTATATATCATAAAATAAATGGGTTTCATTTCATAGTCCTAACATTTTAAAAACTTCTTTAAAGATGTGATCTTTATGTCACTTTAAACCCACGAAAAAATAAAGAGGGTCTCATGTTTGAAAATCCCAAAATTTAAAATAGATAATTTTGATATATATGTGAATACCCCTTTAAAATAAAGAGTTTTGAGTATTCTCTTAACAAAATAAAATAATTTTAGAAAAAGAGAGAGACATTTTGAGACGAAAATTCAGCAGCATAAAAGCTATGTTGGAGGGTTTTAGAAAATATTTAAAAGAGAGGGTACATGGGTCACCCACAGATAAATGATCCATATAATAGTAGAGGGAAAAATATAAAGGATATAAGAACACGGTAGTGAAATTTTAAGGACATACCATATGAAATGAAAAACTTGAAAGGATGACAAAAATAAGATTTCTCTTATGAAAAATTTGGCAGCCTAACGACGTCACTTAAAACTTTAAAAAAAATTAATTGATGAGATTAAAAAGGGTATCTCATCATGTGAAAAAAGGACAGTATGATGAATATAGAGATCATATACCAACATGGAAAAAAGGGAACTTGAAATACTTGACACAAAATTAGATCATTGAAAATCAGAAGAGTGAAAAAATCCCTTACAAAAATTCGGCAGCCTAACTAGGCCGCTTAAACATTCATAAAATGAAATGATGAGAGCAAGAGAGGTTATCTCATTATTTGAACCTGAAAAGGACAATAAGATGAATATAAATTAATATCCCCCAACATAATAACATGGTGCTTAAGATAAATGACATAAAATTGAATACATGAAAAGAAAGAGAGAGGTAAGATCACTTACCTTGAAGCGTATCTTCGAAATCGTGATGTGTGGCACCTTGGGAGGCTTGGGGGCACATTATGAGGACTCCTTGGGAGGTAAGGGGAACAGAAAGTCATTGAGGAGGTTTTTGTAATGGTAAGGATGAGAGAATGTCTTGGTATTTATAGGGGAAGTGAGGGGGAATACATTAATGGCCAAGGGACACCTCATTGGTGGTATTGGAAAACCCGTGGATTTTCCCATGGTATTTGACCATGTTTTGGCCAATTGAGACACCTCATACCATATCATACTATTCATAAGTCGACCAGAATTTTTTCATAATTATTACATCCTTAATGATGTCATTAAACACTTGAAACTCAAAAACTGTAATTTCATTATTCACCGAAAAATCAACTTTCTCAGAAAAATCCCAAAATCTCACCTTAACCAAATATCGATGATATGATTTCAAAAATGAACTCTATTTTATGAAAATAATTTTCCAAATATTTTTAATTTTTTTTTTAAATAAAAACACTATTCACTAAAAATGCAACTGTTTCAGAAAAATCCCAAAAAATCACGTTATCCAAATATCGATGATATGATTCCAAAAATGAACTCCATTTTATGAAAATAATTTTCTAAATATATTTAATTTAGTTTTTTAAATAAAAAACACAATTCACCTGAAAAAACTAATACTTAACCAATACTTTATGGAACAGTTATTTACCTATTTTATTGAATCACATTACCTAATCAAGGTGCCTAGATTATATAAATACTTTCTTAAGTGAGGTTACTTAATCCATTTGATCACATTAATAATCATAAGAGTAAAATCACTATTCATCATTTACTATTCATCAAAAAATATGTTGATCTTATTATACTCTAAATTTCTTACTGAACATAACTGTAGAATACCATTTTTCAAAAATCATTAAACATTATTAATTATTTAAGGTTTACAAAAATATTTTTAAAATATCCTATTTCTAATATTAATTAATAATATGCATACTATATTTATCCGGACATTTGAAAAGTCACAGACATCACCATAAGAAGACACCGCCATTTTTATTTAGATCAAAGGATTACACAAGGTAGTTACGGTCTCATTACATAACCCCTTATAACACTTGCAATGACCTAAGGGTAATGTGTGCTAGGGTTATAGAATCTTGGGGTAGATCGACCAACATTGACCGAGTAGTGATTTCTATCAGCTTGAACATCTCGTGAGGGCGATCCAATTCTAGCTTCACACGATGAAGTTTGGCTTGGTTTTGGTCCAGAACAAGGACCAAAGGTGCTACCTCCTTCCTGAGTTCCGTCAGATGGGCTTCGATCGGCCCATGACTACTGGATGGGGCCATCATATATTCTAACTATATTAATTAATCAAGATCACTTATATTTATAAACATTAATCACAACTTTTTGTTTCCAATAGTATTATTGACCAATGGTCATATAACAGCCGAAACCCAATGGTCTTATTTTAATTATACCCATTTTATTAAATGAAATAGTTTTGTTGAGTATTAAAATAAAATAACACAAAAAGATAGGAAGAAAAATTATTCAAAATTTCAGGTCGTTACAATATTCCTCCCTTATGAAATTGCATCCTCACAATTTTTAAATTGTCCATGGAAATTTCGTTGAAATTCCCACATCGAAAAAAGTGTCACAAAAACTATTACTTTAAATGAAAGGAAATGAAGACCAAAGGTTACCCAAGTTAACCTATACTAAGATTCCATTTAGGAAAACATGGATATGGAAGAGAAAACAAAGGTTCATGTTCTGATGGAGTGTGATAGAAAGCATGATTAATTAAAAAATAACCACAAGAAGATCATAACCATAAGATGTGTTAATCGGTCTTTGATTACCCAGTAGGAAACGTAAACCAACAACATTTTTGTTTTAAATTGTTTTTAATAATTTTGAGGAATTAATTTACTACATAGAATAAAAACATAAGGAAATACACATACATTCAAGTAGTGTTTCATCCATTAATAATTTTCCACCAATACTAATCTTTTCTCCCATCAATGAGCATTTAAAAAGACTTGGTCTCATCATAAGCACAAGAATCGTCTTCTAGAGAATCACATAATCCACAAAAGAGAAACTATATATTTCCCTTGTCTCTAGTCATCAACTAAAACAAAAATTATTAGTAAAAGTTTATATAATCCTAAAAAAGGATAATACATTACAAAAAGAAAAAACGGACTATTAATCTCCAAATTTCAACAAATAGTACCCAATGTTCCAGAATGACCATTCAACACACAATCATCCTAAAAATTCTTCAGAAAAAACCAAACTAAGATTAGAACCCAAAACTCAGAAGGATCTAATCACATAGTCTTCCATAATAAATATTAACATTTATCTCCAAATAACATCAAATGATATTAAAGTATCATACAATGTGTAATTAACCTAATCACATATTCTCTATGCTAGGTTACTCATTTTCCAGAAATAACACAAATCACTATATGTCCACAAATAGTACATGGATTCTAAAAACAATTCAACCATTCCTCCTCAATTTAAATCCAATAGTATTTTATTTCCCTTTAAAAAATAGTACTCTAAAAAATAAAACATCATCCAAAATATCATTTATCATTTAATCACCAAATCATTTTCCTATAAAAACGATATCTATTTGATAAAACATAAGTTTTCAAAATCTACTTATCTTGATCCATAAAAATAGCAGGTGCACTAGTCAGTCTGAAGGGAATAAAAAAACTCATAATGCCCATATCTTGATTGGAAGTCATTCTTTGAAATATCATCATTCTTCACCCTCAATTGATGATAACCAAAATGAAGATCATTATTAAATAAGAATTTAGTCCCATGAAGTTGATCAAATAAGTCATCAATTTTTGGAAGAGTGTATTTTTTCTTCATTGTGATCCCATTCAGTTCTCTATAAGCAATGCATAGATACATAGATCTATCATTCTTATTCACAAAGAGAACTGGCGCTCCCCATTGAGACACACTAGGTTGGACAAACCCATTCTCCAAAGGATCATGGAGTTTTTTCTTAAATTACTCTTGCTCTACATTTTATATCCCATAGGAGCTCATTGACATCTGATGAGATCCAGGTACGAGTTCAATGGAGAACACTACCTCTCTTTTTTGGGGGAGGTCTAGGTAACTCCTCAAGAAATACGTCAACGTATTGCTAAACAATGGGAATATTTTATAAAAGAATAAATACTTCATGAGAAACTTAATTCATTTACGAATCTTTTAACTAATTTTTTTTATGTTTTAAAACTTCATGCTTAGACAATTACTTTTTTCTATAATTTCGTTATAATTATTCCTAAAATGATTGAGATTAACCAAACATATCCCCCGGGAGTGTCATGGTGAAGACTGCAGAACGTCCCGTAGTTGTGTACTAGTTCCCATTCAAGTATAGTTCAAAGCGGTGTTTTCAGGTTTTACCCCTATGTACATATGTGCTAGAGCCACCACTACCTACTCGTATCCAGAGAGGGATGTATTTTCTTGATAAACCACTTACTCAATAGTCACCAAAATACCAGGAATATTTCCTATATTTAAACTCTTCTATAGGGTTATTCCTAAAGTTTTCAAATCCTAATTTCCATAAATAACTAAACTATCCTTTAATACCAACTATAGAATCCCACATTTTTATCACATAAACATTCATTACATTATACAAAACCGATGATCTTTAAGGTTTAGTGTCTTAGAAACTGGGAACTTAATACATGATGATATAAAACATTCTTCTTAAACACTTGAAAGGCTTATTCATTGTTCATCCTTTGTTCATTACATCATCTCATAACATGCGAGCATACATCAAAGTAAAGGGTGAGAAGAAGGCCTAGTAAGCTATGTAAGAGATACATTTTACAAGTAAATTTGATATACAACAATAAAGTCAAGATAAATAACATTAAGGCATGAGAAAGAGATCATGAGGCATATCATAAAAAAAATAACATGTTTCAAAACATGAATATTTGGCTAGAAAATTTAACTTAGACAATAATTTCTATATCACCAAGGTCCATCCCCAAGGTGTCATTAAAAAAATTACCAAGGTTAGTCACCATGGTATCTTTAAAATGGTCATCTCTAGAGATTAAGTCTTTACCCAATGCATTGGGGAGCTATCAAGGCACACCCTTAATTTGTCTTTATTATCATGTGAGCCACATGTATCATCATTAATCATTTCATAAATAAACATATAACATAACAGAAATGGGTTTCATTTTATAGTCATAACATTTTAAAAACTGCTTTAATGACGTGACCTTTATGTCACTTTAAACCCACGGAAACGAAAAGTGGGTCTCATGCATAAAAATCCCAGAATTTAAAAAAGAAAATTTTGATATATATGTGAATACACCTAGAGAATAAATAGTTTTGAGTATTCACTTACGAAAATAAAATAATTTGATAAAAAGCGAGAGACATTTTGAGATGAAAAATCATCAGCATAACGGGTATGTTGCAGGGTTTTAGAAAACATTGAAAAGATAGGAGAAATGGGTCACCCACTCATAAATGATCCATAAAATAGTATAGGAACAGAATATAAAGGATATAAGAACATGGTAATGAAATGAAAAACTTGAAAGGAAGACAAAAATAAGATTTCTCTTAAGAAAAATTCGGCAGCCTAACAGCTTCACTTAAAACTTCAAAAAAACGAATTGATGAGATTAAATAAGGTCCTTCTTCATGTGAAAATAAAAGGACAGTATGATGAATATAGATATCATACCCAAAAATGGAAAAAAGAAAACATGAAAGACTTTACATGAAATTAGAACATTGAAAATTGGAAGAGTGAAAGAATCCCTTACGAAAATTCGGCAGCTTATCGGCGCCGCTTAAACATTCATAAAATGAAATGATGAGATAAATATGGGTTATCTCATTATTTGAACATGAAAATGACAGTAAGATGAATATAAAAGAATATCCCCAACATAAGAACTTGGGGCTTAAGATAAATGACATTAAAGTGAATACTTGAAAAGAAAGAGAGAGGTAAGATCCCTTACCTTTAAGAGTAACTTCGAAATCCTAAAATTTGGGACCTTGGGAGGCTTGAGGGAACATTTGAAGGACTCTGTGGGAGGTAAGGAGACCATAAAATCGTTAAGGAGGATTTTGGAATGGAAAGGATGAGAGAATGGCTTTGTATTTATAGGGGAAGTGAGGGGACAAGGCTTTAATGGCCAAGGGACACCTCATTGGTGGTATTGGAATAACCATGGGCTTGCCCATGTTATTTTCCCATGGTATTGATCACATGGGAAACCTCATATCTTATACTACTATTAATAAGCCTACTAGAATTATTGCATAATTATTACATCCTTAATGATTTCATTAAACACCCAAAACATAGAAACTGTAATTTCACTATTCATCGAAAATTCAACTTTCTTAGAAAAATCCAAAAATTTTACCTTAACCAAATATTGATTCATTGATTTCAAAAGTTAACAACATTTTATGAAAATAGTTTTCTAAACTTTTTTAATTTAATTTTATAATAAAAATAATATTCACTAAAAATTCTAATGTTTTAGAAAAATCCCAAAATTTCACCTTAACCAAATATCGAATCTCTGATTCCAAAAATGAACTCCATTTTATGAAAATTATTTTCTAAATATTTTAAATTTAATATTTAAAATCAAAAACACTATTCACTCGAAAAAACTAATACTTAACCAATACTTTCTAGAAAGGTTATTTACCTATTTTATTGAATCACATTACTTAATCAAGGTGCGTAGATTATATTAATACTTTCTTAAGTGCGGTTACTTAATACATTTGATCACATTACTAATCATAAGAGTAAAATCACTATTCATAATTTAAATTTCATCAAAAATTAATTTGATCTTATTAGACACTAAATTTCTTACTGAACATAACTGTAGAAGACCATTTTTTGAAAATCACTACACATTATTAATTATTTAAGGTTTATGAAAATATTATTAAAATATTCTCTTTCCATAATTCATTAATAATATGCATACTATATTTATACAGACATTTGAAAATTCACAAACATCACCATAAGAAGACATCAAGATTTTTATTTAAATCAATGGATTACACAAGGCAGTTACAGTCTCATTACTTAACTGCTTATAACACCATCATAAGACATAAGAGTAAGGTGTGCTAGGGTAATAGAATCTTGGGTTGGCTCGACCAACATTTCCCGGGTAGTGATTTCAATCAGCTTGAAATTCTTATGAAGTTGATCCCGTTCCATCTTCACACGATGATATTTGGATTTGGTTTGGTCCAGAGCAAAGCCCAAAGGTGCTACCTCCTTCCTAAGTTCCATCAGATGGGATTCGATCGGACCAAGGCTACTTGATGTGGCTATCAAATCTTCTTTCTATATTAATCAATCAAGATCACTTTTATTAATATACATTAATCACAAATTTTAGTTTCCAACAGTCATATTGACCAACAGTCATATAACATTCAAAACCCAATGGTCTTATTATAATTAAACACATTTTATTAAATTAAATATTTTTTTTGAGTATAAAAATAAAATAACACACAATGTTAGGAAACCAAATTTATTCAAAATTTTGGGTCGTTACAGAAAGATTAATTTTCAATAACGTTCGGAATAGTGTCAGGAAGGTGATCATGTAGGGAGATTAAAATGTTTCTAATAGAGCTATTGGTAATATCATGGGTTTGATCATGAGTCAACATGGATATTAATGGCATGTCAGTCCAGTTATCCAACCAAATTTTCATGGAGGAGTCACTGGAGACCATCAATCTAGAGGTATGCATAATATTAGAGATGGAGTTTTTGATGGATGTCCAGATAGATGAGTTAATGAAGTTTGAGATCCCAATTTTAATTTTGTCTAGAAAACATTTTTTTAAAGAAAATAGCTTCAGAGGTATTGTGAAAAAGGTTCCTTGTGAGTCTTTCTTGAAGTTCCTCATTTACGTTCTTGATATTTTTAATTCCAATACCACCATTTTTGATGTGTTTGCAACAAGTTGACCAGGGAACAGTCACAAGTTTTCTTTCTAGAGTTCTACCTGTCCAAATAAAGTTATTTATGGATGTATTCATTTTTATAATGAGTCCAACTGGCCATTTATAGATCATCATTGAGTAAACCATCCTAGAGACAATAGTGGACTTAACAAGGCATGTCCTACCGGCCATATAGAGAGATTTGACTTTCTAAGAGGAATGTTGATTTAGAACATGGTCAACAATAGTTATAATGTGACAAGATTTGGGCCTACCACTCAAAATGGGAACACGAAGGTAGGTGAATGGAAGTGTGACTTCATTTAGACTCAGGTAACTTAGAAGGTTATGTTTTCTGCCCGGAGGAAAATTCTTCCCAAAGAAGATCCAAGATTTTTTCCAGCTAATGGTTGGACCAGAAACCTATTAATAGTGTGAAAGTGCATTTTTAGGTTATGAATGTTTCTTTTATCCCCCTGAACAAAAAGGATGAAGTCATCAGTATAAAAATGATGAGTGGGATCGATCACATTTCTAGAGACATGAATGGGATTTATTTTGTTCTGGTTTACCATCCTATTGATTAGATGACTGAGGTAGTATTCACTTATCGAGAAGAGAATGGAAAAAAGTTTGTTACCTTTCCTGACCCCTTTAGTGCATTTAAAATAACCTTTAGGTGCTCTATTGATTAGGATGGAGATAGATGCTGAGTTGAAGCGATTTCTTATTACAGTTATAAAAGAGGTGTTAAAACCACAACCATTAAGGACTTTTAAAATAAAACTCTAGTACAGTATGTCGAAAGCTTTTTTGATGTCATGTTTAATCACTATATTGCCTCCCCTATTGGTTTTATTCAGATAATCGACACACTCAGAGGTGAGGAAAATTTAGTCTTGAATGGATCTTCCCTTTATAAAACAAAATTGGTTCCGCGAGACAATTTTGTTCATGGGAGTGGAGAGTATGTTGGTAATGATTTCTTTGATGACTTAAAAATGGTGTTGATAAGTGCATTGGGTCAAAATAAATGAATCTCAGAGACATTATCCACTTTCAGTATTAAGGTGAGAAACTGGGCATTTAGGGTGTGAGGGAGAACCCCCTTGGTGAAAAAGGTTTTAACAATTTTACAAACATCCATCTGAATCACATCCTAATAATGTTGGAAAAACCCATTGTTGAAACCTTTAGGGACCGAGGAACTATCAGGGTTCAGAATAAAGATAGTGTCATTGATTTCATGAACTATCAAGGTGTTAAGATGGAAAGAGTTTTCCTAATCATTGATCACAATGTGAATGACATCAGGTAGGAGGTATTTGTTTACACCATGACCATTTAAAACAGTTTCATAGTGGGAGACAATATGATGAGTGATGTCATCCTCATTATCATGGAGCATGTACCCATCAATTAAAAGAGATAACGGCATGTAGGCCTTCATGATTATTTGAAGATAATTGTAAAATTTAGTATTTCTATCACCATCTGTTAACAATTTAGCTTTAATATTTTGTTTTCTCATATTGTATTTGAAATTGAGTAGGTAGTTATGTTTGATCACAATGTTCAGTTAGTTAGTGAGATCAATTTCAAGATCATAGGTGGTGTTCATGTTTTGATGATCATTTATAATTTTTCCAGAGTCATGATGTCTTTATTGAATTTTTTGTCTTTAGAGCTGCACCAAATTTTTAGAATTTGTTTTAGATGTTTTAATTTGAGGCTACAGTCAAGAACATCACTATTACGATCCTTGAGGACCAACGGTTTTGAATGATATGTGAGTATTCATCATCATAGAACCAATCATTGTTAAATATAATAGGAATACAGGGTTTCATGTCTTTGGTGTGGAAACTAATCAAGATGGGGTGATGATCAGAGATTAGTCCATGAAGATTAATACTAGAGATTGAGTCACAATTATCTAAAGTTATGACATTCGTAATGTCTCTATCCAGCTTAGAGGCAACTACATTGTTGTAGTCCCTTCTATACCAAGTGTATTTTGCGCCAGTGAGATTAGTTTCTATGAGATTATTTTCATCTATTGAGTTTTTAAATTCCCTTGTGGAAGAAGAAGTGTGAGAGGGTCAAATTTTTTCACTTGAGTTGAGAATGGCATTAAAATCACCCATAATGAACCAGGGTGCATTAATATTAGTGCCAAGATAAGAGAGGTCATTCCATATAGTTCTTCTTTCTCGGAATCTATTCTTAGCATAAACAATAGAGCATATGATTTGAGTGTCATCAATATTATAATTTCAAGTAATAATCTGATCAGAGATATTGTAGACACTAGTATTATGTAATGAAAAATGTGAGAAAATCCATAATGATTCTGCATTAAGGTTATTGGTGATTGCATCATTAAAAACATAATTTTTTCGACATAATTAAGAGTATTTAGAGGCATTGTTAATTTTTGGTTCTGCAATAGAAAATAAAATAGGTTGATGAGTTTCAATCATTCCCTTTAACGCAATGAAGGTGTCAGGGATTGCAATTCCCTGAAAATTACAAAAAGAGATATTTATTAATGTTTTGTTTTGGAGTTAGAACCCCCCTTTTCTTTTTTCCAGAACCTTTATTTCTTAAAGATATTCTGATTTTCTGAGTATCAGAGGTACATTATTTGTTATCTTTGGATTTTTTTTCATTATTCATTGTAGATTCATGTATTAGATTACTCATAGTATCTGCAGGTAGGGAGAGAAGAGTATCTGGTCTATGTGAAGTGGCTGCATACTGTTTCTTATTGTTGTCCAAATCTGGAGAGCTCTGCATTTTCTCCATAGAAACATTCATAACCTGCATGGGATGAGTTTGTTTTACTGCTAATATGGTACTAATATGAACCAGTTCTGGTGCCATGACATCTGTATTAGAGGGTTTATTTATAGTCTCAACTCATCCAGAAATGTCATGGCTACTTATTGTGTTAGAGTGAGGTGAAAAAGTAGTTATTGGTTCATCATGTTCCATTTTGATTTCATTATTTAGAATTAGAGATGTGCCTTTGTTAGAAGGTTTCATTGATGAATCCTTAAATTGTGGAGTTTTGGGTGTCATGTTACAGGACAACATGTAAATATTATTAACAATAGACCTATCATAAGAGGAATGTGTGACAGTAGAGAAGTCGGTAGTAATTTCTTTCACCCCAGGTTATTTGGATGCTATCTGTTTTGGAGTTCTCTTAATAGGGTTGAATGGTTCCAGTTTTTTGGTGACTTCCATAAATTTATTAGTAGGGGAGTGTGTTGTTATCAGAGTATCATTCTGGGTGGCCAATAGATTAAAAATTTCTGAACTATGACCAGGGGAAGTCTTATTTTTTAGAGCAATGAACAGATGTTCCTTGATTGTGTGGAGAGTCTAACATATCTCTTTTATTGCTTAATTAAATATTTTCTCTGATATTTCTGTGAAATTTATATCATTTGGATTCTATAATTGTCCAGTACCTAAATCCAGGGTGTGTTTCACCATATATTGTGTTGAGAAAATCCAAGGACCATCATCATTATGTAGAGGTTCAGAAAATGTGTTTTGATCTACATCTTGGATGTTGCTTTTCCTTGAGGATTTTTCCTTCTCATTCTAAATTCGAAAACTATTTAAGACTATATTTTCTAGTTCTTCAAAAATGATTTTATCATTAATAGATTTTTCCTCCTTTCCTGCCACATCTTCCCAGTTTATACCCGAGGTGCCACCTATTAGTGTTATATTGCTTTTCTTTACGCAGATTTCAACTTTCTTTTTCTGAGGTTCGGGTATCTCCACCATGGAATATTCGTATTTTTTATTTCTCATAGTTTCCATCCAATTATTGTCAATTGGCTGGTTTAATTGCTTTCTAATCACTCTACAATTAAAGATTGTGTGAAAAATAATTTTACAAAGGTCACAAAAGAGAGGTTTCCTCTCATATTCAATACATATTTCTTTTTTTTATTCATTGGTAGTGAATTTTATTGTGTTAGGAAGATTTGAATCTAAGTTAAGTTCCACCATAATTCTCTCAAAGAGACCTAGGTCAGAATATGAAGTTCTGTGATCAATTTTTAGAGGGGTTCCAATGTATTAGACAATGTCGTCGAGAATTTCTGGGTGCCAAATGAACCAATTTAGGCCATGAAGATTAACCCATCCTTGTGCCATTGTGTTTCTATATATGTGTGGATTAAAAGTAGAGTACTAATTCAAAACTCTAAGCATGCCCGACATTAGAGTATGGTTTCAAATCCTCCAAACCTTCTCTATGTATTCTGGTGACTTTAGTAATATTTGAACGTACCCTTTCCCTATTTAATTCTATTTCCTGTTTGAAACATTCCAAAAATGAGTAATACGCATATGCAAATCATAAATTGGATAAGGATGATCACCTTTAAGGTAGGAGACTCGTCCAATAATATATTATTTGCACATTTGAGTGCATTGATGAAGTGTATCCGGATCCGCTTCCACAAAGAACCCTCCATCGTCAAGCTGCTTTACAATAGTAGGCTTCTTCATCATTTCTGTGCTTGGATCGGAGCTCTTCAGTGAATCCAGATAAGAGATCCCTTATGATCTACCAGAGAAAGGGTGGGTGCTTGTATGTTTGTCAAGAGCATCTTCCGTATGGTCCTTTGTCATAGAATCATGGAAGTCGAGTGTCTGCTTATTTTTAGGGATCTCAAAATTACGGCATTTTGACATTCTGGGCTTGAGGAAATTAACCATGTCTGTGTGGTTGAGGGTTTCAGGAGCCCGAGACGCTCGAGGGATCCAGTGAGATAAGTTCTCCCATCTCTCCCCCCATCCTTCCAATTACAGAACATTCGTTTTCATTTAATTACACAATAATATAAATAGTTAATTATTAAAAAAAATTAAAAATTCTAATGGTCAGAAAAATACTCTAACACCAATATTCCAAATAGCCACCACACTAAGTTTGGTGGCCATGTTATTTTTCAATAGTTGATTTATAGCAATTAAATATAAAAATATTTTGACTTATTTTCCTCTAAATGTTATCTTCATTTCATTTAAAAAAATCTAACCTTATTTATAATAATTTTTTCTCGGTATAGTGGTGTTTATCCCTATGATATTTATATAAGATTTTTGAGAATAAAAAATGTTTCTAAAATGGATATAAATGATTATAAAATCTTAATAACTTATTTTTCAGGGTAATAAAGGGACCTTTTTACTCATAAAGTAGAATATATATGTAAAAATTATAAAAAGGGTTGATTTTGGTTCAGAAACTTATGTTTTACTAGTAATGGAGAAAAAATATTTATATCAAAAGTTATTGTTTTGGAAAATGAGACTTATTTCTCTAATAAAATTGGAGTTATGTGAATTTGTAGCTATTAAAGCCATAGAAGAATGAGGTTTAACATTAATTAATGAAATTAATGAAATAATATAATGGTTATTCTATATATTTTTACAACTCTATGTTCTATGAGTCTAACATTTAAAGATTAGTTCATGTGTAGAATTACATGCACATAAAGACATTATATGCAAGATGGGTTCACATAATAAAACAAATATTAATGAATCAAAGAGATTTGTATATACATAAATAGTGTTTATTAAAAATACTAGAGTTTCAGGAAGATGTAATATTTCTCTGAGATACTTTCTATTATGGGTATCATTCTTATAAGTGACAAAAGATCATAAATTTTAGGATTTGGCCTTTGAGAAACCAATGCTGATGGAAAAGACCACACAAATATTACTACTGTAAAATCATGCAATCTATAACCTTCGTAAATCTGTATAAGTGAATATTTTATTTTAATTACCTCCTAGAATTTTTTCCATTTTATTAGTTTGAGCATGAGATGTTTTAGTGTAAATCCTTCAAATAAATAATAAACTTCACAAAACGTACAAACTTTGGTGTATGTAAAACGTTCCTGAATATAGTATATTTTAAAACAATAATATCATTTTAATCCACATTATTCCCTTATTTAATGAAAAATATTTTCATTAATGTTTAGGATATCATCGATTAAGTCTCATTCGATTCCTATTTTTTATGAATATTCTTTATGCACGATCTGTTTTAACTACCCTTATCGCCAACCACTTTTCATATAACATGGAATAGTTAATTTTCTTTTACTTTTCCAATATTAATATTCTTATATCAGGGTTTTTATGTGTAATATCCACTCATAACCTCTCTTATTATTTAATATTCAAAACCAGACTCCTAACAGTTCTGACCCCTAACTATTTTTTCCTTCACTTAAGTCAGCAACTAGGCCAGGACCCTCCTAGAATTGTCAATGTGTAATCCCCAAACTATCCCTTGATAATGGTCCATTAGTAAGAAAATAATTAATACAACATTAAATTATATTTCATTGAGTGACCATATCTAGTGTCCTTAAATTATGGCACTTTAACTATATGGGTCTTGATTCCCGGTGCAACAATTTATTTTGGAAGACTATTTCAGGTTAAATCACATTGTTATCACCACTCCATGTCCTCCTTGAGTGTTAGTACATCCAAATAATAATAATTTTATTGAATCCCACCAAACCCCCCATCAACCAAAATGGATTTTAAACCATGATGACCCTTTTATAACAAACATGTGTGGACTGTTCCTAATGGAATCTTTACCGTGACCACCATTATGTGAAGAAACAATGTAGATTCGTGTCGATAAGATGTTAACGGGTTCCCACCTATATGTGATAATCTTATGTGGTTCCATTCTTTTGTTATTTGTATAATAAACCCTATATTAAATGCATAATATGATGTTCCATTCCCAGATTCATCACAATTGTAATCATTAATGGTAGACCTATAATTACTTAGGTGATTATCCCAAGGAATATCCTTTGATTAGAATAGTATACAACATGATAGGTACAGGAGATTACTTATTTTATGTGCATTAAAATCCTATATAATGAATATTTTATCACTATATACTTCCCATTAAAGATGAGAATATGATTCCTCCCTTAATATTGTGATGATAATGGGATGACTTATGTGAGGCCCTAAGTTTACTTGTGTTTTCGGTGAAATTTAGTTTTTAATTACAAATATGAAAATCATGGAATCCTCATTTGATATTCATATGATTCCATAGGTGATAATAATAGTCTTCTTTATGTGATTAGTATAATATGACTTCTTTGATGATCATAAAATTCTATTGGTAATGAACCTTCGTAGATAATTATGATGATCATTGGTTGCGTCATGTGAAGTGTATTACATTCCTTATATGATGGTTATTTCGTTCTATATCTGAAGATACCAAGATAATTTGGGATAAAATAATAAGATGAAATATTTCATTAGAATAATATTCCATCATTATTTATGTTGTGGAAGATAATGAAATATTTAAATTCAAAGAATTTATAGAAACCTCATCAACACTAAATATAAGGTGGTCTCACTATCATGGAAGAAGGAAACACAATTTCCTAGTATCCACCTAAATATGGAACTAGGAGTAGTATTCATGAGCATGTCTTAAACACATAAGGGATACACAGAATATGTAGTGATCTCCACATAGGTAAGTGTCAATATCCCATCATCTTGTTTAGATCATGGTGACCACACCATCACCCCCAATGGTGATTGGCCTTCCGACTATTAGAAATTTGGAATGTCGGACTAGATCGAGAAAATCCATGAAGCAGTTTCTCACAGAGGTACTAGAAGAAAGAAAAATAAAATAGATATTATAATAGTAAAAAAAATTCAAGTTTTTATATTTAACTGTATTTATATTTCATATTTAATTTTTTTCATTTTCTATTATTTTTTGTAATTACAAATCAAATATAATAAACTAATAAAATAATTTTAATTTTAATTTTTTATTGAACAGAATTTGTTTATTTTATATTTTCAAATATAAATTACTTTTTTATGAACAACACTTTAATTTAATTATTGAATAACATAGTAGGAAATATATATATATATATATATTATACTCTCATATAATTAATATTTAGGAAATTACAAATATTTTTTTATAGAAATATGATGAATAATAAAATTTTAAAAATATTAAAAAAATATAGGATGTTAAAAAAAAATCTAGAATTGATTCCTCATATAGTGAACTATGTCCTGAATTATTTCTAGAAGCATCATATGTGAAATTCCATAAATTGGGATATATGAAATTATTATCCAATGAAAATACAAAGGGTATGATTTATATACCATAGGGTATTAAAGAGAAAAATATTTTTTAATCAATGCCTCATGTGGAAAATGAATAATGGACAAGTTAAATAGTATACTATTACAAATGTTAATGATCTAATAAGAAGATAATGTTACCTTGGTTATTATTGGGAAAAATTAATCAGGGTGATTTTAATACATAAAAATTACATTCCTTTAGAGAGAATAAATACATATTATTAATTTCATGGGTCAATATTGTTTTTATATAAAAACTATATAAAATTAAAAAATCCAAATATAGGGAAAATGAATTTTTAAAGAGGTTCAAGGTCACCATGAATGTCCCTTACAGATATATAATAACACCCAATATGGTTTTGGTTAGTTTTTTGGAAATATATTTTAAAACCAATACATTTTGAACTATTCCCTAGGGGATTGAAATTAATATTGATAATATTTAAAATGATATAAAATAGAGTCTTTTATAAATAATCATATTGTACTAAACCCCATAAAATTTGAATATTATTTGTAAATAATTGAAACAATGAAATGTGAAATGAATATTTATAGAATATAACACCCAGTTATGTTTAAAATATAATTAGTTGCATAATATCGTACCAAGGAATTGATTATACATATTTATTGAAACTCTTGTTACATATCTAAAAATATTATTGATCACTTCATATAGATATTTATATCTTGATTAATATAAATTTATTTAAAATAAATTATTTTCAAAAGTGGTATTATATATATGAATAACATTGAATCGATAATTGTATTACGTTTATTGAGATTAATTGATCAAAATTTCACTATAATTCAAAAATAACAATTCAATGTTCCTTTCTACGACCTTAGTGAATATGAAATAACTAAACATGGTGTCATGAAATATCTAATTGATTATTTTATAAATTTTATTAATAGAATCTGGTGTAAACTATATCTTATCTTGTTGTGTTTTGGTGGTTTAATGTTAGTATCATAAATATAAATGTGCAAAGCGGTGGTATTTAAAAAAAATAAAAATTCAGTTAATTAATAAATTTAATAGGTAAAAAAATAGGTTTAATTTAAGAATTATGATTTTAAGAGTTTATATAATTGTGACTAAACATATTTGTATATTTGTTGCTCAAAAATTTACTTGTGGTATAATAGAATCCTTTGTATGAGGTTAATAATGATCTAGATTCCCATCATTCCAATTAAAATGATTCACTAGGAACCAACACTTGACATAGAAATAAACATTCAAATGTTTCCACCTCAATAATAGAATCTGGGATGGTAAATCATATTGAAATCTCTTATTTTTTGTGAGAGGAAAAATATTCTTTTGATATCCAATTAGAACTACCCAATACATTCACATGAAATATCAGCCTAATTGGTATTAAAATTTTATGTGTATAAATTTAGTAGACACAAAATTTTTATTAAAAGGATAATTAACTCATGATTAAACCTAAATTTAATGTTTCATATATAATCTACACTAAAAAGTATAATAATGAGCGTCATAACACCCTCTACAAGTGTTTGAAGCATCCTCAAAATGACCTTCCTCTGTTTAACTTTCCAATGAGAGGAGGATGTTGATCAGGTGGAACTTCTCATTAATCCTTGATCTTCCAATGATAATATGGGCCTCAAAAATTTGAAAAGGGACCAGAGGACTCCTTTTAGAAGAAAAAATAGTATCACCACACCCTCTGGTCAAACTTATAAGGGGGTTTCCAATGGTTCACATTTATAGCTAAAGGGGAATGCGATTTTGGGAACTCTATTTTCTATATACCACTTAGATCAAGGTTTTGGGTGATTATGTTGCCATATATCTATTTTTTAAACCAAATAATTTCTATCCCACCTATTTTCTTTATGAACATAAAAATTACAATCCATTGGAGGCCTAATAATTGAAATATAGAATATTTTCATAAGAGATCATAATAATATAAAAATGAATATTCTCTTTTATGATGTTCAATTTTGGGACTAAAAATGGGTATATTAGTAATCCTAGTATCTTATAGAATTTTACCACATACATTTTGGAATTCCCACACAAATTGTTTAACAAATTAAATGTATGTATCCTCCACAGTATCCATTTTAGTTTACATATGTTTTTGGGGATCTTACATAGAGTGGTATATTTTACTTGAATTGGATAATGGTCTCTCCAAATCACCTCTTCCTAAAATTAAATCATTTAAAAATTGTGCAATTTAAATAGGTACAAATATTAACTAATTGTCCTAATTTTGAAGGGATTTTTTTAATATATGGAATTTAAAATATAGAATCATTTTAATAATGTTTTACAAGGGTGGAAATGAATAGTGAATTTTTATAGGATCAATATCCTCTATAATTATAGATAATATATTGTAGAAATTATTTCAAAACATATGTCAAAATAATTGTTCAATATTCTTATAAAACAAAATGACTTAAATAAAAATAATTGATTTAAAGACATCCCCATTTAAAAAAATATGTACAAGTTAAATTTAAAAAAATAATAAGTAGTACAAACAATTTTATACATTTCTTAACTTTGAAATTTCGTAAAAAATAGTTTTATAAATATTTAATAAAAAAATTATAGTTTTATAATGGTAACTTCAGTTTTATGTACACTAAGATTATGTAAACTCACCATTTAAAAACAATCACAATAGAAAATACAAGAATCTATAACCATTATAATAGTTTTCTTCAAATTCCACATTTAAATAATGGTTTTCTCTAAAGTGAAAATAATTTGTAATCAAATCACTATGATCATAATTATTGTAAATGAGTGAAAACACATCCAATATAAATGATATCTCAGAAATATAATGGATCCATATTTTTAATTTGAACGTCAATAAAATTTATTAAACACACACACACACACATATATATATATATAATGTTCTTTAGGGGTAACCATACATTTAACCACGCACATACGCCTCATAGACGTACAAGAAAGGCATACCATATCCCCATACCCAAAGGGATATGCTACCCATAAAACCTAATTTATATAGTATTAGCCTATAGACCAAGTGTGCATGGTTCCCATTACATGGCCTATATTCCCAATTGGCATTAAATCTCATTACATGGCCCTGAAAGTGGACATTTTTTTATCCAAAATCAATTCAATGGATAGTTATTCTATAATACCATGTATGCTATTGTACTTGTTACTATTCCACTACAATTATAGTGCTACTATAGTGACCACCACTGTTACATTAACGATGGCGCTACAATTTCTCCACTACTATAGGTCTTCTATAGTGTTATTATAGTTATACTACAGTGTGTGTTCCCAATGGGTTTTGAAACCCCCATCATAGATGTTGTGTTATAGGTTGTTTACCATGAATCCAATATCCAACTACATTATTACTAAAAGAAAAAAAAATTAAAAAAAATTAAAAAAATTATTTTCTTAACAAAACAGAATCCATTTCCATGGAAACCATTTTATTCCTTCAAAAGGTAGTCCACCCCAACTTCAAAAATTCAGAAATAAAATAAATTATTAATTAACATATAGTGTCACAATTAAAGAAAAATATTTCAAAAAATTAATTTTTGTTCTTATGGTTATGAATAAATGTATATGGTGATGTTAGGAAAAAGTGAAACCAAATACTCGAGAAAAATATCCTTTTTTTATAATCACAATGAAAATAAATTTTTAAAAACATTTATTATATTTTTTTATGATAATTTAAAAAATATATAAACATAATTATTCTCTAAATTTTGGTGATTTCAATCTGGGTTCATACAAAAACAATTGAACAATCAATTAACACTATAAATTCATTAAAAATAATATATACACCATATTTGAATTCGTGATTAACATGTTTAAATTAAACCTAAAAAACATATAATGAACCAAAAAATTATATTTATAATTGAAGATTAAAATAATTTATAGTATGAAAAAAAAATTAGATTAATAGATGATTTGAATTTCTTATTATACTTCATATAATTCATCTTAGACATATAATATAATCTATTCATAGGATATAAATGAGGTAACTCTTGGATAAATTATTGATATTCATTTTTTAAATAATTTTATTTGAAATATATATAGGTGGATATCATCCCTCATGTCATGATGATATAGTAAGAAATTGGTTATAATTCTAAGAATTTCAAAATCATGATATATCAAATGTTCTTATTTGACATTATTAATATGTATATGGAAATCATGAGTATTTTATGAAACCCAATGGTATATCAATTTCAATATTCCTATTTCTTCAAATTACATAAATTGTATGCCCTCTAAAATCTATATTCATCACAATATAATTCTAAAAATAATCATGAATATAATTATCACATATAATTATATTAAAAAATCCTTATTTATCTCCTTTAAATCTTCTAAATCATTATAATCAAATGTTTAGGCATACAAAATAATTTCAAAATATTCATATATATTATTCATTATTAATTGAAAATTTTCCTTTATATGGGTAATCATTATACCAAAAACACCAAAAATATTTATAGATATTTCAATCTATTTTAAAAACATAAAAAATTAGCAAATTGATAAATTTTTTCACAAATTGAATTAAAACAATTATTCAAAAATATTTATAAATTTAATATCCAAGAAAGTGAAAATTAAAATACAAGAAGTTCTAATTTTTCTTCATGAAATGCATTTTCTGTATCATTAATAATAACATTAAATGTTTTCATCAAAAAGTCCAATAAATCAATCTTCTCTTTTTGAAAAGGATTTATTTCATCTTTTGATGATTATGTAATTTTGAATGTAATAGGTGGAGGTTTCATAAAAATATATACTCACATTCTGGTAAATAATATAGTCATATTTTTTTGAAACTCTATTTTCATTAAAATATGATCACAGAGTAAAGAAATATCATTTTTTCATACTCATAATTTGGAACTATATCATGTTATAAATATTATTGAATGATTATTTACACCATTATTTTTTCATTTATTTTCCTCTATGTGGTTTCCCAATTTAAATCTTAAAATAATAAATTTCTAATTTCTAATTTCTCATTCATATTTAAAAAACACTAAATAGTTAATCATTTTCTATATGAATAAAAATTAAACATGGAAATTTAAATTTGAAATTTAATAAAAAAAATTAAAACGTAATTTTTTTAATAATACGATTATAGGCTTCATATTCTAAAATCCAACATTTGTAACAAATTTAAAACATTGTTAATTAGAATTATATGGATATTTTTTTAACTTTTTCTCTCAGGCCCATAACATTTTAAAAGATATTAATTGTGAGATTATAATCTTTTGATCACATATTTTAAAACATATGTCTAATAAATTTAAGTAGAATGATTAATTTGATTATGACCAGATATAAGAATACAAGGAAACTCTTATGATCCTTTTTAAATAATTCCATTAGCAACATCAATTGAACTAATGATTACTCTAACATCATCCCAAATGGTATCCTAACTACTAACATAATGTTATTCTTCTATTTCCTGTAATATTTAAATGTGAAATTATTTTTAAACTTCAATTATATTTTTAAATTGAATTCAAGGAACAAATCCAATCATTATTTCCATGACAAATAGTTCTACTCAACCTACATAAGAGTTCTAGTAGATTCAACATCAACATCACTAATAATTTCTAGTGGAATAATTATTAACATAACAAAAATATTTTCTTCATATTATACATGTTCATTATCTTTTCCATAAAATTCAATATTATTCCCAATATTAAACATAAATTTACAAAACACATTCAAATCGACAACCTATCTAAAATATTCTTTTACAATCAATTAAGTGATTCTATATATATATTTCATAACGTTGTCATGAATTTAAATAATTATATCTTCATTAAAAAAAATTCATGTGTTAAGATCCTAATGAATTGAGAATATTGTATTATTAATCATTATGTTGGGAATGTGAATATGGAATGGTAGAAGAATATTAAGGAGATTAACGAAAAGGCATATTTGTGACATGATTTTGACGAATATTATTTATTAATTTTATATATCTCGTATTGATAATATTCAATAATATATGTTGAATATGACATAGGGACATATAATTATATGTTATGTATACCTTTGATATGATTTCGTGATTAAATAAGAAAATACATGGTTTTAACATTGAGGAATCATCCTTCTATGTTTGTAATAAATAAATATTCTTGAAGTAAAATATATAGTTGTATAAATATTTATATTGATATATTAATTGAGAAGAATGGTGATGTATTTATTATACATTTTTTAATTAATTATTATCAGTAATTTTTATGATAAAGATATAGTTGAATTAATTATCTCATTTAATGGTATATGAAAATAATTAATTATAGGTAAAAATTTTTAACAAGATTTTGAATTACATTAAATAATTTGGAAATAATGTTATGAATTATTTAAATAATTTTCGTTTCTTTAGATGATTTAGAAAGGAATTAATTGATTTTAATTGATTCTGAGTTGATTAAAAATTTCAGAGAAAGCCTAAATTCATATATTTGAACGTATTGAATTTTATATAACTACATTTTAGAAATTTTTTCAGTGGACTTTTATAAGTAAACATATCCGTATGCTAAAAATCCCCTTAAATAATTATATGTCATATTAAGACAATAAAAAGTAAGGTACATATGATTAGTACTAAAATTCTAAAGCTAAGTTAAAATAGATGTCTATGTAGTAGGAAATACATGAATAGAGATTCACTGAAGGAGGAAAAAAAATGATTAACATTGATTTTTATTAAACTAAATATAAGTCTTGGAATTATATATATGAATAATCCATTTCATAGGTAATATCTCTTGCATAGAAGATAAAATTAAATAATATCATTTAGAACGTACAAAATATTTATTTTGATAAACATAAAGTTTGATTGTTTAAAAAATGATAGATTTTATAAGAATATTTGAATGTAATTATGATTTTATTGTCATCATAAAATAAATATTTATATTTTATAAGGATATCGTGACTCTCTCAATGTTTGAAGAAGTGTTAATTTCCACATGAATACGAATATCAATGTGAAAATAAAAATATAGATGACTATAATTGAGTGATATGGATAAATATAGTTCTAATGAATATTATATAGTCATATTATAAGGAGAATGAAACAAATTAGATACAATTGAATTGGGTATTTTAGGATTTGGAACCACTATAGTGAGTTTTCTGAAAAATAAATTGAGACCCATGATTATGATGAAAAATTAAACCATGATGCAAAGTGAGTGGTGTTCCACAACCATGGAAGAAATTAAGAATAATTATGTATATATTTAACTAAAATGAGAAGTATCAGGATGTAATAATATTTTTCTATGGGATTCTATAAAATATGAATCATATTTCATAAATATAGTTATGGGGAACTAAATGAGATATAACGAGTTGATCATTTAATGATTATTATTGATTAAAAAATTTGAGTATTTGAATAGTAAAAATGATGTTCAAACTTATGATATTTCTTGAAGTTTCTATTTAATATAATTAAAATAAATTGTATTCTGTATTTATATAATTTGAGTAAAAAATATTATTAGTGGATTGTGATTAGTTAGATTTTCATAGTAAATAAAATTGCAGGCGTTTATTGAGGTAATTTAATAAATATAATATAATCAAGGGGTTCCCACCAATTGGAAATACATAGTTTGAATTATGAATAATTTTTATGATATTATGTACTGAGTATATAATAGTGATAATGAAAAATATATGTAATGGGAGGATATAATTATTAATAATTTGGAACAATATGCAACGTATTTATCTTAAACATAAATGAAAAATGTATAATATAAGTAAAATGAGGTTGATGAGTTCCTAATACTGTATACCCTATTATCATCGAAGAAATCATTAGTAATTTCTTATGAAAGAATCATTTAATAATTTTTTATAGGACTAAGATGAATAAATAATATTTAATGGGTTGCGAATGGATCACACTACTATTACTTTTACTAACATCATAAGTCCGTGATTTTGAAGAATAAGGTTATGACTTATATATGAAAAATGTGTTACTACTATGTTATAAAATCATGAAAATAAGAGGACATATATTTATGATTTTTGGATCACATTTACATGTAATTATTCACATTATTTTAAAAATAATAAGTCCATAATAAATTAGGATGATGAATGGATAACAATTAGTGTCTTCCAGAGGTTGTTAACAAAATTAAAATAAGAAATAAGACACACACAAGATGAATGCTTAAAGGATTCTACACCAAGGATGATTTACCTCTATTGGTGATGAAAAAAGAAACAACATAGATTGTTGAAAATAGGTCGGGAACATCAAATGTCTAGGATACAATATGAAACAAAATAACAGAATCAATCCATGAATGAAAAAAATCCATTGTTTACTTAAAAGGCATCCATTTTTATAGCCATACTTGTTCTAAATGGAAAATAAGAGGAATATAATTGAAAAAAATGCAATAAAAATTATATAAAATTTAAAATTAAAATAATATACATATATAAATCCTAAAAAAACAAAAATACCATGTCTAAAATGAATGCTAAAATCAGAAATACTATTGGGGGAGTGATCATGATAAATTTCTTCATGTTAATGAAACTATAAAAAGAGTTTCTAAAATTATCATTAATTATAATCCATTTCTCTGTCACTGAAAAAAATAGAATAAATCACCACATTCCCATATATGTGTCTATTTATTTTTAATTTAGAAAGACCTGAATTTATTACTTTTAATTATGGAGAGAACTAAAATCAGTAAACACATTACAATAAGATGAGATATCCATGACAGATTGCGTTAATTATTTCCTCACTACCACAATTTAACTTCTATCATAATGGTATATTTGGATGGTATTTTAAAATAATAAAATACATGATGAAATGTTAATGGACCTTATATCATGATAGAGTCTTTTAGATATAAAGATGCTATAAATTTACAATTTCATAAAAATATGAAAATATTTAATGTTACTGGAATGTAATAATTGATGAGTTATATTGATTATATAATCCCATACCCATATGAGAAACATATTATAAAATTAAATAGCGGGTTTGATTAATAAATGGATTAAATGTGATAATAATTCATGTGGTCAAATTGGAGAATCTTTATTTTGAGTGAATAATTCATGTGTTTTGAGTTGCATATGTGATAAATTATAAAATATACTTTAGTATATACTAAAAATTAATTTTTGAGTTACTATAGCTTTTTGAGTTTTTTATAGAAAACATACATGTATAGATTAATATCTCTTGTTTTTATTATAGGAAAGATAACATAGAATTATTGTTATTTAGTTTTTGGATCACTTATTTATAAGTGGTATGGTACCAACCATATAGTAGTTAATGTTTATTGATAAGGGGTATATAAAAAAGAATATATATTTTTAGAACATATTCAAAAATATTTTTATGGGTATAGATAAAAATCCATGGGGGAAATTTAAGATATCAATGGAGTATGATTATTTTATTTTCAAATTATATGTGAAGAATGTCAATAGGTGTTAAATGATTTATATTAAATATGATAAGGAAGTGGAATCATTCTATGAAATGTTTGAGTAATGATATATGTAATGATTATAGATTTTTTCTTAATAGAAATAAATTCCTTGTGTTAATACAAATTAAATATCTATCAACTACATGTTCTTGATGAGTTCTAGATAATCTCAATGAATGATGAGGAACAAAATATAATGGGTTTACTATGGAAACATCATTATGTTTTTGCAATGAAAAAATATGAATTAATAAAAATATATCCTTATATGAGGATATAGATTGATCTCTAAATTGATTATAAAGGTGATACTATTATTATTGATTTATTAATGGAATATTTTTATAAAATTTGATCTAAAAAATTAGGATGAATTTATTGAAGAAGTTTATTATATGTCGAAATAGACAATTACAACATATAAATGATTAATTTATTTAGGAAATATGTTGAAGAATTTTAAAAAAATTAATATGATTATTTTTAATTAATTTTTGTTAATTTCTGTTGATTTATTAAGGCTTGAATTAATTTGTAACTATCTATAGTTGATTTGAATGTCTTTGGAAAAGATGGAATTAAAATGATTGAATAACTCTAATTTCTGTTACCTTTGAATAAGTAAATATTTTATTATTAATATGTGTCATATTAAATAACATTTACATTTTATTAAATCAAGGGATATAATTTATAATCCCTACTAAACCTAATGATATGTGGACAACGTTTTATTAATAAAAGAATTATAGATCTATTTAAGAATAAATTCCTGAAAAATATAATACATAATAATATTGAAAATATAGATTTGGGGGATGTTCCCTGGTTGGCCCACCATGCTCCATGTCCTTAAACTCCCCTTGTGCTTGGGATAATTCCTAGAACCTCAGATACCTCCCTCTCATTACCCCCCAAACTGGGATAGGTCCTTCTACTAAGTGCATCCATTCCCCATTATCATCGCCTTGTTCTCTTCCTGGCCCTTGTCCACTTCAACCTTCACTCTTGATGTTGGAATAATCATAAATGAACCCCATATCATCTTGACATAATGAAATATTAAACATCTGGGATTCAGTTGGTGATTCATTTTAGAGAGCTTCATCAACATGAATCATGGTTTCATGTCATTGGGATTATTTCTAATGGATCATGAGTCTCCCAGAACAAGTCGTGCTCATCAGTCCTCCTCCCATGCCCTTTCTTCTTTTACTATCCTATATGACATCATTTTTTGTCAAACTATATTTTTATTTTGGGTAAATTGGTATGGAAATAGTTTTAGGGAAGGTGTCATTTCATCCTTGGGTTTTCAGTTTATCTTTTTTCCTTATATGATTTGTGGTTTTTATTTCTTTGTTGTAGTCTTATTTAATGATTTTAGTGTTTGTCATGTGGTTTGTGTTTATTAGTTTATTTCAGGTTTTTCAAATATTTATTTTTGTACTTATTTTGTGTGGGAAAATTTCATTGAGGGAGATGATTCTGGTTTTGGATGGTGGAGGTGTCTAATAAGTGGATAGTTTTAGTGTTCCTTTCATGTAGACGATGCTTCCATCCAAATTTTTGGTCATTTGATCTATTTGTTCCATTTGTTTGATGTTTTATTAGTGGTTGATTTGAAATCAGGTTTGAGATGTCATGGTGTTGTTCAGATCCTGCAATCATGTCCTTAGTTCACTATATACGATACTCTTACTCCATGATTCCAAACATGTTCTCCTAGTCGGAATTGCAATGTGTTTTACAATGTGTTTTGGGTTGTGTAGATCGAGTAGTCGATGGATTTCTAAGAGGTGAATCTTAGGGTGGATTCCCCTCTATATTTGGTTCCCTATTAGGTTTGTTTTTGATGTTTTTATGGATATACTTCAAAGGGTAATTTTTCTGGATCAAATGTCTTATGGAGCTATGTTAGGGAATATAAATGGTGGTGGTGATCATGTGAATGATAGTATGAGATGATTTTCATTGTGATCAGTTTTGATTTTGGTTTTTTATGGTGGGAATGTAGATGGTGTGTTTTCTTTGGTGAAGTGGATATGATGGGGCAGCGAGTTAGCCGACATTTTGTTCTAATAGCTACGATTGGTTGTGGTTACTCTATGGTGACATGGACATTACAGATGTAATGTTCCAGGGAACATGGATCATGGTGGCTCTTAGTTCAGGATCTCACATCCCAAGGTTATTAGGTGGTGCTGGGATTGATTTGTGTTAAAATTTTGAACTGGTTTTCTTATCATAGTTACAAATCTAAATTTTAATTTCACTATGATGGTTGTGGTTTTTGAATTTTAGAATATAACATTACCGCATAACCTTAATGAGGTGTTTTTAAAAATTAAAAAATGGATTTAGAGAATAATAGTTCTTTGATGATGGATTCTGTAAATAATAACTCGGATATCTATTAAAATAAATATAAATGACTAGTGGAAATGTATAAATAATCCAATAAATACCAAATATCTTCTGGATAGTATATAATTTTAATAAAAAAAATTAATTAATTGTGTAAGATGACTATGATAATATGTGTTGTCTATCAGTTTTAATATTACGGAATATGTAAAGGAAATTTTAAAATTAATATTTTTTATGATACTCATGGAGTAAATGTCATGACGGTTCATAGAGATATGGATTCTATAAAATCTTATAAAAGATATTATTGCATCATGAAGATTTATATCATGCTACAAATAAAGTTTTAGATATTTAAAATAGGTTGACAATGTAGGTATCGATATTTTTAAATTCCACTATGTCATAATACTTGGAGGAGGACATTACATAAATCAATATTAAGTGGGTAACAAATGACAAAGCTATTATGTAATGGGTTTTCCTAATAATAATGTGAGGCTATGTATTTTGACCAAAAATTAATTCAAGATAGAATATGAGTATCGCACCAAAACCATGAATGTCATGGAGAATAATAGGGCTTAGATCATGTTGTGAAGACCAGTATCATAGTGAAATAATATTAAAATATATGAATTGTATATTAACATAAAAAAATAAAAAATGATTATTAAGGATACTTTTAGTGAATTAACTGAGAAAAAATTAGTTGGTGTTAGATGATTATTATTAATATTAATAATTTTATATTTGAAAAATATAGATGGATATAAAAGATGTGATATTCAAAAAAGATACTCTTGGATTGGTTTAAATAATATGGTCATTATTATTTTTGGAAATTTAATAAAAAATTATTTTCTAGGATAGTGATAAGATTGATGATTATGAGAAACTGACTCCGAAAACCATCATTGAACACCCCTAATGAACTTTTGTGATACATTAGTAGTAATGATTAAAATTCATCAAAGTATGACCTACCCAATAACCATTCTCAGAATAACTCCATCATGGTTTTCCATCATATCAATAGAATCATTTTGTATTGATAAATCAATAACATATCATGGTGCATGTTTTTCCCCATTGTATATGTTTCCACAGAATAACACCAACCAGAAATCCTATCGTAAGTTTTCCCAAAAAACACTCTTCCTCACTCACCTATGTTTTTTCACATCTATAGATCATGATGCCTTAATACCTTGATTTAAAATAAGATAATCCCATACCCACACTGATGTCTCAATAAGACACTCAATGTAATTCCATGGCTTGATCTTGGAAAAACCAAATAAACTATTGTATTCCACTCATGAGTAATGAGACATCTCCAATCTAACTAACTATTCAGCACCTCCACATTTATGAACCTAATGAACATGAGAGTTATAATTTCATGTCATATTTTATTCCCACACCATTGTAGTATAATTTCCATCAACACAATAGACCAAAATATCCAATCTCAACCACCCATGTCCTATTAATTACCAAACATTAAAGAAGGACATGATCACCCTGCTCATACATGAGAACCAATATGATAGACCAGTTAATAAACAGTTGGATATTTTTCAAATATAGTCCTCAATTTTAAAACATAGATGTTACAATGGTGTATTTATCTATTTTTTTGTATCTTCTCACTATAAGACTCTACTCAAAGGTTTTGATTCCACATAATAGTATTTTTCACTATAGGAATTACATTATGGAAACACATGTTAGACTATCTGAACTGGAATGCCATTAAACCAAAATCTAAATATCAAATACCGACATAAAATATAAATATAATAATCCCAAAACACAATTTTTTCTTAGATTAATAAATTAATACCCACTAAATTTTTAATCAAACTCCTGGTTCTATTACGGTCAACCATAAATCACTAAAAAAAATTTATGTATAGAAACCGATTTTTTTCACCGCATTTCAAAAACAAGTTAAAACCCACCAATAAGACATGGAACATTCAAGACAAAAAAATTCAAAAAATTTAAAAATTAACGAATTTAGTTAACACCCAAAAAAAAAATTAAATTCAATGATTCTTGTTTATAATGGAACAAATAGCTTATTTAAAACCATCCCAAAATATTTTACACAAACTAAAAATTACAAATGTTTTAAAAATATCCTCTTCCATCCAAGGGGTTTTTTTACAAAAATTGAAAACATATAGAACTCCAACCATTCCAGTATCATCCAAAAAAGAGATCACATTTTAATAACCATTCTAAAACAGAATTTCAAACACACATTACCTTTAATTTTATATAATTCATTAAATCCCAACCATTTCAAAAGTATCAACACTATGATATATTTATTTTAGAAAAAAAAATATAAAATCATTTCATGAAAACCATCGATCACCACATGTTTTTTCTTCAAAATTGTGTTTTCCTTTTAAAATTTCATTTTCCCAAAAATGTAGCAGCGCTAGAAATTATTTCATTATCGAAACTAAAAAATCATAATCACAGGCAATCTATAAAACTCTAAAAATCCTTACTAATCTAACAACTCTGTACAACGTAATCAATAAAAAATCAATTATATCCAAAAATTATTCAATTAATTATAGATTCAATTATGTTAACATGATAAATAAGGCTACCTATATCTATGTTATCATTCCCTTTAGAATTCCACTGTATTGATTAAGGGAAATATCATTGGGACCTAGCGAATCCATACATTGTTTCTAGAGACTCACCCTTCCCACATTAAGATTTTTGTACAATAGAATATCTCCCTCATCATAGAGGTCATAGTCCAAACACAATACATCCCTTGAAATCATTGGTTTAAAGCCATGTTATGATAATAATGAACATTCTTCGTATACCTATTGAGTTCCAAAACAATGTTTGTACAACTTACTAACACTCTCACATAAAAAAAATGCTCTGATGTAGTTTTTAATTCTCCAACTTATATCTCCTAGAAATCATGTGAGAGATAATTCTATGCAACCTCAGGAACACCTTATTATATGTTATAGGTTGTCGATAAGTTCCATGAACCAAAAATAGTCATACAAAGACTATTCCTTAAAAAATATTCTAATGAATCAATAGAAAAATCATTCGAATATTCCATATGAATTGTTTTTATATCTAACATCCCAAATCATTTATATATAAAATGGATAAAATATGTGGCCCATATTTCAAAAAATAATGGAGTAAAATAGAATATATTATCCATCATATCATAAAATAGAAATGATAATGAAACATAGAATAACATATACTATAAAATAACCACATTTTCATATGAAATGAATAATAATATTCAATATAAACTATATTGTCTTCCATATAAACTCACATATTCATCCTATCAAATAATTAGCCTCTATGAAATTTTATCTAAGCAATTGGAGTGCTCAAAGAAACACTAGTGGACATAGAAGTTGGAGGATGGGTCTATTGTCCGAGTATGTATCCCTAATGACTTAATGATACTTAGTGATTATATAATAAAGTGAATGTTCATTAAATAAATATAATGAGTATAATACTTATCATGAAACACACCCACATATGAAAATCAATCAATAAACCTGAATGTAAACAATTAAGGTCATTTTGTGTTTGATAGGGTACCATATGTACTATACCTATAAGAATCATCCAAATCCAGAAGGATGAGAGTTATAGAAGGGAAAAAGTCATGAACTATCCCAAATTATATACGTTAATGCTTCATACCAATTATATAAAAATACCTGATGACTTTGGTATGGTTGTATATGAATCACTAAGACCATACATTGTCATATAAGGTAGTTTTCACATCATGTATCACAGTCATCCCTTATCACTCAATGGATCCATCAGAATAGTTTCATGTTAATTCCTTGCCACTCAAGGGATACCAAAAATCAATTTTCATACTATACCTTCTCACTCAAGGTATATCACACTAAATAGCTTAAACTATCCCAACCCACTTAATTGAGGTTCTAACGGATCATACTCACTCATGGTGGGACCATTATCCCAACCACTACCTAGTCACTCTTGGAAGGGTCTGATATCATGTCACGAACTACCTACATCATTTTCAATCAGGGTAGGATTTGATATAACATAAAAAACTAACCAATACCTTATCCATCGAGGTATGGTTCAGGTAACGCATTCTCCATTCGAGTGAGACGATTATCATGAACAATGACATATCACTCAAGGTAGGTTCCAATATCATATCATGGACACAGACATAATTATCAATGTAGCATTATTCATAGTAAATTCACACACAAGGATTGATATATGACTATTTCAATCAACCAAAAAACTCATAAAGGGGAATACGTAATAAATAGTAAACATTTTATGAATCAAATTACATAATATCTCACACACATAACTGTAGTGCTTGTCACTAATGAACTAGACCTTGGCCGAGAAAACCCCATTACACCGATATAATTGATTGTAAAAAACTAACCCTATGAAAAAAGTTTTAGAATATTAAAACCATTAGTAAATTTATATAAATGGACATGGTTTCATCACACCTAATCAATTTACCCCACTCTACTCAATCAATGGGACATCTACCACCTTAATAAAAAAGATAGATATTCGTACCCAAATAAGAAGTCATTGAGTAAAATAGCGCAATGATATATCATGATTAATTAAATTAATTCATGTAAAACTAAAATAAGAGGCATTAAAAAATAAAACATTATTAATAAAATAGGCATCATCCTAATGGGGTCAAAGATTCCAAAACTACTCATCCAAGAACTCTCTACATTCATTTAAAACCAATAAAATTATTCCTATTTTTAAACCAAAAAATATATGATTAACATGATGTTTTACAGATTCTATTTCATTTTCTAAAAAACTGTAAAATTATTCCCTAGAAAAATCAACATTTTTAAATGTAAAATTTTGAAATTCATTCATGGGGTCATCCTGTTTTATTTTAAATCTCACTTAAATTAAACAACCTTTAAAAATAACAATTTTTAAAAATTAAACTCATTCTCATTTTCACATAAATTATATGAAAAATAAATCATTAAATTGGAAAAAATTTCTCATCTATATAAGATGAAACGTAGAAATTATATAACATGTAATAAAATAGAAGAGAACCACTTAAGTCATGAATAATATAAAGTAGAATAATAATAATGGCCACACATGAACATAAAGTCAGTAAATAAAAAATATACTCAATGATGTCAAGGATTCCTAACTCATCCAAATATATTTATATTTATCACATGATCATAACAACCTCCCTTATGTTTAGGAGTACCTATATACACTATAAAATTAAAAAAACAAAAATTTATATTCCAAAAATAAAATTTACATTACTAAATAAAAGCACTCAATGAGACCACATGACATTGAATCCTTGATAAACAAGGTGTGATTTATGACCAACATCTACCTGATCCTATAGAAAAAAATCAAAAAAAAAACTATTCCTTCAAATCAATGATCAGTCTATCCCAAATTTTGTACAAATCATTTATAAATCTATAGTGAAGTACACCTCAATAATATGAGGATAAAATTCTTAAATACATCCTATGATTCCATCATATATAATATGCACACAAAAACCCCATGAATTGGTTTTATGTCAAACTGATTTAGTAAAATAGTAACAATAAAACACTAAATTATCAATAAAAATTAGAGGAAAACTAGGTCAAGTAAAAATATGAGACTGATGTTTGTGGTCATAACTATATTTAATATAATAAAACCCTTTCATGTTACCTACATTAAAATTTTGATGAGTATAGATAATAGAGAACCATCAATGGGTTTCCCTCTTCTTCCATTTGGAAGGAGTTGATGGAGTGTAATGGGGATTAAAATATAACCACAAATGAAATTAAAAAATCACTTTATAAAAAATAGGTATAAAACTATTAAATAACATGAACATACATGTATTACTAGTCATATTACGACCCATTAAAAATATCCATAACCACATGACACATATCAATTATGATGTGACTATCCGTATATTGAGGGATTGTTCCTGTGGAAAAAAATTATCAAGGATAAACTACTTTTGTAATTGGTTATCCTTATAAATACTGCTAAATTAAATTAAATAGTTCAAGAAAAACATTCTAGGGTGTTCTTCCACCTAACCATTACAAAAAAAATCATCCCATAAAACATTTAGGACATGATCAAATCTCTCGGTACATTTTCAAAATACAAAAATTCAAAATCACCCATATTTTCAAGAACTCGTAATGATACAAATCATTACTGAATTAGTCTCAGAGGAGTGGTGGTTGTGATTGAACATACATACAAGAATCTAATACATGAAAAAGTACATTATAGTATATCACAATTCATATTTTTATTAGTATGTTGCTTCATTTAGGGTAATATAGGTTAATATTAGGTTTAGGGAAGAGATTTTATAACCAATAATTAGGTGACATTGGGGAAGTGTTGAGATACATGATTTCATAATTGTTTTCCTATTCAGAAGTTTCCATTGGTTCATGTTGGGGGGTATTCCATAATCTGAGTTATTCTACTGCAAACACTTCCATGGTCAATGTGATTTATCCCTCTGGTTATCTTTATTTCATACCAACTTGTTTGGTTTTTGAACTTCAATAGATTATTTAGTTATAAATCAAGGATATATTTTTGAGTAATCATTATGGAAGGTGGGATGCGCATCTGAATATAACTAGAATATTCTATTGACTATTGAGGATATGTGAATTTTTTGGATTTCAATGATTAATAGATATATGGATTTTCTGTATTTTGTTATAGTTGACTCGTTTTCAAATTTCCATGTATATGTTTATTTATTTTGAAGATTTATGACGTTATATTCAAGTTGTGATGGATGATATGTCTTTTTGTAAAAATATTTTTACCATGAAAATATAATAGGAATTGATATGGTAAATTTGAGTATTATTATATATTATTAATAAGGGATGTATCATAGTTTAGTTGACGGTTGTCATTTTCTTTTTCATCAAATGGTGGATCAGTATAATGATGTGTTACTAAAAGGTTTTGATGGTCATTTTATGGCCTAACAATATAAAATTACACAAATAATTCACTAAAATTTCACATAAAAAATTATTGAGTGAGAAATTATGTAGATGAATAAGGAATTTAAAAAAACTGAGCATACATGTATTCACATTGGAAAATTTGTTCCTTACACAACTCTATAGAATCCATGGTGTGTCGCTCACATAGATGACCTGAGATGTGTTTTAATGAAATACATCTTCGTGACTGAAGAATAAGTAAATGATATCACTATGTTCCACCTGATGGATCACTAAACAGGGGTAGGATAATGGTAAAAAAATCCAATATCAATGATGTGGTTTTGATAACCACCCAATGTGAGGAGGCCATGCATTCATCCATTACTAATAAAAATTCCATCTAATATATAAAAATAATTTATTGTTTGTCATGGAATCATCTGACATTGAAGGAAAACTGATATGTGGTAATGATATAGTAAAGGGTGTGGTTCACCTCACGATAATTGGTTTCAATTGTTATGGATCCCTAAAATAATTTTAGGTAAAATGTTATATTATTTAGAAGTTGGGATTAAAATTATAAATAATTTCAACCATGTGAACTCCACCTATACACTATATATCATGTTCTCTAATCCCTATATACACACACATGTACTATTTACCCAACCTATAATAATGAACCTCAGTATCATTTTATTAGATATAGTGTTCAATATGTACTACGTGTTCTTTGGAACTAATTTTACCCAATCTCTTTGTGAGTACTTGGTCTTGTTTTAGATTGTATGTCTTTGCACGTGTCCTATTTATTTAAAAAACTAATAGATGAAAACTTATCTGGTTAAGAAAAAATCATATACAAACCCCTATCATTCATGTATTACATCTCTATGTACCTTGTGTGAAGAACCAATCCCTATACCACCTCGATCTACAAATAGAAAGACTTCATACATTTTTCAACTAACACTAAGAATGGAAAACTAGGTATTAGATTCTTTTAATCGAAACATTCTAGATCCTATTCAATTTGAGAAAATTATTGTTAATAATCCTAGTGATCAAATCATGGTTTCTTTATTCCCTAGATATACATATGGATTACTAAAAGATCATGAATTATCTCAAGCCCCTATACTAGGGTGATCCTTCATCTAGGACCCTACACTATGCAGGGATATCACCCAAAACCCTATAATATAGAAATCTTTCACCCAATACACTACAGTAGGGTGTTTTTTAATGCATCAATACACACATGGTAACTAGTTACACCTAATCCTTACTAGTTATCTAAATCTCCATAGTCCTATAACCTGGACACTTATTTATCTTGGCTCCCCGTTATGGCTCCCATTCACCCTAGCCCCCACTAGGGCTTCAGTATTTCCTAGTCCCATAACTGGGGATCCCATCATTTTGGGTACCCCACTAGGGATCCATTTCATCAAGGAACACCACTAGAACATTAATTCAACCGCATACCCCATTAGGGATCTAATTTTCATAGTTACTTTACTATGGCCATGTCATGTTATATTAATTCATATGTGCAAACTATAATTATATTCCCATGAATGGATTTATCCCATTGTATCATTAATGATAGAGAAATATAACATTTTACTCTAAAAAGGTGTAATAACCAACCATACCTTCTCCTATGTAGTTCAAAATTAAAATAAAAATCAGATGGGGTATCCTTAAGCATATACCCCACAATGTTTTTTCACCCCTTTTGTGACACAAACATCATTTTGATATGGATCTTTAATAAATATACATTGGACTAATATTAGATTTAGGTCCTATATATACATTACCCTATATACTTACTACCAATTAGGATAAACCATAAAGGTCCAATCATGCATAAGTCCCACAAAAAACATTTTTAGGGACTTTTTGCCTATAAGTCCTCAAAGCATGTCTATTAAATGTATAGAACAACATCTTTTCCACATGATTTTAAATAGTGTATAATGGTAATAACATATGAACATAAAAATGATAATCAAACTAAATGGGGTCTGATTCCTATCAATGAGGATATGTCCTATTCGACTTTGAGGTTCAATCCTAAATCACCAAAATGCACAATTCCATATGTTATGGGAATAAGATCCATTATGTGGGGATTATATGATAATATAATTTTTCAAAATTCACATATTAGTATTCTAAAATATTCATTTTGTGGAGATACTCCTCTTGGTTACTCCGAATATTATATGATCCACCTACTAGCTATAAGACACATTATACAATGACTTTCATCCCCATTTATTTTCTTGTCCGCATGATATAGATGGGCTCTTATAAATCACCTTCCATGTATGAGACCATACAATTAAAATACCTTTTACCCGTATAGTTATCAACGGATTGGAAGTTTAAATCCATAAATGGACTTCAACCATGGTGTGATAAAAAACCATACCCAATCCCAAATTTTCACTAATAAAAAATATATGATACAGTGGGTTGTTCATGTAATGAACCACCCATATAGAAACATCATTTTGGGATTATAATGAAATTGAGAGTGACCCTTGAGACACCTAGTTGGTGGTTATAATTGAGGGTATAAAAAAGTACATGAGATGTGTTATAATCATAAAAATAAAGGAACAATACCTCTACCACGAATAAACAACAAATGAGTTTCAATTCCAAAAAAATATAATAACTAAATTGATACTTATTGGTCAATAAAAAAATTAAAGTACATTAAATGACATATAAAACTAGAATTTATCTCCTAAATCCATCCTTTCTTCTTGAAAAATAACTGAAATCCCCATTGATCTATACCAAAAGACATAACAAACACTAGTTCTGTGATCACATGGGAGAATTAATTAAGAACGTACTTATAAAAAATCAGTAATCATGTGTAATAAAAATGTAAGAGGTGGAAAGTTTCATTAAAACCATGTATATGATAATCAAAGATAAGATAAGTAACATGAATATAATGACTAATCATTTAATTCTATGTATCATAACATTTACCACCATTTTCTAAATTTTGGAAACATCCTTTACCTTTTTCTCAATGATTAGAAAAACCCATTTCATAACCAAAACATCTAAATATCATTCACTACACAATTGTTATCAAATCACTCTGAATTGTGGGACAATATATTTCCTCCACTCTTAGCTATTAGTAATTTAGTTATATCATAAACTAGTTACCATCTAAATAGATGACTGATCTCTTAATGTAATTAGTTAAGTTGTAATGAAATCATCATAAATAACATATCATCATCCACCATCCCATATCTAACCATGACTTATTTTTTCACATATCACAACATCCCATAAAAATCCTTCATTACACTACAACATACAACATCTCTACACACACACAACTCCTTCAAAACATATCCACCCTTCCAATCATACATCAGAAAGTTAAGATATACATAAAACTATCATCCTTAGGCCATCCTCCTAAAATTTGTGTCACCTTCCGATAACCACTTAACAACATCATCCATAATAAATATCCAATGTGGTAGTTTTAAATAAACATTAAATTCCAAAAACTCAATCCCTCCTCCCACCATGCATTATCGACACATTATAACATCATGAACACTACATAATTAAGTAACTAAAATTATTATATACTTATAATATCATGAATTTATATCTATTTTTACCGCATTATTCCCAAATTTTGACATTGTTTTCAATGACAACTCTTTCATAGAAAACATTTCTAGAGATAGAGGGATTTAGCCAAAAAATAGGTTACTATAAGGCCGCCCAAATCACAGACTAATATCGTGACGATTTGAGAATATTCAAAGAATACAATGAAAATTATGAGTCTAAAAATTTATACCTAGTTATTACAATCCTTGGTTGCAGTGTGACAAGTCATAGCCAGAAATATCATGGCTGCTTATTGTGTTAGAGTGAGGTGAAAAAGTAGTTGTTGTTTCATCATGTTCCATGTTGATTTCATTCTTTAGAATTAGAGATGTGCCTTTGTTAGAAGGTTTCATTGATAAATCCTTAAAGTGTGGAGCTTTGGGTGTCATGTTATAGGACAACATGGAAATAGTATTAACACTAGACCTATCATAAGAGGAATGTGTGACAGTAGAGTTGTCAGTAGCAATTTCTTTCACCCCTGGTTGTTCGGCTGCTATCTGTTTTGGAGTTCACTTAATATGTTTGAATGGTTCCGGTTTTTTGGTGACTTTCGTAAATTTATTAGTAGTGGAGTGTGTTTTGATCAGAGTATCATTCTAGGTGTCCAATAGATTACAAATTTCTTAACTATGACCAGAGGAAGTATTATTTTTTAGAGCAATTAACAGATGTTCCTTGACTGTGTGGAGTGTCTAACATATCTGTTTTACTGCTTAATTAAATATTTGTCTCTGATATTTCTGTGGAATTTATATCATTTGGATTCTATAATTGTCCAGTACCTAAATCTAGGGTGTGTTTTACCATATTTTGTGTTGAGAAAATCCAAGGACCATCATCATTATGTAGAGGTGCAGAAAATATGTTTTGATCTGCATCTTGGATTTTTCTTTTCATTGAGGATTTTTCCTTCTCATTGTAAATTCTAAAACTATTTAAGACTATATTTTCTAGTTCTTCAAAAATTATTTGATCATTAATAGAGTTTTCCTCCTCTCCTACCACATCTTCCCAGTTTATACCCGCGGTGCCCCCTATTTGTGTTATATTTCTTTTCATTACACAGATTTCAGCTTTCTTTTTCCGAGGTTCAGGTATCTCCACCATGGGACCTTTGTATTTTTTATTTATCATAGTTTCCATCCAATCACTGTCAATTGGCTGGTTTAATTTCTTTATAATCACTCTACAATTAAAGATTGTGGGAAAAATAATTTTACAAAGGTCACAAAAGAGAGGGTTCCTCTCATATTCAATACATATTTCTTTTTTTTATTCATTTGTAGTGATGTTTATTGTGTTAGGAAGTTTTGAATCAAAGTTAATTTTCACCATAATTCTCTTCAAGAGCCCTAGGTCAGAATATGATGTTCTGTGATCAATTTTTAGAGGGGTTCCTATGTATGAGACAATGTCATCAAGAATTTCTGGGTTCCAAATGAACCAATTTAGGCCATAAAGATTAACCCATCCTTGTGCCATTGTTTTTCTATATATGTATTGATTAAAAGTAGAGTCCTAATTCAAAACTCTATGCATGCTCAACTTTAGAGTATGGTTTCAAATCCTCCAATCCTTCTCTATGTCTTCTTGTGACTTTAGTAATATGTGAACGTAGCCTTTCCCTATTGAATTCTGTTTCCTGTTTGAAACATTCCAAAAATGAGTAATAAGCATTTGAAAATCGGAAATAGGCTAAGGATGATCACCTTTAAGGTAGGAGACTCGTCCAATAATAGATTTTTTGCACATTTGAATGTGTTGATGAAGTGCATCCGGATCCGCTTCCACCAAGAACCCTCCATCATCAAGCTGCCTTACAAGAGTAGGCTTCTTCATCATTTTTGTTCTTGGATCGGAGCTCTTCAGTGCATCCAGATAAGAGATCCCTTAGGATCTACCAGAGAAAGGGTGGGTGCTTGTATGTTCGTCAAGAGCATCTTCCGTATGGTCCTTTGTGATGAAATCGTGGAAGTCGAGTGTCTGCTTATTTTTTGGGATCTCAAAATTATTGGATTTTGACATCATGGGCCTGAGGAAATTAACCATGTCTGTGTGGTTGAGGGTTTCAGGAGCCCGAGATGCTCGAGGGTTCTAGTAAGATATGTTCTCCCATCTATCCTCCCATCCTTCCAATTACAGAACATTCATTTTCATTTAATTACACAATAATATAAATAGTTAATTATTAAAAAAATTAAAAATTCTAATGGTAAGAAAAATACTCTAACACCAATATTTCAAATTGCCACCACACTAATTTTGGTGGCCAAGTTATTTTTCAATAATAGATTTATTGCAATTAAATATAAAAATATTTTGACTTATTTTCCTATAAATGTTATCTTCATTTCATTTAAAAAAATCTAACCTTATTTGTAATAATTTTTCTTGATATAGTGGTGTTTATCCTTATGATATTTATATAAGATTTTTCACAATAAGAAATGTTTCTAAAATGGATATAAATGTGTATAAAATCCTAATAACTTATTTTTCAGGGTAAAAAGGGATCTTTTACTCATAAAGTAGATTATATATGTAAAAATTATAAAAAGGGTTGATTTTGTTTCAGAAACATATCTTTTACTACTCATGGAGAAAAAATATTTAGATCAAAAGTTATGGTTTTGGAAAATGAGACCTATTTCTCTAATAAAATTTGAGTTATGTGAATTTGTAGCTATTGGCACCATAGAAGAATTAGGTTTCACATGAATTAATGAAATTAAGGAAATAATATAATTGTTATTCTATATATTTTTACAACTCTAATTTCTATGAGTTTAAATTTTAAAGATTAGTTCATGTGTAGAATTAAATGCACATAAAGACATTATATGCAAGAGGGTTTCATATAAAAAAACAAATATTAATGAATCAAAGAGATTTGTATATACATAAATAGTGGTTATTAAAAATACTAGAGTTTCAGGAAGATGTAATACATCACTGAGATACATTATATTATGGGTATCATTCTTATAAGTAACCAAAAGATCATAAATTTTAGGATTTGGCCTTTGAGAAACCAATAGTGATGAAAAAGACCACACAAATATTACTACTATAAAATCATGCAATCTATAACCATCGTAAATCTGTATAAGTGAATATTTTATTTTAATTACCTCCAAGAATTTTTTTCATTTTATTAGTTTGAGAATGAGATGTTTTAGTGTAAATCCTTCAAATAAAGAATAAACTTCACAAAACGTACAATCTTTGGTGTATGTAAAACGTTCATGAATATAGTATATTTTAAAACAATAATATCATTTTAATCCACAATATTCCCTTATTTCATGAAAAATATTTTCATTAATGTTTAGAATATCATTGATTAAGTCTCATCTAATTCCTATTTTTTATGAATATTCTATATGCACGATCTGTTTTAACAACCCTTATCACCAACCACTTTTCATATAACATGGACTGGTTAATTTTCTTTTACTTTTCCAATATTAATATTCATATATCAAGGTTTTTATGTGTAATATCCAATTATAACCTATCTTATTATTTGATATTCAAAACCAGACTCCTAACAGTTCTGTCCCCTAACTATTTTTTCCTTCACTTAAGTCAGCAACTAGGTCAGGACCCTCCTAGAATTGTCAATGTGTAATCCCCAAACTATCCCATGATAATGGCCCATTAGTAAGAAAATAATTCATACAACATTAAATTATATTTCATTGAGTGACCATATCATGTGTCCTTAAATTATGGAACTTTAACTATAAGGGTCTTGATTCCCGGTGCAACAATTTATTTTGGAAGACTCTTTCATGTTAAATCACATCGTTATCACCACTCCATGTCATCCTTGAGTGTTAGTACATCCAAATCATAATAATTTTATTGAATCCCACCAAACCCCCCATCACCCAAAATGGATTTTAAACCATGACAACCCTTTTATAATAGACATGTGTGGACTGTTCCTAATGGAATCTTTACCATGACCACCATTATATGAAGAAACTATGTAGATTCTTTTCGATAAGATGTTAACATGTTCCCACCTATATGTGATATTCTTATGTGGTTCCATAATTTTGTTATATGTATAATAAACCCTATATTAAAAGCATTATATGAAGTTCCATTCCTAGATTCATCAAAATTGTAATCATTAATGGTAGACCTATAATTACTTATGTGATTATCCCAAGGAATCTCCTATGATTAGAATAGTATTCAACATGATAGGTACAAGAGATTACTTATTTTATGTGCATTACAATCCTATATAATGAATATTTTATCACTATATCCTTCCCATTAAAGACGAGAATAGGATTCCCCACTTAATATTGTGATCATAATGGGATGAATTATGTGAGGCCCTAAGTTTACTTGTGTTTTAGGTAAAATTTATTTTTTATTTACAAATATGAAAAGCATGGAATCCTCATTTTATATTCATATGATTCCATAGGTGATAATAATAGTGTTCTTTATGTGATTAGTATAATATGACTTGTGTGATGATCATAAAATTCTGTTGGTAATGAACCTTGGTAGATAATTATGATGATCATTTGTTGCCTCATGTGACGTGCATTACATTCCTTATATGATGGTTATTTCATTATATATCTGAAGATACCAAGATAATTTGGGATAAAACAATAAGATGAAATATTTCATTAGAATAAGATTCCATCATTATTTATGTTGTGGAAGATAATGAAATATTTAAAAGTCAAAGAATTTCTAGAAACCTCATCAACACTCAATATAAGGTGGTCTCGCTATCATGGAAGAAGGTAACACAATTTCCTAGTATCCACCTAAATATGGAACTAGGAGTAGTATTCATGAACATGTCTTAAACACATAAGGGAGACAAAGAATATATAAGGATCTCTACATAGGTAAGTGTCAATATCCCATCATCTTTTTTAGATCATGGTGTCCACACCATCACCCCCAATGGTGATTGTCCTTTTGACTATTAGAAATTTGGAATGTCGGACTAGATCGAGAAAATCCATGAAGCAGTTTCTCACAGAGGTACTAGATGAAAGAAAAATAAAATAGATATTATAACAGTAATAAAATAAAAATTCAAGTTTTTATACTTAACGGTAACTATATTTCATATTTAATTTTTTCTTTTTCTTTTATTTTTTGTAATTACAAATAATATATAATGAACTAATAAAATAATTTTAATTTTAATTTTTTATTGAACACATTTAGTTTATTTTATATTTTCAAATATAAATTACTTTTTTATGAACAACACTTTAATTTAATTGTTGAATAACATAGTAGGAAATATATATATATATATATATATTATACTCTCATATAATTAATATTTAGGAAATTACAAATAATTTTTTATAGAAATATGATGAATAATAATATTTTAAAAATATTAACAAAATATTGGATGTTAAAGAAAATCTTGAATTGATTCCTCATATAGTGAAATATGTCCTGAATTATTTCTAGAAGCATTATATGTGAAATTCCATAAATTGGGATATATGAAATTATTATCCAATGAAAATACAAAGGGTATGATTTATATACCCTAGGGGATTAAAGAGAAAAATATTTCTTAATCAATGCCTCATGTGGAAAATGTATAATGGACAAGTTAAATAGTATACTATTACAAATGTTAATGATCTAATAAGAAGATAATGTTTCCTCGGTTATTAATGGGAAAAATTAATCCGGGTGATTTTAATACATAAAAATTATATTCCGTTAGAGTTAATAAATACATATTATTAATTTCATGGGTCAATATTGTTTTTATTTAAAAACTATATAAAATGAAAAAAATCCAAATATAGGGATAATAAATTTTTAAAGTGGTTCAAGGTCACCATGAATGTCCCTTACACATATATAATAACACCCGATATGGTTTTGGTGAGTTCTTTGGAAATATATTTTAAAACCTATACATTTTGAACTATTCTCTAGGGGATTGAAATTAATATTGATAATATTTAAAATGATATAAAATAGAGACTTTTATAAAAAATCATATTGTACAAAACCCCATAAAATTTAAATATTATTTGTAAATAAATGAAACAATTAAATGTGAAATGAATATTTATAGAATATAACACCCAGTTATGTTTAAAATATAATTAGTTGCATAATATCATACCAAGGAATTGATTATACAAATTTATTGAAACTCTTGTTACATATCTAAAAAACTTATTTATCACTTCATATAGATATGTATATCTTGATTAATATAAATTTATTTAAAATAAATTACTTTCAATAGTGGTATTATATATAAGAATAACATTGAATCGATAATTGTATAACATTTATTGAGATTAATTGATCAAAATTTCACTATAATTCAAAAATAACAATTTAATGTTCCTTTCTACGACTTTAGTGAATATGAAATAACTAAACATGGTGTCAGAAAATATCTAATTGATTATTTTATAAATTTTATTAATATAATCTGGTGTAAACTATATCTTCTCTTGTTGTGTTTTGGTGGTTTAATGTGAGTATCATAAATAAAAATCTGCAAAGGGGTGGTATTTAAAAAAATAAAAATTCAGTTAATTAATAAATTTAATTGGTAAAAAACATAGGTTTAATTTAAGAATTATGATTTTACGAGTTTATATAATGGTGACTAAACATATTGGTATATTTTTTTCTCAAAAAATTACTTGTGGTATAATAGAATCCATTGTATGAGGTTTATAATGATCTAGATTCCCATCTTTCCAATTAAAATGATTCACTAGGAACCAACACTTGACACAGAAATAAACATTCAAATGTTTCCACCTCAATAATAGAATCTCAGATAGGAAATCATATTGAAATCTCTTATTTTTTCTGAGAGGAAAAATATTCTTTTGATATCCAATTAGAACTACCCAATACTTTCACATGAAATATCAGCCTAATTGGTATTAAATTTTTATGTGTTTAAATTTAGTATGCACAAAAGTTTTATTAAAAGGATAATTATCTCAAGATTACACCTAAATTTAATGTTTCATATAGAATCTACAATAGAAGTATAATAATAAGCGTCATAACACCCTATACAAGTGTTTGAAGAATCCCCAAAATGACCTTCCTCTGTTTAACATTCCAATGAGAGTAGGATGTTGATCAGGTGGAACTTCTCATTAATCCTTGATCTTCCAATGATAATATAGGCCTCAAAAATTTGAAAAGGGACCAGAGGACTCCTTTTAGAGGCAAAAATAGTATCACCACACCCTCTGGTCAAACTTATAAGGGGGTTTCCAATTGTTCACATTTATAGCTAAAGGGGAATGCGGTTTTGGGAACTCTATTTTCTATATACCACTCAGATCAAGGTTTTGGGTTATTATGTTGTCATATATCTATTTTTTTAACCAAATATTTTCTATCCCACCTATTTTCTATATGAACATATGAATTAGAAGCCTTTGGAGGCCTAATAATTGAAATATAGAATTTTTTCATAAGAGATCTTAATAATATAAAAAATGAATATTCTCTTTAATGATGATCAATTTTGGGACCAAAATGGGTATATTAGTAATCCTAGTATCTTATAGAATTTTACCACATACATTTTGGAATTCCCACACAAATTTTTTAACAAATTAGATGTATGTATCTTCCACAGTATCCATTTTAGTTTACATATGTTGTTGGGGATCTTACATAGAGTGGTATATTTTACATGAATTGGATAATGGTCTCTCCAAATCACCTCCCCCTAAAATTAAATCATTTAAAAATTGTACAATTTAAATAGGTACAAAAATTAACTAATTGTCCTAATTTTGAAGGGATTTTTTTAATATATGAAATTTCAAATATAGAATCATTTTAATAATGTTTTACAAGGGTGGAAATGAATAGTGAATTTGTATAGGATCAATATCCTCTATAATTATAGATAATATATTGTAGAAATTATTTCAAAACATATGTCAAAATAATTGTTCACTGTTCTTATAAAACAAAACATCTTAAATAAAAATAATTGATTTAAATACATCCCCATTTAAAAAAATATGTATAAGTTAAATTTTAAAAAAATTATAATTATTACAAACAATTTTATACATTTTTTAACTTTGAAATTTCGTAAAAAATAGTTTTATAAATATTAAATAAAAAAAATTATAGTTTTGTAATGGTAACTTCGGTTTTCTGTACACTAAGATTATGTAAAATCTCCATTTGAAAACAATCACAATAGAAAATACAAGAATCTATAACCATTATAATAGTTGTCTTCAAATTCCACATTTCAATAATGGTTTTCTCTAAAGTGAAAATAATTAATAATCAAATCACCATGATCATAATTATAGTAAATGAGTGAAAACACATCCAATATAAATAATATCTTATAAATATAATGGATCCATATTTTTAATTTGAATGTCAATAAAATTTATTAAACACAGATATATATATATATAGATATATATATATATAATGTTCTTTGGGGGTAAATATACATTTAAACACACACATACGCCTCATAGACGTACATGAAAGGCATACCATATCCCGATACCCAAAGTGATATCCTACCCATAAAACCTAATTTATATAGTACTAGCCTATAGACCAAGTGTGCATGATTCCCATTACATGGACTATATTCCCAATTGGCATTAAATCTCATTACATGGCCCTGAAAGTGTACATTTTTTTAATCCAAAATCAATTCGATGAATAGTTATTCTATATTACCATGTATGCTATTGTACTTGTTACTATTCCACTACCATTATAGTCCTACAATAGTGACCACCACTATTACATTACCGATGGCGCTAAAATTTCTCCACTACTATAGGTCTTCTATAGTGTTATTATAGTTCTACTACAGTGTGTGTGCCCAATGGGTTTTGAACCCCCCAACATAGATGTAGTGTTATAGGTGGTTTACCATGAATCCAATATCCAACTACATTATTACTAAAAGAAAATAATTTGAAAAAAAATTAAAAAAATATTTTGTTAACTAAACAGAATCCATTTCAATGGTAACCATTTTATTCCTTCAAAAGTTTATCCACCTCAACTTCAAAAATTGAGAAATTAAATAAATTATTAATTAACATATAGTGTCATAATTAAAGAAAAATATTTCTAAAAATTAATTTTTGTTCTTATGGTTAGGAATACATGTATATGGTGATGTTGGGAAAAAGTGAAACCAAATAATCAAGAAAAATATCCATTTTTTATAATCACAATGAAAATAAATTTGTTAAAACATTTATTAAATTTTCGATGATAATTTAAAAAATATATAAACATAATTATTCTCTAAATTTTGGTGATTTCAATCTAGGTTCATACAAAAACAATTGAACAGTCAATTAACACTATAAATTCATTAAAAATAATATATACACCATATTTGAACTTTTGATTAGCATATTTAAAGTAAACCTTTAAAAACATATAATGAACCAAAAAATTATATTTATAATTTAAGATTAAAATAATTTATAGTATGAAAACGTTTTTAGATGAATAGATGATTTGAATTTCCTATTATACTTCATATAATTCATCTTAGACATATAATATAATCTATTCATAGGATATAAATGAGGTAACTCTTGGATCAATTATTGATATTCATTTTTTAAATAATTTTATTTGAAATATATATAGGTGGATATCATCCATCATGACATGATGATATAGTAAGAAATTGGTTATAGTTCTAAGAATTTCAAAATCATGATATATCAAATGTTCTTATTTGAAATTATTAATATGTATATGGAAATCATGAGTATTTTATGAAACCCAGTGGTATATAAATTCAAATATTCCTATTTCTTTAAATTACATAAATTGTATGCCCATAAAATCTATATTCATCACAATATAATTCAAAAAATAATCATGAATTTAATTATCACATATAATTGTATTATAAAATCATCATTTATCTCATTTAAATCTTCTAAATCTTTATGATCAAATGTTTAGGCATACAAAATAATTTCAAAATATTCATATATATTATAAAATATTAATTGAACATTTTCCTTTATATGGGTAATCATTATACCAAAAGCACCAAAAATATTTTTAGAAATTTCAATCTATTTTAAAAAACATAAAAAATTAGAAAATTGATAAATTTTTTCACAAATTGAATTAAAACAATTATTCAAAAATATTTATAAATTTAATATCCAATAAAGTGAAAATTAAAATAAATAAGTTCTCATTTTTCTTCTTGAAATGCATTTTCATTATCATTAATAATAACATTAAATGTTTTCATCAAAAAGTACAAAAAATCAATCTTCTCTTTTTGAAAAGGATTTATTTCATCTTTTGATGATTATGTAATTTTGAATGTAATAGGTGGAGGTTTCATAGTTATTGGTAATTCATTTATCAAAGGTTTCATAAAAATATATACTCACATTCTGGTCAATAATATTATCATATTATTTTGAAACTCTATTTTTATTAAAATATGATAACAGAGTAAAGAAATATCAATTTTTCATACTCATAATTTGGAACTATATCATGTTATAAATAATATTGAATGATTATTTACACCATTATTTTAGCATTTGTTTTCCTCTATGTGGTTTCCCAATTTAAATCTTAAAATAATAAATTTCTAATTTCTAATTTCTCATTCATATTTAAAAATAACTAAATAGTTAATCATTTTCTATATGAATAAAAATTAAACATGGAAATTTAAAATTTGAAATTTAATAAAAAAAATTAAAACATAATTTTTTTTAATAATATGATTATAGGCATCATATTCTAAAATCCAACATTTGTAAAAAATTTAAAACATTATTAATTAGAATTATATGGATATTTTTTAACTTTTTCTCTCAGGTCCATAACATTTTAAAAGATATTAATTGTGAGATGATAAACTTTTGATCACATATTTTAAAAAATTTGTCTAATACATTTAAGTAGAATGATTAATTTGATTATGACCAGATATAAGAATAGAAGGAAACCCCTATGATCCTATTGCAATAATTTCATTAGAAACATCAATTGAACTAATGATTACTCTAACATCATCCCAAATGGTATCATAACTACTAACATAATGTTATTCTTCTATTGCCTGTAATATTATATGTGAAATTATTTTTAAACTTCAATTATATTTTTAAATTGAATTCAAGGAACAAATCCAATCATTATTTCCATGACAAATAGATCTACTCAACCTACATAAGAGTTCTAGTAGATTCAACATCAACGTCACTAATAATTTCTAGTGGAATAATTATTAACATAACCAAAATATTTTTTTTCATATTCTACATGTTCATTATCTTCTCCATAAAATTCAATATTATTCCCAATATTAACCATAAATTTATAAAACACATTCAAATCCACGACCTATCTAAAATATTCTTTTACAATCATTTAAGTGATTCCATATATATATTTCATAACATTGTCATGCATTTAAATAATTATATCTTAATTAAAAAAAATCATGTGTTAAGAGCCTAATGAATTTAGAATATTTTATTATTAATCAATATGTGGGGAATGTGTATATAGACTGGTAGAAGAATATTAAGGAGATTAATGAAAAGGCATATTTGTGACATGATTTTGATGAATATTATTTATTAATTTTATGTTGCTGGTATTGATAATATTCAATAATATATGTTGAATATGACATAGGGACATATAATTATATGTCATGTATACCTTTTATAGGATTTCGTGATTAAATGAGAAAATACTTGGTTTTAACTTTGAGGAATCGTCCTTCTATGTTTGTGATAAATAAATATTCTTGAAGTGAAATATATAGTTTTATAAATATTTATATTCATATATGAATTGAGAATAATGATGATGTATTTATTATAAATTTTTTAATTTATTATTATCTATAATTTTTTTGATAATAATATAGTTCAATTAATTATCTCATTTAATGGTATAGGAAAATAGTTAATTATAGGTAAAAAAATATAACATGATTTTGAATTACATTAAATAATTTGGAAATAATGTTATGAATTATTTAAATAATTTGCATTTTTTTAGATGATTTAGAATGGAATTAATTGATTTTAATTGATTCTGAGTTGATTAAAAATTTCAGAGAAAGCCTAAATTCATAGATTTGAACGAATTGAATTTTATATAACTACATTTTAGAAATTTTTTCAGTTGACTTTTATAAGTAAATATATCTGTATGCTAAAAATCCCCTTAAATAATTATATGTCATATTAAGACAATAAAAAGTAAGGTACATATGATTAGTACTAAAATTCTAAAGCTAAGTTAAAATAGATGACTATGTAGTAGGAAATGCATGAATAGAGATTCACTGAAGGAGGCAAAAAAATGATTAACATGGATTTTTATTAAACTAAATATAAGTCTTGGAATAGTATATATGAATAATCCATTTCATAGGTAATATCTCTTGGATAGAACATAAAATTAAATAATATCATTTAGAACGTACAAAATATTATTTTGATAATACATAAAGTTTGATTGTTTAAAAAATGATAGATTTTATAAGAATATTATAATGTAATTATGCTTTTATTGTCATCATAAAATAAATATTTATATTTTCTAAGGATATCATGACTCTCTTAATGTTTGAAGAAGTGTTAATTGCCACATGAATACGAATATCAATGTGAAAATAAAAATATAGATACCTATAATTGAGTGATATGGATAAATATAGTTCTAATAAATATTATATAGTCATATTATAAGGAGAATGAAACAAATTAGATACAATTGAATTGGGTATTTTAGGATTTGGCATCACAATAGTGAGTTTTCTGAAAAATAAATTGAGACCCATGATTATGATGAAAAATTAAACCATGTTGCAAAATGAGTGGTGTGCCACAACCATGGAAGAAATTAAGAAAAATTATGTATATATTTAACTAAAATGAGAAGTATCAGGATGTAATAATATTTTTCTATGGGAGTCTATAAAATATGAATCATATTTCATAAAGATATTTATGGGGAACTAAATTAGATATAACGAGTTGATCATTTAATGATTATTATTGATTAAAAAATTGGAGTATTTGAATAGTAAAAATGGAGTTACCTATGATATTTCTTAATGTTTCTATTTAATAAAATTAAAATAAATAGTATTATGTATTTATATAATTTGAGTAAGAAATATTATTAGTGGATTGTGATTAGTTAGATTTTCATAGTAAATAATATTTCAGGGGTTTATTAAGGTAATTTAATAAATATAATATAATCAAGGGGTTCCCACCAATTGGAAACACATAGTTTGAATTATGACTAATTTTTATGATATTATGTACTGAGTATATAATAGTGATAAAGAAAAATATATGGAATTGGAGGATATAATTATTAATAATTTGGAATAATATGCAACGTATTTATCTTATACATTGATGAACAATGTATAATATAAGTAAAAGGAGGTTGATGAGTTCCTAATAATGTATACCCTATTATCATCGATGAAATCATTAGTAATTTCTTATGAAAGAATCATTTAATAATTTTTATAGGACTAAGAAGAATAAATAATATTTAGTGGGTTGTGAATGGATCACACTACTACTACTTTTACTAACATCATAAGTCCGTGATTTTGAAGAATAAGGTTATGACTTATATATGAAAAATTTGTAACTACTATGTTATAAAATCATGAAAATAAGAGGACATATATTTATGATTTTTGGATCACATTTTCATGTAATTATTCACATTATTTTTAAAAAAAATAAGTCCATAATAAATTAGGATGGTGAATGGATAACCATTAGTGTCTTCCAGAGGTTGTTAACAAAATTTAAATAAGAAATAAGACACACACAAGATGAATGCGTAAAAGGATTCTACACCAAGGATGATTTACCTCTATTGGTGATGAAAAATAAACAACAAAGATAGTTGAAAATACGTCGGGAACATCAAATGTTGAAGATACAATATGAAACAAAATAACAGAATCAATCCATGAAAGAAAAAAATATATTGTTTACTTAAAAGGTATCCATTTTTATATCCATCCTTGTTCTAAATGTATAATAATAGGAATATAATTGAAATAAATTCATTAAAATTTATATAAAATTTAAAAATAAAATAATATACATATATAAATCTTAAAAAATTACCATGTCTAAAATGAATGCTAAAATCAGAAATACTAATGGGGTACTGATCATGATAAATTTCTTCATGTTAATGAAACTATAAAAAGAGTTTCTAAAATTATAATTAATTATAATCCATATCTGTGTCACTAAAAAAAATAGAATAAATCGCCACATTCCCATATATGTGTCTATTTATTTTTAATTTAGAAAGTCCTGAATTTATTACTTTTATTTATGGAGAGAACTAAAAATCAGTAAAAACATTACAATAAGATGAGATATCCATGACAGATTGCATTAATTATTTCCTCACTACAACAATTTAACTTCTTTCATAATGGTATATTTGGATGGTATTTTAAAATAATAATGTTCGTGATGAAATGTTAATGGACTTTATATCATGATTGAGTCTTTTAGATATAAAGATGCTATAAAATTACAATTTCATAAAAATATGAAAATATTTAATGTTACTGGAATGTAATAATTGATGAGTTATATTGATTATATAATCCCATACCCATATGAGAAACATATTATAAAATTAAATAGGGGGTTTGATTAATAAATGGATAAAAGTGATAATAATTCATGTGGTCAAATTGGAGAAACTTTATTTTGAGTGAATGATTCATGTGTTTTGAGTTGAATATGTGATAAATTATAAAATTTACTTTAGTATATACTAAAAATTAATTTTTGAGTTAATATATCTTTTTGAGTTTTTTATAGAAAACTTATACGTATAGATTAATATCTCTTGTTTTTATTACAGGAAAAATAAAATAGAATTATTTTTATTTAGTTTTTGTATCACTTATATATAAGTGGTCTGGTACCAACCATATAGTAGTTAATTTTTATTGATAAGGGGTATATAAAAAAGAAAATATATTTTTAGAACATATTCAAAAATATTTTTATGGGTATAGCTAAAAATCCATGGGGGAAATTTAAGATATCAATGGAGTATGATTATTTTATTTTCTAATTGTATGTGAAGTATGTCAATAGGTGTTAAATTATTTATATTAAATATGATAAGGAAGTTGAATCATTCTATGAAATGTTTGAGTAATGATATATGTAATGATTATAGATTTTTTCTTAAATGAAATAAATTCCTTGTGTTAATACAAATTAAATCTCTATCAACTACATGTTCTTGATGAGTTCTAGATAATCTCAATGAATGATGAAGAAAAAAATATAATTGGTTTATTAAGGAAACATCATTATGTTTTTGGAATGAAAAAATATGAATTAATAAAAATATATCCTTATATGAGGATATACATTGATCTCTAAATTGATTATGAAGGTGATACTTTTATTATTGATTTATTAATGGAATATTTTTATAATATTTGATCTAAAAAATTAGGAGGAATTTATTGAAGAAGTTTATTATATGTAGAAATAGAAAATTACAACATATAAATGATTAATGTATTTAGGAAATATGTTGAATAATTTTAAAAAAAATATGATTATTTTTAATTAATTTTTGTTAATTTCTATTGATTTATTAATGCTTGAATTAATTTGTAACAATCTGTAGTTGATCTGAATGGCTTTGTAAATGATGGAATTAAAATGATTGAATAAATCTAATTTCTGTTACCTTTGTATAAGTAAATATTTTATTATCAATATGTGTCATATTAAATAACATTTACATTTTACTAAATCAAGGGATATAATTTATAATCCCTACTAAACCTAATGATATGTGAACAACGTTTAATTAATAAAAGAATTATAGATCTATGTAAGAATAAATTCCTCCAAAATATAATACATAATAATATTGAAAATATAGATTTGGGAGATGTGCCTTGGTTGGCCCACCATGCTCCATGTCCTTAAACTCCCCTTGTGCTTGGGATACTTCCTAGAACCTCAGATACCTCCCTCTCTTTACCCCCCAAACTGGGATAGGTCCTTCTACTGAGTGCATCCATTCCCCATTATCATCGCCTTGTTCTCTTCCTGGCCCTAGTCCACTTCAACCTTCACTCTTGATGTTGGAATAAACATAAATGAACCCCATATCATTTTGACATAATGAAATATTAAACATCTGGGATTCAGTTGGTGATTGATTTTAGTGGTCTTCTTCAACATGCATCATGGTTTCATATCTTTGGGATTATTTCTAATGGATCATGAGTCTCCCAGAACATGTCGTGCTCATCAGTCCTCCTCCCATGCTCTTTCTTCTTTTACCATCCTATATGACACCATTTTTTGTCAAACTATATTTTTATTTTTGGTAAATTGGTATGGAAATAGTTTTAGGGAAGGTGTCATTTCATCCTTGGGTTTTCAGTTTATCTTTTTTCCTTATATGATTTGTGGTTTTTCTTTCTTTGTTGTAGTCTTCTTTAATGATTTTAGTGTTTGTCATGTGGTTTGTGTTTATTATTTTGTTTCATGTTTTTCAAATATTTATTTTTGTATTATTTTTTTGTGGGAAAATTTCATTGGGGAAGATGATTCTGGTTTTGGATGGTGGAGGTGTCCTAGAAGTGGATTGTTTTAGTGTTTCTTTCATGTAGACAATGCTTCCATCCAAGATTTTTGGTCATTTGATCTATTTGTTCCATTTTTTTGATGTTTTATTAGTGGTTGATTTGGAAGCAGGTTTGAGATGTCATAGTGATGTTCAGATCTTGCAATCGTGTCCTTGGTTCAGTATATACGATACTCATGCTCCATGATTCCAAACATGTTCTCCTAGTCGGACTTGCACTGTGTTTTACAATGTGTGTTGGGTTGTGGAGATCTAGTAGTCGATGGATTTCTAAGAGGTGAATCATAGGCCGGATTCATCTCTATCTTTGGTTCCCTATTAGGCTTGTTTTTCATGTTTTTTATGGATATACTTCGAAGGGTAATTTTTCTGGATCAGATGTCTTATGGAGCTATGTTAGGGAATATAAATGGTGGTGGTGATCATGTGAATGATAGTATGAGATGATTTTCATTGTGATCAGTTTTGATTTTGGATTTTTATGGTGGGAATGTAGATGGTGTGTTTTCCTTGGTGAAGTGGATATGATGGGGCAGCGAGTTAGCCGACATTTTGTTCTAATAGCTACGATTGGTTGGGGTTACTCTATGGTGACATGGATATTTCATATGTAATGTGCCAGGGAACATGGATCATGTCGGTTCTTAGTTCAGGATCTCACATCCCAAGGTGATTAGGTGGTGTTGGGATTGATTTGTGTTAAAATTTTGAACTGGTTTTTTTATCATAGTTAGAAATCTAAATTTTAATTTCACAATTATGGTTGTGGTTTTTGAATTTTTTGAATATAAAATTACCGCATAACCTTAATGAGGTGTTTTTAAAAATTAAAAAAATGGATTTAGAGAATAATAGTTCATTGATGATGGATTCTGTAAATAATAACATGGATATCTATTATAATTAATATAAATTACTATTAGAAAGTTATAAATAATCCAATACATACCAAATACCTTCTGGATAGTATATAATTTTAATAAAAAACATTAATGAATTGTGTAAGATGACTATGATAATATGTGTTGTCTATCAGTTTTAATATTACAGAATATGTAAAGGAAATTTTAGAATTAATATTTTTTATGATACTCATGGAGTAAATGTCATGACGGTTCATAGAGATCTGGATTCTATAAAATTTTATTAAAGATATTATTGCATCATGAAGATTAATATCATGCTACAAATAATGTTTTAGTTTATTAAAATTGCTTGACAATGTAGCTATCGATATTTTTAAATTCCACTATGTCACAATACTTGGAGGAGGACATTACATAAATCAATATTAAGTGGGTAACAAATGAAAAATCTATTATGTAATGGGTTTTCCTAATAATAATGTGAGGCTATGGATTGTGACCAAAAATTAAATCAAGATAGAATATGAGTATCGCACCAAAACCATGAATTTCATGGAGAATAATAGGGCTTAGATCATGTTGTGAAGATCAGTATCATAATGAAATAATATTAAAATATTTGAAATTTATATTAACATAAAAAAAATGATTATTAAGGATAATTTTAGTGAATTAACTGAGAAAAAATTAGTTGGTGTTAGATGATTATTATTAATATTAATAATTTTATATTAGAAAAATATAGATGGATATAAAAGATGTGATATTCAAAAAAGATACTCTTGGATTGGTTTAAATAATATGGTAATCATTATTTTTGGAAATTTAATGAAAAATTATTTTCCAGGATAGTGATAAGATTGATGATTATGAGAAACTGACATACAAAAACCATCATTGAACACCCCTAATGAATTTTTGTGATACATTAATAGTAATGATTAAAATTCATCAAAGTATGACCTACCCAATAACCATTCTCAGAATAACTCCATCACGGTTTTCCATCATATCAATAGAATCATTTTGTATTGATAAATCAATAACATATCATGGTGCATGTTTCGCCCCATTGTATATATTTCCACAGAATAACACCAACTAGAAATCATGTCGTAAGTTTTCCAAAAAAAACACTCTTCCTCACTCACCTATGTTTTTTCACATCTATAGATCATGATGCCTTAATACCTTGATTTATCATAGGATAATCCCATACCCACACTGATGTCTAAATAAGACACTCAATGTAATTCCATGGCTTGATCTTGGAAAAACCAAATAAACCGTTGTATTCCACTCACGAGTAATGATACATCTCCAATCTAACTAACTATTCAACACCTCCACATTTTTGAACCTAACGAACATGAGAGTTATAATTTCATGTCAAATTTTATTCCCACACTGTTTTAGTATACTTTCCATCAACACAATAGACCAAAATATCCAATCTCAACCACCCATGTCCTATTAATTACCAACCATTAAGGAAGGACATGATCACCCTGCTCATAAATGAGAAACAATATGGTAGACCAGTTAATAAACAGTAGGATATATTTCAAATATAGTCATAAATTTAAAAACATAGATGTTACAATGGTGTATTTATCTATTTTTTTGTATCTTCTCATGATAAGACTCTACTCAAAGGTGTTGATTCCACATAATAGTATTTTTCACTATAGGAATTACATTATGGAAACAATTGTTAGACTATCTGAACTGGAATTCCGTTAAACCAAAATCTAAATATCAAATACCAACATAAAATATAATTATAATAATCCCAAAACACAATTTTTTCTTAGATTAATAAATTAATACCCACTAAATTTTTAATCAAACACATGGTTCTATTACGGTCAACCATAAATCACTAAAAAAAATTCTGTATAGAAACCCATTTTTTTCACCACAATTCAAAAACAAGTTAAAACCCACCAATCAGACATGGAACATTCAAGACAAAAAAAATTCAAAAAATTTACAAATTAAATAATTTAGGCAACTCCCAAAAAAAACAATTAAATCCAATGATTCCAATTTATAATGGAACGAATAGCTTATTTAAAACCATCCCAAAATATTTTACACAAACTAAAAATTAAAAATGTTTTAAAAATATCCTCTTCCATCCAAGGGTTTTTTTACAAGAATTGAAATCATATAGAACTCTGACCATTCCAGTATCATCTAAAAAAGAGAACACATTTTAAAAACCATTCTAAAACACAATTTCAAATACACATTACCTTTAATTTTATATAATTCATTAAATCCCAACCATTTCAAAAGTATCAACACTATGATATATTTATTTTAGAAAAAACATATAAAACCATTTCATGAAAACCATCGGTCACCACATGTTTTTTCTTCAAAGTTGAGTTTTCCTTTTAAAATAGAATTTTCCCCAAAATCTAGCAGCGTTAGAAACTATTTCTCTATGGAAAATGAAAAATCATAATCACATTCAATCTATAAAACTCTAAAACTCCTTACTGATCTAACAACTCTGTATAATGTAATCAATAAAAAAGAAATTATATCCAAAAATTATTCAATTAATTATAGATTCAATTATGTTAACATGTTAAATAATACTACCTATATCTATGTTATCATTCCTTTATCATTCCACTATATTGATTAATGGAAATATCATTGGAACCTAGAGAATCCATACATTTTTTCTAGAGACTCACCCTTCCCACATTAAGATTTTTGTACAATAGAATATCTCCCTCATCATAGAGGTCATAGTCCAAACACAATACATCACTTGAAATCATTGTTTTAAATCCATGTTATGATAACAATGAATATTCTTCGTATACCTATTGAGTTCCAAAACAATATATGTATAACTTACTAACACTCTTACATAAAAAAATATGCTCTGATGTAGTTTTTAATTTTCCAATTTATATGTCCTAGAAAGCATGTGAGAGATAATTCTACGAAACCCAAGAACACCTTATTATATGTTATAGGTTGTCGATAGGTTCCATGAACCAAAAATAGTCATACAAAGACTATTCCCTAAAAAATATTCTAATGAATCAATCGAAAAATCATTCGAATATTCCATATGATTTGTTTTTATAACTAACATCCTAAATCATTTATATATAAAATGGATAAAATTTGTGGCCCATATTTCCAAAAATAATGGAGTAAAATAGAATATATTATCCATCATATCATAAAATAGAAATGATAATGAAACATAGAATAACATATACTAAAAAATAACCACATTTTCATATGAAATGAATAATAATATTCAATATAAACTATATTGGCTTCCATATAAACTCACATATTCATCCTATCAAATAATTAGCCTCTATGAAATTTTATCTAAACAATTGGAGTGCTCAAAGCAACACTAGTGGACATAGAGGTTAAGGATGAGTCTATTTTCCGAGTATGTATCCCTAATGACTTAATGATACTTAGTGATTATATAATAAAGTGTATCTTCATTAAATAAATATAATGTGTATAATACTTATCATGAAACACACCCACATATGAAAATCAATCAATAAACCTGAATGTAAACAACTAAGGTCATTTTGTGTTTGATAGGGTACCATATGTAATATACCTATAAGAATCATCCAAATCCAGAAGGATGAGAGTTATAAAAGGGAAAAAGTCATGAACTATCTCAAATTATATACTTTAATGCTTCATACCAATTATATAAAAATACCTGATGACTTTGGTATTATTGTATATGAATCACTAAGACCATACATTGTCATATAATGTAGTTTTCACAACATGCATCACAGTCATCCCTTATCACTCAATGGATACATCAGAATAGTTTCATGTTCATTCCTTGCCACTCAAGGGATACCAAAAATCAATTTTCATACTATACCTTCTCACTCAAGGTATATCACACTAAATAGATTAAACTATCCCTACCCACTCAATTGAGGTTCTAACAGAACATACTCACTCATGGTGGGACCATTATCCCAACCACTAACTAATCACTCTTGGAAGGGTCTGATATCATGTCACAAACTACCTACATCATTTTCAATCAGGGTAGGATTTAATATAACATAAAAAACTAACCAATGCCTTATCCATCGAGGTATGGTTCAGGTAACGCATTCTCCATCTGAGTGAGACGATTATCATGAACAATGACTTATCACTCAAGGTAGGTTCCAATATCATATCATGGACACCGACATAACTATCAATGTAGCATTCTTCATAGTAGATTCACACACAGGGAGTGATATATGACTATTTCAGTCAACCAAAAAACTCATAAAGGGGAATACGTAATAAATAGTAAACATTTTATGAATCACATTACATAATATCTCGCACACATCACTGTAGTTCTTGTCACTAATGTCCTAGACCTTGGCCGAGAACACCCCATTACACCCATATAATTGATTGTAAAAAACTCACCCGATGAAAAAAGTTACACAATATTTAAACCATTAGTAAATTTATATAAATGGACATGGTTCCATCACACCTAATCAATTTACCCCACTCTACTCAATCAATGGGCCATCTACCACATTAATAAAAAAATAGATATTCATACCCAAATAAGAATTCATTGAGTAAAATCGTGAAATGATATATCCTGATTAATTAAATTAATTCTTGTAAAACTAAACTAAGAGGAATAAAAAAATAAAACATTATTAATAAAATAGGAATCATCTTAATGGGGTCAAAGCTTCCAAAACTACTCAACCAGTAACTCTCTACATTCATTTAAAACCAATAAAATTATTCCTTTTTTAAACCAATTAATATATGATAAACATGATGTTTTACAGATGCTATCTCATTTTCTAAAAAAACTGTAAAAATATTCACTAGAAAAATCTACTTTTGTAAATGTAAAATTTTGAAATTCATTCATTGGGTCATCCTATTTTATTTTAAATCTCACATAAATTAATCAACCTTTAAAAATCACATTTTTGAAAAATTAAACTCATTCTCATTATCGTATAAATTATATGAAAAATAAATCATTAAATGGGACAACATTTCTCATCTATCTAAGATGAAATGTTGAAATTATATATCAATAAATAAAATAGATGAGAACCACATAAGTCATGAATCATATAAAGTAGAATAATAATAATGGCCACACATGAAAATAATGTCAGTAAATAAAATATATACTCAATGATGTCAAGGATTCCTAACTCATCCAAATATATTTATATTTATCACATGATCATAACATCCTCCCTTATGTTTAGGAGTACCTATCTGATCTATATACACTATAAAATTAAAAAAACAAAAATTTATATTCCAAAAATGAAATTTACATTACTCAATAAAAGCACTCAATGAGACCACATGACATTGAATTCTTGATAAAAAAAGGTGTGATTTATGACCAAAATCTACCTTATCCTATAGAAAAAAATTCCAAAAAAACTATTCTTTCAAATCAATGATCATTTTATCCCAAATTTTGTACAAATCATTTATAAATATATGGTGAAGTACACCTCAATAATATGAGGATAAAATTCTTAAATACATCCTCTAATTCCATTCTATATAATATGGACGCAAAAACCCCATGAAGTGGTTTTATGTCAATCTGATTTAGTAAAATAGTAACAATAAATCACTAAATTATGGATAAAAATTAGAGGAAAACTAGGTCAAGTAAAAAAGATGAGATTGATGCGTGTGGTCGTAACTATATTTAATATAATAAAACCCTTTCATGTCACCTACATTAAAATTTTGATGAGTATAGATAATAGAGAACCATCAATGGGTTTCCCTCTTCTTCCATTTGGAAGGAGTTGATGGAGTGTAATGGGGATTAAAATATAACCACAAATGAAATTAAAAAATCACTTGATAAAAAATAGGTATAAAACTATTAAATAACATGACCATACATGTATTACTTTTCATATTACGACCCATTAATAATATCCATAACCACATGACACATATCAGTGATGAAGTGACTATCCATATATTGAGGGATTGTTCCTATGGAAAAAAATTATCAAGGATAAACTACTTTTGTAATTGGTTATCCTTCTAAATAATGCTAAATTACATTAAATAGTTCAAGAAAAACATGTTATGGTGTTCTTCCACCTAACCATTACAAAATAAATCATCCCATAAAACATTTAGGAGATGATCAAATCTCTCGGTACATTTGGAAAATAAAAAAAATTCAAAATCACCCATATTTTCAAGAACTCGTAATGATAAAAATCATTACTGAATTAGTCTCAGAAGAGTGGTGGTTATGATTGAACTTACATACAAGAATCTAATACATGAAAAAGTACATTATAGTATATCACAATTAATATTTTTATTAGTAGGTTGCTTCATTTAGGGTAATATAGGTTAATATTAGGTTTAGGGAAGAGATTTTATAACAAATAATTAGGTGACCATGGGGATGTGTTGAGATACATGATTTCATAATTTTATTCCTATTCAGAAGTTTCCATTTGTTCATGTCGGGGGGTATTCCATAATCTGAGTTATTCTACTATAAACACTACCACGGTCAATGTGATTTATCCCTCTGGTTATCTTTATTTCAAACCAACTTGTTTGGTTTTTGAACTTCAATAGATTATTTAGTTCTAAATCAAGGATATATTTTTGAGTAATCTTTATGGAAGGTGGGATGCACATATGAATATAACTAGAATGTTCTATAGAATATTGAGTAAATGTAAATTTTTGGGATTTCAATGATTTATAGATAATGGGATTTTCTGTATTTAGTTATAGTTGACTAGTTTTAAAATTTCCATGTATATGTTTATTTATTTTGAATATTTGTGACGTTATATTCAAGTTGTGATGGATGATATGTCTTTTTGTAAAAATATTTTTACCATGAAAATATAATAGGAATTGATATGGTAAAGTTGAGTATTAGTATATAGTATTAATAAGGGATGTATCATAGTTTAGTTGACGGTTGTCATTGTATTTTTCATCAAATGGTGGATCAGTATCATGATGTGTTACTAAAAGGTTTTGATGGTCATTTTATGGCCTAACAATATAAAATTACACCAATAATTCACTAAAAATTAACAAAAAAATATCTTGAGTGAGAAATTATGTAGATGAATAAGGAAATTAAAAAAATGAGCATACATGTATTCACATTGGAAAATTTGTTCCATACAGAACTCTATAGAATCCATGGTGTGTCGCTCAAATAGATGACCTGATATGTGTTTTAATGAAATGCATCTCAGTGACTGAAGAATAAGGAAATGATATCACTATGATCCACCTGATGGATCACTAAACAGGGGTAGGATATTGGTAAAAAAATCGAATATCAATGATGTGGTTTTGATAACCTCCCAATGTGAGGTGGCCATGTATTCATCCATTACTAATAAAAATTCAATCTAATACATAAAAATAATTTATGGTTTGTCATGGAATCATCCGACATTGAAGGAAAACTGATATGTGGTAATGATATAGTAAAGGGTGTGGTTCACCTCACGATAATTGGTTTCAATTGTTATGGATCCCTAAAAAAATTTTAGATAAAATATTATATTCTTTAGAAGTTGGGAGTAAAATTATAAATAATTTCCAACCATGTGAACTCCACCTATACACTATATCTCATGTGCTCTCGTCCCTATATACACACACATGTACAATTTACCCAACCTATAAGAATGAGCCTCGGTATCATTTTATTAGATATAGTGTTCAATATGTACTACGTGTTCTTTGGAACTAATTTTACCCAATCTCTTTTGTGAGTACTTGGTCTTGTTTTAAATTGTATGTCTAGGCACGTGTCCTATTTATTTAAAAAAACTAATAGATGAAAACATATCTGGTTAAGGAAAATTCATATACAAACCCCTATCATTCATGTATTACATCTCTATGTACCTTGGGTGAAGAACCAATCCCTATACCACCTCGATCTACAAATAGAAAGACTGCATACATTTTTCAACTGACACTAAGAAGGGAAAACTAGGTATTAGATTATTTTAACCGAAACATTCTGGATCCTATTCAATTTGAGAAAATTATTTTTACTAATCCTAATGATCAAATCATGGTTTCTATATTCCCTAGATATACATATGGATTAATAAAAGATCATGAATTATCTCAAGCCCCTATAATAGGGTGATCCTTCATCTAGGACCCTACACTATGCAGGGATATCACCCAAAACCCTATAATATAGAAATATTTCACCCAATCCACTACAGTAGGGTGTTTTTTAACTCATGACTACACACATGGTAACTAGTTACACATAATCCTTACTAGTTCTCTAAATCTCCATAGTCCTATAACCTAGACACTTATTAATCTTGGCTCCCCGTTATGGCTCCCATTCACCTTGGCCCCCACTAGGGCTTTAGTATTTCCTAGTCCCATAACTGGGGATCCCATCATTTTGGGTACCCCACTAGGGATCCATTTCATCAAGGAACGCCACTAGAACATTAATTCAACCACATATCCCATTAGGGATCTAATTTTCATAGTTACTTTACTATGGCCAAGTCTTGTTATATTAATTCATATGTGTGAACTATAAATATATTCCCATGAATGGATTTATCCCATTGTATCATTAATGATAGAGAAATATAATATTTTACTCTAAAAAAGTGCAATAACCAACCATACCTTCTCTTATGTAGTTCAAAATTAAAATAAAAATCAGATGGGGTATCCTTAAGCATATAGCCCACATTGTTTTTTCACCCCTTTTGTGACACAAACATCATTTTGACAAGGATATTTAATAAATATACATTGGACTAATATTAGTTTTAGGTCCTATATATGCATTACCCTATATACTTACTACCAATTAGGATAAACCACAAAGGTCCAATCATCCATAAGTCCCACAAAAAACATTTTTAGGGACTTTTTTCATATAAGTCCTCAAAGCATGTCTATAAAATGTATAAAACAACATCTTTTCCACATGATTTTAAATAGTGTATAATGGTAATAACATATGACCATAAAAATGATACTCAATATAAATGGGGTCCAATTCCTATCAATGAGGATATGTCCTATTCTACTTTGAGGTTCAATCCTAAATCACCAAAATGCACAATTCCATATGTTATGGGAATAATATCCCTTATGTGGGGATTATATGATAATACCAATTTTCAAAATTCACATATTAGTATTCTAAAATATTCAATTTGTGGAGATACTCCTCTTGGTTACTCCAAATATTATATGATCCACCTACTAGCTATAAGACACATTATCCAATGACTTTCATTCCCATTTATTTTCTTGTCTGCATGATGTAAATGGGCTCTTATAGACCACCTTCCATGTATGAGACCATAAAATTAAAATACATTTTACCCATATAGTTATCAATGTATTGGAAGTTTAAATCTATAAATGGACTTCAACCATGGTGTAATAAAAAACCATACCCAATCCCAAATTTTCACTAATAAACAATATATCATACAGTGGGTTGTTCATGTAAAGAACCACCCATATAGAAAAAGCATTTGGGATTATAATGAAATTGAGAGTGACCCTTGAGACACCTAGTTGGTGGTTATAATTGAGGGTATAAAAAAGTACATGATATGTGTTATTATCATAAAAATAAAGGAACAATACCTCTACCACTAATAAACAACAAATGAGTTTAAATTTCAATAAAATATAATAACTAAATTGATACTTATTGGTCAATAAAAAAATTAAAGTACATTAAATGACATATAAAACTAGAATTTATCTCCTAAATCCAACCTTTCTACATGAAAAATAACTGAAATATCCATTGATCTATACCGAAAGACATAACAAACACTAGTTTTGTGATCACATGGGAGAATTAATTAAGAACGTACTTATAAAAAATCAGTAATCATGTGTAATAAACATGTAAGAGGTGAAAAGTTTCATTAAAACAATGTATATGATAATCACAGATAATATAAGTAACATGAATATAATGACTAATCATTTAATTCCATGTAACATAATATTTACCACCATTTTCTAAATTTTGGAAAAATCCTTTACCTATTTCTCAATGATTAGAAAAACTAATTTAATAACCAAAATTCCTAAATATCATTCACTACACAATTGTTATCAAATCACTCTGAATCGTGGGACAACATATTTCCGCCACTCATAGCTATCAGTAATTTAGTTATATCATAAACTAGTTACCATATAAATAGATGACTAATCTATTAATGTAATAAGTTAAGTAGTAATGAAATCATCATAAAGAACATATCGTCATTCACCATCCCATATCTAACCATGACTTATTTTTTCACATATCACAACATCCCATACAAATCCTTCATTACACTACAACATACAACATCTCTACATAGACACAACTCCTTCACAACATATCCACCCTTCCAATCATACATCGGCAAGTTAAGATATACATAAAACTATCATCCTTAGGCCATCCTCCTAAAATTTTTGTCACCCTCACATAATCACTTAACAACATCATCCATAATAAATATCAAATGTGGTAGCTTTAAATAAACATGAAATTCAAAAAACTCAATCCCTCCTCCCACCATGCATTATCAACACATTATATCATCATCTCCACTACACAATTAAGTAACTAAAATTATTATATACTTATAATATCATGAAGTTATATCTATTTTTACCACATTATTCCCAAGTTTTGACATTATTTTCCATGACAACTCTTTCATAGAAAAAATTTCTAGAGATAGAGGGATTTAGCCAAAAAAAGGTTACTAGAAGGCCGGCCAAGTCACAGAATACTATCATGATGATTTGAGAATATTCAAAGAATACAATGAAAATTATGAGTCTAAAAATGTATACCTAGTTATTAATATCCTTGGATGTAGTGTGACAAGTCATAGCCATATGGTAATTTAGTATGATCAAACTATCCTACGAATCATTACATTAATCTTCTCATATCACCCTCATTAAATATCATTCCAAATTTGAATTTATATGTTTATATATGGTTATGTTGAAACAAAATCCATAGTTCATGTTGTTACACATAAACAAATCACAAAAATCCACCCTCCAAACCTAGTTTTTTTTAGACCGAAAAAAATATTGAAGCCTCCAATAATATAAATGAAGGAAAATCAGTCCACATTTCCATGATTAGTGATATAAATAGTCACATGAGGAATAATATATATAGAAAATACAAAAAATTCTTATAATTCCTCATTCCATGACATATCTAGTAGATTGTGACAAACTACATTCAGTATCACCCCTTATACAACTACCAACACCAATAATATTTCCCAAATGAACATTTCCAAGATTACCTGTTCCAAGAAGAAATGATTACTTTTAAAAACACAGATATTACACCCAAAAATTATTTACAGCACAAACTCTTGATTAAAATAATGTAAAAGCCTATGGGGATTTAGGAGGATACCTTATTGATATTTCAAATGATTATCATCCCCAAGAATCAAAATGAAACTAAAATGTAACAACCAATATGACAACCAAAATAATACATTAGGATATACCTCTCAGATGATATGAACTCAAAATTAAAACCAAAATCAATGGATAATAGAAAATTCATTAAAAAAGTTTGACAACTAGAAATACCAATGACATTGGTTGATAAATTCAAACAAGAACAAGACTATTGGAATAGATCACCCTGACACACAACCAATTTCATGTCACCTAATTCATTCAATAAAAAGATATTTCAAAAATATTATTCCTTACATACTACAAAAATTTCCATTATACAATTCTTTTAGTGAATATTATTTCATGGATTTGAATGAAATAATGAAATTTATTATCTTAATCCCAACCAACACACACTTTCAAATGATTTCAAAATTAACTAGACTATTTTAAGTGAAATGATTAGGTTCACCCTGAAATTTTAAAAAAAACCCACCAAATAATAAGAACATTGTGGATTATTTGGGCTAGTAAATCAGTTTTTCTTGAAAACATTACAAAAGAAAAAGATCAATTCACGGGATTTCATACAACTCAATCTCTTAATCCACATAGATTTAATCCATTCTCTATCTATATAAGATCGCCTCACATTCTGATTCAACCCGATTCCTAGTTCTTATAGAGTTCATCAAAACCTTACAAACCACTCATGGGGGAACATAATAAGAACTCTTTATAAAAAATTACCTCTATCCATGATATCTAAATGATCTACCACTTACTTAAAAGATAGTAACTGAAGTGGGATAGCAAATTGGTAAATCTCTGACCTCAAAGAATATATGATGAACTATTTTTATTCCCTCTCGTTGGGTAAGAAATGTTTGATAAAATAATCAAAAAAATGGCTTACAAATATACAAACACATTCAGATCTCTACTGAAATTTATAACAATTTTTTACATGATAATAACTAGGCACATGATAAATGTAATAATTATTAAACAAGGGAAGAAAACCCCTAGAAAATTCATCTGAGTCTCCATAATTCATCTAGAACAATATCATGAGTATATTTCTATACAATAATGGCACTAAGGTATGTTTAATTCCATATGAGTTTTGTACAATTCAAAAGGAAACCCCAACTCCTTCTAAAAAACACTTACATTAGGTTTGTTATCTCAGGAAAATAACTTCTGCACATCTTATAAGTAAAATATCATCAATTTTTATCCTAATATTTATTTTTTACATTTCCAAACCAAGTATATTGGTAGATATTCCATAACATATAATTATATAAAATAGTCACTAAGTCATTATAAACCTCAAAATTCTATCCAGTCATCCCATAGGACAATAATGATTCACAGTAAGGTCACATCAACCCTTATACTACCCTTACAAACGTACCATCCCAAAAAACACCCCATATTGCCACATCACCATTTCTAATCAACCAAAATATTATATTACCTCCATCGCAATACCTGTTTACCCATATGATAATTAATTAAACAAATAAAAATAATAAACATTCATAATGAAATAAATTTCCAAATAAATAATGAAAACCCATATTTCCTTTACAAACAAAATATACAATCCAAATATCACTAAAAAATTTATCCATACATAACTCAACCAATTAAAATGACCACTAAACAACACCAAACAATAATACAAACTCATCACAATCACAACGAAAATCATACTATGTCTCTAATACTCAACACATTCTAATTTCCAAAGAATACTCAATAACCTTTAACTAGATCCACATGAATAAAAATAAGGGAAACATAGATAGGCACACAAAACCAAAAAAAACAAAATAATCAACCACCTTTTCATTTTTTTCATAATAATTTAGGTCCATCGAGAAAGATCATCATCAAAAAAAATTACGTTTTCCAAACAACCACCTTCATTACCAGTTTTAAATAATAATACTTTAATGGTACGATATTTCATTACTTAAATAAAAATATGAGTTCTTAATTAAAACCATGATGAAAATTATGAAAACAAAACATATTACAAAATTTTCAATCAGAGGGACTAAATAAAATAGACACAAATTATATTATTGGAAACTGCCACATTGTCATGATTTTAGAATTTAAAACATTATGTTATTGAAAACATGTTTTCATGAAAACATATTTGTATTTTGAGGATATTAATAATAAATAATCATGTTATAAATAATACATAGTCAACATTTTTGAGAAATAATTCAGATATTTACCATTAATAATGTCTATTAAAGATGATTTCAAATTTCAATTGGAATTCTACACAATCTTTCAACTAATATGTATTGAATTCAGTCATTATTTATATTTATTCATAATTTTAGACAACATTAAAATAAACACCCTTAAAAAGAATACTACCATAGAAAAATTAATTTGTACTATATACATGCTTGAATTATTTTACTTTTCTATATATGTAAAAATAATCAACGAACAACATAATTGAAAAAATATACACTAGTTCTTTAATTAAAAATTCTACAAATATTCTTCATCTTTTATCATGATTCCCACAACAGAAAATACCCATATTACACATATACAAGATCACATCAATTTAACTAATGAACATGGAATGGAAAATTTATTTTTCTTATAAAAAATAAATAATTGTCATCATAGAAAATTTCATTATTCTTAAAAGTAAGGACATGTTTTTCATTGAATGTTTTGGAAAATTTAATGGGTTATCAATAAGAATTTATTCCACCTTGTAATAATAAGGAAATATTAAAAAAGTACCTCTTAATAATTGATTCCTAACATATGAGGTATAAATATCATTAATTAAATGAAACACATGGAATATTAACTTATATATAATATAAAATACTTATTTTACATGTATATCAAATAAACAATTTCATCCTATGAATATGGAATATACTAATGAGGACATGTTTTATAAACGATATCTATAGAAGTAAATAAAATATAACAAATACAATGTAAGAGTTATTTTTCAATAAATGTAAGGATAATGGAAATAGATCCACATGTTACACACCCCATCATTGAAAATTAAAATTAATTAAACTAAAAATGGTTTTAGGAATAATGTTAGAAACAAATAAAAGTTATAATAAGGATTCATGTAAACATTATATTCTATTAAATTACTGCTTTAATATTTTATTTAAGGTATTGGAATCAATTTGGTGGGTGAATGAAAAATCATCAACAAAAGAACAATAATGTTATTAACATGGAATCATCCATAAGATATAGAATTTTAATGCAAATGTAGGTAATTAAAATGATTAATGTACAGACCTATTTAATATACCCATTAATGATTATTCATGGACATAAAAATCTTATTAGATTTTAATATTCACTACATTATATCACAAGCAGCCCCAAATTTCAATGCCCTATAAAGTATCCTTATTCCAAATCATATTTTATTACCAAATTTAATCACAAAACTACCAATACCATGGAACCCTCACATGTTAATATCTCTAATATTTAGAATAACGACCATCCAAAATCATTGATTCCATTTTTTCACAACACCGCATCTTGGAACACCTCCTATGTATGAAATGATGGAGAGAGTGAAATCTAATGCTCGTATCATTTAGGCTCTATATTAGTGACTAGAATTGATGAAGTAAACATTACATGATAGATGCATTACCCATATATAAACCCATGAATAATACATCAATCAAAAATCTAGCTCGATGGGGATTCAAATCATTATATAAACCCCCCTAACCAATATTATTATGAAACATCAATACAGAATAGTTATAATTATACAAGACATGAGAGATAAATCTCAAAAATACCTACCAACTCCATACATGATACATAAATAGAACTTATAATTCCTATCATTCTATTATTCAACTCATTGGAAACTATAGTTTGGAGAACATTTGGGAGTGATCATTATGATCATCTGTCTAATCCAAATCAACATTAATGTTTGTAAAATAAGTAAGACTGGGAAAGAGTGATATAAAACAAGTAATATTAATCACATATTTAAGTAGATATTTGTAGGTAAAAAATATAAATAATAATAATTTAATTACACATTCCACACAATTTTCAATCATTTCCACAATTTCCACAACATCCTGTGACTTTTTCCACAACATCCTATGACCTTTTCCACAACACCAATGTAGAGAACATTCATAATTGAAATCTTATGATATCATGAACTACATGATTATTAAAAAATAAAATGAATATTGGGCCCAAATATTTCCATATATCTTTCCTTTTTGTAGTGACAATAACATCTCAAACAAGTATAAATCTTCAAGTATGACCACTCACTTAATATGATTCGAAAAGAAAGAATAAACCCATTACCAACAACATATCAACCACCAAAAACCCATATCCATCCCTGAATCATGTATCAACATATCAAATCATCCCATACAAGAAACCTTTCAGCAATAACAATGAATATTACCAAATATCCACAACTAATTAACTATATATCTATGATTCCAACTACAAATCGCTAGTGTAATGTAAACACAAAGGGTGTTAACTTCACCCCCTCCCATTTATGTATTTTCCATAAAACCATAACCACAATTCCAAATCCTCTGAATAAAATAAATAGTACTATTGTGTATCATAACCATGAAGCAAATAATCCACCTATCCTCCACTCAATTATAAAATCATCTATTATATTCCATTGTCACTAAGAAAAAAATTAGTATGATATTTTATTGCATAATTATACCTTGAATATATTATAACCTATTCAATAACATGATTCATTTTTTCCAAAAACAGATCCCATACAATTATCATGTCATCCTAGTAACAAAAAAACAAATAAAAATTTATTACAAAAAGAACATATTTAAAATTTTCACAACCAATGGTTATGAAAATGAAAACCACACAAGAATCAATTACATTTTTTACATCATTCCAATTCACACTAATTGTCTTCTTCCAGCCACAGTAGTTTTGTTGTGTTATTATTTCACCAATTAAAAACCATTAATAATCTCACATCCCATTTCAATTTTTTAATTCTTCATTATTCACACAATTTCAACAATTTTTTTAGAAATAAATCATCTATAGTTTATCAATAATTTATCAACAACCATTCAATCATTGAAAAATTTATATTATAAACCATTTTAAATTTTTTCAATTAGTTATGAAGTTATTATTAAAAACTAATTGTTTTATTCCAAACATTAACAAATTATAGTAATCAAACCATTTACATTACCTTGAACACCCTATTCCCATAGTTCATATTCAATTAACATACCATTAAACAACTTATTAATAACATACTTCCAATTTTACAAATCTTTTTCTAACCCATTAATTTAATATCTTTATACACACTCCCATTCCCATTTTATACCCATTAATGGGATTGTAAATTATTCAAATATAGGAACCATAATCATCAATAATATAGCATAAATAGTCAATAAAAATAATAACAATTCCAAATTAATGATTTTAAAACATCATCATTTATATTATAAAGTTTAATAAATTATCCTATAATAGAGGTTTTAGGATCATCAAGAAGAATTGAAAATTATTTATCACAATAGAATAAATTAGACAAAAAAACCAACACACAGAAAAATCATAAAATATATGTAACAGATTGAACTTCCCTTCACATATTAATTTCTCCCTTGTGAATTTTTGTAACTTTAGTTGATTGATTATTCTATAATGTGTGTTTCTCATTTTTTATCGACTTCCAATTTTACTAACATGATAAAATATAGTATAGGGTATAATTATATTAACATATTTTTAAGAGATATAAATAACAAAAATAATCAATTTATTCTAGAAGATAAGAGATATGTTCTGATTTTCTAAACCTCAATTGATACTTCAAAAATACTACAAAATCAAGGTTGATAATACAAAAGAAAAAATATCTAATGTTTTTATGATGAACCCCATAAAACCAAAACCATAAAAACCACCAATCAAACTAGAGGAAAACCCAAATCATAACCCCTCTAGGAAAAAAATAATGTTGATATAATTAGGAAAAATTAGTGTTGGTTGTGGGCTTTAACAGAGGTAAAAGATGATTATTTAAATTTTTCATCAATCCAAACTCTGATAATCAAGGATATTTTAAGACAACAATTCATACAATAAAACTGGCTTCAGTTTTGAAGATAGATTCATTTTCTAGTTTCTGAAAATGCATAGACATCAAAATCTAGAGGAAGAGAAAAGATTTGAGAAAAATTTATTTGTAAAAATGATTCTATAAAAAATTTAAAAGTCATGGAATTAATAAATGTTTGGGTTTTGGAAAGATGTGCTGATTCTTAATGTCATTGGGTGTCACAAATTTTCACTGTTTTCTAAAAGAGGATTCATAATAAATAGAAGATATGTAAAGAAAAGACAATAAGACTTGTGATTATGTGAATATTCTCAAATGGAAAACAAGAAAAAATCATAAAATATAAGTGTATCTATAGATACATGAATGAATATGTTTCTAAAATGGGTGTGGTGAAAATTGATTCTTCCTGAAATGAACTATATATAAACTAGTTCAAACTTCTGATAGTATGGATAGAGTCTCAGAAAATGGGGTATCACTATAATTTCATAATAGTTTATTGACAAGATAAATCATCATGAATTACACACTCTTCATGAATGCGAACTTTGCAAAAAAAAATTATTAAGAACCAATTGAAACTTATACATTTCCGTAAAGAGGGTTTTATAGAGGCTGAGAGTTTCATTATTATATAGAGTTCCACGAAACCATGGAGATTAAAAAATGATGGGATTTTTAGAAAAAAAAAATTAGTATCAAAATGGATGAAACATCTTTTCAAAATTTGGTTTCACAAATAGAGATTTCTAAAAAAGGTGTTTATGTTTTCAATAGGTTTTGAACATCTCCTTCAAGATAATAGTTCATTTAAGTACATCATTTCAGGGCAATGGTGAAAAAATATTCTCATGATAATTGATGATAAATAATTATGTTATAAATCTATTGATGTGACCTTGAAGTCGATAAAATGGGTAAAGCTTCACCCAAGATAGTGATAAATATGGATTCATCACATGTGATCTGAGGTAGTTGGTGTGTTATTCATATATTTTTGGTAAAGTAAGTTTCCATGGGATATATTGATCATGTTTGATAATTTTTAGTCCATAATATATAATTAATCTTTATGGATTTTGGTACAATGAACACATTGTAGGCATATAATCATGGGATTATCCCTTATTAGTGAACCATGTTATACTAATGTGTTGGTTTTTAATTTATATATGTGGGTGTTTGCTAATTTCATGATTTCATAAGATGGGTTTACTTTTTCAAGACCAATGTATAGATTAGGTCCATATCATTTAATCAAATATTTGAAGCCCATATTCACCTAATCCCTATTATGGTGTTTTAGGGTCTTACAAGTGGTGTTATAGGGTTGATGTTATTGGCATTAAATATTTCATTTGGTGTTGTTTTAATGGGGAGTTAACTAATTGTTAGGCAAGTTCTTATTTTTTATGGAATAAAATTCTGTATTTGATGAATATAATGATATTTCATTTGGTATCCCTTGGGATTTAAGTTTACTATTTAAATGTTTAAGGTATTTATTGTAGTGTTGAGATTGGTCATTCTATGAAAAAACATAGTGTCAAATGGTTGGTCTAGTTTCCAAATCAAAAAATAATATTACTACATCACTATATGATCAAATATATTTTATGCTATTGAGTTTTAATATAGCCATTTCTATGGGGGAGAAGATAGATTTTATATAATATTGTCATAAAAATTTCAAGGATGATAAAATTAATGATTTTCATAATAAATTCAATGACTTGAAAATGCATACAGAAGAGAATGAAGAATGTTTATTTAAGCACACCAATGAATAATTTTGAGTTATTAAATGACTTTGGAGAAAATTTATAATATTTATATAGTAAAGAAGGTATTGTGAATTATCGCACATTTGTTCAATACACAATTGTAATCCCATTGGAAAAATAATTTTCTATGTTAATTCTTGAGGATAAACTAAGAAGTCTATTGGGTTACGAAATGAGATTCAAATAAAAAATACATCAATTTTATTAAGAAACGAAATATCCCTTAAAACTACTAGCCCCCTTGAGTATTAATTCTCACAAATCACGATTAATTATGTTTTAGTAAGATACCTCTTGTTTATACATGTTTACATATAATATTATCCTCTCCTTTTAGTGTTTATTTCATATTTATTGGTTTATATAAATTGGATAATTATAATTTTTAAATAAGGATAATTCTCTGATATATAATGTACCAATAGCTTCTTCGAATTTCCTCTAAGGATGAGCTACTGACAGTGTACCTATCCACAACGTACCCACCATCAGCTTGACCTAGTCACTAAATGAATTAATGATTCATGGAATTCTTGCTAGGTATTACTTAATGATAGCTAACCAACCATCCATCCTATAGAAGAATCACCTATCTAAACCTCACCTACCAATGCATAACCTACAAAATTATCACATAATGATGCATCAAATACCAATTCACCACCTACCAGTAGAGAACCTACTGATAAATTGATCTACCAATAGAGAGACATAATAATTGTCTTTGACACCGACAGACTGACCTACAATCCAAATACAGTAGCACTACTTCCATTTCCATTTAAATTAGAAAATACTTCTAACGGTAATATTTATGGATTTTAGAACTAATTATTACATTAATGATATTGTATGCCCATTTTAGATTTAATTTAATGGATTTTAGAGAACATTATGAGTTATGAGGTTCAGAGAACATTATTCTTGTCTCCTACACTCTATAATGTGAAGTGATGAAGCTCGCATTTTCATATATTTTATACTATAAAAAATTGTTTATAATCCCACAAAAGTGTTATTGAATGGGTAATTATCATGTTTTTTAGGTTTTACTGCTATTTTGAACCCAAATGTGAAAAACGACTAATTCTGGATTTTTGACAGAATTTTACGTCAGGGGTATTTTGGTCATATCAGGAAAAATAAAATTCCAAATTTTATGATTAAATTTTTTTTGAATCCTTATTTTATTTCATTCATTTTTGTCTTCTGGACCAGGAGCTGATTTTGTCATCTAAAGGGTCTAACAAAATCATTGAAGATTGGAATTTTTCCGGGCGGACAGCATGGACCAACCCAAGGTAACGGGCATCAAACGCGGCTTAAACATATCCAAATGATGTGTTTTCACCTGCGATACCTCGAGGACAGATAGGGACGTCTCTAAAATAAATTTGGAGGATGTTGGAGGTCATTAATAAGGCTATTGAATGACATTAGGTTGGAGGAACCTTCCTAGATGCTTCATCCAGAAACAGCAACTGAGAATGAAAAATTCATAACTCCTACATACAGTTTCCTAGTTTTCTGAAATTTGGAAAGGAGACGGCCAAGACAAATATGAACAACATTTATGAAGGGTGTAACGCGTGAATATGTCATTAAAGGGGTCTACAATGCGTAGACATTCAGGGGTCGAATTCTGCCTATAAAAGGAGGCCCTCACCTCCTTCCCAAATCATCCATTCTCCGTCCATTCCTTCAAGGCACCAAGGAGGATATCTCCACCGGGGGAGGCCGACCAGAAATATTCCCCATTTAATTTATTTTCTTTATTTTAGTTTTAATTTGTAATTCATATTTCTAATAAAATTCATGCATTGTTTTTATTTTTGTGTCAATCATTCCTCCCTGTTTTCTTCGTCATCTTTTCTCCTTCTTTTATTCTTTTATTATTCTCATATTATCCATTGTGACTTCTTACCCTCAAATATGAGGGGTTAACCCGAGACTTGTCCCAGGGGAGGTATGTGGAAATTTCATTAATTCGGTGCTTAAATTCCTATGTTTTATTAAGTTTGTGATGAGTAAGAGTGATGTGCACGGGTGTGGCGATCGTCCACCACGACACTGATCTCAAACTCATTTCTATTCTTTTATTAAATATTTTCCCTCCATTCTATTGGATACAAGCTCTTCATACGATGGAGTTGATCCATTCAGTGGTTGAAATGGAATACGATGGAGCCAGGTCTTGGAAGATGACACACTCTCGATCGAGGTGTACCATCAACCTTTATTATAGGAGGAGGTGAAGTTAAGATTGCAAAATGCATTCAATATTTCACACCAATAAATAAAAGAATAGTAATTCATGAATGAGATCTCATAATTTAATTATCAAACTTAATTTAAATATCAACAAAGAGAATGATGAAACCCACATACCAACCCATAAAGGCCAAGTTCTTTCTCAATTAATTGCATTTTGTCATTGCATGTTAGTTTTATCTTTTACTAAATTTCATTACATTCATAAATAAAAACAACCAAAAATAATTAGTTTAGTTAAATTAGATTATGTAAGTAAACGATTGAGAAAGATCCTTAAGTGAGATGACCCTGGTCAGCTTCTATGCTACACTAGGAAAATTAAATTGCTTTTTCCACGCCCTACGACAGGCGTGCGTCAAAACTAGCGCCGTTGCTGAAAAGCTAATCGGTTGTTTACTTTACATTTTCTAATTTCAAATTTTAGATTTTTTTTCCATTTTAAAAAAAAATTTGAAAAAAAAAACTTTTTTCCATGATCGATTCAAATTCAAATTATTTTGCATGGAACAATTACTCACAGGTGCAGGAGGAAGAAACAGACTATACCGAGGAGGCACTCCAACGAAGAGCCGATGAACAGATGATAATGGTCAGGCAAGTGGAAAGAGGCATACCAACAGGGATCTCATTGGAAGATTTGATGTCCATGGTCGATGAACTCCATGCTGACTTAAAAAGATTCAAGGCCAAGAAGGAAGTGCCACTAGTCTTTCATGATTTCACTGAAGACATCCATGAAGTTGAATCCAAACCTGAGGTGGAGGAGCCCGACTACCTACCTCCATCTAGTGAAGATCGACTCCAAGACGCACATTCAATTGAAGATGATATTAAAGTCGAACCGACTCAGGGAGATGATACAATCTTAAACTCAAACTCTTTTAATTTTATTGAAAATGATTTGAGTATCACCCCTAATAGTTTTGAATTTTCAGATTCGGCCATCTCACATTATGCCATGGAGGATGATGAAGGAAAACAAATTTCACCTGTTGGGGAACATTTAAAGCTCCATGAACACACTGAATATTTACTAGGCAGAGCACAAGAAGGGAAAGGGAATGTTGCACAAGTAGCAACAAATGAAGAGGAGGTTCCCTACTTCTTCCAACCCCCGCCATGCAAGCTGTACCAAATTGTGAAGGGGGAGGATCTTGTATACTCTATCTATGGAGTCCTCCTCAACAAGAACAAATATCTTCAATCTGGGAAGAACCACATGTGGTGGTTCAAATCAAAGAAGCTTCATCCACCAACAGATTATGGATAAAAGCTGGTACTGCCCTCTGGAGGCAGTAAAAGATTCCAGGGCCCACTTGGGGGATCATACCAAGATTTATCCTTTACTTTCATTATAGTAATTTAATTTTCAATATTAGGAATTTAGATTTCAAATTTAGCATTAGGAAATAGTCTACCATGTGGCCCCCTCCCTCTTTTACTTTTGAGCTTAAATAAAATGATCCTTGTGTTTAAGTTAGTAATTTTTCTTTTGTAGGATCATGAAGGCAAAAGGAAGCCCTGAGAATTAGAGGAAGAGAACCGAATCATTATTTCAAAAGGGAGTTATGTTTTTACGATTGTCCATTAAACTCCTTTATTTTTTTTGGTCCAAAACATATTTTGAGATTTAATGAATATTCTTATCACTTTTCACACAACAATTTATTTTGAAAGAGTTGAAATGATTTTTGAAATAATGGATTTTAAATGATTGTTGATGTGGAAACATTTTCTTGAATTGAATTGTCAATCATTTTTATGAGTTCGACTGATTTTTGAAATCCATGACCATGAAACAACTGACTCAAAATATTTTTTTTTCCAATCTTGTGAGGTATTCTAAACCACTTTTAAATATTCTTCCTAATACCCACACTTTCTTGAGGGAAACATGAATATTGTGTGAGAACCAGAATTTGTGATTAATTCTCATTCGAAGCTTTGGATTTCATGGAATTTATTTAAAATGATTGACTCATTTCTTTGGCTAGCCACATTTTATCTTGAGACCCACCTTTACATTTATCCTTCGTAAACCCTTAGATGCCATGAATTGCCTTATAGGTTTAAGCCACATTACAAGCCAATTTTCCTTACCTACCCGCACTTTTAGTATTTTTGCATGGATATTTCAAGTTTGAGTGTGGGGGAAGGGCCTTTCATGTGCGTTCCTTGGGATTTGTATCATTTATGGGTAATGTGAAATGTGTGTCAATATTTTGGGTTGTGGATAACAAGAGAATTGGGCATGTGTCGTCATTTCATTATGCTTTATTTGTTTCATCCATTTCTCCTAAAAAAGAAAGCAAAAAAATGGAGATGAGATTGAATTCATCATTGTACATTCTTTTATGACTCATGTCCCTCCAAAAAAAATCAAGGGCATGAACTATCATTCATTCATTGTATTCAATTTTCAGATCATCCTCCATAAAAAAAGAAAAAAATAAAGTTGTGCCTTTCTGGAGCTTTGAAAAAAAGAGAAGAACATAGATGATATCATCACTTATTAGCTCATGTACCATGTCATAAAGAGGGGTGGGGTTGTTTTTCACATTTACAAGAAGTATTGAGTGAGGAATTTCCTGAGTTTTCACTTGATTTAATCAAGCATTGTACTTAAAAGTTCAACCTCCTCTTTCTAGCTTGGAACATTTTTCAATCATTCTACCACCGACCCTAAGCCACAGAATCATTTGAACCATTAATTAAAGCCCTCATGATTAAATTAATTTTCATGTTTCACGCTGTGGAGAAATGATAATTTTCACAAACCTATGGTGATACCTGTGATTTTCATGTATGTGCATTACTCCAGAATCAATTTCTATTGAGTGAAGAGTGACATAAAATTCAATGTGAGGTAGGTTGTGATTGGGCCGTGGATTTATTTATGAGGTTGAACAAATTTTAATGATTGAAATGAAAATGAGAGAATTATTATTCATAAATGAGACATGATGGAATTCTAATTTGGATGAAATCATTGATATTTTCTCATTTTTGATTGTTGTGTGGATTTTGATTTGGATGTAAGATGATTTCCCAGGAGTGCAATGTTTAAGTGTGGGGGTGTGATGAAGATCACATTTTCATATATTTTATACTGTAGAACATTTTTTATAATCCCACAAAAGTGTTATTGAATGGGTAATTATCATGTTTTTTAGGCTTTACTGCTATTTTGAACCCAAATGTGAAAAACAACTAATTCTGGATTTTTGACAGAATTTTACGTCAGGGGTATTTTGGTCATTTCAGGAAAAATAAAATTACAAATTTTATGATTCAAATTTTTTTAGGATCCTTTTTTTATTTCCTTCATTTTTGTCTTCTGGAAGAGGAGCTGATTTTGTCATCTAAAGGGTCTAACAAAATCATTGAAGATTGGAAGTTTTCCGGGCGGACAGCATGGACCAACCCAAGGTAACGGGCATCAAACGCGGCCTAAACATATCCAAATGATACGTTTTCACCTGAGATACCTCGAGGAAAGATAGGGACGTCTCTACAATAAATTTTGAGGATTTTGGAGGTCATTAAGGAGGCTATGGAATGACATTAGGTTGGAGGAACCTTCCTGGATGCTTCATCCAGAAACAACAACCGAGAATGAAAAATTCATAACGCCTAAATAAAGTTTCCAAATTAACTGAAATTTGGCGAGGAGACGACCAAGACAGTTATGAACAACATTTATGAAGGGTGGAATGCGTGAATATGTCATTAAAGGGGTCTACAACGCGTAGACATTCAGAGGTCGAATTCTGCCTATAAAAGGAGGCCCTCACCTCCTTCCCAAATCATCCATTCTCCGTCCATTCCCTCAAGGCACCAAGGAGGAGATCTCCACCGATGGAGGCCGACCAGAAATCTTCCCCATTTCATTTATTTTCTTTATTTTAGTTTTAATTTTTAATTCATATTTCTAATAAAATTCATGCATTGTTTTTATTTTTGTGTCCACCCTTCCTCCTTGTTTTCTTCTTCATCTTTTCTCCTTCTTTTATTATTTTATTATTCTCATATTATCCACTGTGACTTCTTACACTCAAATATGAGGGGTTAACCCGAGACTTGGCCCGAGAGAGGTATGTGGAAATTTCATTAATTCGGTGCTTAAATTCCTATGCTTTATTAAGTTTGTGATGAGTAAGAGTGATGTGCACGGGTGTGGCGATCGTCCACCACGACACTGATCTCAAACTCATTTCAATTCTTTTATTAAATATTTTCCCTCCCTTCTACTGGATACAAGCTCTTCATACGATGGATTTGAGCCATTCAGTGGTTGAAATGGCATACGATGGAGCCAGGTCTTGGAAGATGACACACTCTCGATCGAGGTGTACCATCAACCTTGATTATAGGAGGAGGTGAAGTTAAGATTGCAAAATGCATTCAAGATTTCACACCAATAAATAAAAGAATAGTAATTCATGAATGAGATCTCATAATTTAATTATCAAACTTAATTTAAATATCAACAAGTAGAATGATGAAACCCACATACCAACCCATAAAGGCCAAGTTCTTTCTCAATTAATTGCATTTTTTCATTGCATGTTAGTTTTATCTTTTATTAAATTGCATTAAATTTATAAATAAAAACAACCAAAAATAATTAGTTTAGTTAAATTAGATTAAGTAAGTAAATGATTGAGAAAGCTCCTTAAGTGAGACGACCCTGGTCAGCTTCTATGCTACACTAGGAAAATTAAATTGCTTTTTCCATGCCCTACGACAGGCGTGCGTCATGAAGATATAGACGAAAATGAAAAAATGAAATGACATGAGAAAATATACTAATATTCTCATCCATGTTAGATCTACAGAATATATACCAGCTATGAAAAATGGGAGGTGTGAATCTAAATCTAGGAATATCTAGAATATCAATTGAAGAGTGGATAAAAACACATTCCAGAATCCCTACCTCACTAAGAACAGAAAACAAATGGCTTCATGACCCTCTATTTTGTTTACTTTTCCAGAAATTCAACAAAAAAATCACTTCAATATATTTTTAGTGAGTCTTAATGCAACATATCCAAACATATTGTGCTTTCTAAAAGTTTTATCCATATTTTATCTCTACTTGTGTAAATTATTTGCAATACGAGCACTGTGTGTCAATTGGTTATATAAAAACAAACTGTCTCCTGTGAAATAATTGATGATAATTTATATCATTATAATATTATATTTTTACACCTTACACTACCACAGATGATAGTGGAAGAGGTATATAGATGGCCTGTGGTAATTTTCAGTCCCACAAGAACTATGGTATAGGTAACATCCCATGTATCAAAAGATATGATATTTTCTTATTTATTAATATTTGTGAATTAAATGTTCATTTTAATTTATAGGTGATGCTATGTTTGATGTCATAACTAACTTGAAACAATAGGTTTCTTTGAAATCATATATTTCACACAATGTTGAGTTATACCGAAAAATAATATAATTATATAATTATTTCAAACGGTAGTTAACTCATAGTTTTTGTATAGGTGAGAATGAACAAAACATACTAAAATATGATGATACTTGTTTGTTAAATTATTTTACATTAATCCAAAAAAAATTATAAGATTAAAATGTAAATGTATCCAATTTTAGGAATAAACACTTGAATATTCTTTAAAATGTTGATTTACATCCTTTTGATGGAGAACCATTTTGAAATCTAGTTTTTTTCACTTTTATATCTTTTATTTTACAAAATAATATTATTATATAGAATCGAGGCATAAAAATTTACATTGGATAAAATTTTGGAATTTTTCTGATAATGTTCATTTTTAAGAGAATAGTGAAAAATAATACATTTTAATTCAAAACTCACTTTTAATCTAATTAATTTATACAGTTATATTATTATTTTATTTTATTTTAAATTTTAATTGGATTATATTTTTACCATTTAAACCAATTTTGGTAATTGTAAGTAATTACACTCATAATTTGGACATAAACAAAGGCAAATCTTTTAATAGTTATTGTTTCTTAAAAACACGCTTGTGGTTTTTACAACGGGAAATAATTTAAAACTAATTTATCCTACTTATATGTTTTGAATTTGGAAAAAAGGATTACATATTTTTAATCATTTTTTCAAAATTTTGAAAATATGTAACTTTTATTTTTAAACATTATGAATATTTACTTCATTAAATATTTTATTTACCATGGTTAAAGCATAAATCTGGTAAATAAGGGTGAAAATAATAATATAATAATATTAAATTACCAATAAACGTATCGTAACCTTATTTTATGATATATTTCCAACCATGGGAATCTTTGGGTCTATTTTGGGACCCGATAGAGCCACTTGGTAGTGATAATTATGCTTCATATAAATTAATTTAAAGTAAGGACAAAAATACCATAAACATGAATCTTTTTACTAAAACAATTTTTATATAGATATATTTAAGTTATATTTTCAAAAAAAAATATTATTTGGAAATATAAAATGATTTCTTACATCATAGAATTAATTTTATCATTTTTAGACAATAAATAATGAAATTTAATTATGACACAATGGTGATATGATAATTTCTACATTAATAATGGATTTAAATAAATGATATTCTAAATATTGAAATAAATTTTCTTTTAACTTTTTTATGCCATAAACTAATTTTATAGATTATTATGACTTTATATATTTGAATTAAGTAAGTTTTATTGAATGAATCAGGTAGGTTTAAATTTATTAAAAATATATGATATGAATAGTACTAAAATTAACATTAAGTAGTTTTTAAATAAATAAATATTATAATAAATGATTAAATGGTTCTAAAAATCTAAAATTCACCCAAATGAAAAATATGACGTTTCAAATGTCATTAATTATCCATTATTGATCACTTTCTATATTATTGTAAATATATTAACCAGTTAGTGTGAATATATAAGAGGACATGGTAAAAGTTAAATAAGTTAATAAAGGATTAAATAAAACATATATGGATTAAAAATATCCAAAACCTAGAAACTTCTTATGGGATGATTTTATTTCAACTTATATATACTGTATCATTGAATTAAATATGTTTTGGACCATTATAAACCGAAAATCATTATATAATAAAATAATATTTTCCAACATTCCTAAAGAGCCCCTCCCCCCCCAAAAAAATCCATCACCAATAACCCTTATTCACACCTCTCAAGCCCCCTTTTCTCATCCTTCCTCTGCCCATATAAGCTCTCAAGATTTCTATCTGCCTCCTAGATTCCTTACATTATGAAAAAAACACTTCAATAAATCTTTTTGGTTCAAACTAATTGAAGTTAACTGATTTAAAGGAATGTCTTCCCTCAAGTTATCATCTTTTATTTTACTTCTTAACTCCCTAAGATATGATTATTCACTGTTTACATAAAAACTTAAGTATCCACAATATTGTATTTTTTTATGAAAAGGATTAAAACTAAACATACACACACCTCCAACTAATGGATATGAACATACAATTTTTGCGTACGAAGAACTATTGACTCACAAAATGACGATTGTTCGATTATCTCCTACCGCCTCACATGGTGGACATTATTATGGAACTATATTTATATGTAATCTATATTATATATATATTGTATAAATGATTATGAATTTTTCATTTATATCATACCCTCATGGTATCCATAATGGATAAAAACAATAATTTCATTTCAGAAAGTGCGGATTACAACCCCCTCAATGTGATATGACTCGTTCATGCCATATGTGAAACATATAAAGAACGGAGTTACTGATATTAAATATTATATTATACTGAAATTATAATATATCTATGTATAATTATGTTTTAACTCCATTAAACATGAAATAGAAATGAATTTAGTGTTCATATGTACATATGGCTTTCCATCTCCATGAACGGTGCATTTCATTTCTTATCTCCAAATGTTATGTACTATTATAAATACATATATATAATAGATATATATGATATATATGATATCTAAATCATGAATATAATTCAGGAGTAAATGGAATTTTTACCAAATGGACAAATTTTAATTATAAGAAGTTCATTTTTTGAATCAAGTACCAAATATCCAAAAAACAACTGTTATTAACTTAAATGATTATCTAATGTTTATAACATGCTGATAATTAATATAAAAGAAATAATAGATTTTAAAATTGTTCTTATGAATGTAGAAATAAACATTAGTTTATTATTCAAGATATTAAAGAAAGAACAAGTTAAGTCGGACACGAGGTAAGGGAACTTCTTAATCCAATTTCTATTCTGTGGGATAAACTTCTTCTTCCTGATTATGTGGTGATGTGAATCTGTGTGAATGAACTCTGGTTTTTTTTCACATAATATTCACTTATATTTGTTTTATTTATGTTTGTAACATATAATTATGTCATAATGTATCCTTGATGTAATGATAGGATCTTTATAAGGTACATCTTCATAATCTCCTTTCATTGAGAAATACATTAATTTATACACAAATTTCGTTTGTATGGTGTATAAAAACCCATGAATTTTAATTTCATTCAAAGGGAATTTTTTTTATATGTAGAGTTTTACTAAATGACAAAGGGAATGCTTTTTCTACCCTACGTGGTGATAACCACCTTTTTTCCACCATGAGCAATATTTGATTTTTGGCATCCTTTAGAAGCCATAAAATTTCTAAATTGAAAATAAATACCATATTATCTTTTATATATTTTCTTATTGAAAATTGTTTTGATAATGGATTGGTTATGTCAATTTATTTAAATGATATTTTGTGATTGAAATGCCTAAATGTTATATTATATTTATGATTGTTTTATATGTAGTGAATATGTCATGGTTCTTGTGAATTTGTTACTTATATGGGTGGTTCTGTGATAATATTAGGGAGGGTGATCCCAAGATAACAATCTAATGATTTGGGTAATGTGACACATGTAAACATTAATGTTTCTCCTATGAGATTTAGGGAATATACTATGATCGGTATTCAAAATGTAACTCCCTACGTAGCTGTGAATGCTACAATTTAAGTATGTTATAGATGTCACCAGTTGCCTTTATTATTTCTATTTGTTATTCTTAAATCTTATGATTTTTTAAGTATGTTGACAATTTAAAATTAATATTATAATGAATTTTATGTATTGATGGGATAAGATTTTCTTTCATTGTTTTATAACCCTTAATAATATTTTTATATTAATCCCATGTTTTGAATTGTTTTTCATAGGACTTAAAAATGAATAGGGTAAATGATGGGATCAATGAAAAGTCATGTTGTCTAAAACATTTAAGTTGACATGTTTTTTTAAGAGTTTAAATTTTATGAAAAAATTGAAACTGAGTAAAAGTGTCTGCATTGTAATTTTTTAAATGTAATGTAATAGTTATGGCCTAATTCTATAAAACTCAAAACCTAAAAATATCCTCAATGTGAATTATTATCTTAATTCAAGATTACGTAATGTTTAATGTTGGGTCCTTATAGTTGGTATCAGAGGTCGGGTTTGACATCATTAGGGATTAGTAGTTTTCTTAGACACTTGGTTAGTCTCTATATCTCATCCTTAAGTAAAATACTTATTTTGTAACTTTTTTAGATCAAGGAATGAATGTTAAAAATGAAAGGTGGAGGATCTCAAACGACATTCTTATATATTCCTCATGAATTTCATGCAATAATTATTGAAAATTCAAGTCCAGATGATTCTAAAAAAATTTCTAACATACAACATACATGCAAGAAATTGTTTGAGATATCAAAGAGATCTGGTATACCTTCATAACATCATGGATCAGGGGTTATATTTAATGAAATACTATTTTCTCAATATTCTAATATTTTCTATAAAGGTAAATATTATCAAGGCATTTTCAAATATTTTACCTTATCACAAGATTTTGAAGCATATTATGATTTGGAAAAAGGTGCTGAAGAAGGACACCATTGCGTAACCTATTTAAATTTGATTTTAAATAATATTCTTTCATCACATACTTATGGTATTTTAAAAGGGCCATTGGTTGAATGTTTCATCTCAAACTTGGTCCAACTATTTTATAAAATGAATTTTTTATCAGATGTTTTGAAATTATATGATTATTTTTAAGCGAACACCAATATGACCCATGTTATACAAGGTGTATTTGGGTAAAGAAACCATATGATTTTAAAGAATATCTAAATCATTATTGTGATGCATGGATCATTTTTCTATGTGAAATAGATGACGATGAATGTATGTGGACACCATGGTCAAGGTATAATGTTTTTCTATTGGTAATAGTTTTATTTTATTATATGGAGGTTAAAAAATGAAAATATATAATATGTTTTGGTCATAATGTATTTGGATGAATTTGGAAGGTATAAGGAAAACATTGAGGTTATAATATTTTAGGATTATTTTTTGAGTTTTATAAAAAGGAAAACCAATAAGATCTGTGACAACCCATCGTGTTAGGAAAATTTGCAGGAATCCAATCCACACCTGAAGGGTGACAAGGGCGCATCACATACTACTAGCCTATGTGAAGTCCCTGGTTAATATGACTTATTATTTTTAGTTAAATAATTTTATGGTATAAGAATAACTTGATATTTGGATGTTATATTTTATAAAATTTATATCCTTAATATAGGAAAATGATTATATGATTAAGTGATAAAGGTTAATTTGGAAGACGTTCTCTCTTTTGGGGTTTATTTTTTGCTTAAGGTAAATTGAATACTGTGGGATCTCATTTGTGGTGTAATGGTTGAAATTTTATATTTGAAAAATCTATGTTTTTATTGTGGACATAGAGATATTTGGGTAATTTATCGAAAATATTAACCTATCTTATATTACATGCGCTTAGTTTAATTACACTTCAATATAAGAGTTGTCAATGTTTTTAGTGATAAATGACATGATTTATCATGGAAGACGATATGATCAAATTATTCATATTATTGGAATTCAATATTAGTTTTGATAATATTGAATAATATTAAAGACAGTTGTGTATTTAATGATCTTTGTTGAACTTTTGGTATTGTTTGTTGAATTTTTTAGATTAAGAGTAGTATTTTTTAATGGATTTTCCTTTTGGGTGATTATCTGATCTTGTACTAACCATTTTGATTTTGGTTGATTTCTAAAAAAAGGGAAATATTTTAATAATATTTTTAGGATTTTGTGATACTCTAGAAGTTGATTCTATAACTTTTGACGAGATCAAGTCTGTTTGAATACTCATCATTTGGAGAAACGATGAGTTGGAGGCAAAAATTTCTTGAAGGAAGAATATCCACATGACATGTAAGTATGTTTCCTTATGTTTTTAGGTAAGATAATAAATAAATTCCTCAACTTAATAAAAATTACCTTAAAACATTAATGTTGTCGGTTACATTTTCCTAACATGGAAAAAAATTCTCTTTAACCCATCACAAGGTTGTGATTTTCTAGTGGTTAACATTCTCCTAATAATGTTTTAAATCACTATCTACCATAACTTGATGGTTAGTTTCTCTTCCATATCCTTGTCTTCATATAATCATATTATGGGTAATCATGGGTGACCTTTTTAATTATATATTTTCTATTAATGTGATAGTTTTATTCACTTGTTTACTGACGTGAGACATTCAATGATGTGGCTGAGAAAATTTTAAAAAATGGGAGGAATCAATTTCCAAAAGGGGGAAGGATGTAACATCCCAGGTAAATAAAGGATATGATATTTTTATATTTATTAATTTTTTTGAGTTAAATATAAATTTTAATTTAAAGGGGATTATATGGTCAATGGAGTACTGGACACATAACCATGGGTTTCATTAAAATCATATGCTACACACAACGTTGAGTTATACTAAAAAATAATAGAATAATATTATTATTTTAAATGGTAGTTAACTTATCGCTGTAGTATTGGTGAGAATGAACAGAAGTAAATAAAATATGATTATACATTTTTGTTAATTTTTTTAACATTTATCCAATAAAATTTAGAACATTAAAATGTATCTGAATCCAATTATAAGCATATAAACTCTAATATCCTATAAAAGGTCAATTTACAACCTTTAGATGGAGAACCCTTTTTAAATCTAGTTTTTTCACTTTTATATGATCAATATGAAAAAATAATATTCTTATTTAGAATCAGGACATCAAAATTTTCATTGGATTATATTTTGGTATTCTTCTAATAATGTTCGTTTTTTAATGAATAGTGTAAAATACTGGATTTGTTTATGGTAGTGTTCTGGTCAAAGACCAAAACACAAAATTTATTGAATGAAATAAACAGTTACACAAGTCTAAAATAAGGAATGTTGTTCACATCCCTAACATAAAGAGGGAGTAACTCAGATGGAATATCGTCCCTCCAATGCATATCATGTGCAACCCCAATATTAGAAAGACCATCAGGGATCCGGTTTTCTTCACGAAACGTATGAGTGACAATGAAGTTGATATCTGAGAGTGAGTATAGGCAATCCATCCAGTGTGCAATGAGAGTCCAAGCGAGATGAATGGTACCATTCCAGATGGCTTGGAAAATAGTAGTGGAGTCGCTTTCAATCCAGATATTCTTCCAGTTGTGTAGCTTGGAGAATGAGATTTCATGGATAATGCTCCACATCTCAGATTCCAATGATGAAGCAAAACCACTGTATCCATATAATCATTCGATCATCTGGACGAGGTGTTTTCTGAAAATGGCTCCACAACCCACTGGGCTATGGTTTCCTTTAGAGGAACTATCCACTTTGATTTTATTTCAGCCTAGGGGCGGGGGCTTCCAAAAAAACGTTAGATCTTGGATGAGGGTAATTTCCCTCAACTCCAATACGCCTATGAATCCCATGGTCCCGAACTGAGTTACTACAATGATCTTTTTTGAATTGAAGCTGCCTCCCATATCAAGATGAGAATTTAAAATTTACCTGCATTAAGCTTGAATGAGTTGTTACAAAAAATAAGATCGTTTCAACCATACTAGATCACACGAAGGAGCTCTGTAACAGCTGCAACAAGATGATTCTGGATCTGTTGGGAGTCAGGTTGGTCCTTACACCACTATATCTGTGAGGTTATATATTTACAAAACAACCATCTACACTCAAAAATGTCAAAAATATAATGCAAGAGATCCATTGCTGTATCACAAGAAAGAAAGAGGTGATTAATATCTTCTCAATGTTGGTTACAGATACAGAATTTAGAACAATGATTCATCCCAAAAGCTTGTAATAATGTATCAGTGGGGATTCTACCATGGGAGATATGCCAATCAAGGGTGAATCTCGATGTTTTAATCCATGCTTTATTTATGTTTTTCAACCGGGATAAGTTGTTGTCTTCGTTGTTGAAAAAGTGTTTGTATTAATTTTGAGATTCAAGCCCCACATTATGAGTAGATTCCTAAATAAGAAAATCATCTGTATTAGTGAAGGGGTAATTGACAACAATGTGTTTGATATCCTTAGCTAAACACGGATTTTGACAATGAATGACTCTCTTAATGGTGTCATTGGTGTGGAGAGGAGTTTGGTTATTGGGCATTAAAGATATTAGGGGAGTTCCAATCCAGTTATCTAACCAAAAATTTATGTTTGAATTTTTACTATCCATCCATTTGGAATTTGTCACAATAGAAGTGAAGGTGTGTTTAATGGCAGGCCAAATAGAAGACATGAGAAAGTGATATTGGTTATTTCTAAGTTTTTGATGGAAATGATCCCCAAAAAATCCATGGATGGAGAGTTATTATGAATTTGGTTCCATGTGATCTTGGAATGAAGATATTTATTATAAGAAGAATGTTTTTTAATACCAATACCCGTTTATCAATCGGTTTGCAGCACGAGGTCCAGGGGATAGAAACCAGTTTTCTCCCTAAGGTACTCCCAGTCCAAACAAAGTTATTAATTGCCACATTAATATGCATTTGATGGCTCTTCGTCCATTTTCAAATCATAATATATTAAACCAACTTGGGGAAAATAGGGGATTTAACAAAAAAAATCTCCCAGCCATCAAGTGGTTCTTACCCATCCAAGAAGAAAGGCATTGAAGCGTTTGATCAATGATGGGAGAGAAGTAAGACGCTTTGGGTCTACCCTAAAAGATGGGAACATTGAGATATGTGAAGGGTAATGTTCCCTACTTATGACTTAAGGTATTGGTGAAATTGAGTTTCCTACAGGGGGAAGTCAATTCCAAAGTAAATGTGAGATTTTTTCTAGTTGATGTGTTTACCAGATACTTCATGGTAGTTAAAAAGGATGGCCTTAAGGTTATTCACATTTCTTAAGTCCCCCTGAATAAAGGGAATAATGTAATTATCATAATGAAGGTGAAAGGGGGCATTCAAGTTTATAGAGGAAGAGATATATTTAATGTTACCTTTTTCTATAGACTGTTTAAGCAGTCTACTTAGATAGTCTTTAGAAATGGAGAAGAGACTAGCAGAGAGAGGATAACATTGTCTAACTCCCTTAGAACATTTAGAATGTAGAGACCAAATGCTTGACGTACATGGAAATTACATTACTTTTGAGTAATACTTAATAAATAACAAAAATAGACACCAAAGGACTGTAATAGTTTAGTGTCTTCGGAAACTTTGAATATAAACTTCTAATCATGTTGAGATATCTTAAACATCTCCCATAAAAATCTTCCCCCTTTTGTTTCCATACCTGAAACCTTTCTTTATATCTTAGGGAAAGGAGAACATAAAAAGGGTGAGATTAAATGCTCAGTAATGGCAAACATAGAGAACCTAAAACAATCCATTAACATTTGAATGAAAAAACATGAACATAAAATCTAAACATCAAAATCATGAGCAATGACAAAAATCTTGGAAGTACACAAGGCATAGATCATAAAGGAAAATTATTCATGATAAACTATCATGGTAATAAAACATGTAATTGGGTCATCCATTAAGCACATGTTATGATTTCCGTAGTAGCCAAGGCATTGCTCCCTAGACCATCTTAGTGAACAAAGTCCAATTCTGAATCGAGTTCACTCCTCGTTCCAGTCCTGTAACACTGAACCATATTAACTTACCATTCCATCCATTTTTATCTCATGAGAAATAAATATTTACCCAATAAATTTTAGGGAGATATAGGTCCCACCCATATCATATTGAAATAATTCTTACGTGTTCCACAAAACAATTGTAAATCATTCATCATAACCCAAAGAATAAATTGGGTCTCATAAACATCATTCCATCATAACATAATAAATATAAAACAAATAAATATCATTTCATCATAAGAAAAGTGAAACCATATAAATTATAGAGACATTATACTTGAAACATACACATATGAAATAATGTCATCTTAGATGGAAAATGGTTCTGATAAAGCACTTGAAATGACTTCTTGAGGAAAATATCCTTTCTTCTTGAAAATCATTTTTTTCACAAAATGCCATTAAATTTTAAAATAAAAGTATTATGTTGAAAATATTTATGAAATCTTGTGGAGTAAGATTCATGAAAATAAGGCATTATGAAATTGTAAAAATCCGTACTTGTCGTATATGTTAAAAAACATTCTTCTCGTACTTTGGCCGGAAAAGTCAAAAAGTACCTCGTATGGTAAACAAATGAAAGATTCCTTCCAGACCTTGTGGTTAGAGTCATAGGGTAAAAATGAATTTAGACATACATGGAAGAATACTAAACATTTAATGAAATTTGTTTTAGAAAACATGGACATTGATGATAAACATAACCCCAGTAAATACTTACAAAGAAACAATCTCGGATAAGAATGAGATTGGAATAATTATCCCTTACCATAGGTCTGAAATGCTTTGTACATATCCAAACCTCTAGTAAAATTATTTAAATAATGTAATTTAATTATTACAGAATCATATTCATTGTTATGATGTCATAAATGGTTCACTTAGGACTATATATTACCAGTTCTTTTTTAAATTCCATGTTAAAGCTGCGTTTTGGGTAAAATCGTTTCATTTATCGTACGTGTTTCGAATTGTTGTTCTTGATATTTTTACTTATATCCTTATTTAATTAATTCCAGAATTTAAAACATGATTTATATATAATATATATACATATATATATGATATATCGATAAATGGAATGAAATACACCATTAATGGAGATGGTAGGCCGTACGTACGCATGAACGTTGTTTTCGTTTCCTTATTGAATTGAATGGAATTAAGTAGATGACATACATATATATATACATAAATAAAGTATTATTATGTCATATATTTCATGATTACTTATTATATATACTTTATAATCATTAATGAATGGTTAACATTGAGAATGAATCTCATCGCGTTGTGGAGACGGTAGTCTGTATGTACGCACGAGCGATGATACCATTCCCATGATCATGGAGTTATATTGAAGTGCATTTATAATATTTCAGAATCAATATCACATTAAAATATTCATATATAGTTATCTATTTACACCATTATACCCATCCAAATAAGGTGGTGGTCGAAAACAGATTACACCACGGCGTGGAGACGGTATTCCTTGCGTACGCACGCGCGATGATTTCATTTTCTGTAGGATGGATTGAAGGTGAAATATGATTATTTCATATTTATAATAACATATCAGTATATAAGTAATACTTATGTAATTACTCTATAATGAGACAACTAAAGAAGAAGAAGTTGAAGAAGAAAGAAACTGGAGAGAATCTGAAGAAGAGATTACCTCTTCTTCGACGCACCTCCTTTAAGACTTCTCTTAAGGAAGTAGAGTTGATATTTTGAGATGATCATAACCTCCATAATTTTTCTAAGGAAGTGTATAAGAGAAATGGGAAAATATTGGCCGAGATTCAAGGCTCAAAAGGGTGTAAAGAGAAGAGGGAAGGGGTTCCGTTTTTATATGGGAGGAGAGGGGTGCCTTTGAAAAAACATAAAATAGTATTTTATAATAAAGACATATTCGATTTTTAATAGCTCAAAATTGATTTATTTCGAAGCTAAGGTGGGTATGGGTTGAAATCCTCCCAACCAATAGAATTTAGACAATTTTAGGGTTCTATTTTAACCTTATCATTTAGATTTAACTTTAAGTTAAATAATTTTACTTTTACTTTGCCTTCTTGTTTTCATACACTATAAGGTTAATAAACTTACTATAACAAGCCAAACAAACCCCAAGTTATTTATTATTAATATATATAACCTTATCTAAGTCATTTTTCCGAACCATAAATTTTTAAGAAAAAAATAACAATTAATAATATAATATTTTTTAAAAAACTATTTTATGTCAATTTGACAATATTTGGTAATTGATTTTTCTGAAAATCATAACAGAATGATTAGTTCTAAAAAAGATATTTAAAACAATACTAACATGTCATATTATCCTAGAAAATTAGTTTAATTATTAAAAAGTCTCAAATTACATTTATTTGGGTATTAATAACATCAATTATGTCAATATTATATTAATAAGATAATTACTGCATCATCATTGTGTCATAAAATAAATTACATTATTTAATGTCTAAAAATTATAAATAAAATACCATTATTTATGAAATCTTTTTATCTTTCTAATAAATATTTATAGTCAAATTTATCTTATGTATAACCCTATATTAAAATGTATTAGTTATTAAACTTTGATTTTAACTATTTTAACTATTTTTTAAATAAAATAATATTAAATGTCATTATCTAATCCAAGTGGGCCTAAATGGTCATATTTTATTCCAAAGGCTGTTTTTTTTCGAATTAAACTTATGCAATAGAATTAGGACATGTGTTAGGGTAATAATAATATCATTTTTACCCTTAATTACCCTATTTACTTTTAACCCTGGTAAATAAAATTAAAAAGATACTATTAACCAAATTTTATTTTCATCTCATTAAACCAAATTTTATTCAATGATATTAACCGTGTCTCTATGATTTTCAAGATTCCACTCACAGATGCGGTAAAATTATGTTTTATTTAAATTTTCAAACTCTCCTAGGAGGTGGGTAAAAGACGGTGAAAAGTTCAATATAATTTTTATATGTCTAAAATTATTATAAAATGACTCCAATGAATTAAATTGAACTCATATAGGTATTATGTATCAATTTTGACCCAAAATTAATTTAAATAAACTAAATATTTATATAAATAAAATTTTGGTTTTTAAAAAGCAACCTAGTGTTATCACTATTCATCAAAAATTTAAAGTTTTCAGAAAAATACCAAAAATTCACCCTAGGGTAATTTCAATATTCTGAATCCAAAAATGAATTCCATTTTGAATGATAAAAATTATAAAATTTCAAAAAGTGGGTTTTTCTATTCATAACGGCTAGTTCATAATAATATTATAATAATATCTTGTTTAGTGAAACTCGGTATTGCGTACTACACAGACTATCGAGGAAGGTTGTGATTGCGTGTAATATAAGCCTATTTAGGGGTGCGTGTAGTGCAAGACTCTTTTGTTGTTTCGTATAACAGAATCCAACCATATTTCATTTATACATTGAATATATATATATATACACACACTCCATGTTTCGTATAACATAATAAAAACTTAATTCATTTATACATTAAAAAAATCTATACTTAACTTTGCGTAAAATAATTTCCACAAAACGAACATGAAATTGTGTGTAACAAAAGCCAAAAACAGTGTTTCATATACTGCAAGCTAATAAAGTGTTGCGTATAGCGCAAGATAATCTTGGTGTAGCGTACAACAAAAGACATCAATGTAATTTAAAAGAATAATTCTCATAAAATCTTGGGCTGTTACATTCTACCCCCCTTAAAATGAATTTCGCCCTCAAAATTCATCGGGGTTTATAAATGGTTTTCTACTTGAAATTATAATTAATATAAACCCACATCGTAAAAAGGAATACCAAAAGTTTTCTTTAAAAACTAAAGTACGAAACGTAACGGTTACCCAAATGAACTAATCACTAGGTTTCCACGTAAGAGAACATAGGTGAAAATATGGATATAGAAGAGAAATCTAACCGTCATGTTCTGATAAAGAGTGGTAGAGAACATGGCTATGAAAAATTCAACAATCACAAAGCCATAAATTTGTGATGATCTACGGTACCATCTGATTCATCGGATATAAGGGTAGTAGGACAACATTTTTGGTTTTCTAGATCATTTCCCAAAAGTTGATTAATTTTAATTAGAATAAATACTTACATTATATTGGTAAAATCTCACCATTGTTCATGCCTTGAACAATTTCCACTTCATCTCTTTAAGAAATGAAGTTGAATTTGTCTTTCGCAATGTTTTAGCAGATCATTCGATAGAATGATTGGTCATTCCATCTGTCTCAAACATAAGTTAGAAAAAGTTATATACATAAGTCCAACTATGGTGAGATTAATCAGATATGGTTCCAAAATGGACGTATACTTCATATATCATCCAGGATAATAAAATAAAGCTAGTTTCTACTAACCAGGGACTTCCTGTAGACCAGTGGTAGGAAATAAAGGCATATCGCACTTCGGTTGTGGGTTCGATTCCCACAGCCTTGTCCGACGTGACGGGTTGTCGCTCATCCTGCACGTTTTCCTTTTTTCTAAAAGTACATTATTATAACATTCCATCAACAACATAGAAACAATTCAAGCCATAAACAATACTAACTTATGTACAACATAATCCATTCCAATCATTAGGCTTATCCAATATACTACTGTCCGATCTCATATTCTTGTGAAAACGATTACTAGAGAGTTCATATATCAAGCATGTTAATACCATCGTTGATCCACATATATCATAAGATATGTCTTGTTGGTCACATTACAATCATTTTAAGGCCTTAATCATGTATTCTCTTGAAAAATGAATACCCAATGAACCTTAGTGAAAACATGAGTGTTGTCAAAAGTTAACTCTTTCCACATACAAAAATCCCAAAATTATGTATACTCAAACCATGATATCACCTAGTCTTTATAACAATCATGAGCTCATGAATACTATAAAACATATTATTTTCTCCTTATCTATTCATTATGTGCATATCATCTTATTTCCAAAAATATCTGAACAACCATTCATGGTTACCAGTACCATTCAACATATACTTTCAAATACTTTAGGAAAAACAATAGTGTAACAATCCTTAGATGTTTCCTTATTCCATAGTACCATTAAATTACCTATACAACATAACTCTAGATAAACATACAGTCATTACACTACCTTCTTAAACCATTGACCAAGCTTCAACACTTCTTTCATCTCATTTATCATTTGTAGTCTCCTCATCATCATCCACATAAATACTACCCATATGACCGTGCTGATTCTATTCATGAGATTTTCCCTTAGGGCATTGGTTCGCATAATGCCCATACATTCCACATTTAAACCATCTAATCATTTTCTATGTCATAGCAATACCATTATCCTTATCCATGGTGTTAACTGAACCTTTTACTTTTCACTTACTAGATTAATGTCTTTCTTTTCTATAGCCAAATCATCATCGAGTTCCTTTGAAACATTCTCCTTCATTCCTCTTCCAACATGATTTACATGATAGAAATTCAAATTTCCTTCCTCTATGATCATCATGAAACTCCATATTTCTCTTATTAGCTGAGTCAAGAAACTTACCAAAGTTGAGATTATTGATCATATTTTGAGATTGCTGATTAGGCATAATAACGATATGTGGACCTCCAGGTCCAATTTCATTCGGTTTCTCTTGAATAATATCATTCCATTGTCCATTATATACTCCATTATCGTGAATCTTCCTGTTCCCAACCATTTTATAAAAACCCAAAAAGAATAGTGTGAAAAGTCAAAATCACAATCAAGGGGGATTACCTTCAATATCTAACATCATAGGTTAAATTCTAAGGTCCTTACCATAATTCTAGGACAATAACCTGTACTTGTACTTAACATTAGGGACATCCCTAGACATACCTTAGAAATATCTCTAGGTATCTCACTAAAGTTCTCGCATCCTAGTTTCCAAAGGTTGACTAAACCTTTCCTCTGCTACCAACTGTAGAGACCTAAATCTTGACGTACATGGACATTAAATTACTTTTTCGGAATAATTAATACATAACAATAATAGACACCGAAGGACCATAATAGTTTAGTGTCTTTGGAAACTTGGAATATAAACTTCTTATCATGTTGAAAGATCTTCAACATCTCCCATAACAATCTTCCCCATTTTTTTCCATAACTAAAACCTTTATTTAATTCCTGGGGAAAGGAAACCATAAAAAGGTTGAGATCAAATGCTCAGTAATGGAAAACATAGGTAACATAAAATAATCCCTAAACATTTGAATGCAAAAACTGGAACATAAAATCTAAAAATCAAATTCATGAGCAACGACATAAATCTTGGAAGTACTCAAGGCATAGATCATAAAGGAACATTAGTCATGATAAACTAGCATGGTATTAAAACATGTAATTGTGGAACACATTAAGCACTTGTTATTATTTCCATAGTAGCCAAGACATTGCTGCCAAGACCATCTTAGTGGAAAAAGTCTCATTCTGAATCGAGTTCACTCCTCGTTTCAGTCCTATAACACTGAACTGGATTAACTTACCATTCCAACTATGTCTATCTCATGAAATATAAATCCTTATCTAATGAAATGGAGGGAGATATAGGTCCCACCCATCTCATATTGAAACCATTCTTAAGTGTTCCACAAAACAATCTTAAATCATTCATCATAACCCAATGAATAAATTGGGTCTCATAAACATCATTCCATCATAACATAATCCATATAAAACAAATGGATATCATTTCATCATAAGAAAATTGAAACCATATAAATCATAGATACATTATACTTGACACATACACATATGAAATAATGTCATCATAGATGGAAAATGGTTTTGATAAAGCACTTAAAATGAATTCTTGAGGAAAATATCTTTTCTTCTTAAAAATCATTTTTTTCACAAAATTCCATTGAATTTTAAAATAAAAGTATTTTGTTGAAAATATTAAAGAAATAATGTGGAGTAAACTTCATGAAAATAAGTCGTTATGAAATGGTAAAAATCCATTCATGCCGTATAAGTTAAAAAACATTCTTCACGTACTTTGGCCGGAAAAGTCAAAAAGTACCTCTTATGGTAAACAAAAGAAATATTCCTCCAAAACCCTATGGTAAAAGTCATAAAAGGGTAAAAATGGATTTATATATACATGGAATAATACTAAACATTTTATGAAAACATTTTTTGAATAAATGGACATTGATGATAAACATAACCCCAGTAAATACTTACGAATAAACAATATCATATAAGAATGAGATTGGAATAATTATCCCTTACCATAGGTCCAATATTCTTCGTACGTATCCAAACCACTTGTATAATGATTTAAATAATTTCATTTACTTATTATATAATTATATTCCTTGTTATGATGTCATAAATGGTTCACTTATGACTTTATATTACCCATTCTTTTGTAAATTCCATGTTAAAGTAGTGTTTTGGGTAAAATCATGTCATTTATCATATGTGTTTTGACTTTTTGTTCTTGATATTATTACTTATATCCTGATTTACTTAATTACAGAATGTAAAACATGATTTATATATAATATATATACATATATATATGATATATCGATAAATGGAATGAAATACACCGTTCATGGAGACGGTAGGCCGTACGTACACATGAACGTTGTTTTCGTTTCCTTATTGAATTGAATGGAATTAAGTAGATGAAATACATATATATATATAAAAATACAGTATTATTATGTCATATATTTCATTATTACTTATTATATATACTTTATAATCATTCATGAATGGTTAACATTGAGAATGAATCTCATCACGTCGTGGAGACGGTAGTCCGTACGTATGAACAAGCGATGATACCATTCCCATGATCGTGGAGTTGTATTTAAGTGTATGTATAATATTTAAGAATCAATATAAAATTAAAATAATCATATATAGTTATCTATTTACACCATTATACCCATCCAAGTAAGGTGGTGGTCGAAAACAGATAACACCACAGCGTGGAGACGGTATTCCGTACGCACGCACGCACGGCGATTTTGTTTTCTGTAGGATGGATAGAAGGTGAAATTGGGTTGTTTCATATATATAATAACATATAAGTATATAATTAATACTGATGTTATTACTTTATAATGAGAAAACTAAAGAAGAATATGTTGAAGAAGAAAGAAACTTGAGAGAATCAGAAGAAGAGATTACCTCTTCTTCAACGCACCTCCTTTAATCCTTCTCTTAAGGAATTAGAGTTGATCTTTTGAGAATCCCATAACCTCTAAAATGTCTCTAGGGAAGTAGAGAAGTGAAATGGGCAGGGTGTGTCCGAGCTTCAAGGCTCAAAAGGGTGTGAAGAGAAGAGGGAAGGGGTACACTTTTCATAAGGGAGGAGAGGGGCACCTTTTGAAAAACATAAAATATTATTTTATAATAAAGTCATATTCGGTTTTTAATAGCTCCAAATTAATTTATTTCGAAACTAAGGTGGGTATGGGTCGAAATCCTCTCAAAAAATATAATTTAGACAAGTTTAGGTTTCTATTTTAACCTTATCATTTAGATTTAACTTTAAGTTAGACAATTTTACTTTTGTCGCGTCTTCTTGTTTTCTTACATTATATGGTTAATAAACATACAATAACAAGGAAAAAAACGACAAGTTGTTTATTATTAATATATATAGCCTTATCTAAGTCATTTGGTCTAAAATTATATTTTTAAGATTAAACTAACAATTAATAATATAATATTTGTTTTAATAACTATTTTATGTCAATTTTGATACTATTTGGTAATTGATTGTTGTTAAAATCATAACAGAATGATTAGTTCTAAAAACGTTAATTAAATTGATAATAACATTTCATATTAACCTATCAAATTAGTTTATTTCATAAAAAGTCTAAAATTACATTTATTTGGGTATTTATAACATCAATTATGTCAATATTTCATTAATACGATAATTATTTCAGCATCATTGTGTCATAAATAAATTTACTTATATAATGTTTAAAAATTATAAATAAAATACCATTATGTAGGAAATCTTTTTAACTTTCTAATGAATATTTATAGTCGAATTTATCTTATGTATAACCCAATATTAAAATGTTTTAGTTATTATACTTTGATTTTAACTATTTTAACTATTCTTTAAATAAAATAATATTAAATGTCCTAATCTAATCCAAGTGGGCCTAAATGGTCATATTTTATTCCAAAGGTTGTTTTTGGTCAATTTAAAATTATCCAATAGAATTAGGACATGTGTTAGGGTATTAATAATATCATTTTTACCCTTAATTTCCCAATTTACCTTTAACCGTGGTAAATAAAAGTAAAATGTTACTATTCACCAAAAATTATTTTCATCTCATTGAACCACATTTTAGTCCTTGATATTAACTGTGTCTCTCGGATTTTTAAAATTCCACTCACAGAAGCGGTAAAATTAAGTTTTATGTAAATTTCCAAACTCTCCTAGGAGGTGGGTAAAAGACAGTGAAAAGTTCAATAAAATTTATATATGTATAAAATTCTTATAAAATTACTCCAATGAATTACATTGAACTCATATAGGTATTATGTATCAATTTTTTCCTACAAAAATTTAAATAAAATGAATATTTATTAAAATTAAAAGTCGGTTTTTAAATAGTAACCCAGTGTTTTCACTATTCATCAAAAATAGAAAGTTTTCAGAAAAATACCAAATATTCACCCTAGGCTAATTTCGATATTCTGAATCCCAAAATGAAGTCCATTTTGAATGATAAAATATATAAAATTTCAAAAATTGGGTATTACTATTCATAACGGCTACTTCATAATAATATTATAATAATATCTCGTTTAGTGAAACTCGGTATTGCGTACTCCACACGCTATCGAGGAAGGTCGTGATTGCGTGTAATGTAAGGCAAGTTAGGGTTGCATGTAATGCAATACTCTTTTTTTGTTGCGTATAATAGAATCCATCCATTTTTCATTTATACATTGAATATATATATACACTCAATGTTGCGTATAACATAATCAAAACTTTTTTCATTTATACATTAAACAAAATCTATACGTAATGTTACGTAAAATAATTTCCACAAAACGTATATGAAATTGTGTGTAACATGAGACAAGAATAGTTTTGCGTATTCTGCAAGCTAATACTATGTTGCGTATAGCGCAAGATAATCTTGGTGTAGCGTACAACAAAAGAAATCAAAGAAATTAAAAAGAATAATTCTCATAAAATCTCGGGTTGTTACATAAAATATCCTTTAGGGGGGAAACTAATGAGTATGGAAATGTGGGTTGAATTAAACAGGTTTTTAATTCAATTTATGAAGCTATCATTGAAGTCTAAATGCATAAGAACTTTATTTAGGAAATTCCAATCGATGGTATCAAGAGCATTGACAATGTCTAGTATAATTGCAACATTCCCTCCTCGATTTTTCCTATTTAAGAGATTTGTGGATTCAGAGGCAAGAAAAATATATTTTTAAATAGATCTTCCTTTACAAAGAAAAATTGGTTCCATGACACAATTCTATTACAAATATCATAAATCCTATTTGCAATTAATTTGGTGATAATCTCGATGAGAGAGTTGATGAGAGTTGTGGGCCTGAAGAGGTGAAGTTCACCCTCATTCTTAGATTTTGGGATGAAGACTAGGAATTGAAAATTTAATCCATGAGGGAGAATGCCTATGGAAAATAATGTTCTAACCATGAGACATACATCCTCATGAATCACATCCCACTATTTTTTACAGAAATCATTATTAAAACCATCCAGCCCAGGACCACCATCAGCGTTTAGGCTAAAGACTGTGTCTTTAATTTCTTGGTCAAGAGGGATACTATTAAGCAACGATTTTTCTTCCTCAGTAACAAGTGTGGGAATTACATCAGACATAAGATCTTTATCTATCACAGTTCCATTTAAGATATTAAGAAACTAAGATATCACATGATTGGAAATGATTTCGGTAGTGTCAAGAATCTGATCCCCCTCTTTATGATAGGCAAGAGGCCTATAATCTCTTCCAAATCTATGAAGGACATCGTATAATTTTGTATTACTATCCCCATAATTAAGCCATTTGTCTTTAAATATTCACCTATTAAGGTTGTACTTAAAGTTGAGTAGGGTGATATGTTTAGCAGAAATGATTCATTCATGTTGGGTGTCTTGAGAAAATTTCGAGGAGGTACTTGCCTTTGGAATTTGAGGAAGTTATTGTACCAGAAGGGTGATATTATTGTCTATTTCATTTGTTATAGAATTGAACCAGATTTTTTGAGAACTTTCTTAAGGATTTTCAATTTCACCGGGCAGGAAAACACATCCTTCTGACTATGCATATTATCCTAGGAGTTTTAGATGATATTCAAACATTCTCGGTCCGAGTACCAAGTAGTGTTATATTAAAATAGGAACTTAGGTTTTGAGAAAAGCTAATTAAGATGGGATGATGATCAGAAGAAATCTTTATAAGAGTGATACTAGAAATGTTGTCCCATTTATCCAGGGCTTAGTGATTAGTGAATGCCCTCTTCAGTTTACTAGCCACTATCCTATTGTAATGTTTTCAATACCGGGTGAAATTAGCACCCCTTAGATTAACCAATTTATGGTTATTGAGCTCCATTCAATCTCTGAACTCCCTAGTGGAGAAGGAGTCATGTAGTGGGCCTATATTCTCACTAGGATCTAAAATAGCATTAATGTCCCCAACTATAAACCAACTATTATTGATATTGGTACGATGTATGGTGATCTCATTCCAAAGAGATATCTTATCTTGGTATCTATTACAAGAATAAACAAAAGTAGTAAAAATATGATCATGCTCAAAAATATAATCACAGGTAATATCTTGATTCGAGAAATTGAAAAAGTTAACATTATGCATAGAATAGTGATCAAATAACCATAAATATTCAGTAGATTTACCATTACTACCCTCCTCTTGGAAAGAGTATCCATATGGGGACGAATGCTTGAATCTAGAGGTGTAATTGAATTTCAGTTCAGAAATAGAAAAAGTTTTAGGGCAGTGAGTATTAATAAACCTTTTTAAAACATTAAAGGTGTCAAGGTTGGAAATCCCCTAACAATTCCAGTATAACAAATTCATTTGGATCTTTTTATCGGGGATGTCCCCTTTCTTTTAGGATCCCACAGTCTTTGACCTTGTTGCAATTCCAGAGGAAGCCTCCCTTGGAGTACTACTCAATGTAACCTAAAAATATTGAGGGGACAAAGGGAGGTCATAAGCATATATATTGTCCAAATCATTTCTATTTTTTAATCCTTGGATGTAAGAGTCAGAGGTAGAGTGTTTGTTTGAAGGAGAGGCTGCTCAGTGCCCTTTAAAATACTTCAAGGCAGTAGGTTGCACTTCTAGGGAGTCCAGGCAGTTTAAAGAGGACGTCTTCCCAGTCTGTTATAGGAGGAACACCCCACTTTCCTGCATCCTATCCTTACTGCTCGAGGAGGATAGAAGGGAATCCCTAAAATCATATTCCACCTTCCTAAAATTGTCCTATTTTTCACAGGATGTCATAGCATATAGGATGGTGTTTTCAGGGGAAGAGGTTTGTTTATCAGAGAGAGGATTATGCTTTGTATTATAGGTTTATCAAGGGGCATGAGTCTTATTAAAATAATTATATGAATCAGTGATTTATTCATTTAGAAGATGGTTCAAAGGATTAGAATCCTCTGAAGAAGGACATACTGGATCCAAATGGTGTTGTGGTTGTGAGATAATACCTAGGAAATCCTCTTCAATATCTTTTTTAATATCATATTCAACAGTTTCAGTTTCTTGTTCCTAAGCAAGTTCATCCCATGCCTTTCCTTTTACAGGTTCCAATAGTCCAAAGGATTTTTTCTTGACAACCCATTTTCCTCTCTTTTCGGTGATGTTTCAGTTTTATCAAAGACAATTTCCTGGTCCCTCCAATGTTTTTTAACTTCTTTTCCATCCAGTATAGTTTGGTCGGGGAGTTTTCTTATGAACTTTCCAACAATTGTGAACTGTGTGCCCAACAATTTTACAAAATTCAAAAAAAGGTGGAATCCTTTCATACTCTCGTTTAACCACCATTTTGAATTCATTAGTAGTGAAGGTAATTGATTGAGGGGGTTTGTTTTCCAAATTAACTTCAATTAGAAATCTATCATACAGACCTAGGCCCCCATTAATTGTTCTTTAATCGAATTTTAATGTTGTACCAAAGAAAATAGAGAGATCATTCATAATTTGCGGCTGACAAAAAAACCAATAGAGATTGTAAAATCTAACCCAAACCTGCGCGGAGTTGTTCCTATGGTGATTGGGATTCAATGCAATGTCACACTGCGTGATTCAAAGAATTCCTAGCTTTAGAAAAATATTGGAACTATTCTAGACACTATCAAGATCAGATTGAGAGGAAAAAATGATATGGAAAAAACTTTTACCAAGAGGTACCAATTTCCAGTTTGATAAACCCCAACAGGAAGTAATTTCCTGTTTTAAGTCGGAGAAATTCCAGGGTTTGTCACCTTTAAGATACGCAATGCGGCCCATGTTTGAGAACATACATATTTGACCTCTCTGTTGTATTGTAGCTGAATCTGCCGCAATGCAAAAACAAACATCATCCAGTTTCTTGATCATTGTTGACTTCATCAACGTTGGCTTTCCATGCTCAGAACCCATCAAAACTTCAACGAAAGAGATACCCTTTACCCTTGAAATTGATTAATTGTGGTGGTTCATTTTTATTTATTGGTTTTAAAGTTTAATGGGATTATTTTATTACTATTTAATCCAATTTTAATCATTGGATGTAATTTTACTCTTAGTTTGGACATTAAAAAGGTAAATGTTTTGAAAGTTATTATTTTTAAAAACACGATTTTTTAACATTAAGAATTAATTTTAAATTAATTTCTCCCACTTCTGTGTTTTGAATTTGGAAAATGGTTTCCATATTTTAAATCAAGAGGTAAAAATTTTGTAAATATGTCTCTTTTATTTTTAGACATATTGAATATTTACTTCAATAAATATTTTATTTACCATGGTTAAAGGATAAATCATGTAAATAAGGGTGAAAAATAAAATTATAATAATATTAAATTACCCTTACACATGTCCTAACCCTATTTGATGATATATATCAGACAAAGTGAATCCTTTTGTCTATCGTGGTAACCCATGGCTCTACTTGGGAGTGATAATGACACTTTATATTAATTAATTTAAAGTAAGGAAAAAAATAACATAAAAATGAATCTATTTAATAAAACAAATTTTATATAAGGTTATATAAGTTATATATACAAATATATAAATTATTTTGAAAAATAAAACGATTTCCTACATCATGGTATTTTATTTATTATTTTTAGTCATTAAAAAGTCAAATTTAATTATAACACAATGATGATGTGTTAATTTCTTCATTAACAAAGGATTCAAATAAATGATATTATATATATTAAAATAAATTTATTTTGAACCTTTTTATTACATTCAATAATTTTATAGATTATTATGAATTGTTATATTTTAATTAATGAAGTTTTTTTAAAATAATCATGTTGACTAGAATTTTTTTAAATGTCATGATGTGAATAGTATTAAAATTTACATAAAATAGTTTTTAAATCAATCAATATTTTAATAAATGATAAAATAGTTTTAAAAATATTATTTTCTTCCAAATTCTATATAGAATTTTAAAATTTTCATTAATGATAATTTTTGGAACTCTATGAATTTTATACTAAATATATTAACCATAAAGTATGAATATATAAGAGGAAATGGAAAAAGATAAATTTGTTAACAAAGGGTTAAATAAAAAATATAAGTATTAAAAAATATCCATAATCTAAAAATTATTATTGGATGATTTTATTTATGCTTATATACACCTTAAAATTTAAATAAGTATGTTTTATTCATTTAGAAATAAATAATAATTATATAAAAAAATTATATTTTCAATCATTCCTAAAGAGACCCTCCCTCCCTTATAAAAATCCATCAACTCTAACCCTTACTCACACCTCTAATGCCTCATTTTATCATCCATACTCTTCCCAAATAAGCTACCAAGATCCCTCTTTTCCTCCTAGAAGCCATAACATAGGCAGAAACCACATCATGAAATATTTTTTCTTTAAACCAATGGGACTTATACGATTTTAAGGTAACATCTTCTCTCAAGTTATGTTCAATTATTTTTCTTCTTCACTGCCTATGATCTTATTATTCATTTTTAACATAAAAAAACATTATACAAAATAAAATATTTTGTTTATATGAGAATTATTCAATCTATAGTTACACACACCTCCATATAATGGATACGAACATACTATTTATGTGTACAACAGATTGCTGCCTCACCAAATGATGAATGTTAAATTCTCTCTTACAACCTCACATGATGGACATAATGATTTAACGTTATTTATATGTGATATATATTATATTTTTATTTCCCTTATGCTTATTTATTTTTCATTTATATCATACCTTTATGGTTTCCATAATGGGTATATACGATAATTTCATTTGAGGAAGTGCGGACAACCGCCCCTCAAAGTGATATGAATCGTTAATGCCATACATTGACCTTATAAAGGATGGAGTTACTAAAATTATATATTATATAATAATTAAATAATATTATACCTATGTATCATTATTATTTCATTCTATTAAATATTTAATATTAATGAAATTATCGTTCATGTGTAAGTACGGCTTACCGTCTCAATGAATGGTGCATTTCATTTATTATCTCCAAATGTTTTGTACTATTATAATTAATTATATATACTAGATATATATGATATCTACATAATGAATATAATTTTTGAGATAATTTACTTTTTACCACATGTACAACTTTTCATTATAAGAAGTTCATTTTTGACTCAAATACCAAATATCGACAAAACAACTATTATTAACATAAAACATTATGTAATGATTATAACGTGGTATTAATTAATATAAAAATAATATTAAACTCTAAAATTTTTATTAAGAAAGTATATAATATCAAAATTATAATATTTAAGGGATTAAAGAAAGAACGATTCAATTCGGACACGAGGTAAGGGAACTTCTTGACCTAATTTCTATTATTTGTGTAAAACTTATACTTCTTTTTATGTAGTGCCTTGAATCTATGTGAATGAACTTTGGTCGAATTACTCTTAATGTCCACTTATATTGTATGTATTTCTGTTTGTCCCAAATAATTATTTCATTAATTTATCCTTAATGTAATGATATTATCATAGTAATGGTCTTAATCTCAATCTCCTTTCATTGAGGCGTACTTTAATTTATAGATGAAATTATTCTATAAGGTGTATAAACCCCATGAATTTTATTTTCATTCAATGTGAATATTTTAGATACGTATAGTTTTACTAAAAGACAATGGGAATTTTTTTTAATGAACACGTTGAAAACAACATTTCCACTACCTTGAGCGTTCTTTGATTTTTCACTTCCTTAACAAGCTGTAATGTTTTTAAATGGAAAATAAATACCATATACTCGTTTATGTAATTTGGTATTGAAAATAGTTTTCATAATGGATTGGAGTTGTCAATATATTTAAATGCTATTTTGTGGTTGAAATGTGCAAATGTTATATTTATCATATGTTTGTTTTATGTGTTATGAATATTTCAGGGTTCTTGGGAATTGTTTACGTATACGGGTAGTTCTGTGATAAACCTTGGGCATGTGAGGCCTAAATTTCTCTCCAAGGAATTGGGTAATGTGACAGAGGTAAATGTTAATGTTTTTTCTCATATATTTAGAGAACATATAGTGATGGGTATTCCAAATGTAACTCCATATGTAGTTGTGAAAGATAAAACGTATGTATGTTATTGATGCCACAAGTTACCCGTATGTTTTCCATTTGTAATTCATAAATATTATGATCTTGTGTAGTATGTTAATGATTTAAATTTATGATTTCATTGGCATATAAGTATTTATGGATTGATGTTTTCTTTCCTTGTTTTATTCCTCTTATAGAGATTTTTATGTTCATCCCATGTTTGAAAATGTTTTTAATAGGAAATAAAGATGAATAGGGTCAAGGATGGGATCAATGAAAAGTGACGTTGTCTAAAACATGGAATTAGACATGTTTATAAGATTTTTTATTTTATGAAAAAATTTAAACTATGTATAAGTGTCTACCTTGTAATTTTTGAAATTTAATGTAATTTTTATGGCCTAATTCTCTAAAACACGAAACCTGAAAATATCCTCAATGTGAATAATTAAAAATATTCAAGATTATGTAATTTTTAAGGCCAAGTTCTTATTATATAGGTTCTTTGACCTGTGTAGTTTATATTCTATTGTTTACCCTGATCAAGGGTGTGGGATAAAAATATTAATATAATGTTCTTTTTCTTTTTGTGATCACCAAGTGGAGGAGACTAAATCCCATCTTGAGACAGAACCTCTTATTTTAAATCTATTGTTTTTTCAATGTTCTTCTTTTTCTATTTTATTGATTCATTGCAAAAATTTATCTCACATTTATAGTTAATTTATGATAGTTATAATATTAAAATTCTGTTTAGTAGATTTATTTCAATATCTAAAATAGTAATCCATATTTTTTTAACTAATAACTAATGAATAATTGAGAAATTTTTCAAAATATCAAAACTTTTATAAATCTTATACTTTGGTTAACAAAGATGTATTTTATTTTTGATAAGAAGAGTTCTAAATAAATATTTTAAGAAATAATTTTTATATGAACTGAATTAACACCTACTAAGTGTCCAACTCTGACCAAATTTTGGTATTAGAGGATTTATTATTCAGTTGTTCAAGCATTTGAAATCATCAATTTTTTTCAATTGTGATTTAAATTGTGTTTTAAAGATCTCAAAATCTCTATCAGTTCAAAATTTATTATTCTTTAAATTCCATTTTTAATTGAACATATACAGGATAGATCTGCTATGAAGAAACCTCCCAGCAGTAGTCAAACAAACGCTGCTGAGTGGAAACATAAAATGAAAATTCATTTGGAAATCATGGTTTTTGAAATCTAGTATTCTATAGTTAATGAATATAAGATTCCTACTATTGCTAAACACACATGGGATGATTCCACTAAGGAATACTTAAATAAACATTGTAAAGATACGATTTATCTATATTGTGCTTTGGGAGATGAGGAATACAATAAGATTTTTTCATGTAAAATATCCCATGGGGTTTGGGATATATTAGTTGTTTCACATGGAAGAACTACTATTATTAAGGAAATGATGCTAAATGAAGGGACTATTATATATTATAACGTTAAAATTTATCATGTAGAGCCTATTTATGACATGTATCTTAGGTTCAATGAGATTGTGAATTAAGTGATCTCACTAGGAAATAAAATCACTACAAATGATCATATCATGAGGATCTGGATATGTATTCAAAAAATCTGGAGGGTAATATAACACCAATTAGAGAATCTTGTGACATTTAATCGTTACCTGTAATAGAGCAGATTTGAAAGTTGTTTATGTACAATGAAGATCTAAAAATCAATATAAAGGAAGATAATCAACCAAATAGAATTTATGTGGCTTTCAAAACCACTACATCCATACAAAAGGATAATATTCAAGTTCACACATAAAGTTCTAGCGATGAAGATACATTAAGTGAAAATGATGAAGAGATGTCCAAAATATCTATAATATTTAAGATTTTTTATAGGAAGAATAAATTCATCATAAATCCTAGTTATAAATGGAATTATGAAAATAAAAGTAACATGAAAAATTATTAGAAAAGAGGTGATGAAACCAATGAAATAGTCTTCTATTAGTGATAGAGAAGAGGAAATGTAAATTTTGACTATAATAAATTAATGTAAAGAAATAAGTAAGAGGATAAAGATATACAATTTAAGACAATTAAGGTCGCCATGAGTAATTTTTAGGATAGATGTAATGGATCAGAATCATCACATTATGATAAGGCTAACAGTGTCATGATGATTTTCATTAAAAACACATATAAGGTATCTCCAGATTATCCTGTACCTAATTCTCCTTAATTTATATTTCGGTTTGATTATGATAATATTAACAAGTAATATATGTTTAATATACTTTAAAATTATTGAGAGAACATGTAATAAAATGATATAAAATTAAAAAACTCTCAAAAAACAACATTCTATTTTAGTTTCTATTAATTCCAAACATACTAATGAAGTTGAAAAGAGTGCTCAGTTTCTCAATTAGAATAATGGACACAAACAGTCTAATGATAAATTAAATATGGATTTATAGAAAATTAAAAATCTTAAAAATTAGCCAACTAAAATTCAATGTAATAAAGATTAAAAAAATACAATACTAGTATAGGTTTTCAACTAGGTAAATGAAATGTTTTTAAGAATAATTATGTATCAATATATGGAAAAATTTTGTTTTGTGCCCAGAATTGAAAATTTTGTAGTGACTTGCAGCACTAAAAATGATTTTACTACATCTAGTTTCTTTGGATCTAATAATGTTAATTTTCATTGATAATAAAAATACATATAGATAACACCTTAAACAAATTGTCCTCCCAATGTTGAAATTACTAATATTACATGACCCAATGAAGTCTAGGTACCCATGTCTTTTCTTGTTTCATCTATTTTTTATGATAGTTTTTTGATGAGTTCCTATAAGATCTAATGGTACATGGGTATTGGGAGTTCAAGAAAAATGATAAGGGACTACTCATGCTTCAATATCCTAATAACTGTTGATTTTGGGAATGTCACCATTAGTGAAAATATAAAGGGGAAGATAATTGGCCATTTATAATTTCGTAAGACTAATTAAATTTTAATTTATAGAAGTATTTTTTTGATTATCTAAAATAAAATCTACTTATAAATCAAAAAATGTGTGATGACAAATTTATTGATAATTTAAAAAAAGATGCTTGTAATTTTTTCAATTCTAAAATTGATTCGTTATTTACTTCTTTAATATATAAAAATAAATATTCTAAAAATTTAGATTCCTTAGTCTTAGAAAATTATTTTTTCATGATTTCCTTTTATAATGTTTCATGGATTTGGAAAATGATACCATTAAACTGTAACAGTCACTCCATTATAAATTTAACTAGAAAATTATTAGTCAAGGGTCTACCTAAAATCTAGTTTTAAAAGATAAATTCTATAATTATTCCAAAATTCAAAATATAACAAAATATATTTCAAACCAACGAATCAAGTTGCAACATCTAAACATCGTGAGTGGGTTTACATGTTCTTTTTGTACCTTCTATATTTTCCTATTTAAATGAAAATAATTATTTATATTTTCTTATAGGTGACATCTCTTGGTATACTTGTAATTTCATTCTAGAAGAAATAAGTGAACCACTTTATTTTTTCCCCATGTATTCTAGGTCAATAGAAAATTTATGTCGACTTAAGATCAAAACCATATGATCTGACTATGACCATGAATTTGAAATAAAAAACTAGAATATTTTTTCTCACAAATTTAATATTGTCATAACTTCTATACTCCTATGACACCCATGAATAATATATTTTCGGAAGGGTGAAATATAACATGAAAATAGATATCATGTACTATTATTAATTAATGTTATTTACCAACACTTTTTTCTGATGAAGCTGTCAATACATCTTGCTACCTTGAAAGTAGTGTTCTGATTAGACCTATTATTAAGAAAACCCCTTATGAGTTATTTAATAATAGAAAACCTATGGTTAATTACATTAATTTTTTTTGGATGCAATGTTTATATTCTTAATGTAACACCCCGAGATTTTACAAGATATATTCTTTTTAATTTCTTTCATACCTTCTATTTTACGCTACACAAAGATTATCATGCTCTATACACAACAGCGTATTAGCTTGCATTATACGCAACACTAATCTTGGATCGTGTTACAAAAAATTTCAAGTTCATTTGATAGAATTTATTCTACATAACATTGAGTTTGTGTGTGTGTGTGTGTGTATATATATATATATATTCAATGTATAAATGAAATATGGTTGGATTATATTATATGAAACAACAAACGAATCTTGCACTACACGCAACCCTGACTTGGCTTTCACTACACACAATTGCGACCCTTCACGATAACATGTGTTGTACGCAATACCGAGTTTTACTAAACAACGATATGTTATTAAAATATTATATAAACTAGCCGTTATGAATAGTAATACCCACTTTTTTAAATTTTATGAATTTTATCATTCAAAATGGACTTCATTTTTGGATTCAGAATATCGAAATTAGCCTAGGGTGAATTTTTTGTATTTTTATGAAAACTTTCAATTTTTGATGAATAGTGAAAACACTGGGTTACTATTTAAAAAACGGCTTTTAATTTAAATAATTATTAATTTTATTTTATTTTATATTTATAATTTATACATAATACCTATATATGTTCAATGTAATTCATTGCAGTCAATTTATAATAATTTTAGATATATAAAAATTTTATTGAACTTTTCACCGTCTTTAACTACCTACTATGAGAATTTGCAATTATACATAAAACATAATTTTACCTCTTCTGTGAGTTGAATTTAGAAATCCAAGAGACACAATTAATATCAAGGAGTAAAATTTGGTTCAATAAGATAAAAATAATTTTTGGTGATTAGTAACTTTTTTTTATTTGCCACGGTTAAAAGTAAATATGGTAATTAAGGGTAATAATGATATTATTATTAACTTAACACATGTCCTAATTCTACTAGATAAGTATAATTCGACCAAAAACAACAAATGGAATATAATATTATCATTTATGTCCACTTGGACTAGATTATGACATTTATTATTATTTAAGTCAAAGAAGACTTAAAAGAGTTAAAATCAAAGATTAATAACTAAATACTTTTAATATAGGGTTGTACATAATATAAATATGACTATAAATATTCATTATAAATATAAAAAGATTTCCTACATAATGTTATTTTAATTATAATTTATAGACATTAAATTATTTAATTTATTTATGACACAATGATAATGCAATAATTACCTTATTAATGAAATATTAACATAATTGATTATATAAATACTCAAATAAATGTAATTTGAGACTGTTTATGAATTAAAATAATTTTCTATGTTAATATTACATGTTAGTATTGATTAAATTAACTTTTTTGACCTAATAATGCTGTTATGAGTTTTACAAAAATCAATTACCAAATAGTGTCACAATTGACATAAAATAGTTTTTAAAAAAATATTATTTTATAAATTGATATTCTATTCCTAAATTTATAAGGCTCGTCTAAAAGAATTATATAAGGTTATATATATTAATAATTAACCTCTTAAGGTTTCTTGTCTTGTTATAGTACGTTATTAACCATATATTGTAAGAAAACAAGAATACATGGTAAATGTTAAATTATTTAACTTAGAGATAAATCTAAATGATAAGATTAAAATAGTGACCTAAACTTTTCTAAAACCTATTGGTTGAAATTATTTCGACCCATCCCCACGTCAGCTTCAAAATAAATCAATTTCGATCTATTATATACCGAATATTACTTTATTATAAAATAATATTTTATGTTTTTTCTATGGTGCCCCACTCCTCCCTTATAAAAGGTCACCTACTCCCTCTTCTCTTTACGCAATTTTGAGCCTTCAAGATCGGCCAGTCCCTGAAAATTTCCTTTATAAACTTCCCTATAAACCTTATAGAGGTTCTGGTCTCCTCAAAAGACCAACTCTAGTCTCTTAAGAGGAAGCTTAAAAGAGGTGCGTCAAAGAATAGGTAATCTCTTCTACCGATTCTTTCAAGTTTATTTCATCTTAAACATCATCTTCTTTAGTTGTTTCATTGTAAAGTAATACAATCAGTATCACTAGAATACTGATATGTTATTATAAATATGAAACAATCCCATTTCACCTTCTATCCATCAAACAGAAAATGAAATCACCGCGCATGCGCACGTACGGAATACCGTCTCCACGCCGTGGTGTAATATGTTTTTCAACCACCACCTTAATTTTATGGGTATAATGGTGTAAAAAATAACTATATATGGTTAATATAACATCATAATGATTAACATATATTATATCATCCACTCCAATTCAAATCAATAATAATGGGAACGATATCATCACTCATGTGTACGTACGGATTACTGTCTCCACGACGCGATGAGTTTCATTCTCCATGTTAACCAATCAAGAATGATTATAAAGTATATATAATGAATAATAATGAAATATATGAAATGATAAAGATACTTTATTTATGTATATATATATATATATGTCATCTACTTACTTCCATTCAGGTCAATACTGAATGGAAAACAGCGTTCTTGCGTACGTACAACCTACCATCTCCATGAACAGTGTATTTCATTTCATTTATCAATCGATTATATATATATATATATATTTAATATATATGATATATATATTTATTTATTATAATTATTTAAGTAATTAAATCATGATATAAGTAATAATAATATAAAGAACAATAAGTCCAAACACGTACGATAAATAAAATGATTTTACCCAAAACGTTTCTTTAACATGGAATTTAATAAATAATAGGCAATATAAAGCCATAATTGAACCATATATGATATCATAACAATGAATATTATTCTATAATAAGTCAATGACATTATTTAAATCATTATATAGGAGTTTTAGATACATACAAAGCATATCGGACCTAAGGTAAGGGATAATTTTCCAAGCACATTTTTATCAGAGATTGTTTATTCGTAAGTATTTACTGGGGTTATATTTTTCATCCATGTCCCTTTTTTATAAAAATGGTTTAATGTATGTTTAATATCCTATTTACACATTTTTGACTTTTAACACATGTTATTAACGAATGTTTATTTCTTTACCATACAAGGAACTTTTTGACTTTTCCGACAAAAGTAAGAGGAGAATGTTTTTTTAACTTATACAGCATGAATGGATTTTTACGGTTTTATAACGACTTATTTAATTGATGATTAATCTAAAAAATTTCATGATTATTTTCAACAAAATCCTTTTCATTTAAAATTTCATGGCATTTTTTGAAAAGAAAATGATTTTGAAGAAGAAATGATATTTTCCTTAAGAATTCATTTCAAGTGTTTTATCAAAACTATTTTCCATCTAAGATGACATTATTTAGTATGTTTATATTTCAATTATAATGTCTCTATTATTTATATGGTTTTATTTTTATTGTGATGAAATGATATCCATTTATTTTATATGGTTTATGTTATGATGGGATGGTGTTTGTGAAACCAATTTTATTCGTTGGGTTATTATGAATGATTTATGTTTATTTTGAGGTACCTGAAAGAATGATTTCATTAAGAGATGGGTGGGACCTATATCTCTCTCCAATTAATTGGGTAATGATTAATATCTCATGAGATATACATGGCTGAAACAATAAGTTAATGTGATTTAATTATATTGGACTGGAATGAGGAGTGAACTCGATTCAGAAAGGGACTTTGTCTACTACGATGGTCTTTGCAGAAATTCCTTGGATACTATGGAAATAATATAATGTGCATAATGGTATTCCACAATTAAATGTTTTATTCCAATGTTATTTTATCATGATTGATGTTCCTTTATGATATATTCCTTAAGTACTTCCAAGATTTATGTCTTTCCTCAAGATTTTGGTGTTTATATTTTAGTTCAAGTTTTTACATTCAAATGTTTATGGATTGTTTTATGTTTTCTGTGTTTACCCTTACTGAGAATTTTAGATCACCCTTTTTATGTTGTCTTTTCCCCAGGATATAAAGAATGGTTTTAGGTATGAAAACAAAATGGGAATATAGTTTTGGGAGATGTTAAAGATCTTTCACCATGATTAGAGGATTATTTTTCTGAGTTTCCAAAGACACTAAACTATTACGGTCCTAGTGTGTTTGTTTTTTTATGTATTAAGTATTCCTAAAAAGTAATGTAATGTCCATGTAATTCAAGTATGAGCCTCTATAGTTGGTATCAGAGGAAATTTTTAGTCAACCTTTGGAAACTAGGATGCGAAAACATTAGTGTGATCCCTAGAGATATGTCTAAGGTATGTCTAGGGAAGTCTCTAACGTTACGTATACGTATAAAAAATTGTCCTATAATTATAGTGAACATCTTAGAATTAAGAATAAGATTTTATATATTGAAGGCACTCCCCCTTTATTATGTTGTTTTCCCTATCATTATTTTTTCCTCACACTATTCTTTTTGGGTTTTAGACGATCGTTGGAACCCAAAGGAACCGTGTTGATCAATGTAATGGACAATGAAATGATTGCCCTCCTAAAAAAACCAATGTTGTTGGAGATAGAGTGAAAAATATTATTTTATACTTACACAATCTATGAATCGTTCTGGAATTCCAAATGATTAAAGAAGGGAACAATATTCTATTGAGTCTTTTATGAGGCAACGACCACCTTCTTTTAATGGGTCTTCTGATCCACCTACTACTGAACAATGGATCTGTTCCATTGAAAAGATATTTTCCATACTTCACTATTAAGAACATGAAAAATTAATTTTATCTATTTACCGTTTAGATGGTGAAGCAGACCAGTGGTTTACTCTAATTAAGAATACAAGGCCCCAAGATGAAATTGAATCCCTAGAATGGAATGAGTTCAAGAACTTGTTTTTCAATAATTAATTCCCTCATATTCTTCGAAAAAAGATGAAAAAGGAGTTCCTTGAGCTTAAGAAAAAGGATGATGAATTTTTATTATATATGAAGATAATTTTACAAGGCATGAAAGGTATGCATCTAGAATTATCATCCAACCTAAAAGTAAAGTCGATCGATTCTTCAGTGGCTTAAAACTAAGTATTAGAATGGCATTAGTGATAAGTTACTTTAGTAGCTATGAATAAATTATGTGTTGTTCTATCAAGGTAGAACTGGTAGTTGGTGGTACATATCCATATCATGGTTTTGACATGAAACGAAAGATAGAGTTCAAGGGGAAAACTCAGAAAAATGGTGAATAGAATGTGAATGATTCTATACGCTCAATGTGTGGAAAGAAGCATGGTGGGGATTTTCTAAAAGGTACTGGAAAATGTTTCTAGTGTGGAAAGTAAGTTCATCGAGTAGCAGAGTACCTATGTAATGGGAAAAAGGTTTCTAAGGATGTGAATATAGATAATATTATAGAGAACGCTCCACCAACACTTCGATGCTACAATTGCAAGGAAATGGGGCATTATACTAACCTATGCCCTAATCCAAGGTTTAATGATGATCGACATCAACAACCTCTTAAGGAAAAGGAAAAAGGGAAGTCACATGCAATCACTATTGGAAATGCTGAGTATGAAAACGATGTGGTGGAATGATTATTTGTTTATGTAAAGGGATACCAAAATAAGGTTGTGGAATCTCATTTATAGTATTTTGGAACATTGGAATATCTATGTAATGGTTTGTTGTGGTTTTCGATAATTATATGGTACATGTAACAATGAAAAGTGATTGAAATATTTTTTTGAATTTAGATGATATGTGAATAACGAATGGATAAGGATAAAATAATATGTTTGATAGTATTCATGAGATCATGGTTGATATACAGACTAAGTGATATCATGGTTTGAGTATAATTTTTTTTTTGGATTTTGGTATGTGGAAAGAGTTAACTTTTGACAGAATTCATGTTTTTACTAAGGTTCGATCGTAACTCATATTTCAAGACAATACATGATTAAGGAATTCACAAGTTTGAAATGTGACCAATAAGATATATATATCTTATGATATACGGGTGATAAATGATTGTATTCAATGCTTGGTAGATGACCTTTCATGTAATCATTTTATTTATAATATGAGATTGGACAGAAGTATTTTGGATAAACCTAATGATTTTAATAGTTTAAGTTCGACATCATATAGTATTGTTTAAGGCTAGAACATTCTATTATGTTATAATAGTATAGTTTTAGAAAAAGGACTACCCGTAGGACGGGCGACAACCCGTTGCGTCGAACAATGATACAGAAATCGAAACCACAATTGATGTGTGATAGGCCTTTATCACATACCACTGGCCTACAGGAAGTCCCTGGTTAGTATAAATTAGTTTCAATTTATTATTTGGTATGATATATGAAGTATTCGTCCATTTTAAGAACCATATACGATTAGTCTCACCATAGATGGACTTATGTATATTTAATAACTTTATCTAACGTTTTATTTGAGACAGATAGAATGACCCACCATTCTATCACATGATCTATTAACGCTTCACGAATGAAAAATTCAACTTCATTTCCTTAAGAGATGAAGTGGAAATTGTTCAAGTCACGAACAAAGCTGATATTCTACCAAAATAAAGTATGTATTTCTTTTCATTGAAAAATTCATCAACTTTAGGGAATTGATCTTGAAAACCAAAAATTGTTGTCCAAGTGTCCTTATATCCGATGAATTAGATGGTACCTTAAATCATCACAAATTTATGGTTTTGTATTGTTTTCTTTTTCATATCCATGTCCTCTACCACTCTCCATCAGAACTTGATGGTTAGATTTTTCTTCCATATCCATATTTCCACCTATGTTCTATTATGTGGAAACCAAGTGATGAGTTAATCTGGGTAACCGTTACATTTCTTACTTACTTTTTAAAATTATGATTTAGTATTCTTTTTTATGATGTGGGTTTCTATCATAGAAACTTTCAAGTAGTAAACCATTTATAACCATGACGAATTTCGAGGGTGAAATTCATTTTAATGGGGTAGAATGTAACACCTAGAGATTTTATAATATATATTCCTTTTAATTTCATTCATACCTTTTGTTGTACTCTACACCAAGATTATCATGCACTATATGCAACACCGTATTAGCTTGCAGTATAGGAAAAACTAATCTTGGATCGTGTTACACACAAATTCAAGTTCGTTTGATAGAAGTTATTATACGCAACATTAAGTGTATATATAATAATATTCAATTTATAAATGAAATATGGTTGGATTCAATTATATTAAAAAAATAAAGGAATCTTTCACGACACGCAACCCTAACTTGGCTTGCATTACACACAATCTTGACCTTCCACGATAGCGTTTGTTGTACGCAATACCATGTTCCACTAAACAACGATATGTTATTAAAATATAATATTAACTAGCCATTATGAATATTAATTCCCACTTTTTGAAAATTTATAATATTATCTTTAAAAATGGACTTCATTTTTGGATTTGGAATATCAAAATCAGCCTAGGGTAAATTTTTGGTATTTTTCTGAAAACTATCAATTTTTTATGAATAGTGAGAACACTAGGTTACTATTTAAAAACCGACTGTTTATTTAAATAATTATTTATTTTATTTAGATTTATTTTAAAATTGATACATAATACCTATATAAGTTCAATGTAATTCATTGAAGTAATTTTATAATAATTTAAATATATAAAAATTTTATTGAAATTTTCACCATCTTTTACCTACCTCCTAAGAGCATTTGCAATTATACATAAAACATAATTTTACCACTTGTTGTGCGTTGAATTTCAAAAATCCAAGAGGCACATCTAATATCAAGGATTAAAATCTGGTTCAATAAGATAAAAATAATTTTTTTCTGAACAATAACTTTTTACTTTTATTAACCATGGTTAAAAGTTAAAAGGGTAATTAAGGGTAAAAATGATTTTATTATTACATTAATGAAAGTCCTAATTCTATTGGATAAGTATAATTAGTCAAAAAACAAACTTAGGAATATAATATCATCATTTAGGTCCATTTGAATTATATTTGGACATTTATTATTATTTAATTCAAAGAAGAGTTAATAGAGTTAAAATCAAAATTTAATTACTAAAATATTTTAATATAGGATTTTATATAATATAAATTAGACTATAAATATTAATTATAAATTTAAAAATATTTCCTACATATTGGTATTTTATTTATAATTTTTAGACATTATATAATTTAATTTATTTATGACAGAATGATGATACCGTAATTACCTTATTAATGAAATATTAACATAATTGATGATATAAATACCAAAATAAATGCCATTTGAGACTTTTTATTAATTAAAATAATTTTATATTGTAATATGACATGTTAGTATTTACTCAATTAACTTTTTTCGAACTAATCATGCTTTTATGATTTTCAAAAAAATCAATTACCAAATAGTTTCGAAATTGACATAAAATTGTTTTTAAAACAAATATTTTATTATTAATTGATATTCTATTCCTAAAAAATATAAGGTTCATCAAACTGACATAAATAATGTTTAATATATTAATTAAGAACCACTTGGGGTTCTTTTGGCTCGTTATAGAATGTTCATTAACCATATATTGTAAGAAAACTAGAAGACATAGTATAGGATAAATTATTTAACTTAGAGTTAAATATAAATGATAAGGTTAAAATATTACCCTAAACATGTAAAAAACATATTGGTTGAGAGTATTTCGACCCATACCAACTTCATCTTCGAAATAATTCAATTTGGAGCTATTATAAACCAAATATGACTTTATTATAAAATAGTATTTTCTGTTTTTCCTAAGGTGCCCCTCTCCTCCCTTATAAAAGGGCACCTCCTCCCTCTTCTCTTTACACAATTTTTATCCTTAAGGAATGGCCAAACCCTGACCATTTACCTTATAAAATTCCATTGAAACCTTATAATGGTTCTGGTATCCTCGAAAGGCCAACTCTAGTGCCTTAAGAGGAAGCTTAAAAGAGGTGCGTCAAAGAAGAGGAAATCTCTTCTACCTATTATTTCAAGTTTCATTCTTCTTAAAAATACTCTTCATTAGTTTTTTCTTTGTAAATTAATACAATCAGTATCACTAAAATACTGATATGTTCTTATAAATATGAAAAAACCCCATTTCAGCTTATATCCATCCTACAAAAAAAGAAATCACTGTGCGTGCGTACGTACGGAATACCGTCTCCGCACCTTGGTGTAATCTGTTTTTCCACCACCAACTTACATGGATGGGTATAATGGTGTAAAGAATAAATATATATGGTCATTATAACATCATACTAATTCTGAGATATTATATCATCCACACCAATTCAATTCAATAATTATGGGAACGATGTCATTGCTTGTGCGTACATACGGATTACCGTCTCCACAACGCTATGAGATTCATTTTCCATGTTAACCACTCAAGAATGATTATAAATTATATATAATGAATAATAATTAAATATATTACATGATAAAACTTCTGGATTTATGTATATATATATATATGTCATCTACTTACTTCCATTCATGTCAATAAGGAAAGGAAAACAGCGTTCATGCATTAGTACAACCTACCATCTCCATGAATGGTGTATTTCATTTCATTTATCTAACTATTATATATATATACTGAATATATATGATATATAAATCATGATTTCAATTCTGGATGTATGTAAATCATGATATAAGTAATAATAATATCAAGAACAAAAATTCCAAACACGTAGGATAAATAAAATGATTTTACTCAAAACATTGCTTTAACATGGAATTTACAAAATAACGGGTAATACAAAGTCATAAGTGAACCATATATGATATAATAACAATGAATATGATTCTTTAATAAGTCAATGACATTATTTAAATCATTATACACGAGTTTTGGATACATACGAATCATATCAGACTTAAGGTAAGGGATAATTTTCCAATCTCGTTTGTATACGAGATTGTTTATTCGTAATTATTTACTAAGGTTATATTTATCATCCATGTCCCTATTTTATAGAGATGGTTTCATGTATTTTTAATGTCCTTTTTAACCATTTTTTACTTTTACCGCATGTTATGAAAGGAATATTTTTTTTACCATATGAGGAACTTTTTGACTTTTCCGACAAAAGTATGAGGAAAATGTTTTTTTAACTTATACGGTGTGAATGGATTTTTATGGTTTTATAACGACTTATTTTAATGAAGATTCCTCTACAAAAGTTCATGATTATTTTCAAAAAAATACTTTTCTTTTAAAATTTCATGGAATTTTCAGAAAAGAAAATGATTTTGATGAAGAAAGGATATTTTCCTCAAGAATTCATTTCAAGTGTTTTATCAAAACTATTTTCAATCTATGATGTCATTATTTATCATGTTTATGTTTCAAGTATAATTTCTCTATTATTTACATGGTTTGATTTTTTTTATGATGAAATGATATCCATGTCTTTTATATGGATTATGTTATGATTGGATGATGTTTATGAAACCCATTTTATGTGTTGGGTTATTATGAAAGGTGTATGTTTATTTTATGTCACAAGATAGAATTATTTCATTATGAGATGAGGGGGACATTTATCTACCTCCAATTAAGTGGTTAATGATTTATATATAATGAGATAGACATGGCTGGAATGGTAAATTAATCTGATTCAGTGATATAGGACGGGAACAAGGAGTTAACTCGATTCAGAAAGGACATTTTCCACTAAGATGGTCTTGGCTGGAATGCCTTGGCTACTATGGAAACCATATCATGTTCTAAATGGTTTTCCACAATTACATGTTTTATTCCCATGTTATTTTATCATGATTGATGTTCCTTTATGATATATATCTTACGTACTTCCAATATTTATGTCTTTTCTCAAGACTTTGATGATTAGATTTTATGTTCATGTTTTGGCATTCATATATTATGGATTGTTTTATGTTCTCCATGTTTACCCTTACTGAGCATTTGAGCTCACCCTTTTTATGTTTTCTTTTCCCCAAGATATAAAGAAATTTTTTAGGTAAGAAAAAAAATGGAATGATCTTTATGGGAGATGTTGAATATCTTTCATCACGATTAAAAGATTCTTTTTACGAGTTTCCAAAGACACTAAACTATTACGGTCCTTGTGTATTTTTTTTTTGTATGTATTAAGTATTCCGAAAAAGTAATTTAATGTCAATGTACGTCAAGTATGGGTCTCTAAACATAACACTAAGGATAATATTCAATGGAATGCCACCAAATGTGAGGAAGTAATGTTCATAGGAAAATCAATTTATAAAAAAATTTATAGGGTAATTCATAAGTGATCCAAATGTGTGGAAGAATATGTACATATCAAATTCAATGAAAGAGACCCACATGAATGTTAATCTTACCAATAAAATCTTAAGTATGATATGTAAAATCTTGTCATAAAACCTAAACCTTCAGAATCTATTGTCAAACAAGTAGTAAATTATGTAAAATATCGATATTCTAAAAATAGTGAATCTAAACCTATTAAATAACATGAAATAACAAGACCCTCATTTTCTAGATCAGTAATAACACTTAAGAACCATACATTAGATATTTTAGTTTTAGTGTTAGATCAGGGAACACATAATAGATATTATATAAGAATCCAGGTTGAACATCATGAATTTCTATCACAACATAAACCCAAGAACATCAATGATATAATAAATTATAAATTTTAGTAGATGGATATGAAAGTAGAATTAAATCATCAAGAAAGGAAAAAAGTTTTTGAACTTGTTGATAGGCCCAAAAAAACCCCTGAAAATAGGGAATAATTGGGTGTTTAGAAATAATGTATATGGAGTCAGTACAATAGTGAGAAACAATGATCAATTAGTTCCACATGGTTGTAGTCACGAAGATGGTGTTGACATGGAATAAATCATTGAACCTATTTACAAAAATTAATCCATTAGGATATTGGTAGCTTATAAAGCAAAAATAATCTTCAAACTCTATCAAATGGATGTTAAAAGTGAATTCCTAAATTATATTATAGTAGAGGATGTTTTTGTCGAACTACCCCTTGGTATTACAAATACAAATCATGATTCATAATTAATAAAAGCTTCATATATGTCACGACCCGCCCTCGGGGTCCATGCCGTGACTACCCCAAGCCCGCCTTCCATAGGCCAGGGGCTGGCGACTAGCACCAAGGCGTAAATCCCGATAAAAAGGGAAGGCATTGCCTTTGTAAAGTAAACAAACACCACAGAGTAAACAAGCGGAAAGTAAACACTAAACAAAAGCAGAGTACAAATGAAAGTGCGGAAAAGAAAAAGGGCCAGAATACAAACCCAAACTGAAAGTAAAGTACAACTCGAAAGGGAAAACAGCAACTGAAAAGTAAAAGCCGCTACTCCGAGCTGTCCACAGGAAATCCCACCTGAAGGGTGGGTACAGATAGCTCCTCTGCTCCACGGGTCCCGCCGTCCGCTCCGAGCACGTCCCACCCAGTGGTCCACCTCCGGGTACCGTCCCGCTCTGCAAGCCTCAGCTAAGGTCAACTCTGTCCGTCGTCTGCAACCAACACAACGTAGTGCGGGCAAATCCCGTGCAGGGGTGAGTATAAGCTACTCAGTAGGGACCCTGAGACCCCTGAAGGTCTCTCAAAATCCACAAAGGATAAACCACAAAGAAAGGTACAATCACGAAGTAACAACTGACATTGCTTAGGTATATGCCCATACAAATACCTAAGTCATCAATTCAAATACGCTCCAACCTCCGAGCCCAAGTAATACTCAGTCCACACAGGAAAGTAAACGTATTCCACACAGGAAATCAAAACGTAATCCACACAGGATTTCACAACACAATCCACACAGGAAAGAAAAGGATTCAGCTCACACATGTATACTTCTTCAAAGGACGATAAAGATGATCACTGATCCATCTAAGTCGTCGGACCCACGAAGGATCGATAGGTAACTAACCCCCGCAATGACCCACACAGGATCGGGCCCACACAGGACCTGTAGGCGCTGGCTCACACAGAACCGCTGAGCGCAAGGACCCACACAGGATCGGGCCCACACAGGACCTGTAGCACTGATCCACGTAGGATCGCTGATTGCTGAAGTCGTCATCGTCGAATCCACACAGGATCTCTGTACTGTCATCGTCGCAGTCACAGTAGCAGTAGTAGTAGTAGTAGTAGTAGAACAGTCGCAGCCAGCACTAGGGTTCCCGCACACAGCAAGCTCGTTCGGAGGGTCCGCTCCACGAGCCGGGAGGCTGATACATCAACTGTCACGAAGACCAGAGTTGATGTATCCAAAAGTTCCGTATCGTCAACAGGAAATCAACGCAACAGACGACGCGTCGATCGAACGCCCGGTCTGAGAGTTATTGGCATTTTCGTCTCCGGGGCCCGGTTGGTTTTTAAGGTAAAACCAACCCGACCATACTCCACCTGCGTCCAAACCTCGGGCGGAGTATGCCAAAAGATCCGTCTCATAAAGAGGAACACAACACGGCTGACGGCAAGTCAATCGGACGTCCGTAGCTCAAGATATGAGCGTTTCCGCTCCGAAGGCCCGGTTGGTTTCGTGAACGAACCAACCCGGCCGAACTCAAAGTAATCCGAAACCTTGAGTGCGATAAACCGAAATGACCATCTCAATCCAAGGATCGCGTTGCCGTAGACGGTTCGTCAATCGGAGGTCCGAGACTCATGTTATGGCCAAAAGACCGAAAAAGGTTCGAAACGGGGGGGTCCGGGTCCGGGCCGACCCGGCCCGACCCCCCCCCCCTGGGGCGGCCGGCGGCGGCGGCCGGCGAAGGCGCGGCGGCGCGGAGGGCCGCGGCGGCTTGTCGCCGCGAGGTGGCTGCATGCAGGGGCTAAGCCCCCGCTTCCTGGGATGGCGGCGCGGCCTTTGTGCCGTGCCCTTTGCAAGAAAACGACCCCCTCACGTGGGGGCCGGCTGGAAATAAAACCGGGGGGGCTGCTGCCCCCCTCCCTTCATGGAAACCGCCCCCCTCATAATGAGGGGGGTTTTGAACGTTGGCCGGGGAATTAATTTTTCCCCGGTTTAACGTCATCCGGCCGGCCAGCTGGCCGGCCGGTTTTCTCCAACGGGACCGGAATTTCCGGTCCCCTCTTCGGCTTCCGACGCCGGCGGCCCGGCCGCCGGTCTTCTCGTCCCGCTGCGGCCCGGAACCGGCCGCGGTCTTCGTCGTCCGGCGCGGTGCGACGGCACCGCTCCCCTTCGCCGTGCCTTGATTCCTTTCAACGCGGCATGACAGCATCGCGTTCTTGAAGATTCTTCCTCAGCGTGGCGCGACGGCGCCGCGTAAAATAATTGCACGATTATCCGCGTGGTGCGACGGCACCACGCCACTTTGCTTCCACCCGCAAGAATAAACAACAAGAACGATGGAGGGGGGGTTCGGCCGTGTTCATGCGGTCTGGCCCCCTCACGTTAAATAAATAACTCAAGTTAAACATTCAAAAGCCTCATGTTAGACTTGCGAGATCCACGATCAAGAAATGGATTAATTAAAGAATAAAATAACAACCCCTACCTTGGTATAAGGTTTGAAGATTGTCAACGTTCCGCGAAAGTCGACGTCGCGGAGGTCGGGCGTCGCGGTAGCCGTTCGTCAAATCCGATGACGAAGGGGGTGCGTCCGAAGAGACACGTCGTTGGCGAATACTTGTACGCCGACGAAGGTTGTCCGAGGAAGAAGTGGCGTCCCCTTTCGTTGACACGGTAAACGAAGAAGGGAGGTGCGGCGTTCTTCGTCGGAGCTTGAGCGTTCTTCGTTAAGATGAAGAAGATGGAGGAGGAGCTCTCAAAAAGAAATCCACACAAGTTGGCTAACAAAATAAAATAAGGTCCCTCCTTATTTTATTTACCAAGCCAAGGAATTCAAAACTTCAAATTTCAAAACATAACACTTAATTAATTAACATGTCATGTGTAATTAATTAGGTGTTAAGTTTACAAACATTTAAGAGGGAGAGAGGGGAGTTTAAGGGGGAAGTTGAGAGGTTTAGGGGTTCGTGTGGGCCCCACCACACTTAATCCTCCCAAGGGAGGTTAAGTGGGTGTGGGTCCCACTTCCAACCCCCTTTGGTAATAAAATTTGTTCTTCACAAAATTTTATTTAACTCAAACTAAAAACCCCAAAACTAACTTTCAACCCGCAACAAACGCAACTTCCGAAAAGGTCTCTTTTAGCGAATTTCGGCGCTGCGAGTTCATCGGTGCCCTCGGATTTCAATTCCAAGCACCGGATCAAAATTTAGGAATTCCCGCTCATTCGTTCACTGAACGTACCCGAGCCAAACATCGGAAATTGATTCCGGGCACTCCGGGCCTCGGAATCAGGTGCCGTCTGAAACCGCACTCTTGTAAAATTCTAAAGAAAATTAAGAAAAAATTTTCCTTGAATTTTACGGGTCTTTACATTACTCCCACCTCAGGGCTTTACGTCCCCGTAAAGAGACATCAAAAACTAGGGAAACAAATGAGGGTACTGAGCACGCATCTGAGCCTCCCGCTCCCATGTGCTCTCCTGGAGATTCCCATGCTGCCATCTGATGCGCACAAGAGGAATCGATCGCCCACGCAGAACCCGCTCCTGTCGATCCTCTATCTCCACCGGAACCTCCGTCAAAGTCGCCCCATCGTCAACGTCAAGCTCCCCATGGTCAATGATGTGCGTCGGGTCGTGCACGTATCTCCTCAGCTGGGATACATGGAATACGTCGTGCACCCGGTGCAACTGAGGTGGTAGAGCCAGACGATAAGCCACCTCACCAATCCTGCTGAGAATCTGGAAGGGTCCGATGAAGCGCGGAGATAACTTTCCGCCTCGGCCAAATCTCTGAATACCACGTCGAGGTGAGACCCGCAAGAAGACGTGGTCGCCATCCTCGAACTCCAGTGGCCTCCGCCTCCTATCAGCGTATGACTTCTGCCGGCTCTGAGCTGTCCTCATCCGCTCCTGGATGACCTGGACCTTCTCTGTCGTGGCCTGGACCATCTCCGGTCCCACCAGTGCTGACTCCCCAGGGTCTGTCCAGCACAAAGGAGATCTACATGGTCGGCCGTACAATGCCTCGTACGGTGCCATCCCGATAGTGGAGTGGTAGCTGTTGTTGTATGCAAACTCCACCAAGGGTAGGTGGTCCTCCCAGCTACGACCAAAGTCGAGGACACATGCGCGGAGCATGTCTTCGAGAGTCTGAATGGTTCTCTCCGTCTGACCATCCGTCTGAGGGTGAAAAGCTATGCTAAGACGTAGCTTCGTCCCGAACGCCTCCTGCAACCCCTTCCAAAGCCGGGAAGTAAAGCGAGCATCTCGATCGGAGACGATAGTTGATGGCACGCCGTGGAGCCGCACAATCTCCTGAACGTAGAGACGTCCCAAGCTCTCCACTGAGCCCTGCTCTCTGATGGGTAAGAAGTGTGCTGACTTGGTGAGTCGGTCAGCAATCACCCAGATGGAGTCGTGACCTCTGGAAGTGCGTGGAAGTCCAGTCACGAAGTCCATAGACATGCCGTCCCACTTCCACTCCGGAACCTCCAAGGGCTGTACCAAGCCCGCTGGTACCTGATGCTCAGCCTTCACCTGCTGGCAGGTGAGGCGTCGAGAAACGAACTCTGCTACTGCCTTCTTCATGCCCGGCCACCAGTGCTGTCGTCTGAGGTCCTGGTACATCTTCGCCACTCCAGGATGTACCGCCAAAGGAGAAGTGTGAAACTCCCTCAGCACATCCTCTCGCAAAGCGACTGGTACCATGGTACATCCTCTGAAAAGGATGTCGTGCTCTGCTCCAAGGGAGAAACCATCAGGTGTCTGTCCCGAGGATATCTGTGCACGCCGTATCTCACAGTCAGCGTCCCCACGCTGTGCCTCCCTGACTCGCTGAAGTAGTGGAGGAGTGATTGTGAGAGACTGAAGAAAGGCTGCTCCATCTCTATCCACGAAGGATATCTGCAAAGAGGCTAGCTGCTCCGTCGCCTCCTCAAGTAGCTGAATGCCCGTCCTCCTGCTGAGGGCATCGGCCACTATGTTCCCCTTCCCAGGAGTATAGACTATCTCAAAGTCATAGTCCTGGAGGAACTCAAGCCATCGTAGCTGTCTCAGGTTCAGGTCCTTCTGCGAGAAGATATACCTGAGACTCTGATGATCGGAAAAGACTGTAAAGCGCTCTCCCATCAGATAGTGTCGCCATGTCTTCAGAGCGAAGACCACTGCTGCTAACTCCAGGTCATGGGTAGCGTAGTTCTGCTCATGTGGCCTCAACTGACGTGATCCATAGGCGATCACGGCCCGCTCCTACATCAGAACACATCCGAGTTCGGTCCCTGATGCATCGCAGTAGACTACGTACCCTACTCCCTCCTCAGGCAACCTCAAGATAGGTGCGCTAGTCAATCTCTGTCTGAGCTCCTGGAAGCTCTGCTGACATCTGTCTGACCACACGAAGGGTTTCCCCTTCTTCGTCAAAGTTGTGAGTGATGCCGCGACTCTAGAGAAGTCTGGCACGAATCTCCGATAGTATCCAGCTAGTCCCAAGAAACTCCGAACCTCAGTCACGCTCCTAGGTGGCTCCCAAGCTAACACAGCATCAATCTTCACGGAATCCACTATAACTCCCGCCTCAGAGATAACGTGTCCCAAAAAAGTGGACCTCACGTATCCAGAACTGGCACTTCGAGAGCTTACCATAAAGCTGGTGCTCTCGGAGTGTGTCAAGAACAACTCGCAAGTGATAGGCGTGCTCCTCCTCTGTCGTAGAGTAAATGAGAATGTCGTCGATGAAGACCATGACAAACCGATCGAGGTATGGCTGAAAGATCCTGTTCATGAGAGCCATGAACACTGCTGGAGCATTGGTTACACCGAAAGGCATAACCAAGAACTCATAGTGGCCATACCGACATCTGAAGGCCGTCTTCTGCACATCCTCGTCTCTGACTCTGAGCTGATGATAGCCTGACCTGAGGTCTATCTTCGAGAACCACTGTGCTCCCATGAGCTGATCAAAGAGGTCATCAATCCTCGGTAGCGGATACTTGTTCCTCACTGTCACCTAGTTTAGGCGACGATAGTCAACACAAAGTCGCAAGCTCCCGTCCGCCTTCTTGGCGAACAAAATCGGGGAAGCCCAGGGTGAAACACTGGGTCGGATGAACCCCTTGCCCTGCAAGTCCTCCAACTGTACCCGTAGCTCTCGAAGCTCGGCGGGGGCCATCCGATATACTGGAGTGGATATCGGGGCTGTCCCGGGGTACAAGTCAATATAAAATTCTACCTCTCTGCGAGGAGGTAGCCCTGGAACATCGTCAGGAAAAACGTCCGCAAACTGATCCACCACTGCAGGAAAACCAGGACTCCCCACGTCAACTGTTCCAAGGATGTGGCTAGCCAACTGATGAGTGATGGGCTGTCCTCTCCTCCGCGGAAGTCCATCTTGTGCTGCTAAGGCTCCCTTCTCGCCGGTGAAGGTGGACCTGCTCCCGTCGGTGCGTACACATCGCACCTTGCGCCTAAAACAGTCAATCTGTGCATGGACCGTAGATAGCCAATCCATGCCCAAGATGACGTCGTAAGGCCTCGACGCTGCTACAAGAAGATCCCAGCCGAAGCTCTCGCCTCCTAGAGTAAGCTCACACTGCCGGCACCAGTGCGTAATTGTCGAGTCTGCTCCCGTAGGAGTCTCTAGCCGTAAGGATCGAGCCAACGGCTCTGTCGGAATCTCCGAGCTCCAAACAAGGGCAGCGGCTAAGAAAGAGTGACTCGCTCCTGTGTCTATAAGAACTGCAGCAAGGGTGGAATAGACACAGCTAGTACCTCGAATCATCTCGGGTGCGCCGTGTTCGTAGGCCTCTGCTGCCTGGAGCTGTGCCTGTCGCTGCCCGCCAGCTCCCTGTGGTCGGGGTGGACCTCCTGGTGGTGGTGGTGGTAGAGCCTCAAAGTGTCCGCCACCACCGGCTGCTCGTCCAGCTCCTCTGCCTCATCCGCCTCCTCCCTGCGGACCGCCACGGTCAACCCTCTGCCTCTGCCTCGGTGGTCCCTCAACCGTCTGCTGCTCCTCGGCACGGCGGGTCGGGCAGTCACGAGCCATGTGGCCCTGCCCGCCGCACGAGTAGCACTGTCTGCCTCTCGTAAGACTGGCTCCGCGCTGTGTGCCCCACACTGCTGAGCCAGTGTCCTGAGGTCGTCTGCCCGAAGGTCTGGTCTGTCTAGACCCCTGAGTCATCCGTCGACTGCCTGCTGCAGATGACTCTGCCACGTGCCGCCCTGCGGTGGGTCGCTGTGCTGGTATAGACTCAACAAGGAAGCTCTCGATCAGAAGAGCCCGCTCCAGTACTCCTGTCTGAGTCGGTATGATGAGGGAGATCAGCGATGCCCTGATCTCATGTCTCAAACCCTGCTCGAAGGTCCGGGCCCGGAAGAATGGGTCGCGTACCTTGTCGGTCGAGTAGCGCGAGAGATCGGTAAATCTCGCCGAGTACTGAGCGACCGTCATGCTGCCCTGCCGCAGCTGTAGAAGATCCTGGATACGCACCGCACGAAGGGTGGCCGGGACGAACCCCGAGCAGAAGAGGCTCTGAAAGTCCGTCCAAAGAAGAGATGCCTCATCGTGCACCTGGAGCATCAAGCTCCACCATCGTCCTGCTGCTGCGTGTAGTAGGCTCGCAGCGAGGATCACCATGAGGTCTGCTGGTGTCCTCACTAGCCTAAACACTCGAACCACTGCCTCCAGCCAGTCCTCTGCTGCCTGGGGATCTGTCTCCCCGCGAAACCTGGGTGGTCGCTGGCGCTGAAACTCATGCAGTGCGCTGAGGCGACGTGCATCGTCAGCGGCTGCTGCTGGAAGTATCGGGGGCTCGACGGGTAAAGCTACCGCCGGTGCCACTACTGGCAAAGGGCCCTGTACCGAGGCCTCGTCGCTCGGTGGGCTGTCGTCTCGCTCGACTCTCGGAACCCTAGCTGGCTACCATCGTGGGGCCATCCTGAAAAGGAAACAGGTGCGCCACGGTTAGAACAGTATACCTGGTGAGCTGATATAAGTAATCACAAAGAAAACTTTCAAACACACACGCAATCAATGTTTTCGTGCATTAAGTCGGAAATCAGAAGTCAGGGTCCTGGTGTACGGATACGTCGGCCGCCGCACCAACACTGGACTCCCTGGACTGATAACCACACTCAATACGCTAAATATTATTGCTTCACATAGAAAAGATCAGAGTTCGCGGTAGAACCGAACTCCTCTGATAACAATTTGTCACGACCCGCCCTCGGGGTCCGTGCCGTGACTACCCCAAGCCCGCCTTCCATAGGCCAGGGGCTGGCGACTAGCACCAAGGCGTAAATCCCGATAAAAAGGGAAGGCATTGCCTTTGTAAAGTAAACAAACACCAAAGAGTAAACAAGCGGAAAGTAAACACTAAACAAAAGCAGAGTACAACTGAAAGTGCGGAAAAGAAAAAGGGCCAGAATACAAACCCAAACTGAAAGTAAAGTACAACTCGAAAGGGAAAACAGCAACTAAAAAGTAAAAGCCGCTACTCCGAGCTGTCCACAGGAAATCCCACCTGAAGGGTGGGTACAGATAGCTCCTCTGCTCCACGGGTCCCGCCGTCCGCTCCGAGCACGTCCCACCCAGTGGTCCACCTCCGGGTACCGTCCCGCTCTGCAAGCCTCAGCTAAGGTCAACGATGTCCGTCGTCTGCAACCAACACAACGTAGTGCAGGCAAAGCCCGTGCAAGGGTGAGTATAAGCTACTCAGTAGGGACCCCGGGACCCCTGAAGGTCTCTCAAAATCCACAAAGGATAAACCACGAAGAAAGGTACAATCACGAAGTAACAACCGACACTGCTTAGGTATATGACCATACAAATACCTAAGTCATCAATTCAAATACGCTCCAACCTCCGAGCCCAAGTACTACTCAGTCCACACAGGAATGTAAACGTATTCCACACAGGAAAGCAAAACGTAATCCACACAGGATTGCACAACACAATCCACACAGGAAAGCAAAGGATTCAGCTCACACAGGTATACTTCTTCAAAGGACGATAAAGATGATCATTGATCCATCTAAGTCATCGGACCCACGAAGGATCGATAGGTAACTAACCCCCGCAATAACCCACACAGGATCGGGCCCACACAGGACCTGTAGGCGCTGGCTCACACAGAACCGCTGAGCGCAAGGACCCACACAGGATCGGGCCCACACAGGACCTGTAGCACTGATCCACGTAGGATCGCTGAGTGCTGAAGTCGTCGTCGTCGAATCCACACAGGATCTCTGTACTGTCGTCGTCGCAGTCACAGTAGCAGTAGTAGCAGTAGTAGCAGTAGAACAGTCGCAGCCAGCACTAGGGTTCCCGCACACAGCAAGCTCGTTCGGAGGGTCCGCTCCACGAGCCGAGAGGCTGATACATCAACTGTCACGAAGACCAGAGTTGATGTATCCAAAAGTTCCGTATCGTCAACAGGAACTCAACGCAACAGACGGCGCGTCGATCGGACGCCCGGTCTGAGAGTTATTTGCATTTTCGTCTCCGGGGCCCGGTTGGTTTTTAAGGTAAAACCAACCCGACCGTACTACACCTGCGTCCAAACCTCAGGCGGAGTATTCCAAAAGATCTGTCTCATAAAGAGGAACACAACACGGCTGACGGCACGTCAATCGGACGTCCGTAGCTCAAGATATGAGCGTTTTCGCTCCGAAGGCCCGGTTGGTTTCGTGAACGAACCAACCCGGCCGAACTCAAAGTAATCCGAAACCTTGAGTGCGATAAACCGAAACGACCGTCTCGATCCAAGGATCGCGTTTCCGCAGACGGTTCGTCAATCGGAGGTCCGAGGCTCAAGTTATGGCCAAAAGACCGAAAAAGGTTCGAAACGGGGGGGTCCGGGTCCGGGCCGACCCGGCCCGACCCCCCCCCCCCCCCCTGGGGCGGCCCGGCCGGCGCGGCGGCGCGGCGGCGCGGAGGGCCGCGGCGGCTTGTCGCCGCGAGGTGGCTGCACGCGGGGGCTAAGCCCCCGCTTCCTGGGATGGCGGCGCGGCCTTTGTGCCGCGCCCTTTGCAAGAAAACGGCCCCCTCACGTGGGGGCCGGCTGGAAATAAAACCGGGGGGGGGGGCTGCTGCCCCCCTCCCTTCATGGAAACCGCCCCCTCATAATGAGGGGGGTTTTGAACGTTGGCCAGGGAATTAATTTTTCCCAGGTTTAACGTCATCCGGCACGCCAGCTGGCCGGCCGGTTTTCTCCAACGGGACCGGAATTTCCGGTCCCCTCTTCGGCTTCCGACGCCGGCGGCCCGGCCGCCGGTCTTCTCATCCCGCCGCGGCCCGGAACCGGCCGCGGTCTTTGTCGTCCGGCGCGGTGTGACGGCACCGCGCCCCTTCGCCGTGCCTTGATTCCTTTCAACGCGGCGCGACGACGTCGCGTTCTTGAAGATTCTTCCTCGGCGTGGCGCGACGGCGCCGCGTTAAATAATTGCACGATTATCCGCGTGGTGCGACGGCACCACGCCACTTTGCTTCCACCCGCAAGAATAAACAACAAGAATGATGGAGGGGGGTTCGGCCGTGTTCATGCGGTCCGGCCCCCTCACGTTAAATAAATAACTCAACTTAAACATTCAAAAGCCTCATGTTAGTCTTGCGAGATCCATGATCAAGAAATGGATTAATTAAAGAATAAAATAACAACCCCTACCTTGGTATAAGGTTCGAAGATTGTCAACGTTCCGCGGAAGTCGACGTCGCGGAGGTCGGGCGTCGCGGTAGCCGTTCGTCAGATCCGATGACGAAGGGGGTGCGTCCGAAGAGACACGTCGTTGGCGAATACTTGTACGCCGACGAAGGTTATCCGAGGAAGAAGTGGCGTCCCCTTTCGTTGACATGGTAAACGAAGAAGGGAGGTGCAGCGTTCTTCGTCGGAGCTTGAGCGTTCTTCGTCAAGATGAAGAAGATGGAGGAGGAGCTCTCAAAAAGAAATCCACACAAGTTGGCTAACAAAATAAAATAAGGTCCCTCCTTATTTTATTTACCAAGCCAAGGAATTCAAAACTTCAAATTTCAAAACATAACACTTAATTAATTAACATGTCATGTGTAATTAATTAGGTGTTAAGTTTACAAACATTTAAGAGGGAGAGAGGGGAGTTTAAGGGGGAAGTTGAGAGGTTTAGGGGTTCGTGTGGGCCCCACCACACTTAATCCTCCCAAGGGAGGTTAAGTGGGTGTGGGTCCCACTTCCAACCCCCTTTGGTAGGTTTTATCAAGTTATAATAAAATTTTTTCTTCACAAAATTTTATTTAACTCAAACTAAAAACCCCAAAACTAACTTTCAACCCGCAACAAACGCAACTTCCGAAAAGGTCTCTTTTAGCGAATTTCGGCGCTGCGAGTGAATCAGTGCCCTCGGATTTCAATTCCGAGCACCGGATCAAAAGTTAGGAATTCCCGCTCATTCGTTCACTGAACGTACCCGAGCCAAACTTCGGAAATTGATTCCGGGCACTCTGGGCCTCGGAATCAGGTGCCGTCTGAAACCGCGCTCTTGTAAAATTCTAAAGAAAATTAAGAAAAAATTTTCCTTGAATTTTACAGGTCTTTACAATATAGTTTAAAACACGCTCCATGAGCTTGGTATGATAATATCAACACTTTTATAATTTCTAATGGTTTTAAAAAAGCCATAGTTTATCCTAATATTTTTAAAAAAAAAATTCTAATAATTTTCTTGTTGTTCAAATATATTTTTTTGATATTATTTTTCTATCTCAAAAAAATTCATTCTCTGTTTATTTTTCAAAAATAATGAAAAATTAGTTTGTGAAAAGATTATTGGGTGAAATTAAATTTATTTTGGATTCCAAATATTTCCAAATAATGATGTTATTATTTTAAATAATATTAAATACAAAAAGATACATTAAAAATTGTTGGAATGGATGTCATAAATAGTAGTGATACTCTTATGAGTACGACCTATAAATTATATCTTGATAAAAATGGAAAATAAATTGATCAAACTATTTATTAGGTATGATTTGATTTCTTCTATAATTAAATTAATGTTGACCTGATATTATGTTTATTGTGTCTGTGTGTGCTTGTTTTCAGTAAAATCTTAAAGAGTCACATATTCATGTTGCTAATATTATTTTTAAACATCTCAAATAAACTACAATCATAGGATTGTTCTATCCTAGAGGTCATCTAACTAAATTAGTTAGTTATTCTAATGCTAACATTTGTGGATACAATTTAGATTGAAAAAGAAAATATGGAACATAGATATTTTTGGTCAAGTCTTTGGTTTCATGGTGTATTGTGTGGAAGAATACTATTACATTATCTACTGCAGAAGATGAATACATATCTATTGGTAATTATTGTGCTCAAATTTTTTGGATGAAACACAATTTTATATATTAGAGATATCAATTTAAATGTGTACATATATATTGTGATAATGACAGTTCTATTAACATTTCTATGAATCCTGCTTTTCATTCTAGAAAAAAAAATTGTGAGACATCACTTTTTGAAAGATCATTTTCAAAAAGGTGATATTTTTATTTAATTTATTTTCATTGAACATCATAATCCTGATATTTTTACTGAGATATTATATTCTAAAAATGAATTAAATAAAACATGATTTTGGAGTGATAAAATTTTGATGACTCACTTAAAGGACTTATCGATGATGACTCACTGACATGAATTTCTAATGGTGACATGCAAATAGGTCTCAATGATGTGTCTCACCAATCGATACCTATACATTTTTGGGAATTTAAAACATCAATATTTTAATTGTTTATATTTATTTTAATTTGTATTCCTTATTTTTTGAATTTATCTCCCTAAATGATAAAATTGATGTTTGATCTAACCTTATTGATCATTCTCATACTCTTTATTTTAGACTCCACCTTCAAACCATTCTCTCTCGAACGACTACCCATATCCCTAAAACCAAAACCTTTAATCCTCGAAAATGGATTGAGTTAAACATGATTTTGAGAGTTCATTGGATTAGATGAATCCATCAATGAAGAAAATATTTTAGTATTGTCAACCTAAACGGAAACATGTTCATCCAGGACATGTGAACAATATATTCACTATTCATAAATTTTTGAAATCATAATTGTCATTGTGTACTATGTCTCTCTTGTTAAATGTGTTACAAACTCTAGGATGGTTGGAATGATTCTCCAATAATGAATGTCTTTTTTACCCCAGTCTAGTGCACCAGTGATATATATATGTATAATTTATTCTCCAAGGATCATAGGTATTTTGGATTAAGTAGCTAGTAAATCAAAAAAGAACCCAATTTTTATCCATGAATTGGGATAAATGCTTGAAGGTACCATATGACAGTGTATGTGAAAATCATTATGGAATATCACCTACAACAAGAGACACTTTCAATTTTGAGGAAGCAATGGATGGGTTTACTGGAAATTGAGACTATATATGACTTATATAAAAATATTTTAATGGTGAAATGGAATTTATTATTCACATTTATTCAACATTAGTTATGTCATAGAAATGGGGACATTTCCTCCTTAATTTACCAAGATGTACATTTACATTATCAATTAAAGATGGGACATAATGTTTTCCGGTGTAGATATTTTATATGGAATATATGTGAAAAGATAAAACCCTACTATAAAACAAATTCATTTTTTATCACAATATTATTTTTTATATGTTTAAAGATATGTTTCTTGTAAATGATGGTGAAGTAGCAGTGATAGAATTTGATGGGTGTTTTCTAAACAAAGTTAACTATAAGATGATGAAAATAAATTTGAATTTCTAGAATAAGTTGTGGGTTAATGAAAACAGAAAACTATATAACGATTTTAATCTTATTGAGCATCCCTCAAGGTCAACCAACATGGTTAATCCTAGTCTTAGTCCAAATGAATCTGGTGATTATTTAGATATGGAATATTTAGACGAGGAATATTATGGAAATTAGTAACCTATTGTTGATAGTAGTGACCCTGATATAGCTGATAGTCTTGAAGAGATGATATGTGGTCCTGCTGGCCCTCTTTGGCCTCTTCCCTCAATGGAACCTCTTCTAGCTAAGGATGGTGAATAGGATACTGAAGATTCATATATTTTTGACTAAAATAGTTGATCTAGTAGTGATAAAAAGTCAAATAGATATGATGTAGAATATGGCAGTGAAGATGATGAAGATGATGACAGTGATAGAGATGGGGAATAAAGTGAAGAAGTTGATGAAGAATCTAGTGATATAAATAGAGATGATGAATGTGATGAAGAGAATAAAGGAAGTGGTTAATATGTTTGTGGATCATATCATACTGATGAAGAATAAAGTTCTAATGTTGAACCTATTGGCCTTAAATTAGAGAATTTTGAGAATGAACTTCTACCTGATACTCTTGTAGTGGAAAAAAATATGTAGTTTTATAATCCCATGATTATGTTGAGTTTTTTGTGGTTATAGAAGGAGGTCATAATGTTAATAATCATGAGGATGTTGATTTTTGAAGAGAATATTCTGTATATCCTGTGAACGAGTTTGTTTATGTATAAAATAGAGTATCTGTTGAGGGGGAGATAAAAGAAAAGAGAGTTAATGTTAATGTACATTCTTCTCTTGATGATATAGTTATTCTTGTATGGAGAATGGATACCGGGTATATTAATTTTTGTCTTGAGTACCCTGATTTAGACGATATGATACCATATCAGGTGCCTTAACCATTATCAGTACCTAAGACTATAGATTGTTTGTCTAAGGCAGACTTCAATCAATTTAAGGAAGAGTCGTTAGTTTTGTTTAGATCTATCAATCCACATTATCTAGATCTAGTGGAATTTCATAGTGAATGTGATGCATCTATGATCACAGATGGGATTTTTTCTCAGGATGAGTATCAGTTGATCTTATTTTTTGAAGAAGTTGTCTTTGGCAATCAAAAAATGTCAAACGAATTGATTTATATGGTATTTTCCATTAACAATATATCTATTAATCACATTACTTCTCATGATAAGGTAGTGATAATATTTTAAGATTCATCTTCTAGGATTTATGTTCCTCAGCCTCCAGCTCATGATTTGAATTATTTGAGATTAGATATCTGAGATATCATTCAAAGTAAATCCACTTCATGTACTCATATTTTTTATAACCTAGATGTTGATATGATTAGAAATGAGAGAAAAGTGTAACTTCAGACTATGATGGATGGAAAAAATCAGGAAAAAATAGCTAAAATAAAGGAAAATAGTGATCTTGTGCATGTTATTGTTAGATTATATACACAATGTTTTACAAATTCTATGAAAGAAATTACCAAAAAGGTAGACTTTTAATTTATGAGGGTTTATGAAAATCATTAAATATATAGTCATTTCTTGTTTTTGGTTGGGAATTTGAGAATACATATTATTACACATTCCTCCAAATATCAAGTCAGTAAGCTTAAGGACATCACGAATACCCTTCAGAATTTTATAGAGTATATGGAATATTTTGAAAGGTCTATGGATTATGGAGGGCAGATCATCAATGAATTCATTATTCTGCTGAAACCTTACATGCATCATCAAATCACTGCAATTATTGCTCCAAAAGTGTTTCCTCTTCCTCCTGACATTCACCATTCTAATTATTTTTCTTCACACTTTCCACCATTGTCAATGAATCTTTCTCAACCTCTAAGAAAAATCATACCATAAATTCATCCCGATGTTACTTTACCTCCTGCCTCTTCTAGACCGATCATTGCTTTTTCTTTATTTACTATAGTTCTCATTCCTTCCCTCAATATCCACAGTAACAGTCCAACCACTTCATTAGCACCTCGGGATCCTACAACTACTTCTTCTAATATTAGAAATGTATTGTTGACGATAATTTGAAGATGATTTGAGTGGATAACTCTTTGGGAGGTATTTAGTTTATTAATTTTGTTACCACTTTCATTGTTTGACTAATGAAATGTCTTATATGTTTTAATATCATTATATATTTATTATTTTAATTCATTGTTTCCTTTTTGAAATTCCCAAAAGGGTGAGAATTTGAATGGAATATACTAAGTGGGATCACGATATTAAAAAGAAAATCTTACATTGTGATCTGTAAAATATTTTGTTTTATCATAAAAGATAATCTCTTATGATCTTTATAAAATGATAAGAATACCATACTTAAATAATTATAAACTATATATTCCGTGATATTTTATCATAAAAGGGGGATATTGTTGTACTAATCCTGATTTAATGTTAATAAATAATTATTAAATATGTTTTATTATGTTACATCTTGTTTAACCCTGATTACATTTAATCATAACCTCTCTTTTTAGTGTTTATATCATAAGACAGGTAAAAAAATGTGGATAATTACATGTCATTGATTATGATAAGTCACTGATACATGAAATAATAATATATTTTATTAATTTTCACTAAGGATGAGCTACAAACAGAGTACCTACCGATAGAGTACCCACTGACAGCTTGATGATCCGACATTGCGACTGGCAGATACTCAGAATATTTTCTATGTATAATCTATCAATAGATGAATGACTTACTAACCTACATACACATCTTTCAATGACGGATAACCTACTAATGCATAACCTACTGACAGAGTTCCTACAAATATAGTGATCTAATGACAGAATGACCTACTGACAGTCTAAGACACTGACAGTCGGAGACATCAGAATAATGACCTACCGATCTAGAGACACTATCATTACTTTCGTACCCATTTCAATTCAAAGTTATTTATAAAGGTCATATTTATGAATCATATCACTACTGATTATATTAGTGGATTTATCTATATTTTTTAGATTAAAATTAGTGGATGTTAGATACTAGTATGAGGTATGAGGTACCAGAGAACATACTTCTTTTCTATTACAATGTATAATGGTAACATCAAGATCAATAAGAAAAATGATGTATCATGAGAAAATATAATAAACTTTTCATTCACCTTAAAACAACACTAGAAATTCTATATATGAAAACAATAAAAGGAGTAATATGAATTCTAATAGAATAAATTATGTAGAAACCATTGATTAGTGGAGAAGAACACTTCGAGGAAAATCATCATCTGTATTAACCAAAAACTGAAGGCATCACAACCCTCTTTTTGGAAATCTATTCTTTAAAGTCTACTCCAGATTCACATCAATCTATATTGAATGAGTCTAAAAGCTACAGATCCAAAACATAGAGATTTATAACTATCAACTCAATATTGTAGCTTTACATGTGTACATTATTTATAATATGTATAGTGTGCGTCTCTTAGTTAAATAAACACACATTTTCTGTCAGTCCAAAATGGAAGATACATTGATATAATCATGAACATATCTTTTTACACTGTACACTCCAATAGAAAATAGAGGACGAAGTCCTTGTGTGTCCTGTTATAATTTGAACTTCCACGAGAATTGTAGTACTGTTTTTTTGACTTGAATAATTTGTATAGATTTGATTACCCCGATCTAGGGATTGTATCAAGATAATTTATGTAACGTTCTTGGTTGTAGTTGATCAAAAACTAAGGCATGAGAATGAAAATGCGGCATAAAAATGTATAATGAGAAACTAAAATCATATAGGGGTGAATTGTATACCTAAAAATTCATTTGAAACCTTTAAAGTTGATACAAAACATTCTTAAGGAATTTTTCTTAACCTAAAGGACATCTGTTTCATAAGGTTTTATTTTAACATTAATAAAAACATAGTTTACCAATGTTAAAAAAACAGTCACAAAATATCTCAGAGAAAACTTTTTTAAACATTACAATATTAATATAAACACATAATAAAGACTTTCGTAAATGATATATTCCACCTTAGAGAATATAGAATATTTAATACAATCAGTGTAACAATATTAGAATGTATAATAATGTTATACTTTATAACTTTTACAATGTTAATATTACAGTGGAATTAAAACAACTTTAAATAGACACCAAGTAGAATTATGATTCATTTAAACCAAGGAGAAGGGTATCCAAAAACCATGGATAAATGTTCCTTGATTTATACATTCATGAAAGTCTATTTTACCCAAACCCAGGTAAGACCTCAATACAGTGATTGATATTTTTCATGTTATCCCCACAAACCCTTGATTTAGAAGGAAATTATAACGTCTCTCCTCCAAATCTGGAAGACCTCGATCAGCACGATAAGAGTCTGCACAAAGAATGTATGAACATGTTGTTCATGCCCAAAAAAGTTGTTCATGACATCCATAGGAAGCACTTCAAGTTTTAAGATCCTATCTCTCTAGAAATAACTTCACAAACATTGATCACTTTTCCGTTCACTATTTATCATCGGTGTTCTATCAGTTCAAATGATCTTGTATTTATATGAAAAACATCCAAATGATCTGCTCCACACCAATGGTCATATTTTCCTTAAATTTCAGAGGGACCTGGATATGTTTCAAACAACCAATGGTTAGTTTATAACAGATTGTATGACATCATTTCATGTATATGAAATTATTTTATGTTAAAGATAAATGTTAACTATAATAAAAATTAGAATCCGATAATATTGGAATGATATATTAGTCAATTATAACAATATCAAGTAAACACATTCTTAAGAAATAGTTTATCTGATTATGAAATTAGTATCACTAACTTTGGGGAGTGGTATCATAAAAAAACATCACATTTATATGTGAATCAGAATCATAAAACGTCATGAATTTTGTACCAGAATAGGTATCGTGAAATAGTATGACATTTGTACCAGATTCAGAATCATAAAACAAAAGGACATTTGAACCAGATTCAGAATCATAAAACAGAATGAAATTTGTTGATGATTCAGAATAATAAAATAGAAAGTCAAATCTATAGGTAAATGTAATGATAGATTCATAAGTATAACAGATTAAGATTTCTGTAGTTAAACCTAATAGGAATTATTTAAGTATAACAGAATGAAAAAAATATCAGTAAAATGGAATGAAAATTTTGAAACATATGAAAAAATTTAGATCATAGGAAAAAGTGTTTGAGATTTTCAAAAAAAAAGACCATAAACAATGAATAAGTCATAAGATAACCTTATTGACTCAACAATCTACCCCTTTTTGGAAATCACTGACAACATTGTTAAAGAAGTATATATTGTCATAGAAAAACATTTACGAATAAACTTATCCCCCTTTTGAATGAGATTTTGAATGAATATGACTACACCCTAGGTTATGTTTCCCAAATATATTATTCTTGATATTAATATCTGGTTTTTTTCATAAAGAAAATATCACCCCCTTCGATAAACATATCTTCAAAAAAAAAACTCCCCCTTAGGCATTATCCTTTCCTACCATACTCACCCAAAATAGATTATCCCCCTTTGTAGTATTCATTAAATTCTTCTTTCAAATAAATTATCCACCTTTGTGATTTTCAAAAAATGAATGGTGAAGTATAAGATGTACTTGTAAGGATAAGGAAGAATGCATTTAAAAACCAAAGAAATAAATGAATGATTGTTCTTACAAAATTTTTAAATAATGTTATTATTAAAACAAAACATCATAATGAATGAAAATAAATCATTCATCCACCTTCTAATCAGGAAAAATTTTCTTTATCAAGGCTTTGATATTCTTCACCTCCTTATTATCTTCTTGAAGTTTCTTCTACAAGATATCTTGATATTGGTTCTTCTTTTCGAAGGAGAAGATCATATCTTCTTAAGCATTGATTCTATCATCTAGATTCTTAATTAAATCTTCGTGAGAAGCCAAATTTTTCAATAATTTGGCTCTGACTTCTTTTTCACTGCTTACAGAGAGGGAATCTGAATTGAGTTGGCTAAATTTCTAAAAAATGGATTCCTTGACCTTGTTGAACTCGGTTTTACAAGTATTGAAAGATTCATCTGTTGAATCCATGAAGTCACTGAACAATCTATGATCATCATTAATGGTTTTGGTATTGTTAAAGACTTTATTAAAACTCACCATTTGAGATTTATAATCAATCAAAAGATTACTAAAGATCGGTTCTTGCTGGACCACCATTTCAATTAGAATATCTGTCAATTCTGTCTTTTAATTTAGGGTCTCTGGCATAATTTGATTATGGGAATCTATATTTTCATGAAATGGAATAGTACTGACCAAATTATTTAAAGATAGCTTGAAAAATTCAGGTTCAACATATGTTTAGAATTCGGAACCAGAAACAACTTTTTCATTCTCAACTCCTCTTAGAGTTAAGGAATCTGGTTTCTCTATTCTCTTAGAATACTTTTGAGGCATTTCTTTTTCAGATGAGGCTTCCAAGACACTATTTCCTTTGATAGGATTTAGAAATGGGGATTGTTCATTAGATTCTTAGATAACATTAAGATCATCATGTTTATCTTCTTCCACTTGAAACTCTGGATCTTGAGATCTTTATAGTATTTATTCTTCATGAATTTAATCCTCTTTACCACTTTTTTGATCAAACTCTTCTTTATCTAATTCTTCTACTTTAACTTCAACTTCTTCTTTATATTCATCTTCAACATCTTCTTCAACTTCATCTTTAGCATGTTCTTCATAAAAGGATTTACAAGTTTAACTCTAAAGAGTTCCAATGTAATCTTCAACTTCCCTTAAAACATCATCATTGTCTTCTTGAATGATCTGATCTTATATTTCATTAACAGGTTCCGATAAATCTTGAACATTCCTGAATTTTTGGATTTTCAAAGTGGACACTAGTTTCATGTGAAGAAATTGAGGTACCATTAATTATTGAGACTTCATCTCTACATGGTTGAGTAAATATTGGCACACTTTAGCTTCTAAGTATTTCTTCTTCTGGATATTCTTCCTTATTTAATTCCCATATTTTTTAGCTTTCATGATTTTTACGGCCTTAGCCTCTTTAGGGTTTATGCCAAATGAAAAATCAAATTCCTTTCTGGATGCTGTGATTTCTCTCCACATTGAAATTGTTGCATAAGAATGGGATTTCAGTTTCTTTGCAGGAGGAGGTGCTGATATCGGGGCATCAGGAAAAGATTCTGGTAAGCTAGGTTCAACATGGTTCCTATTCTTACGTATAAATTTGGATTATTCCAGAACACTACAGTTGTTATAGACAACCATTACTTAAAAAATTTTGGATTCTTGTAAAATATCAACATTCATCCCCTTTAAAGTATCATTGGTGAGAAAAAAAATTTGAATGGATTCGAGACTAATCGTAATGGGACATTCCGCTCTTGAAGGTAGAAAAAAATTATTTTGGAGATATTTGATGTATTCATAATAATCTAAGATATGATGTTCCTGCATTTTACTTCCTGGATAGTGAGAAAGATGTACTTAACCATGTTGATCTTGTAGACATTGAAAAGAAAATATTAATGAAATATATCACATATCTTTAGAGATTCTTTATGTCCTTTTCATGGAATAATGAAACCTTGCAACCAGAGTCATACATTCTTTTAATTTGTTATAAGATTCATAATATTTAGATTCTTAACATTCTTCAGAACAAGGTTATCCAATGACTTGGATTTTTCAAAAGAACCTTTCTTCTCGGGAATTCTATAAGAGCATAGAATACCTTCTCCTTCATATGGTATCTTGAGAACATTTCCCACATTCTTATTCAGAACTTTTTAGGTCTTGTCATAACATTTGATATTGAACATATATTTTCCATCATTTTAAATCAAAGAAACGGATTCATATAAATGAATAGTCAGGTCAGGGCAAACTGGTTCTGGACTTTTCTCCTTATCCACATACACACTTTCCTATTCATTGGTTTTTATCACAATAGAGACGAGGGATTCATACATTTCAATGAAATTGGGGCATGCCAGTCTTTCTGTAATGATCACCAAATCCATTATTCCTTGTTAATCAGCATCTTATATTCTAAGGATTCATGAGTCATTTAGATTGAAAGATATTGAGAAATAGAAATGTAGTCTTTGATGGCAATAGATCTTTGGCATAGATATCAGTAGGGATGGTGCAACATTAATAAATGAAGAACCCCTTAAATATACACAGTGATAACCTTTTGACATCCATAGGATAATCAAACAGTAGAAAATAACCAGATATTATATGACAGTTGAGGATAGTTATAAAAAATATGAATTTTGATCTTTTGTTGTAAGGTAAACCAGGAATGTAAAAGTTTGAAATACCAATAATTTAAATCTAAAAAATAGAAATTGAAAAATAAGGAAAAAATGTACCTTATGGGATACTCTAAAGAATTTTTCAGTATTACAAGAATTCTATTAGAGGTTTTCCATTACGATAATTTCCATTCCAAGAATTCGAATTCCAAAAATAAAGAAAATATGGGTTTTATATAGAAAGAAATAATTTCTTATAGAAACAAAAAAATTCTTTGAGAAAAATATTCTTAACAAAATAATAAAAAGGAAAAACAAACATACAAATACACTCCCCCTAAAATAAGTAACAAATTATTGTTAGGAGATGATTTAAACAAGAATTATATATGAATTATTACTTCATAGAGAACATTCCTAGCTTCTATTTAATGTATTCTAATCTATCGAAAGGTAATGGTTTTTTTTAAAATATCAGCAAGTTGTTGTTTCATTCTAATGAATTAAAGAATAATATCTCCTTTAAGATTGTGATCCCTAAGAAAGTGATGTCTAATAACTTTATACATTTCATGAGAGTTATTTAAAGGGTTTTTACTTTGGTAAATGGAACTTGTCTTATAACACAATATTTCAGTTTTAGTAAAACACATACCATTGTCTGTGAGTGTTTGTTGCATCCACAACGCTTGAGCACAACAACATCCTGCTGCTAAATATTCATATTTAGTAGTGGAAAGTGCTACAGAATGTTGTTTTTTTAAGAACAAGAAACAATAGAATCTCTTACGAAATGGAATGTCCCAGAAGTACATTTACTAATCATTTTACAACCACCAAAGTCAGCATCCAGAAAACATTTATGTTCAAAAACATTTCCAGACGAATAAAATAGTCCCAAATCTAATGATCCCTTACTATATCAAAAAAACATATTTACATCCTTTAAATGGTGTTATTTAGGTTTTTATTGGTATTTTTTCCCATAAGAATACTTAGAAAAATATGTATGGTCGACTAGCTATTAAGTAAAGTAAACTTCCTATCACCCCTATATATGATGACTGATCCACAGGTTTCCCGACATCATCAATATCAACAGTATTAGTGGATCAGATAAGAGTGATTACACTCATAGTGTAGTCATTACAAAACATCTTAATATGATCTTAAATATAGATATTTTGAGATATGTATGTTCTCTTTGGTTATTTACAAATTTGAAAACCATAGAAAAAAGTTAACTCACCCACCATACTCATCTTAAACTCATATTTCATAAGATTCGCAAAGGAATCAATTTGTGATAGATGAGTTGATCCTAATATGATGTTGTTAAAATAAATTTGAACAACCAACACATATTTATTAATTTTCTTAATGAAATTAGATGGATCAGTGGTTCCTTTAACATGGTAATTTTGAAGGAAAAATCCTGAAAGTCTATCATACCAAGCGCTAGGGGCCAGTTTAAATCCATATAAATCATTGGTAAGTTTGTAAACATGATTAGGATAATTTTTATCTTCTAATATAGGGGGTTGATCCTCATGGACATCCTCTAATACATAACTATTAACTAAATCGTACTTTACATCCATTTGATAATGATTTAAATTAAAAATGTTACACAAGATAGATGAATACATAGAGATTCATGTCTTGTTACAGGAGAAACATTTTTGTCATAGTCAATTCCTTATTGTTGGTTATAGGCTTTAGAAACTGATCTCAAATTATTTCTAACAATAATCCCATTTTCATCACATTTGTTTCTAAAAACCGATTTTTCTCCAATAACAGAAGTTTCCTAAAGTTTTTCAACCACAGTACAAACTGGATTCTTTACAAATTTATTTAGCTCATCATGAATAGTCTTTATCCAATCTTCATCAACCAAGTCTTCTTAAGACGTCTTTGGATCAAATAGGGAAATAAATACAACATGTTCAACTTAATTCCATAAAAAACATCCAGTTCTCACTGGTTGATTAACATTACCAATGATATTATCACTGGGTTGATTCCTAAGCCACAAATGACATGGATTTTGAAAAACTTGTTCATCATCATATGGTATAAAATCTTCAGGTGTAAATCTTTCAGAAATATTTTTTTGGAACAGTTTCCTTCACTAAAGGATCTCATATCAAAGGTTGGTGATCAGTTTTAGAAAATATAACGGAAAAAAATTTAGTTTGTTTGAAACTAAAGGATCATTTTGTTCAATATTAACAAGTATATTTTCTTCCACAATACGAGTATTTTTATTAAACAATCAATATTCCTTATTGTTGGTAGAGTAGCCTAAGAATATTCTTTCATCATATTTTGTGAAAATATAGGTATATTATATTTGGTATTCAAGAAAAAAACATTGAAACAAAAAACATTGAAGTAATACACTCTTGGTTTTCATCCAGTCCATAACTTGTAAGGTATTTTATTAAGAAAAGATCTTATTAAAACTCTATTTATAGTATAACAATAAGTACTTACAACTTCAGCCCAAAAATTTTTACATATAAAATACTCACTAGACATGGTTCTAGTCAAATCTTGAAGAATAAAATTTCTTCTTTGGACAACACTGTTTTGTTGATGAGTTCTTGGATCTTGGAAGTTTTGGGTAATACCTTTTTTACTACAAAAGTTTCACTATTCTAATTTTGAAATTCTCCACCATGATCAATGTTAATTATTATCAATGGAATATTTTTTTCATTATTAATAGGAGATGTGAAGGTTTTATAATGAGAAAAATCATCTGATTTCTTTGCAAGAAAATAAACCCAAGTAAATCTAGTGTAGTCATCAAATAAGAAAAACTCACATTACATTAATCCAGTACTTTCAATTTTTTAGACCAAATAAGTCCATGTGCACTAACTATATGGTATTAGACTTCGTAAATTAACTTATAAATTTAATGATAGATTTATATTGCTCTCCAAATTGACAAGGATCACAATGTTTTGAAGAATAAACCCTATGCCACGGTATATCCTAAACAAGTGCTCTCTTAGAATGTTTACGAAGATTCATTAAGTTATAGTGTCCTATTCATCTATGCCAAATCCATGATTGATCTTGAAATGCACTATTGAAATATAGATTTTCACTTCTAAATTGTTCTATGATTGAGGTGTATACATTCTCAGGATGAAGGGTAGAGAGAATAAACTCATCCTTGGAATTGTGAACTAAACATTTATCATTTCTAAAATATATAAGGTAACAATCATAATAAAATTTACATATTCTAATGAGGTTGTCCTTATTGCGTTTTATAAAAAAACATTTTCAATAATAACTTTACCCTGAAGAATAATATTACCTATATCGAAAATTTCTCATTTAAAGTTATCACAAAAGGTTAATTTTCCACCTTTAGTATTTAAAATCATTCTAAAATAGTATTTGTTACTAGTCTTGTGTCATGAACATCCACTATCAAACTTCCATAAGTTTTTGTTACTTCCTTCATTATCCCGAAAATGAAAAAGTTAGTTTTTCAGAATCCAAAATTGCTTGGATTCTTAATTGTAGGATAAAATCATTGTTATACATATATGATTAGAAAAGAATTCATTATAAAACCCAAGGGATTAATCATTCTTTGAAGAATAGTTTTTCTTCCAATTCCAACTACATAATAATTCAGTACATAAATGGGCTCTTGAAGGAAGAAATAATTATTTCTAAAAATTGGTTTTTCAGGTTAATAAACAAATCCTTGATTATTACAATGAGGTCAGATCATAGAATACATTTTGTCAAAATTTTCCTTACCATAAGTAAATCGTGGAAATAGTTTCGTTAAGGAAAATATTTCATATTTTAGTCTCAGGACTAAATTATTATACTATGGAATAATAGATTTAGAGTTATGTTTATCCTCTAAAACATCTTTTTCTCAAAAATTATTTTTACGATCATTATAGAGTTTATCCTTCTCAGAATTAACTTCCTCTGGTTTCATTGAATGATTTTTTAAACATCATTTTTCTTATTAATATCATTAGTATAATCTGAAAATTTCTTTTGTTAAAATATGTTCTTTAGAATTTTCTTTTTCAGGTTTCTTAGAATCATTACAATTTCTTATGTCAAGAAACATAAAAAATCAAGAAAATTTTTCATAAGAAGGTAAGTCATTAATATTATCTGATGAAGACAATTATTCATCTAAAGAAAAACTTCTATCAAGAGAATTTTCACTTAGAAACATATTTTTTAAGTATTCAGTAGTTCCTACCTTAGCCATAAGAAAATGATTTTTAAATGGACCTCTGTCTATTGGACCAATATTCTTTTTCTCAAGAGATTAATATTTTGAATATTCATCAGAAGAATATCCAAAAATGGATCACCAAGTGTCATTGACATTAAAAACATTATTATTTTTTTATTTGTAGAACGTGTTCTTGTTCCTCTCAGAATTTTTATCATTCTTGTCTTTTTTCGTAAGAAAGGGGCAATCAGGTCTAATATGAACGGTTCTTCTACACTAATAACACGTCACTTATCCATATTTATTATCATTTCCATCTATATTCTTGTATCTATATTGAATGTTCTTCCTATGAACAATATTTTTCATCCTCTGAGAAATCTTTTCTAAAACATTTTCTGAAGCTTCACTTTTACTAGATTCAGATTGAATAACTACCTTCCTTGATTATGATCTTGTAACTGTCTTAAGAGTCTTGGCTTTCATATGTTTTCAAATAGTTGTAAATAAAACAATTAAATTTTCAATCTTCTTCTTAATATTATCAGCATCTCTCTTCATTATGGTTTTATGTTGAAAAATATTTCCAAACAATTCATTAAGGTAAATCTGAGTAACTTTACTATTTTCATCTATAGTTTTTCTCATTAATTCCCACTCGTTAGGCATGATGTATATAATATTTTCTGCAATAATATCATCATATAAACCTTTATCTCACATATATTTTAAGTGTTTGATGTTAGTCATGAATCATTGTTGTACCTTGCATATGGGTTCTCTATAAGGAAAGCCAAAACCACGATACTCAGCTCTGAGCATAACTCTTCTAGTTACAATGAATTTGGAAGTTCCAAAGTGAGTTACTTTGAACTTCTTCTAAATACTATATGCATCTTCATAAGATGATATTTTGGTATACATATATATATATATATATATACATATTTCTAGTCATGGAACACAAAAATGTATTCCATACCTTAAATTTCAACAGGTATTCTACTTTTTCTAGATTAGTAATGGTTCTATGTTCCTGATCAGTAATCTTATAATATCCATTTAACATAATATAGTTGTCTACACCAGTATTTATCACAATAGTTCTTCATTATGATTTTACCGTACTCATATTCATTTCCATAGATGATCGGTGGTCATGTAGAATTAATATTATCAGGAGATACAACCTGAATGCCTGTCAAGCTAAAAGAAAATTTCTTTCCACAAAAAATGTTAGGAATAAAAGTATGTAAACAAAAAAATTGAAGAAGATAAGAACAAGAAGTCTTGGTAAAGAAAAATTATATGAAGATATAAGTATTTTAGAGACCTCATTCGATACCAATTCTGGGATTGAAAATGTATAAAGAGATACTCAAATACAAGGGGGGTAAATTTTATACTTTAAAAAATTATTTTGAACCTTTATAGTTGATATAAAAATTAATTAAGGAAAGCTTCTTAACCTTAAATAAATATGTTTATTAAGGTTAGCTTTTAACATTATGAAATATATAGTTTAACAATGTTAAACAACCATTCACAAAACCACTAAAAGATATATCTTCTAAAAACATTATAATCATAAGATAAACACATGTGAAAGAAATTCATTAAAGAAAGATTATACCTTAAAGTGTGTCGAATGTTTAATACAATCAGAGTAATGATATTAGAAAGTATAAGAAAGTTCTACTTTCTTACATTAACAAAGATAATATTGAAGTGGAATTAAAACAACAGGAAATAGAAAATAATTGAAAATAGGATTATTTTAACCCAAAGAGATGGGTATCCAACAACCTTGGATAATTGTCCCTTGATTTATACTTTCATGAAATTCGGTCTTACCCAAACCCAGGTATTCCCTCAATCCAAAGATCTATATCTATCTTTCTATCACTGCAAGTCCTCGATTAAGAAATAAATTAGAACCTCTTTCTACCAAACCCGAAATCCCTCTATCTCCACTATCGTAGTCTGAACAAAGAACGTATGAACAAGTAGTTCAAGACCAAACGAGTTTTTCATGACATCTTAATGAAGCACTGAGACTTGTAAGAGCCTCTCACTCTAGAAATCACTTCACAAACATTGATCAATTTTCTATTCCCTGGTTATCATTGTTGTTCACCCAGTTCAAATGAATTTATATTTAAAGTAAAAACATCCCAATTGTCTGCTCCACTCCAATAGTTATATTTTACCTAAATTTTGGAGGGGCCTAGACACGTGTAAAACATTCAACGGTTTGTTTATAATAGATTTTTGATATCATTTAATCTATAAGAAATGATATTACGTTAAAGAAAAATGTTATGTATAAGGAAACATATAATCATTTAATTTTGGAATGATATATTATGAAATTTTAACAATATCAGGAAAAAATATTCCTAAGTAAAAGTAAATAATTATGTGAAAATAGTATCACTATATTTGGGAATTGATATCATAAAAATGGCATCGCAATTTAACCAGAATCAGAATCATCAAACAGCATGACTTTTTTACTGGAATCAGTATCATAAAATCGAATGACATTTGTACCTGATTCGAAATCATAAAAAAGAATGACATTTGTACCAGTTTTAGAATCATAAAATATAATGAAATTTGTATCGAATACGGAATCATAAAACAGAATGTCAAATCTGTAGGTAAAAATAATGATAGATTCATAATTTTAAAAGAATGAGATTTCTAAAGGTAAATTTAATGAGAATTATATGTGTATAACAGAATGAAAAAATCTATAAGTAAAATGCAATGACAGATTCAGAACTAAAGAAAAAATTTAAAACATAAAAAAGGGTTTGTGATTTTAAAAACATATGACCTTAAGGAATGGATAAGTCATTTGATAACCTTGTTGACTCAATATAAAATATATGCTATGATTTCATGTGAGGAGTGATGGTGTACAATTCATATAGGCTGAAGAATAATAAATCATTAAATATTCATGACCTTTCAATATTGATTTGTGTGGTATAATGAATATGTTTGGAACGTATAAAGATAGTTACTTTCTTATTTTTTATTATTGATTCTATTAAAATGGGATTTTTTATGTTTATATTGTCCAATTGATTAATTGTTCTTTATATAAAGAGGTATCTCTAATGTGTTGAGACTGAAACATACTACACAATCAATATGACAAAATATGAAAATGGAAAAGAATACAAATTAATTGAATTTGAAAATTACATTGAATTTTTTTATCAAGCAGGATATTTTATCACTATGTAGGCCTCAATAAGAAGGGGTTATTGAATCCTGAAATTGACTTTTGAATAATATATCCAAAACTCTACTAAATGATATGTGTGTGTATCATCATTACTGGAAGGAGGTTGTTCTAATTTCATTATTAACTCAAAATTGATCATGGATATGTATAAGAGAGGACATGAAATCTTATGATATGGGTAATAGATGGAATCCCTCACTAAAATATTTTCATTCTTTTGAAATTAAATGTTTTGTCTGAAACAAAGAAGTAAATCAAGGAAAGTGTAGTGATATTTTAGATGAGGAAATGATCCTTTAATAATCAAAAGAGTCTATATCAATCAAATGAAACATTAATTTTCTTATAAATATTGTGGAGATAAATGATTTCATGCTAATTAGAGATAAACCCATGAATAACTCAAGAAGCTCATATGATGAAATGATTTAATATGAATAAGAAAGTGTAAAAGGGACAAATTCAAGTAAAAAATATTTGGAAGGCATTCCCAATATCCCTGGCTTTCAACATGATGACGATTAAGATTTATAATAAGAAAAGGAGTCCATTTTTAAGAAAATATACTAGATCCTCATATGATACATCAAAGTGAATAATTTGATCCATCAAATTTCATTTGGGATTTTACCACACCTACACCGATATGGAGAATGTGTAATAATCCAAATTCTACTCTCATATAAATTGTGGAACTAGTCTCATTTTAAGAATAAGAGAAGGCTGAATCAACGGTTATGGACATGAATAAATAACTAGATAAAATAGACCAGAATATTCCTCAAGATATTGTTTAGAGACTAGATAATCAAAGTCTAATTTAGACAATGTAAAAATTTTATAAATTTCAATAAACTAGGAAATGCAATTAGAGACAAGGAACTCCTAGTGTGTAATGGATATTATAATATTAAATTCATTATTGTTGAAGAAATATTTTCCCCAATAGCTCTACTATATTTGATTTGGATCTTCCTAGACATGGTAATTGAAATAAGGTAAAAAATTATATGGATTTCACAATGGAATTAATAAATATTTTTATTAATGAATAATTATATAGTGAAAAAAAATATTATTTATGATTTGAAATGATTAAAAAACGTTTTTGAAATTAAAAAAAAATATCATTGTGGTTTAATGAAGGCCCCAAGAGCCTGATATTTGTGACTAGAAGATTATATGATGAATCTGAAATTCAAAAGTGGTGGTGTTGATCATAATATCAATGTTATGAATTCTCAAGGAGATCAATTTACGGTGCTTGTATATGTGGATGATATTATATTCTTCATATGTAGGCACAAATCAGTGGAATAATTATCAAGATACATGAAATCATAATTTGAAATGTCTATGGTTGGTGAATTAAAATTCATTTTAGAGAAGCACATGATTAAAAATAAGGTCTAATCCTTTATTTTTTGGGGAATTAATGTAATGGTTCTTTTGAAAAAACTCAGGATACATTTATCCAAATCAATTTCAACACTGATTACTGTTTGGAAAAAACATGGAAAGGTCGAGGATGGGAAATCTATGGATACTAACTTGTATTAGAGGATCTTTAGAAACTTATTATATTTGACTTCAAAAAACAAATTATATTTTCAACATATTTAGTGGGTCACTTCAATCATTATTGTAAGGAAAAGAATTATTACTTAATTAAATGAAACCTCATATATATTTATGATACTCTCAAATAAGGATTATAATGTTTTAAAAGAATAGATAATGAATTATCATTCATTTTATGATTCAAACATTTTTAGAGATATGGCTAATTGAATGTCTAGAATTGGGATATATTCATTATTGGAAATAAAATGTGTGTCACGATTGAGTAACAGACAATACATAACTTTAATTGGTATGACTTAGGTAGATTATACCTCTATAAAAATTTATTGTAATAAGCTAGCATGGATGAATGATGAACATACCAATATTGGTGAAGATGTTAAACAAATGATTGTGAAACAATGTGACAATAATTATTTTATCATGCACTCAAAAAATCTGATTCAATACCCACATACCAAACATATAAGGATTATATATCACTTAATAAAAGAAACATTTTCACAATGTGTGAGTAAATGGTAATTATTGGAACTAATTATCAATTATATGACATATTGACTAAGCCTTTGGAGGTACTAATTCTTGAGAATCAATGGTTCAACCTCAGTATTTATGCACCTCCCATTGCCTGTTCATGTTATGGTTTGGTCTACTCATCCTATATTTATTAACTATTTTAGTATATTTGTTAATAATATATAGTTCTATATGGGAGATAAGATATTGGGGTATGTGTTTTAACATATTATGTCCCCAATAATCTTTATTTGGATTAATTATGATAAGGTTATAATTAAATGAAATGGTTTTCTAGAAGGTTGGATGGGCCGGTGGTCTCTCAAGGCATGAAAATAACATTTCCCCTAATTTTTTACACATATATTTGATCATGTTATCTTATAGTTATAGATGATTGTTTTTACTCCTATCACGTTTTTAGTCTTGAATGGTTCTTTATTAAATATATCTAGAGATTTCAAACAAACCAAAAGTGAGTGATTATAGGAACCACTATTTTTCATAACTATAAATGGATTTTATTTTGTTTTTTCAATCCAAATTGGGTTGATCAATGTGTTTTCAATCCATGTGAACAAATGGTTTAGGTAGACTTTTTGTTAAAGGTGGAATCATTTCCCAATACTTAATAAATTTTTTTAGCTCAAGATATGAAGGAAGGGAAAATATTAATGAAATATGGATTTCAATGATTTTATACTTAAAATAATTAAAATGCATGAATTTCATTAAGTCTAGAGTTTTTCAATGATACATAGTTGTTTAATGGAATTTGGTGTCGCAAAGGTTTTATGTAATCAAAATCATTTTTCCGATAAATGTAATAGGCATAATGTAAATATGGTAAGCTAAGAGATTAACTTACTATTTTTGAATGCAAAATTTCACAAATGAATCTTGATGAATATGAGTTTCATGACTAGAAATTAATTGGTTGATGGAAAGAGTTTTTTGATCGCGAAGGCTACATGAAAGAAATTTTCTACAAATAGGCCACCACTTGAGCTATAAGAGAATTGAGATATAATGGATAAAGTTGAGTCACTCTTATTTCAAGAATGTTTTTTGAGAAGTAAACTCATCACAAATTTTTAACTCTTCACAACCACAAGATTCACAAAAATAGTTGTTAAGAACAAACTAAAACTTAGGTATTAACAATAGCGTGTTTTTAGAATGTTATGAGTTTCGTGATAGTATAGAGTTATGAGAATTCCTAGAGTTTCAAGATGGATGGGAGCCATCATAAATGTTTGTAGTATCATAAATTATGAATGATATTTGAAACAAATAGGGGTTTTATTTAGTGAGGGAGTTCCAGCAAGGGTAATTAAGAATTCAGTTGGTTTTGAACATCTGGTTGGACTAAACATTTCATTCATTTGACCTAATTGAGGACTATGGTTTATGTAGAGTTTCATGATAATTATGTAAAAAATACTCATGTAATAAATATATTATAGTAGTGTTCATTCCAATAAACATTTTAAGACTTTTCCATGGTAGTGATAAAGGGGGAGTTGACATAAGTGATCTGAGGGAGTCAGGGTAATAACCTTAAATTTCTTATTAAATAATTGGGACTGGAATAGAGTGAACATGTCATGTCATTTGTAATCTATAATAACTAGTGATGTTTGGTATATTTGGGTATGACTGAAACATTGTAATCATATTAATCTAGGACTATCCCTTGGTGTTTAACCAGGTTAAACTGTTGAGTTTTGTACATATTTCTATATATGGATGATTGATAAATGAAACATTCCATTATTCATGATTAATAGTTTATTACTATATTTGGGAGAGCATATGTTATATTTAATAATAATGATGACACCATGAATTATTTTTTCCCTCATAGGTTGTTATAAGGTCTTATAACTAGGAGTAAATTCATCTTAGATCACAAGTAACCAAACTCATAAATATGAAGGTTGTGTCCAACCAAAGGGAACTCAAAGAACTCAAAAATATCAACATACGAAATCATATTTACATGAAAAAATTTATGATAATGTTTAAAATTTAGGGGTTTTATTTTAAACATTATAATAAAAACACACTATCTTGGTGTGACAAGTAATTTTCAAGTTGCAACTTGGTTGAATTGGAAAAAACCCAATAATAATACCATGAATCTCCCAATATAATTCTCATAAAATAGTAATAGATAAGCCAATTTAATTTGATTGAAGATGTTCATGTCCCACTTAAATCCCTACAGCATGATCTTACACATTATAGATCCACATAAATAAAACCTCATATGTTTCATGCTGTGATTCCCCATACAACGCTGTAAATACTCCTCTAATATAAGTAAGGGAATGTAATCCATGTTTTCATCATGAGATGATGGAAATTTACAAACCTTGAATAAAATATATGTAAAACCCACAAATTACATCAAATACTATACTACATTATGTCTCTTATTTTTTACAACACACTACCTACATCATCTACCATTTCACAGAAGCCTAACCCTACAATGTGGAATGAATAGCCACAACATCACTTACTCGTTCCTATCCTAAATCAAAAATTACAACACCACCTATACTATTCCAAACTCCTCATAAAAACTCAAACTCTTGAAATACACAATTTATATATCTAGGGATATTTAGGTTGTTATTGTTTCTTTATAATATCAAAAAAGACATTAATCAGTACCATTCCCCAAGTATTCCACTTAGAATGATTTTAAATTACTTGGAAGAATTCATAAATAGACTAATATAATAGAACAACACTAGTACATGCCACATCAGCTTTAATAGTATTATGTTATCCCAAAAAAGAGACCCAAATATATTAGTTCTAATTTCAATAATAGGATACATAGATAGAAATTTTCATGGGACCAGTCACAACACCACAATAACCCCTATCCCTTTTAGTCAAATCCCAAAGACTCCCTATGCAATGATAAATTCCAATGTTCCTTCCAATATGGATTTTAATTTTGAGGAACCATAATATTTTTTTAAATTACGGATCATAGAATACCCACCTATAGGGTCCTCATAATATCATGATATTACCAATCAAATTTCATAAGGGTAAATGGTATTGTTACTAATTATACATGGAATGAATCATGAATATATATTATATAAATTAGAGAGTATTATTTTTAATAATAATTCCAAAAAAATATGGAGATGCCGCCAAACTCTAATATTATTTACCATTATGAATACCAAGGTTTCATTCACTTGTCCCTGTGTCTTTCTATGTTTAGAATCTAGAACCATGAATCGAAAAAAATCCCTCATGGGTATGAGATCCTCAAAAATAGACCAGACCACCAAAGTAATTATTATTTATAAGTAATTTCTTTTATTGAGTTCCTTTAGTATAAATGATATCATTTTTTCCTGTTATGGTGTCTAGTAACCACAAGAATCATTGAACACGTCAGTAGGACCTAAAGTCAAAAAACATTGTGCAATTGCATCTCGTATGTGGGTAAATTGAGGGCCAAGAAATTGGGAGAGAATTTTATCTTTGTAATGAACTGAAATACATTAAATGGGGTTGTTAATTGCCCTATAAATACATATACATAATAAAATAGATAATTTTTTTGAAATATAAACATTTGAAACATTTGGAAACAGTTATTCATTATTTTATATATTTAAAACATTAACCAAATTCATTTATTAATTGATAAACTGCATTAATGATTAATCAGATTCATGAATATCGTCATACAATATGTAATTGGATAAATTAGATATAATTTCATACCCATTATGAACAATTTATTGATATCATATACAATAAATAAATAACAAAAAATAAAATTAGAGTATCAAAACATTTTAACTATTATGATGTTGTAGTTTTTTAGTGTTCATGTCAAAAATCTACAACATACAATAAAACCTCATAGAATTTATGAAAACCATTAAATGTATCTATGAATCCTTATAATCATATTTATACATTTCTATCATAATAAGTAAATAATTTTTGAAAAAATGTATGAACTAAAATTTACCCTCATTCTAGATCATTATTTGTGTGCATATGGACTTTTTATAATTGAAAAATATTATTAATATCCTATTGCCGAAATTTAATAAAAACCAAACATCTAGTAAAATTAAATTACTTTTTAGGCAATAATGTTGCCTAAAATTATATTAATAAAACAAACTCATATCTCAAATGTGGTGGTGCATATCTTTTCTTCTTCACACTACTTTTTTGTTCTCTAGTGCCTGATTTATGTTACACTTCATCTTTTTCTGTATTTAGTACAATGAAAATATATTCAATTTGACAACTATATAGAATAAAATTAAATATTTTCCAAACAAAAATATGTTCTCTCCAAGATAGAAGTGAAAATTTCTATCAATTTATCTCACTAAAGATTACATCCTTTAAATTTTAACATCGAACTACATTATCTTTATTATATATGAACTTTATTCACTCTTCTACATTCATATCATTGTCTTCAGGATTATTGAATTTGAATTTCAAATTCAAAAAATCAAACCTATTTCGACCAATTTAATAACTTATTTTACTTAAACAAAGCAACTAGATCATACCCAAAAAAGTGAATTTTACAAATGGAAAAATAATATTAAAATATATATATATATTGGTAAAAATTATTAATTTAAACAGATATAAAAATTGGTTGACATAAATTATAGGCAAAAAATATTTTTTACCAATTGAAATATAAGTTTATTTTAGTAGTTCAATATTAAATAAATCATATAATGACATTTAAATCATTTTTATTTATATAATTATAAAACTAATTGATTTATAGATAAATAAAAATACTCATATTAATTATTATTACAAACAATTAATTTGTCATTATAAAAATGCATTTCGATAAATTATTCAATAATATTAATTATTTACTCCATGATTGAATATATATATATATTAAGATTTAAAACAATTCATTTTGATAATAAAAAATATATTATTAATTAAAATATCCAAAATTCATTAATATTTTCTGAATATAAATATATCACAATGAGTTTTATACAATATAATTTTTTGATATATTGTATATATAAATTTATAACTAGTTTATTTACAACCTGGATAATTATGGGATAACAACCCACTAGTCCTTTATTCCCTGAATCCTCACATCCACATCCCCTATCCCCACCACCATGTTCCCTACGCTAATTCCTCATAGACATCATCACAAGAACCACTCTCTGTTCTCCATAGGCATTATTCGTTGAAATTATCACAAAAAATCCCACTCTATTCCTTGAGTGTGCCCTAACTAACATCATCAGAAGAACACCTCACTGTTATCGACAGAAATCCTCATTTGGAACACCTCACTAGACCATTCCATCCAAGGTTATCCAGGACATCATCCTTATTTGACCACTTTCATGCACAACATTATAGACCGATGTACCTATATAAAATCACATTCATCAGTGCCACATATCAAACCCATTCATCCCTAAACTCCCTATCCATCACCCATGGTGATCTCATCCCACTCTCTATGGTACCCACTATTTCCCCCTAGTTTGGAGGTTGTCCATTGCACAATGAATTGGATGGTTTTCACTAAAATAACTTGTCTGATAGCATTCATCTATGTGGTAGCTTGTTGGTTTATAATTATATTTGGGTTTGATGGCTATGATCCCATGTGGTAAGTAGATCTTTGTTTGTGATTGTTTGCACTCATGTTTATAGTTATAAGATCATATTTAGTATGTATTTTTTAAAATAAGATATACTATCATTATATTTGTAATTACAGTGATTATTGTTATATAGTTTGAATATCTTGGAAAATATATTTATATTATATAGAAAATATATTATCTACTATGTAATTTATAATCACCCCTGATATCTAATAAAATTATTCTTTGGAACTACATTTTCTTCAAATTTTTTCATTTATTATCATTTTTATTTGGGTTTCCTCTATAAAAAATTATAAAATCTTCTTAAAGGTAGTGATTCAAGGTGATATAAATTAAATTAACTAAATAAATTTAATTCAAATTTAGGTCCACCCTATCCATTGTTTTTTAATAATTGTTTTATTTCAATATTTTATCTATTCTTAAATAATTTTATAAATTTTTCATACTTTTTAGAGTTTTGAATTTTCAATTTTTTTCCTATATTACATTTTTTACAGTAAATAAAATTTTATATTCCATTCTATGTAAGTGAACTATATATATTTAACCCCAATTTTAATATGTAATATATTTATCTACATATCAATACATATGATTGCTATCAATCTTATTAGTTTTCATATCAACATTAATTTTGGGCACAAACATTTTAAATTGCATTATAAATTCCATCAAAATTGCACATTGTTTATTCTAAATTAGATTGGAATAAATGGTACTATTTTGGGTTAAAAAGTGGATAATTGTTTCCACAGTGACACAAGAACACTTTAAAAAGTGGGAATATAACATTATATGTTAATTCTAGTAGACATTCTCGTGTAAGAAGAAATTGTTCTCGATAAAACTCTATTTTATTGTATTAAAATTTATTTATTTTTTAGGGAATACTCTAAAGCGTCTATAGATAATATCTTCTCCTAAAAATATTTATGGTTTGCTTAATAATACCTTATATCATATATAGAATTTTTGATCTTGGTTAGTGTAATTTTAACACAGTTTGTATAAAAAATTTATATAAAAGTACTAATATTTTGATAATGATATAAGATGTAATGGAATCATAAATAAAAACTATTATTGTAAAATTTTATATTCAATTATATTTATTTTTGAATGCGTATTTAAGATTTTTATTAGTCAATAATAATATAATTTTTAAATCTAATTATCTTGAAATCCCATTTAATGGTAATAATCAATGGTCACCCATTAATTTTTTTTTGTTTTCCCTATTTAGTTATTTAAGAAATATAAAATATTTTTTTCAAGCCTATGTTAATTTTAATCGATGATTTCATAGTCACGTTTATTAAAATTAAAATATTATAATTCTAAATTCCATTTCCATACATATGACCCTCTAGTTACATGAGTTAAAATGGGATTGAGTAACTATTTTATTTTAGATTTATTCAACGATGTAAAATATAAGTTGTTTTATATTATTATTATTATTATTATTTGATTATATGATAGCTATTAATAACACATTAAAGACTAAAAATACTATGAATTATCATTTATTTTATGTTTTAATTAATTTTAATTTAAAATCCTAGATGAGATAAAATAAAAGCATGTTTTGTTTTATTTTAATTTTGTTTTTTTTACAATTCTTATTTATATTGTATTTTTTTATAATGTGTATTATTGTCAAATGATTATTAATATTATATTTTGTTATATTTTATCTTATGATATGATATGTTTAATTAATGTTCCTTATGTTTTCATTCCACTTCATCATTGATAACACATCCTAGAGACATAAGGTATATCTATTTTCCCTAATTATTTATTGTTTTTTAGATGTAATTTTGATATTTATGTTATGTTTTTTAAGTAGTTGATTTTATTTGTTTAATATTGATATAATGTGGTAATGATTATTCTGTGTTGTTGGGTTTCCATATTATGTGGGATTGGATAGGATTGTTGGACATTTAAATGATATATATAACCACATCAGTGATCCAAGTTGAAATCTAAGCTAATGTGGTTATCATTCATGCCTTCCATTTGACTACATGTTTCACTACTGAATATAAATAAAATCATTTATAAAAAATAATAGTCCTTAATTATTATTCATTATATCATAAACATTATTTATACATGATCTACAAAACAATTCATTTAATCTTCAGTACTTTTATTTTTACAAAACCAATTTGAACTATCATAATTGGTATTGGAATAATTTAAAAAGTTAATGTCTTGTTTTTTTAAAAATATTTTTCTATTATCTATGTTCAATGGAAGGTGTAATTTATTTTTACAGACAATACGATATCTTTATTAGATTAACTATAGTTTTGGGTAATGAAATGTAATCATGGAATGTTATTATTGTGTATAAGTTACCAGAAGGGTGGGGATTTGGGTTGGGGAGTCATGTTTCCTCTCTAACGGTTCCTCCCCCTATCCACTACGTATCCTTATTTAATTTTCATATTTACAACTACAATTGTCTCCCTTTTTTCCATGGTATTATCACTCTAGTAGTGATTCCTTTTGATCAGGCATGGCCTTATTCCTTCAAATTAGTTTTCTTCACCGACATGTATTGTTCAGCCGGGGCTGTAATTTGATTTCCTTTGTAGTTGTGTCACTCGGTCAAATATGTTAGTGCCTCTAATTTTTATATTTCCATAAACTTATATGATCTGACCTCAATAGTTTCTAATGCACTAGTTAACATGGATGGTTTGGGATGTTTTAGCAATGGCGTGATTGGTGTCCCAAGAGGCATTTATTGAAGAGATTTGGCGATGTTGTGGTATTTTTTAATATGATTAAGTGGATTAGTTAAGGGTTTATTGGTCCTAGAATAGTTCATCATCTTATGTTGTGGTCTAGTTCCTCTTTGACTCTAATCTAGTTATCTAATCCATTTCTCATCCCCATGTTGGTCTGTTGTGGTGGTTCTCAAGGAGTCATTGGAATTTTAGGGTTGCGTGGGTGATGGGGTTATATATTGTTCAACCTCCATTTTCATATCTTGTTCTTTTTATGTTTTGAATTGATGGATCTTGGTGGTTCCCCTTATTTTTTTATTGGTTATCATTTTGTTATATTGTTTTTTAGTGGAGAGGGAATCCCTAATATAGTCTCATCAGTGTAAGGTTTTCACAGATGATGATATTGTTGACATTTTTCGGATTGACCCTGATGGGATGTAGAAATGTCTATTGAGATCCCACTATTTGTTAATTCATAATAACACTTTATATGGTGTTCTCTATGAGAATATTCATTTGTGGTGTTCTAGGTAACATTACTCATTGTTCCTAGTAGTTTTTTCAATGATGATTGGCTTGGTGGCGGTGGTGGTGTCAATGATCTGTGATGGCGCAGATGTGATAGTGATGATGATATAGTTCCTTTGATTGTGACATGATTTTATCATCTTCTTAGTTCATAAATCCTTCCCTGTCATGATTCTCAAGGAATGATTGATGTCTCTTGGTCGACCCACATGTCTTTGAAATTTGTTTTTGATTTATTTTAATATCTAAATCTTTTGGGCTTTAGAATTTTTATTTTGGATGTGTTGACAGTTATTATTGGTTCGCTCTTAACTAAATTGGATTTATTTAAAATATCAAAAATAGAGGTTTGGGGAACTTTGATGATTTCATAGTGTATGGATTTTCAGACCCATGTTTTTCAAATATTCCATGTACATTATTATTTTATTTAATTATTTATATTATAAGCACTATATAGACCCTTTAATTATAATTATTATTCCAATTAATATTATGTGTTGACAATAAATATTTTTATCATCATTTAATATTTAAATATTTAAATTTCTTCACTGATTTATAAATACTAATTTGTTTCATCTGTAGTAACCTTCTTTTCATTATTAGCCACATTATCGGTTCTAAAATTATATAATTTTATTCTTCTAGCTTTACCTAACATAACAAAATTTATATTGTTTTTTTACATTTTTTTCTTTTTAATGTTCTTACAATTTTCTATGCATGTGTTTTTTGAACCACATCCCTAGTGCATTTCACTATTATCGATCTGTAGAGGGAAATCAATGAGCTTGATTTTGATAAACAATTAATGATTAAATATCATTTATAAATGTTGTTTTAAATTTCATTTTATATATATTTAATGGATTTAGTTGTGTTTAATGGGGATCATGTTTCTCCCAGTGTGGTGTTTTCGGAATCTTGGTTTTCAAATAAATTTTTTTTTCATGGAATTAATGTATTAGTACCCTAATTTAATGAAATTAGAAAATGATATTTCTTAGAGAGTGAAAATTGAGAATGCTAAATTAAAGATATACAAACATACGATATGGGTGATTGGTCCTCCCTTATAATCCATAATTAATTTTAGTGTGGGAAAAGTTATAAATCCTCATAAAAGAAGAAAAAGTATTTCTAAATAAAACAAAATAATGGGTAGATGTTATAGATTATATTTGGACCCATATTCATGTTCATAAAATACCATAAAATAAAATGATATACTATATTGGTACAGTGAATCATATATTATACATTTTAATGTTATTATGTGAGATCTATACAAACACAATACTGCCTAAAAGGTGTATAGATGGTGTAAATTTTAATCCTATACACCATGTATCCAATATAAAGATAGAATTTTGTAATAACCTTCACCCCTCTATAAATATGTTTAAATTCCATTATTAATGGACTCCATGAAATTTGAATTTCCAATACCATATACAATAATTTATAGGGAAATTGTGGGTTTTATGTTTTAATCATATCTATTATGTGATTCCACTTGATTGTTTATTTATTTCCTTAATACAATTACTCTGGATCCACCAATTTCACTATTTTATTACTAATTTATAGTGGATTTACCTTTTCTCAATTCCTAGGTATGATTGTTTTCTAATATTTATTATCTCTATCGTTTTTTTATTACATTTTAAATATGATTATGGAATCATTTAGAAGAAGTATTATCTAAGAAAAACATTATCTCCATGGAGATTTACAGTACACAATAATATATCACATTATTAATTTTGGAATATCAGGAGGATTTATATAGAGGAGAAATTTTCTTATTTCAATTTGGTTTTCCTTATAGTTTTTCATTACATAATTTCATACTCTATTTGATTTTTTTCTTCTGATAATAGATTAGGTTGTAATCCTATCTTAATTATTATTTGTTTGTTCTTATTTAATTAATTATAGCCTCAATAATATTAGTTTTATAATTGTTTTATTCATTACCCTTATTTTTTCTAGATTACAAGCATCTCGTACATTTGTTACATTCCATAACAACTCTGAGAGTAATTCTTCTTATGAAGAACAAGATGAAATTATACTATTTTCATTAAAATATGATAATTATATTAGATTTATAAAAGCATATTTTTTCAGGATTCTTTCAAATTGCACTAATCAAATTATTATGAATTACTATTGTGATAGAAATTTAGGGAGGTTATGTTTTTAGAAGACCTCATCAACATGATAATGTATAAAATTGTCTTAAAATGATCATAGTGGGAATCATCCTGTTATTATTACACATTTTATCTATAAAATTTTATATGATTTTTCTCTTATGGGTCTCACTCTTATGATTCAACTTTTTTTTCTTTCCCACAAGACGTTAAAAATAGATAATGTTAGATTATATATGGTATTGTTTTTTATAAAATCCATACACATCTTACTGGTATAATTGAAAATAGATTTTATTTTATAAAGAGTTATAAATCACAATTACAATGTAAAAGATAATTCAAAATCCTTTTTAATAAATAATATGATTAATAAATTAATTTAGAAATTATATTTCATGATTGTTTACAATTTGGGATCCTATTTGAATATAGTTTGAGAAATGATGCATGAATTTGAGTCATTTGGAATATAAATCATTGAGATTCAAATTAGAATGATAAAATATGAACATTATATTTGTATTGTAATTTATAAGATCATTTTTATTTCAATAATGTTTTAAATTAATTAATATATTTTCCATGTATTTGTGGTTGTACTCTATGGTTTAATTGTGGTTTATATCTTAGGTCATTTGGGTGTGGTATAGTAGTGACATGAGTTTCCTCACTGGTATAAGAGTTGATTTTTTTTTGTATAATTTAGTTGCCTATATGGGGGTTATGAAATATATTTTGCAACAAACCATCAATAGAATCTATTATAAACAAGTAGAAAATCTTTTTGTGATGGAGAATTGTAATCAATATAAATATTGGTGGATTGGTAGATTACATTTTCTACATGTGGGTGCTGAATGATTGAATCCAATAGAGATATTGAAGGATTAATACATTCATGTTTTTCATTCATCTATGTGCGTGTGGGGGGGGGGGATGGATCCATTGTTTTTTATTTTTATCATATTTTTAGGAATCATGCAATATAAACTATATATTAACTTAATTTGTATTAAATTTTAATATTAATATTAATAATCCTTTTTTGGATTTTAGTATGTGTGAAAAGTATCGAGAGTTTAATTATTATAACATTTGTATTATATATGAAAAATTAATTAATATAATTACAAATTATTATCAAAAAAAATTTATTATTTTTATTTAAATGTAATTTATAAATAAATATTACACATTGGTAATATTTTTACCAATAGAAAAAAGCATACTAATCTATTAATAAACACATTAACCAATGTATATATTAAATTTTGATATTATTATAATTGTAACAGGACTATTTTATCCGTCACATGAATATTTAGCAAAAAATTTATTATCAATAGATTTATGATAAGGAAATATCTATTGGTGAATTTTTCTACCAATAGAAAATATACATTTACA